>JAVMKO010000002.1:194467034-195126207 GCA_032164245.1 Sternotherus odoratus | reverse complement strand
TGGTTCTACTAACATCTTGATGCAACCAGTGCCCAAATTGGCGTGTCTGCTTCCTCCTGTCCTGGATCCATCTCCAATTGGATCTTTTTAAGATCTTGGATCCTCACCATCTCAAACTCAAATCTTTCCAAAAGTAAACATTTCTCTGACTGAAGTCAGGTTTTTGTGGACAGGCTCTTCTTGCTCCCTTGTCTCTTGCTACATCTTTTGTTTGTCTTCAGGTTTTCCCCAGAAAGAATTCTTGGGGTTTGTTTTTTTTTGTTGTGTTTTTTTAATTAAATCAATTTAAATAAGGATTTAATTATTTTAAATCATCATGTGAGAAACCGTTATCTAAATCATTTGATTTTTAACTTTTCATATTTTCACTATAAATTATTTTCTTAGAGGTTGATTCTCATTGGTTAGTAGCCGTTAAAACATGCTGATTTGCAATCACATTTAGCCTTTGCACTAAATTAGGAACTCTTTTATTGATAAATAGGATACACTGTATTTATATACATTTATTTGAGCAATTACACAGATTAACACATTTATTTAGATTCTTAATTTCTGCATGTTTGTAATATGTTAGAAAATGGTGAGTGGCACACTAAATTTACAAGATGAATGATTTGCTTGTGATTTGTTCTGAACTACATTCAGATGGAAATTGGAATTCAATTAAAAATGCACAAAACTCACTGTGATGGGGTGGAAAAATCCTGTCCAGTGCAGGGCAAGTGCACCCTGTCCTTTGAGCTGTCCTCTGCCTCAAGGTAGTGAGTCCTAATGGATAAAGTCAATCAAATTGCCCTCACTCCACAGATGGTAGGGCCTAATGGCAATAGGGTTGCCCTGATCTGAAGGGTGGTAAGGCCTAGTAGCTGACTGGGGGACTGGGCCACCACTCAGGAGTGGATGTAAGTAAGGGTAAGGGGTAAGGGGTAAGGGGACCTGGGCCCTTTCTTCTCCACTAGGTCCCAGCCTGGGGCCCTATCAGCAGTTTGAGTATGTTTCCCACTGAATTAGTGGGGATCTGTCCGAAACACGCTTACTATGGTCGGGACAATGGTTAACCCCTCCCCTGGGAAACATCCTACCATGACTTCCGTGGCCACTGTCTGGGCATCTTCAGAGTCTCCAGGTCCCTTGGCAGATGCTGCTCCCAGTGGCTCCACCCTCCCTGGAGTGTCTGCAGGTATCGTAGCATCTGCCTGAGCCTCGGTGCATCTGCCTTCCATGGTCTGGAGCATCTGCTGTTCCCGGGTTGGAGCCTGCAGTGTGCATCCTTCCTCTTAGGTGGTCAGCCAAGACTGTGTGTAGACGCTCTCTTTTATACTACTGCAGCACATGGATCATATCCAGTAGGGATGAGGGCATGAGACTTCCTCCACTCAAAACATGGGGCTAGCTCCTTTCCTGTCCAGTGTGGGGTGAGTGTACTTAATTGTCATCTGGTCTTTTACTTCAAATTTAAGCATACTGTCTCCACTTCAAAGCCCTGTAGTATCATCCCAGGCTACATCTGATCTCAGTTTTTTCTTATTCTCCCATTTGTTACCGACACTCCTTTATTTTATGATCTTTCCCTTTGGACCAATTTACCATTGACGTGGATCTAGGGTTGCCAACATTCGGACTGCAGAAAACTGAACCCCACTTCCCCTTCCCTGCCTTGTCTGTGAGGCACAGGTGCAGCCCGGGGGCTCTGCATGCTGCCCCCATCCGCAGATGCTTTCCCCCGCAGCTCCCATTGGCCCTGGTTCTCACCAAATGGATGCTGTGGGGGTGGCACCTGTGCTATGGCAGGGGCAGTGTGTGGTGTCCCCCTGGCCGCATTTGTACCTAGGAGCTGGAGGGTCATGCTGGCCGCTGCAGCAGACCGAAGCTGTCAGGGTCCCTTTTTGACCAGGCGTTCCAGTTGAAAAACTGGATGCCTGGCAACCCTATGTTGATCTTGTGTAGATTTTTCTGCTCACAATGTTGTACTACTTGAACTAGATTTGTTTAGGGAGCAAGATAAGTGACATCAATATCCGATGGATTTAAAGTGATTTAAGTATGTCCACATGGATTTATGCCAGTTTAAATCTATATTTAAAAAACACAACTTGATTTCAGTGGTGTAACTTTGTGTTTAGACAAGACTGTAATCTCTCCCACTAGTGGGAAGTGGGTATAGAATGTTACCAAACTATAGCCATGCTTTACTACCACTTTGTGCAAGGCATAGGACCATAGTGAATGTGCTGATCTGTCTGTCATGCTATCCTTATGTTTGAAATATGTCTAAGTCAACCCCTCCTCATTCAACAATCTCTTCCTTCCCTGGTCTATTGTTCTACCAAAACAAGCTGCAGTGAAAGACACCGTGGAGTGTAAACTCTTAAGAGGGAACTGTGCCTTGCTTCATGTTTGTAAAACACTGCACTGTAAATAAATAATTCTGTATTGCTAGCAGAGAGAGGCTAGTTTCTTTTACTTTCTAGTCAATCAGTATTCTTGTTTTTCTTTTTACCCCAGTCTACCAGGCCATGTCACTAACAAATGATGAAAATTAAGGGTTGGTTAGCATGAGCTCGGACTAGCTACAGCTTTGGCTGGTACTATACTGGTACTTCTCAACTTAAGAAAGAGGCATTAGTTACTTGTGTTAATCATAAACAGTGGTGAGTTCATTAATGTAAAGTGACTTGGTTTTGTATACTACATAGCTATTAAGAAACTGACAGCCTATGAAACAAGAGTCATTGCCATTATTGGCCTTGAGAAACTAGTGTTGCAGCAAGAAGAGTAGTTCTTTAGTTTGTGTTTTAAAGGGGATGGAGTAAATTTGAGGTCATCACCAGCTTTTTGTGTTTGAATGTGTGAACTTACATTTGTAATAACTAACCTTGGTACATGCTCTGTAAATACCAGTTTTTCAAATCAGAAGTTATGGGATTAATGTAGGAATTATTGGGTGAAATTCTATAACTTTGTCATGCAAGAAGTTAGACTAGATTATAATGGTCCCTTTCTGACCTTGATTTACAAATCCAAAAAGAGGTAGGGGATACTTGATGTTCTTCAAATTGTTTACCTTAGAAATAACTGTTCATTTTTTTAATTTTAAGAGATTAAACACAAATCACTTTTAAATCTTGCAACTGTTTTTCTTGTAGCTCTTACTTTGGGCCTGGGTCAGTACTGCTGCAATGTACAATACATGTCTTAATATCCTACACAGAATAGCTTTATTTTCAGCCATTTAGACACTTTCTCCCAGTTTGTAAATAACAGTATTTTGCTCCTTTTTTAAGCTTGGCACTGGAACCTATAAATCATAATAAATTATAAAGCTCTTAAGATTACTTGGCCTAGCAAAGTAACTTCAGTTAGTTTCTTTTTTTTAAAGTAACGGCTTTAAAGACAAATAATACAAGTGTCTAAAAGGGGAGCCAATAAATAGATATGCTCTCAGGTTTCCTTGAGGTGGAAATAAAATTGAGTTTGAAGTGAGATGGATAAGAGTCTCTAGATATTTACTATGAGACAAATGAACCAGTGTTAAATTAACTGTTCTGGTACTCGTCATGAAGGGTGGGTTGGCATACTGACAAAGTTTTTCATATACATTAGACTCTCGATTATCCAGGATGATAGGGAAAAAATTAATCCTGGTAAATAAAATCCTGGATAACCACCATCCATAGGAAATATGGGGGGAGGGGTTGGTTCACTAGCCACCTTGTGCCGGGCGGTGGGGGGGGGGGGTTGGTTCACTGGCTGCCCTGCACTCTGGTGGAATGTGGTGTGCTTGGTGGTGGTTTGTGTTTTTTGGTGGTGGGGGGGTTTGTGTGCTTGGGACGGCAACAAAGCCAGAGCCGGCCCTGCGAGTTATGTGTATTTTTTTTTTTTTGGACATCCTGGTTAATCCACATCCTGGTTAACCCAATCCAAGATAATCGAGAGGCTACAATTTATCTACAGTAGAATCTTGTAACTAGTACAGAAATAGGCTGCAACAAGTTGTGTATTAATAGGCTGTTGTTGCTCAGAGTAGAGTTTACCACCGAAGACATGCAAAATTTGACATAATTTAAGTGCTTTTGCAGGCCTGTTTGTCTTTTGCTCACAGGACTATATTGTACTGTCATTGTTTAGCAAAGTTTCATATAGTGGAGGAAATAAGCTCCTAATATATTGAGCTTGTTGATGTGATACTTTTCAAAGGTGCTGAGCATTTGCAGTCTGACTTCAGCCAACTCTGTTAAATTTCTTTCTTCCAGTCTTAAGGGGAAAAAATCACTTTTAAAACTTGAAGAAAAATTTGTCTAAGAAATTGAGAGAGACCATGGGAACCTACGCCATGAAGTGTTACCTGAGCCAGCAAGAGCTGGGCCTTAGCTCAGAACCTAAAAAAGTGGAAACATGGAAATGTATCAAATTGAGGGAACTTAGTTCAGCTTTACTGAAAACTAGCAGACTACACATGTAACAACTTCTGTGTAATACTATATTCTGTAAAAGGGAAGCCAGGAAAACTCATGGACTAAAACTATGTTGGAAAATAGCCTCAAGAATAATCATATTGGTAATTAAATCTACAGTCTCTACTACTTACAGTATTTATTTCATTTGGACTTAATAGAGATGAACTCAGCTAGTTCAGCAAATGTAAAGAATCCTGACCTAGAGATGTTTTGCATACCATAGAGGATAACCTACTGCTGTTTCTCGGCCCATACATCTATAATCCGTACAGTAAGTGTATAGTATTTACATGTTCTTAAACATTGCTAATTAGTCAATGACTGCTCTTAAGAATAATATAAAAATAAGATGTCCCGTTTCTCCAATCTTTCATCTGTATGCAGTATTAAGAAGTGAACTGCATTTCATAAGAACATAAGAACGGCCATACTGGGTCAGACCAAAGGTCCATCTAGCCCAGCATCCTGTCTACCGACAGTGGCCAATGCCAGGTGCCCCGGAGTGAGTGAACCTAACAGTTATGATCGAGCGATCTCTCTCCTGCCATCCATCACCCCCCTCTGACAGACAGAGGCTAGGGACACCATTCATTACCCATCCTGGCTAATAGCCATTTATGGACTTAGCCTCCATGAATTTATCCAGCTCTCTTTTAAACCCTGTTATAGTCCTAGCCTTCACAGCCTCCTCAGGTAAGGAGTTCCACAGGTTGACTGTGCGCTGTGTGAAGAAGAACTTCCTTTTATTTGTTTTAAACCTGCTGCACGCCAATTTCATTGAGTGGCCCCTAGTTCTTCTATTTTGGGAACAAGTAAATAACTTTTCCTTACTTACTTCCTCCACACCACTCATAATTTTATATACCTCTATCATATCCCCCCTTAGTCTCCTCTTTTCCAAGCTAAAAGGTCCTAGGCTCTTTAATCTCTCTTCATATGGGACCCGTTCCAAACCCCTAAACATTTTAGTTGCCCTTCTCTGAACCTTTTCTAGTGCCAGTATATCCTTTTTGAGATGAGGAGACCAAATTTTACGCAGTATTCAAGATGTGGGCACACCATGGATTTGTATAAGGGCAATAAGATATTCTCCGACTTATTCTCTATCCCTTTTTTAATGATTCCTAACATCCTGTTTGATTTTTTGACTGCCGCTGCACACTGCGTGGATGCCTTCAGAGAACTATCCACAATGACTCCCAGGTCTTTTTCCTGATTGGTTGTAGCTAAATTAGCCCCCATCATATTGTATGTATACGGTAGTTGGGGTTATTTTTTCCAATGTGCATTACTTTACATTTATCCACATTAAATTTCATTTGCCATTTTGTTGCCCAATCACTTAGTTTAGTGAGATCTTTTTGAAGTTCTTCACAGTCTGCTTTGGTCCTTACTACTTTGAGCAGTTTAGTATCATCTGCAAACTTTGCCACATCACTGTTTACCCCTTCCTCCAAATCTATATATATAAAAGTCAAGTGGTGTATGTATGAGTGTATGTATGTATGTATGTATGTATGTATGTATGTACGTATGACAGCGAACTCCTCCCGCACCGTTTGAGCCAGAGACTTGAAATTTGGTACAGTGAGGGGTCTTGGGGTCTAGATCTTGGTAAGGGTCGAAAAATTTTCGGATCTCACCTCTGACGCCCCCCAGGGGTGAAAGTCTTTCAGGGCCAATCACATCAGCTGGGCAGTTAGGTGCTGATGATGTCATAATACCCCCTCCAACAGACACCGCACTCGCTCAGCTCGCCCCTCCCTCCTCCAACGGAACCCCGGAGATCCCTCAGCTCACTGCCCCTCCCCCCTCCCAACGGAACCACGGAGATCCCTCAGCTCACTGCCCCTCCCTCCTCCAACGGAACGCCGGAGATCACTCAGCTCACTGCTCCTCCCCCCTCCCAATGGAACCCCGGAGATCACTCAGCTCACTGCCCCTCCCCCCTCCCAACGGAACCCCGGAGATCCCTCAGCTCACTGCCCCTCCCTCCTCCAACGGAACCCCGGAGATCACTCAGCTCACTGCCCCTCCCCCCTCCAACGGAACCCCGGAGATCCCTCAGTTCTCTGCCCCTCCCCCCTCCCAATGGAACCCCGGAGATCACTCAGCTCACTGCCCCTCCCCCCTCCCAACGGAACCCCGGAGATCACACAGCTCACTGCCCCTCCCCCCTCCCAACGGAACCCCGGAGATCACTCAGCTCACTGCCCCTCCCTCCTCCCAACGGAACCCCGGAGATCCCTCAGCTCACTGCCCCTCCCTCCTCCAACGGAACCCCGGAGATCACTCAGCTCACTGCCCCTCCCCCCTCCAACAGAACCCCGGAGATCACTCAGCTCACTGCCCCTCCCTCCTCCAACGGAACCCCGGAGATCCCTCAGTTCTCTGCCCCTCCCCCCTCCCAACGGAACCCCGGAGATCACTCAGCTCACAGCCCCTCCCCCCTCCCAACGGAACCCCGGAGATCACTCAGCTCACTGCCCCTCCCCCCTCCCAACGGAACCCCAGAGATCACTCAGCTCACTGCCCCTCCCCCCTCCCAACGGAACCCCGGAGATCACTCAGCTCACTGCCCCTCCCTCCTCCAACGGAACCCCGGAGATCACTCAGCTCACTGCCCCTCCCCCCTCCAAACGGAACCCCGGAGATCCCTCAGCTCACTGCCCCTCCCCCCTTCCAACGGAACCCCGGAGATCACTCAGCTCACTGCCCCTCCCCCCTCCAAACGGAACCCCGGAGATCCCTCAGCTCACTGCCCCTCCCCCCTTCCAACGGAACCCCGGAGATCACTCAGCTCACTGCCCCTCCCTCCTCCAACGGAACCCCGGAGATCCCTCAGTTCTCTGCCCCTCCCCCCTCCCAATGGAACCCCGGAGATCCCTCAGCTCACTGCCCCTCCCCCCTCCCAACGGAACCCCGGAGATCACTCAGCTCACTGCCCCTCCCTCCTCCAACGGAACCCCGGAGATCCCTCAGTTCTCTGCCCCTCCCCCCTCCCAACGGAACCCCGGAGATCACTCAGCTCACTGCCCCTCCCCCCTCCCAACGGAACCCCGGAGATCACTCAGCTCACTGCCCCTCCCTCCTCCAACGGAACCCCGGAGATCACTCAGCTCACTGCCCCTCCCCCCTCCAAACGGAACCCCGGAGATCCCTCAGCTCACTGCCCCTCCCCCCTTCCAACGGAACCCCGGAGATCACTCAGCTCACTGCCCCTCCCTCCTCCAACGGAACCCCGGAGATCCCTCAGTTCTCTGCCCCTCCCCCCTCCCAATGGAACCCCGGAGATCCCTCAGCTCACTGCCCCTCCCCCCTCCCAACGGAACCCCGGAGATCCCTCAGCTCACTGCCCCTCCCTCCTCCAACGGAACCCCAGAGATCACTCAGCTCACTGCCCCTCCCCCCTCCAACGGAACCCCGGAGATCACTCAGCTCACTGCCCCTCCCTCCTCCAACGGAACCCCGGAGATCCCTCAGTTCTCTGCCCCTCCCCCCTCCCAATGGAACCCGGAGATCACTCAGCTCACAGCCCCTCCCCCCTCCCAACGGAACCCCGGAGATCACTCAGCTCACTGCCCCTCCCTCCTCCAACGGAACCCCGGAGATCACTCAGCTCACTGCCCCTCCCCCCTCCCAACGGAACCCCGGAGCTCACTCAGCTCACTGCCCCTCCCCCCTCCCAACGGAACCCCGGAGATCACTCAGCTCACTGCCCCTCCCCCCTCCCAACGGAACCCCGGAGATCACTCAGCTCACTGCCCCTCCCTCCTCCAACGGAACCCTGGAGATCACTCAGCTCACTGCCCCTCCCCCCTCCAAACGGAACCCCGGAGATCACTCAGCTCACTGCCCCTCCCCCCTCCCAACGGAACCCCGGAGATCACTCAGCTCACTGCCCCTCCCTCCTCCAACGGAACCCCGGAGATCCCTCAGTTCTCTGCCCCTCCCCCCTCCCAATGGAACCCCGGAGATCACTCAGCTCACTGCCCCTCCCCCCTCCCAACGGAACCCCGGAGATCACTCAGCTCACTGCCCCTCCCTCCTCCCAACGGAACCCCGGAGATCACTCAGCTCACTGCCCCTCCCTCCTCCCAACGGAACCCCGGAGATCCCTCAGCTCACTGCCCCTCCCTACTCCAACAGAACCCCGGAGATCCCTCAGTTCTCTGCCCCTCCCCCCTCCCAATGGAACCCCGGAGATCACTCAGCTCACAGCCCCTCCCCCCTCCCAACGGAACCCCGGAGATCACTCAGCTCACTGCCCCTCCCCCCTCCCAACGGAACCCCGGAGATCACTCAGCTCACTGCCCCTCCCTCCTCCAACGGAACCCTGGAGATCACTCAGCTCACTGCCCCTCCCCCCTCCAAACGGAACCCCGGAGATCACTCAGCTCACTGCCCCTCCCTCCTCCAACGGAACCCCAGAGATCCCTCAGTTCTCTGCCCCTCCCCCCTCCCAACGGAACCCCGGACTACATCAGCTCACTGCCCCCCCCCCACCTGCGAAGGTCCCCGGAATCCCTCGGCTCTGGGCCCCCTCCCCCCCCTGCGACGGATCTGAGTTGGGTTTGGTGGGACGGTAAGTGAGGTGGGGGTGTCGGATTCGGTCGGGGGGTGAGGTGGGGGTGTCCGGTTTGCTTGGGGGGGTGGGAAGGTGTTGGGGTGGGTAAGGGGTGAGGGGTGGGTGTTGGGGTTGGTCAGGGGGTGTCAGCTGTCTGCCACCTCCCCACCTCCGACTGACCCGAGCAGCGCCGGGCACTTATGCTAGTCATTTACAAATAAGTTGAATAGGGTCGGTCCCAGGACTGACCCTTGGGGAACACCACTAGTTACCCCTCTCCATTCTGAAAAAGTTCCATTTATTCCTACCCTTTGTTCCCTGTCTTTTAACCAGTTTTCAATCCATGAGAAGATCTTCCCTCTTATCCCATGGCAGCTTAATTTACGTAAGAGCCTTTGGTGAGGGACCTTGTCAAAGGCTTTCTGGAAATCTAAGTACACTATGGCCACCGGATCCCCCTTGTCCACATGTTTGCTGACCCCTTCAAAGAACTCTAATAGATTAGTAAGACACGATTTCCCTTTGCAGAAACCATGTTGACTTTTGCCCAACAATTTATGCTCTTCTATGTGTCTGACAATTTTATTCTTTACTATTGTTTCAACTAATTTTCCCGGTAGACTGACTGGTCTGTAATTGCCAGGATCACCTCTAGAGCCCTTTTTAAATATTGGCGTTACATTACCTATCTTCCAGTCACTGGGCACAGTAGCCGATTTAAAGGATAGGTTACAAACCCTCGTTCATAGTGCCGCAATTTCACATTTGAGTTCTTTCAGAACTCTTGGGTGAATGCCATCTGGTCCCGGTGACTTGTTACAGTTAAGTTTATCAATGAGTTCCAGAACCTCCTCTACTGATACTTCAATTTGTGACAATACCTCAGATTTGTCACCTACAAAAGACAGCTCAGGTTTAGGAATCTCCCTAACGTCCTCAGCCATGAAGACTGAAGCAAAGAATTCATTTAGTTTCTCTGCAATGACTCTGTCATCTTTAAGTGCTCCTTTTGTATCTCTGTCATCCAGGGGCCCCACTGGTTGTTTAGCAGGCTTCCTGCTTCTGACATATTTAAAAAACATTTTGTTATTACCTTTTGAGTTTTTGGCTAGCTGTTCTTCAAACTCCATTTTAGCTTTTCTTATTACATTCTTACACTTTATTTGGCAGTGCTTATGCTCCTTTCTATTTACCTCACTAGGATTAGACTTCCACTTTTTAAAAGATGCCTTTTTCTCTCTCACTGCTTCTTTTACTTGGCTGTTAAGCCACGGTGGCTCTTTTTTAGTTTTCTGGCGTTGTTTCAGGCAGTACCTTCCCCCACTCCCCCATTATTTTGCTCTTTCATGGGGAAAAGATTTTTTTAAGTAAGGTATAACAGTTAAAGTTTCTGGCTGTGCTAGCAAAGCAAAATCTAACAACTTGTTAAATGGGTAAAAAATCAAGTTCTCCAGTTTTTCTTTTAATGCATTGTGAAAATAAAAAGGAGATTCATTAATTTAAGAAAAATAAACCCTACCTCTGCCCAGCTGAGAAACTGCAAGTTGCCTGATAATCCTCACAAACCAACAGCAAAGGCAGTAAAACAACTCTCTTCTGATTGAATCTCATCGCCCTCCGTTCTATTATACATCTTGTTTTGGAGCCTCCAAAATTCCACGGGACACTAGGAAAGTGTGCTGTGAAATTCCTTTGTCTTTGCTGTGCTGTATATCTATATTTTTCTGGATAAGTCTACAAATCAATATAACATTTTATACTTAATCTCTGGCCACCATTGTCCTAAATCACTGTCTCCAGGCTGGAGATTTGACTGATCTGCTAAAGCACCAAGCCAGTTTTAGGCTCCTAGACTTAACACCCTACCTCAGCAAATCAATTTTTAGCTGAACCAAATGTTTGTGTCCTGTCAGTTCAATATTTTTAACAATGCAGAATGGGTCTGAGCCAAAGCTGACTGAAGTCATTAGCAGTTTACCAACTACTGATCACCAGTGAGAACCACTCAAAATTGTGTGTGTGTGTGTGTGTGTGTGTGTGTGTGTGTGTATAAAGCAAGCTCAGATTTGTCTTGAGGCAATAATGCCACTTATAATTTAAAGTAAACTGTTTCTTTCTCAAGTGTTTTTATAAGTTCAGAAAAATAGGAATATATATATATATATATATATATATATATATATATTTCTGAACTTATAAAAACACTTGAGAAAGAAACAGTTTACTTTAAATTATAAGTGGCATTATTGCCTCAGACAAATCTGAGCTTGCTTTAACAGCAGCTCATCTTATTTTATTTATATTGATTCTTTGCAGCCCACAGCATTTGAACACCACCATATGAAGTGACTTCTTATCCAACTTCACTGTTAGTAAGGTTATTTTGTACCCTGTGCCTGAGAAGATGTGACAATGTGCCTTAGCAGTGCTCACAATATTTAATGGAGTCAGTTTTGTTGTTTGGCTTCTCCTCCTATCAAGTGAATGGCACCTCTGAGACCTAATAATTTTTGAAAAAAAATTCAGCTTTACTGCTTCTGTTTGATTATGCTAAAGTTAAAGTGAGGATGTGATTATTTTTTTTCCATATTGTATATATTTTGTTAAAGGAAATAATGGACTAACCACTTAGTTTAACATTACATTAGCTTGATCAATCCTATGAAGTATGAAACAGCCTTTATTAATATAAGGATTAAATTTGCAATTGATTTTCAAGAAATTAAAGATGAAAAGTTTTGGCAGCTAAACAGTACATCATAATTAAGGCTATTTTGTCATGGATCTTTTTAGTAAAAGTCACAGACCAGTCACAGGCAAAAAAGAAAAATTAATGGAAGCCCATGACCTGTCCCTGACTTTTATTTTTTTTAAAAAATCCATGATAAAATGGGAAGCAGCTGTGGGGTGGCTGGGAGCTCCAGGGTCCTCCTGTGACCTCCCATGGCAGAAGGGAGCTTCAGGATCCCTTGGTCCCCTCCCCAGCGGAAGGGATCTGCAGGAATCCCCCTGCCGCCACGGCAGTGGGAAGCTGCTGGGGTCCTTCTGCGGTCCCAACCCCCATGGTGGTGCCTGGGGAGCTGCCAGGGTCCACCTTCCCCCTTCTTGGTGGTGCCTGGGGAGCTCCTGGGGTCCCCCTGTCCTCCCAACCAGTGCAGCGGCTGGCAAGGAGCTGTGGGGTAGCCCCATTACCCATGGTGGCTGGGAGTTTGAAGGCCTGCTGCCTCAGCTGGCTGAGGTACCTCACAGCTCCCTGCCACTGCAGGAGGTGATAGTACCCTGCAGCTCCGAGTCACTGGTGTTGAAGTCACTGAGGTCTTTTGGAAGTAACAGATTCCGTGACTTCTACGACCTCTGACATAGTCATAGCCATAATCCTAATGTACTGATTATGTAACATTAATTTCAAACCAAGTTTATATTCAGTGTATCTAGTAAGAGAGGGAGGAGAGAAGGTTGCAGTAGTACCTAGTTTTAAAAATAACATTCATGCTTTGCTTCAGTGTTTCTTTTACCCTAAGATATGTTTTGGGTTTGAGTGATGGGTAAAGAATGCCGGGGGCTGGGGGGAAGTACTATGTCTTTGTAACTATGATACCCAAAACCAGTTACTCAATCCTGTGGGGTGCTGAATGCCGTCTACTCCCATGTAAGTGGTCGAGATGGTGCTAAGCCTTTTTTCTCAATATGTCCTCAGCACATTAAATAAGTTAATGAAACGGTAGTCAAACTAGGTTTCTCCTATTGTCCAGGGAAGCTTGAGACTTGGAAAATAAGAGCTCTGACATGTTTTATTGTTCACTGTGTAGGGCATCAGGAAATGCAAATAAAGCCAAGGAAGACCTGCAACCAGTGAGCCTTTGGAGAGACCAGCATCTTTGTGCTATCATGCAGCATGATTAAATGGGGCAATAAAGAAAGGATCTCATTGCATACCTGTAAAGGGAACCAATCAAATAATGATGGAAGTATCAGAGAGGAAACAAGTTAGGGACACTGTCAGGTAGCTTAGTTCCAAAAAAAGTGTAAAAATATTTTACAAAACCCATTGCAATACTAATGGAAATATTTTAAAGAAATTGATTATGAAAGCAGTTTCGTTGGCAGCTTAAACACTTTCCCAGCAGTGTTTGTAGTCCGGACAGTGCAGTACTGAGTAGAACATGCACCTGAAAATGAAACTGACTGGAAGCTAGTTAAGAAATCACTAACTTGTACACCCTAGTGAAAAGCAAAAGTGTGAATTTTTAAAAACAAAGAAAAGTGCATTCAAATTTCTTAAGACTTGATTTTTTTACAATTTCTAGTTTTGCAATAGTAGTAAGGAAATTTTATAGAAGCATTTACCGTGTCTCTTTCAAACACACTTTTCTGAACTTGAGTAAGGACTAGAACACCAACCTTTTAGGTGTGCTATGGTGCCGGAAAAGGAAGTTTACATGTCATTTCATATGATGTTGGTTACAGGTCCGTGTCTTGGCACTATGTCATAAGGTAGAATACACTACCGTACTTACTCAGTTTGATTGCTGCGCAGTGGTGATTACTGTTATTTCCACACAATCATGTAGGCTAGCATATCCAGGACTAATTTTTTATATGTGATCCTGCTTTACTTAAACTGTTAACAAGCTCACTCCCAGCATAAACGTTGACATCCATATTTAGTTCTGTGCCTTTAATCTCAATATTTAAAGCTAACTAGTTCACTGACCTGGTTGTGTTTGGTTCCAATGTAATTACTACGTATTCCAGTGAAAACTTGCCTTTTATTTTTGGGGAAGTAAATATTTGTTAGAAATATGACAGCAAGTAAAGAGAAGAGTACAAAGATGTAAACAGCCTTTCCAGCCACGTTGCTCAATAAGACTTCTCTAATCAATACTCTGAATCAATTACAGTGCCTGTTCTTTCATGTACATAAGTACAATTATGCTGTCAGTGTAAGAACATTTTAAAAAATGAAATATTTAAAACACTACCAGCCAAGAGTAATCCCAATTTTATTCTTCTACTGTACCTTTCATCCATCAGCAGTTGCCTCGATTTATGTACAAGTCCTCAGATGACTTGCCTTTATAGTGCACTGAATGTCAAGGGGAAAGGACCCAGATGCTCATTGGATGTATTTGTTTTGTCTGTTGTGGGTGTGACAGAGGATCCTAACAGAATGAAAACTTAATTATCACTTACGATGATCATACTAGTGCTGTTAAATCCACCTGTCATGGCTTTGGTAGTTACAATTTCTGCTCTTTATTCCTTTGAATTTTTTCTCCATTGGTATGGACTCATCCCTTCTCCTGATCTCAAAGCCAAAGAAGAGACCTCAGAGTAGTAATGGATTCTAGTTCACATTCTCCAAAGGAAAAAGGTTAACTAAGATAAGCCTCTACTCTTAAATGAAGAGTTGAATAAAAAGTGTAGTACACAGTCTATACAGATCTCTTTTATGCCTCTCTATTCTATGCAGAACATAGTCTTCACCACTTCCTTCTGTCTTTGCCAGTCTCTTGATGCAATCGTAGCTTCTTCCTGTGTCTTTTTGATAGCTTTCAGTTCTGTTTTTATTGTGCATTTCAGTATTACTCTTGGCCTATTCTTCATCTCTTGCCCCGGGGGTTCAATGTCTGTCTTATGTTTTGGGTTTTTTCTCCATCTGTGCCCTAGCCATATTGACTTTTGTTCTGTAATTTCATGTCCTACTAGTTGTCTTCCTCCAGAAATTTTTTTTTTTGGCCATCTGATATTGAGGCTTTTTCTAAGGCCACTGTTCATGAAACCTTGAAGTTCAGATAGTAAGGTCTGAAGTCTCTGTTTCAGAACCATATGCTAAAACTAGCCTTCACAACATCTCCTGGCAACAAGTTCCACAACTTGATTGTGTGTTGTCTGAACAGGTACTTCCTTATGTTAATTTTAAGTCTTCTGCCTTTTAATTTCATGGATAACCCCTGGTTTGTATGTTGTGAAGAGGTAAATAACACTTTCTTGTTCACTTTCTCCAGACCAGTCAAGATTTTATAGACCTCTGTCATATCTTTCCTGAGTCATCTCTTGTCCAAGCTGAACAGTCCCAGTCTTTCTAATGTATCCTCCTATGGAAACTTTTCTTCCCCCATAATCATTTCTGTTGTCTTTCTCTGTACTTTTTCCTATTTTAATATAGTTGTTTAGCTGGGTGACCACAACTGCATGCAGCATTCAAGGTATTGACATACTATTGCTTTATATAGTGACGTTGTTTTCTGTCTTATCTATCCCTTTTCTAATGGTTCCTAACATTAAGTTTTTTGACTGCCACTGCACATTGAAGGAAATGTTTTCAGAGAATTGTCCACAATGACTCAAGATCTATAACAGTCAATTTAGACCCCATCATATTGTATGCATAGATGGGATTATGTTTTCCAGTGCATTACTTTGCATTTATTAACACTGAGTTTCATCTGCCATTTTGTTGCCCAGTCACTCAGTTTTGTGAGATCCCTTTGTAGCTCTTCAGTCTTCTTTGGACTTAAATATCCTGAGTTATTTAATCTTGTGTATAAACTGAGGCACCTCACTGTTTATACCTTTTTTCCAGATCATTTATGAAAATATGTTGAACAGCACTGGTCCCAGTTTGACCCCGTGGCAGTTGATGAGGCTGGAGCAGGAGTTGGCCAAACTGCTCGGGCGGCTCTGGGCCCACCAGCGCTGCAGAAATCAGAGTCCTGGCAAGTCATGGAACCTGTGACTTCCATGACAAACTCGCAGCCTTACCCATGACTCCTTCCTTAGCTTAAGAGGTTTTTGGTAAGGGGTAGGCTTTCTGGTCCCTCGTCAAAGGCTCTTAAGCATTCAGTATTGTTTTATTTTTTTTTAAATGGAGCAGGCGCTTTAAACAAATTCAGTATATGCAAGCTAACCATCCCAAAGCTCTGTTGGGTGCATTTTCAGATTCTCTTGCATTCACTTAAAATTTTAAAAAATTGAGTTGCCTTATCTAAATGTATTACCAGAAGACTGAATAAAGTAAACAAATGCCAATTCCACATGTTCAAAAAATCAGCCCCTCCCAAAATCATGAGACTTTTAAAAAGTCTCAAAAATTAGCTTTGTAATCTGTCAAGTTAAAGATGCAGTGAAAACAAGTGGAACACATTTTCACAGGAGGGCAGGAGAAGGTGGAAGGAGCAGAAGTTGCTTGGCAGCTCTACAATTTCCTCCTCCTTTGAGCAACCTTTTCTCCTCCTCCCTTCCTTTGTGCAATACCCAGCCTGGGAAGAAGCAAAAGGGGAAGAGAAGGGGATGCCTCTACTGCCCCCCCCAATCCCTCCTGCTCAGCCTGGGGGAAGGGAATGAAGAACTGCAGGAGGAGCAGAGATGAGGCTAGAGCCTGAACTGATGGCAGTAGCTAGAGGGATAGGATTTCAGAAGAGATGTGGAGGCAGGTGTGAGAACTGCAGCAAAGGCCAAAAATTACTCTGATCCAATAAATTTGGAAGAGTTGGCAACAAAGGGCTATGATTGGGGGAGCTAAATCAAAAGACAGATCAAAAACACTGTACAACTTTACAAAAAATCTCGTCTTTTGGTCTGATTAATGATTTTTGATCTCTTGAGGTTGGCAGTACTGCATGTTGGTCCCTAACTTTGGGTGCAGTTACAAAGTAGTGACCATTGGCAAGTGGGACTCAGCCAGGTCTGCAGTACAAAAGAGGAGTGGACTCCAGATTTACACTGAGGTAGGAGGAAAATCAGATTGCTGAATACCTACACTCCTCTACAAGTGGGATTGATTTGAATGGAATTTGGATAGGCCCTTAATGTATCTTGTTGATTTTAATGGGAGTTGGATCAGCCCTTTAAACACTAATTGTCAGCCCCTGTATTCTACCTCTTATGTCCCAAGCTCTGCTAAATTTCACTTGAAACATAATTTTAAATAAAAGCAGCAATACATCTAATCCTTACATCATGTTCTTTGCATTTACTTAATATAGCCAATAACATAGAGGTAGAAAGAAAAGTGTAAATCCAATAGCGGAAGTAAAGACTATCTCTGCTCTCTTCCTCATGCCCTTCCTCTAAAAATGCAAATGGTAATACTTTACACTGAGGTAAATGTTGCATGTAACTTTTGTTTGCATGTGAACTACCAAATTACACTGAAATTGTAACTTTACAAGCATGCAAGAGAACTTTGCTTCCTTTCCTGTAATTATACAGTTAATATTCAGATTTATTTTTAAGATAGACACACAGAAACTGTTCTGGAATACAATAGTGGAGACACTCTACTTTAATATTAGATAAGAATATTAGATAAGTTGTAGTAAAGCATTCATATAAGAATCTCAGAAAATATACAGGCAACAAAGCTGTGCTCATTCTGCCAAAAATGTTTAGCTAAATGAAAATCAAAAGAACATACTATTCAGCACTGCAAAAACAAATTGAAAATTGTGGTTTGTTTAAGTCACTTGCTACATTTCAATTTCCTGGCATCTTATTTTGCTGTGACCACTTCCACCATCACAGTTTCAGGTTTTTTGCACCTTTTCTTGATAAATGAATACTTTACAGGCATAGTTACACCCTCCCCCTCTCCCCAAAAGTTGACCGTTTTCCTGTCATGTACTTTCCAAATCTGTAACACTTAAGAACAAAGCAACTGCTTTTCTCTTCAGACAAAAAAGCAAGGAAATTTTTCTCCAGTATTGCAGGAATTTAAAGAGGGAACATGTCCTTTAAGTGCTGTAATATGCACTACATGCAATACCTATAGGGCTTGTCTACACTTGAAATGTTACAGCAGTACAGCTATAACTCTGCAGCCGCACTGCTGTAGTACTTCAGTGTAGATCAGTGGTTTTCAAACTTTTTTTCTGACGACCCAGTTGAAAATGGTTTTTGATGCCCATGACCCAATGGAGCTGGGGATGAGGGGTTTGGGTTGTGGAAAGGATTCAGGGCTGGGGCAGGGGTTTAGGGTGAAAGCTGTGGGGTAAAGCTGTGAATGAGGGGTTGAAGGTTTGGGAGGGGGTTCTGGGCTGGGGGTGCAGGCTCTGGGGTGGGCTTGGAGATTAGGGGTTTGGGGTGGAGGAGGGGGCTCTGGGTTTGGGGGGGTGGAGGGCTCAAGGATGTGGTAGGAGGTTGGGGGATGAGGCTGGGGTGCAGACTTGCCTCTGGCAGCTCCCAGTCAGCAGCGCAGTGGGGTGCAGAGGCATTCTGCCTGCCTGTCCTGACACCGCAGACCTGCTGCTCTGGAAGCGGCTAACAGCAGGTCTGGCTCCTAGGCGGAGGTGTTGTTCCACAAGGGGCTCATTCCTTTGGAGGCTGTGCCAATTCCCTTCAAAGACAGGCAGAGTTGCACGGTAACCTGAATAAAAAAGGTTTATTCATGCACGAATAGGGAGTCAAAGGGCTAATGCTCCAAACTTGACTGCCACACATCAACAGGCAGTCAGAACATATATACAGGATTTGATAATCGTCACAGCTTTACACAACCAATAATTTCAAAGAGTATCACAGCTTCATACAGCCAATAGTCTGCTGCCACATACACAGTTTGTACACAGATTTGAAAAGTGTCATAGCCACCGGCCGTTGGCTCACAACACTTACTGCTACATGTATAACAAACAATGTTGCATATTAAATGTTAATTATATGCATGACATGTACTGACAGGTGCTGTGTGCAGTCTCTGTCCTAGATTATGGCTGCATGCCCATCCAGTTGATCTACCCCATTTTTAAAACACAGACTCCATCTTAGAAACAGTCTCCTATTTCCATAGCAGTTAACCAGAAGCAGGTAACAAACAATACAAAACAATCAGATAACAATACCATTTTTACCACTGTGTGCTGGCACCACCCTGATCAGCCAATGGGATTGCAGAGCCCGTGCGCAAGGCGGGGCCAGTACGCTGAGTCCCGTAACCCCCTCCCCCTGCCTAGAACCCAGACTTGCTGCTGGTTGCTTCTGAGGCACAGCTCAGTGTCAGAACAGGTAAGGACTAGCCTGCCTTAGCTGGGCAGTACCGCCGACCAGATTTTTAATGGTCCAGTCAGCAGTGCTGACCAGAGCTGCTACGACCCAGTTCCTTCCGTTCCACCACCAAGTTCTGGGTCTCATCCCACTGCCTATGCTGATGGAAGGGGTTCTCCCATCAGCATAACTAATCCACCTTCTCAAAAGGCGGTGGTTAGGTTGATGAAAGAATTCTTTTGTGTACCTAGTTCTGTTTCCATCAAGAGTTTAGGGTGGCTAAACTGCGTCACCCAGAGGTGTCGATTTTTCACATCCCCAACTGAAATAGCTTGGTCAACGTAATATTTTATGTAGACCAGGCCCTAGTTACAACAGTGCAAACTAAAGATACAGTGCAAATTGGGCAAGCAGCCAGTCAGAGGTCTCAAATTTGCCAGAGGACAGAAACTTTTAATGTCCTCACCATACTGGCTCCAGTCCCAGCTAAAATCCGGTCCCTAACAACACACGCGCACACATGCTGGCAACACTGCATATGCTTCCAAGCCAGCTGGAGTGGTTGGCATCCAGTCACTCTTTCTAACTCTGAACCTCGAAAGCACATCCCTGTGTACAGACCTCCTGTCTGCCACCCTTCCCTGGTATGTTTATGATGTTGGGAATGGTGGTGGGGTGGGATCACTTGATTCCATGTTCTGTTCATTCCCTCTGGGACACCCGGCCACTGTCAGAAGACAGGATACTGGGCTAGATGGACCTTTGGCCTCACCCAGTATGTCAGTTCTTGTGCTCTTATGTGGGACTTGGCAATCCCACCTCTGTAAGCAATTCATTTACTTTAAGCTAGACTGTCAAACCTACAAAAATACCTGAGGAGAAGTGTCTTCTTCCACTAAGAAGTTTGTATGCATGCCTTGTACATTTACTCACATTAATTGATACATTAAGTTTAAAATGAAGCTTCTTTTGCTAAAAAATATTTCTCAGACTCAGAGTAGCTCCAGGTCTGTAAAGGGAATGTAATTTCCTTTATCCAGATATGTCCATTTTAATATTTAGAAAGGAAGATAATTCTCGAGAAGCAAAGTTATTCATAACCAGAAGAATGTCTGCAACTCCAGCAAACCATACATTAAGAAGGGGTTTTAAAGGGCTTCAGGTTTGGTATACTCTGCAATAGATATCTAGTAATATATAAGAGAGAAGTACACATCCTATGGGCCAGGCTGAGATTCCCTTGGAATTTTTTGTGATACTTTATGTTGCTATCAGAGTTTTAATAATTCACAACCCTCATCCTTCACATCACATTGTTCCCTTCCTTTCTAGTTTAGAGACAGGCTGCTCTAATGTTTCTAGTGAAGCTATCTTGCTGAACTTTCAAAATTGCGACCAAGCAGCACTCAAAATGACCAGTTAAGGGCAAGGTTTAGGTTAAAAGCAGCTGAATTTTATTGGCTGATTATGTTAGATCTCAAAGACCACCAGAGAGTAATTTTGCAGTAAAACATTTGAGAGCTCTTTGCATCTTCTGTAAGTGGAGTGTTTCTGGCTTTGTGGTTGTAACATTACTCAAGCCTGCTAAAAGCAAAGTTAAACATCAAAAGGCAGAATAAAGAGAGATGCCAGATGTACTGCAGTGTGTGAAACTGCCAACTTTAACTGTAAAATACGTAATTAAAGCAAACAAAAGAAACCCATAAAGAATATTGTTAGAACATTAAATTTAAACATTTGGCTTGTACTACCTTTTTATTTATTTTCTTTAATAAACCTAAAGTTTGGCTTATGCCTAAGAGCAAACACTGTGTCATTAGGCTGTTAGTGTGATAGAGGAACTACCTGCCACATGGCTAGTGGGCTGCTGACAGAATTTTGTACCTAGGCTCCTGCACCATCATCACATGCAATATATTTAAAGGCAATTATTCCAGGGGTTAGGCGCACAAGCTGAATTAACCCGGGGAACAAATCTGTTTTCTTCAACAAAATCTCTTTAAACTTACAAATGCAGCAACTACGCTTTTTAGTACTGACCAAGTTGTAGTTAGAGTAGGTGGTGTCAACTATGCAGTTATCACCAGAATAGTGCAATGACTCCATTATTAGGCAGTTTAAAACTAAGTGTGACATCACCTTTTGTGCCAGCAACTATTTTGACTGCAATACTTAACTGGTTCAGTTATTATAGTGCTACAAAAATCTCACATAATTGATAAGGTAATTTGAATAACACAAATCAGCATCTTGGATCGCTATTCTTTCTTCATATAGAAGATTAAATTAATAGCAGTCATATTTTAACCCCCCCAAAAAGACTGGAGAAAAAACTAGTGAAGTATAATGTGGATATTTGCCAATGTGCAAATAAATGAATATAAACAGTTGACTGCTGTTTGCAATCAAAATAGTTTCTCTTGTTTACACCATCACCCATAAAACAAACAGAAATTTAAAAGTCGCCACATGTTCATTGAACATTTTCACTTTAAAGCTGCATTTGGTTCATTTCTAAATTATTTTATCGAGCCTGGGTCATGCTAGTGGCTAATAATGGCATATGAGAATTTACCTCCTACTTCAAAACTAGGCCAGACTTAGGGCTGGTCTTCACTACCTGCCAGATCGGCGGGTAGCGATCAATCTTTTGGCGGTAGATTTTTCCCGTCTTGTGAAGACTCCGGAACTCCAGCTTGCCGGGAGGTGCAAGCTGGAGTCGACGGGGAAGCGCGCCGCCGACTTCCACCGCCGTGAGGACGGCAGGTAAGTCAGCTTCAGATACGCAAGCTTCAGCTACGTGATTCACATAGCTGAAGTTGCGTATCCGCAGTCGATTCCCCCCCACCCTCCGGTAGTGGGGACCAGCCCTTAGAGAGATGGCGCACACATGGCATATGTGAAATGAGTTGAACAGTTCTGTTCCTACTAAACAGAAGTGATCATAATAAATAGCTTTAGTGGTGATGTTAATTACATAGTCTGCCTCCAACGAAGAGTTTTAAAAGTCAGTTATTTCTCAGGGTGTGGGTTAACAAAGAAATTACTAATATTAAAAAAATATCATCTCAAACTTTTAACCCAGGGTAGGTAACTGTTACTAGACTTTAGGCCTGTTACTTCTGACTTTAGGACTGCTCAATCTTCATGTAGGATTTTCTCTGAGACCGTTCCACCTCCCATTGTGGGTGCGTCTGGAGGGTGGGGCTGCTGGTGGTAATAGAAGACCTGCCTAAGGCTATGTCTACACTTAAAACACCACTGTAGTGCTTCAATGTAAACACAGAAGCAATGGGAGGGGTTCTCCTGTTGCTATAGTTAATCACCTCCCTGAGAGGTGGTAGCTAGGTAGACAGAAGAATTCTTCTTTTGATTTAGTGCTGTCTATACCAGAGGTTAGGGTGACTTAATTATGTCATTCAGGGTGTGTGTTTTTTTTCACACCCCTGAGTGATCTAGCTGGGTTGTCCTAACTTTTCAGTGTAGACAAGCTCTTAGTGAGTCACCAGAATTCACTTAACTCTTTCCCATGAAACTTAACGCATGTTTCCATCAGACGAATGTTCTTAGCCTGCTGGAAACACTTTATTAGCAATCTCTGCAAAGAAGCCACAGAATGAACAGGCACTTGTGTGTGGCTTCTCCAGACAGACATTTGGCAGGTTGACCTGATAGTGCACGGAAGGTTTCATTGCTATTAACCATAGGTATCTAGTCTGGGAATAAATAGAATATGACTGGGGATGCTGATTGTGCAAAGTCACATTCTAATTGGCCAGTTGGACCTTTTTAGCAGTGTCATAATGCAGTTGTGCATGACTTCGAGCTCTTGCTTAAATTTAAAAACATTCACACAAAATTCCAATGTCTATTAATTAGGTGTAGGAATTGTTAAGGCAGTAAAGTAAGGCAAATTGAGATTGAGAGGGATGAAAAGAGGTAGTTGGGGAAGCTGGAAAGGGGTAAGTGAGTTGAAGGAAGAAAAGTGCTAATTGTTAAACTTCCTCATCTCCTTCAAAGTACCAGGCTTCTACTTCAGCCTTGAGCCACTTTCAACTTAACTTGGTTAAGTTTTACACCCCCATTTGATATTCCTTTCTTAAAATGATAAAGAAAATGAGTTCAGAGTGGTTGTTGGTTCACAAACTGCTGCTGAAGGTGTAGCAGGGTTTCCAATCTGGTCAAATGGGGAAGGCAAAAAAAAAAAAAAAAGGTAATACTTTCAACCTCCATCCCCAAAACATTTCCTATCCACCTGGGGTGCCAAAATAAAACACCATCCACAAGAGACTGTGTAGATGTTCAAAATATGATGAAGCATGTTCAGTTGTGCTTGTAAGGTTTTGCTCCTTGGCTGGAAGAAACAAGTAGCGGTGGTATATATCTCATGCACCTTCCTCTCATTGCACCAAAATGAGCCATCATTCACAGGAGATTGGCAGATATTCATATTATGGTGATCCTTTTTTTTTTTTTTTTATGTTTTGATCAGTGGTGAAATAGTTAACAATTTTTATCATTGGGCATCTGAATTAATAGCCCCTTAACAAGAATGGAACAGTTCACATTTACAACTCTCTTGTTTAAGACGCTGTTTACCCTCAGGCGGGTGTAACTGTATTGGTCACACTCAGGTCACTTTTTAAAGGT
Organism: Sternotherus odoratus; assembly: GCA_032164245.1. Classification (NCBI taxonomy): domain Eukaryota; kingdom Metazoa; phylum Chordata; order Testudines; family Kinosternidae; genus Sternotherus; species Sternotherus odoratus. The sequence continues at coordinate 195,102,546 of JAVMKO010000002.1, read as the reverse complement.
GATGCTTGCAACTGTAACAGCTAAAGAATAGCACTTTTTTAAAAAGTGAAATCTTAAAATCTGGAGAACACTGTGTCAGAAGGGAAAAATTATAGGTATGCTATATACTACTGTGACACTCCCAATTCAAGTCAAGTTTCTGGGAGATAGGGTGAAATTTGTTAATTTTTCTTTTCAAATATGTTTAACATAGAAGAAAGTGCATATAATCTCTTCTCTACCGAATACTGAGTTAACTTAAATATATTGTGGTGCATGTTACCTTTTGAATCATAGATACTAGGCTTTCAAGACCTGATAACAATTGTGACTGAAGAAAAAATCAGCATACAGAAATAAAATGAATACACATTTTAATTCACTATCAGAACTGATTACCTGAATTTTTTAAATTATTTCTCCATCCTGTTATCCTAGAAGATGGTCATTACAGTTAATAAAACTTTACCTGATATTCACTTAAAAATATGAGGATAGTTGGGACCTTTTTAAATAAAAGCTATAAAAAATGTTGATTGACAAGACCATTCCTATATCAACAATGCATTGCAAGAAAACCACAAAATTATCTGCTAACAGCCCATGAGACTCACAAGCTGCAACTTCATAAGTAGATCAGTTAAAAAGAGTGTTCTTGTGCTGTAGTGGGCCAGATGACTTCCTTACATACTTCCAAATGATGGAAGCCTACATTGCTTAGTTGAGGGTGCAGTAATTCCACAGAATGTGCCATTTCAATAAACATTTATAGGAGGAGAAATTCCAGTAATTCTTAAGAATGGTTTGTGCTCCATAAAATGAAACGTGTACAAAAAAATTCCTTGGTGTAGCAGCTTGTCCTTTCCCTCTTGTGAATCAAACATAGTCATCAACCAGTAGAATGGATTCATTGTGATTGCTACTAAAGGAACATATAAGTCCTGATCCTGCAACTGGCTTTAGTTGGATGGCTCACATGCCCCACAGAGTCTGCTTTTCAGGAGCCAGTTTAAGACCAGAGCCTAAAATAGTAAAATTATGAAAAATGAAAATTATGGTTTAGGAGTCTTATGGCCTAAGAAACAAAAGATTTCATTCACATTTTGTCTGACAGTCTTCGCTGGTCAGATGATCCTGAATAGGGATTATGCCAGCATCATATTCTGTTTTGTTCTCTGAGCTGGTCTTATAAGGAAGTTTGTGTCCAAATAAGACGGTTGTGTGGTTTTTTTGTTTGTTTGTTTTTTGGACAGAATGTGACTGTGTTGCTTGTTTTCTTAGGCGATAAAAGGTCAGAATGGTAGATTATAGCTACTTTATACTGAGAATTTACTCTTCTAACCTGATGAATGTGGGTGTCTTATTTGCTCATAAAGCATTTTAACATTCTTGTATATGTTAGTGATTCCTCTGAATTGTTTAAGTACATGTTTTGTGAGCCAAATAAAATGTAGATCTAGGCATATTTTCTATAAGATAGACAAATTAGATTAAACCAGTAGTTCTCAAACTTTTGTATTGGTGACCCCTTTCACGTAGCAAGTCTCTTAGTGTAAACCCCTCTCCCTTAAATATATTAAAAAGTGTTTTTAACACCATTATAAATACTGGAGGCAAAGGGGTTTTGGGGTGGAGGCTGACAGCTCACGATCCTCCCATGAAATAACCTCATGACTCTGAGGGGTCCTGACTCCCAGTTTGAGAACCCCTGGACTAAAATGACATCATGGCACAGATTGTAATAAACCCCAAAATACTGAGCAGGAGGAAGGAATTCACCTGTTGAAAAAGGAAAAAGATTAAAAACTCTAGGCCAGTCAACATTTAGGTCAAGTGCTTTTGTGAAACCAATGAGTATTTTGAGCAGTATCTTCTTTTGGTGGGGTAACCAGATAATTTTTGGTGTAAGGGATTTGATTTGAAGAAAACTATTTTGAGAGATTTCTTCTTCAGAGATTCAAGTTGACCTAAATGACTGAGTTGCTCTGCAGTGATAGAGGTAGGATGGAGGGGGGAGTAGGAACTGGACAAACTTAGCTTTTTTAAAGCTTCCAAGTGCTGTGGGAGATAGTACCTAAGACCATGTTCTTCTGGAGCCAGGATTGACTGACGCAGATCCGGTTACAATGATAAAACCCCCTTGGGGAGGGAGGTAATTACAGCTGTTCGTATGGGAAGTTAAACAGCCAATAGTCTTGACTGAAATTTGATTTAAAATTCTCAAATCAGGGCCTGAGAATAAATGATAGAGAAACAACTGCAGTAGAATCTTTAGTAGATAATTTTAATGATTACAGATTGGAATGTATTCATCCTTCACAAGTTTTGTGGAAGCTGATTAAAAACAAGAGATCATAAAATTCTTAGATCTAGGGCTAACGCAATCTCTGGATAATCCCTTAAAGTAATAGACAACAGGAATGTGTGGTGGTCTGCTGAAAGAACTGGAATGGAGCATTTCATATTGATTATTTTGACGAATGGATTTCATCCCCACTAGAATTGAATGGTTAAATAAGATCCAGTTTTTGTAGTGCAAAAGTGTGGAATCTCTCGGCAGAAAATGAAATTGCTGTGACAAGCACAGATGGGAATACTGTAAGGTTTCTGACTGTACAATAGGTACTGGATAATGATGACTGTGGGGAAGCAGACTCTGAAAACTGCAGCTGTTAGTGATTTTCCCAAGTAAACAGAACAAGCTGTTGCCAATTAAGGGCCTGACTTTGAAAACTGTTTCCTGAGAAGAGTAGTCTTTACTCACATGAGGAGTCCCATTTAAAGTCAGTAGACCTACTTGTGTGAGAAAGGACTCCTCCCTAGAGATTAGGTTTGTGCGAGTGAGCCCTAAATGTGCATTGCCAGTAAAAAGTGATGGCTGTGGTGTTACCATCCCTGGTTAAGTGAGGGTAACTTTTCAAAGTAAAACTTATTTTTTTCATTTATGAATCATTAATGTTTGGTTTTTTTTCACAAAGGGTTCTAAAGTCAGACTTTGATTAAGACAGTGCGAGCTAAGAGCCTTTAGAACACTTGGAAAAAAGTTCTAACTACTGTACATAATTTTTGTTTCTTATTTAAAACCTCCAATTCCCATTTGGACTGTTTCTTTCAAGTTTAATTGTATTGATTATTTCCACTAAGCAGTAGTATATCCCAAGAGTGGTATGGCCTGTACAGCTGTGTTCTCTTCTCTTTTCTCTTCTCTTCTTCTCATTCCAACCCTCTGCTGTTTGATCCAAGAAGAGTTTGATTATTTCTGCACTGTAATGTCAGACATAATTCAGGCCATGGTCTCCCACAGTTGTCCCACGTTCATTTGTATACAAATTTATTTAATAGCTTGTACAAGGGCATGATCACTACTGCTCAACTGTTTCTGCACCATCCTTGTCTCTGAATTCCCTTCTCCTCTGCTATCCCTCTTTATAGACCATCAGCGGAGTCAGCATTGGGTGCTGGGCTTGAGATTAAAGGTAAATCAGCTAATTGTAACCCTCCACCTCTTCTTCCTCCCCCACATAATTTATGTATTCATTGACACAATCCCATTTCATTTCTGTCATACAATATGCTCTTTATTTATTTAGTTCAGGGGTGGGCAAACTTTTTGGTCTGAGGGCCACATGGGGGTTGTGAAACTGTATGGAGGGCCAGATGTGCCTCCCCAAACAGCCTGCCCCCTGACTGCCCCCCTCAGAACTCCTGACCCATCTATCTCCCCTGCTCCTTGTCCCCTCACCGCCCCCACCCCCAGGACCCTCCTCCCCGAGACCTCGTGCCCCTTATCCAAACACCCACCCCCTTATGTTGCTCAGAGCAGCAGGAGCTTGCAGCGCCGCTGGAGCAACGCTACCCGGCAGTAGTGGCGGGTGGGTCAGAGCACTGATGGCCTGGTGTGCTGAGGCTGTGGGGAGAGCAGGGAAGGGGCCTGGGCTAGCCTCCCCAGCCGGGAGCTCGGGCCAGACCGGACGGTCCTGCGGGCCGTAGTTTGCCCACCTCTGATTTATCTGGTTCTCTTCCGTACTGCAATTTTGTTTTAAAAGATACCTTTTTTCATTTAAGTATCCAATATTTGATCCACATTGTTTTAATGGTATGAAACCGCTACAGAAATAAATGGTTTTGAATTACCCTTCTCCCATCCAAATGAATCAGAGAGCCATAATATTTGGCTATTCTCTCAAACGTTTAAAAACATGCTGGCTTGGCTGGGGGTGGCATGGGAATCAGCTGAACTAAGGGAAAAAACTTCCCTCCTCCTTCACACCTTGCCTGGTTAAACATTCCAACGGCCCCAATAAAGCAGAAGAAAAACACAGATGAGATGGACTAGTCTTTCTGTGGGAATATTCAGACAATGGACAGGCCTAGAGCCTGTTCTTCTCTATGGTAGGTGAAACAATGTGAGCATTTCTTGTCAAAAAACAAAATCAACCAACAGTATTTTCACATGTTGTTGCTTCATGTTTGTAAGCTGTAGAAAAGGGAAAAATCAGAGCTCTTGTTTGTGTCTCACTCAATTTATGCAATTCTAATCTAATAGCTGAAGAAAGTTTGACTTTCTCACCTCCGTGACAGTCTGTTCATTACTTAAAGAAGTCTCTTTTCCCTAAGCAGTGGTTTACACTATGTGGACTGTACATTTCTAGAAGATTTGGAACACCGGGAAGTTTCAGAAGACTGCAACAAAAGCTAATGTGCCAATATTTTAAAGGATAAATGAGATGACTGGGTAATTATAGGCCTATCAGTCTGACATTGATCCTGGCAAGATAATGGTGCAGCTGATACAGGACTTGTATAATAAAAAATGAAAGAAAGTAATATAATGAAATAAACATGGGTTTATGGAAAATAGAACCTGTCAATTTAACTTGATTTTTTTAATGAGATTACAAGTTTGGTTGATAGAAGGTATGAGTGTTGCTGTAATAGACTTATGTAAGGTATTTGACTTGGTACTGAATGGTATTTTGATTATAAAAATATACGATTAATATGGCACACATTAAATGGCTTAAAAGCTGTTTCAAAATGTAATCCTAAATAGGCAATCATAATTGAATTGGGTATGTTCTAGTGCGGGAGGGGAAATCCTGCCGCAACTCCTTCTTGGGGCTATGCTAGTTAACATTTTTTTTTATTAATGGCCTTTAAGAAACATAAAATCATCACTGATAGAGTTTTCAGATAACCCAAAGGTTGGAAGAGGAGTAAATAATGAAGAGAGGAAGGGTGTCTCATACCAAGCAATCTGATTGCTTGGTAAGCTGTTCTTAAGCAAACTGTGTGTTTTTAATATGGCTAAAGCAAAGTCTTACATCTAGGAACAAAGAATGTAGGCCAAACTTGCAGGATGGGGTACTCTGTTCTAGGAAGCAGTGTTGCTAAAAAAGATCTAGGGGTCACGGTGAATAATCAGCTGAACATTAACTCTTAGGGTGAAAGATAAAACTTGGTATTTGTCCTAGAATGTTTTTAAAATTGTCAATCGTGAACATGTAGTGGTATACTCTGTAGTTCTCTAAATCCCTCTAGAGACCCTGTGAAAGTCAGGGACAGGGAGTGTTGCCTTTAAAAGTGTGTACAGTGTACTCTCCAACAGTTCTTTAGACGACAAATGAGGATTGGTATCTTCTCCAGTAATTCTGAGGCAGGAAGGAAGAGTGGTCTTGAATTTTTGCTATTCAAGCTAAATCTTTGCTGGTCTCCAATAGTTGTGGTATTTGTAACAAATCCATGTTACTATGAAAAAAAAAAAAAGCCTATTGGATGATACAAAGAATATTAAGTGGAATATAAAATGAGCTTGTTGGGGTCATTATAAAGTCTTGTATACTGATATGGGAACAGATGCTGTATTTAGAAGAAAATCTGTTTTGGGTTTTTGTTTTGTTTTGCAAAAAACACATAAACATCACTAGTGAAAAGAGATCTCCTGTCCCCTCAGTTTATTCTGGTTTTACCTTCCATCAACTGAAGCAGTGGTAGAAATGTGTAATCTTTAGGTCAGAATGCTGGGTGCATTTCTTCCCTGTTTAAGGATGGCTTGGTATAAGCATGGGGTGTGATTAGACTTGATCACCAATGCTGGTAAAGAATAAGGTCATCTTTAAGTATGTTCTGCCCACACTGAGCTGATTCCCAGACACTGAAGCCTGTTTGAGAATTCAGTGTTGTATGTGTGTGACGCTCTGTACCTCGGGGGAACACCCAGCACCCCCATGTTCATCCTTGAAAAATGATTGTGTGGTATCCAATGCAAAGTTTGTCAGGCATCTTCGGAAGGCTCATGATGCACTGAGCATTGTTGTTACAGTACTGTTATCATTTCATGTATGTAGTTATGAGTCTGAAAATGTATCCTGATGGCTTACAATAAGCCCAGGCAAAAACTCTCCTAGAGCAGAGAGAGGCAGTTCACACCTCATCATGGGACAAACCCAGCCCAGCCTCACAGGAACAAAGGACAAGTGCCTAGGCAGCAAGAAAAAGAATCTGTTAGAGTGACTCACCCCTCCCTTCCTTTGGTCAATATGGGACTGCAATGAGGCAATGTTCACCTGATTCTGAAGGGGTGGGGACAAAGCCAAGAGGGCAGAAAGAACATGATAAATGGGAGAGCCATTTGCCATGCCCTTCCTCTCCCTCCCACCTACATCAATATGAAGTGATTTGAAGTGCTGATCAAAAAGGAGAGCCTAGCTGAAGAGAAACCAGCCAGCCTGTAGTAAGAAGCATCTGTTTGTAAGGGCACTGAAAGTGTTAAGATCAGCTTAGAATGTGTTGCTTTTAGTTCATTTGACCAAATCTGATTTATGTTTTGACTTATAATCATTTAAAATTTATCTTTGTAGTTAATAAATCTGTTTGTTTATTCTACCTGAAGCAGTGCATTTGTTTTTGAAGCCTGTCAGGGACTCCCCTTGGGATAATAAGCCTGGTACATATCCATTTCTTTGTTAAATGGATGAACTAATATAAGCTTTCAGTGTCCAGCAGGCATAACTAGACATTGCAAAGCGAAGGTTTCTAGGGTTGTGCCTGGGACTGGAGATATTGGCTAGTGTCATTCGGTTGTAAGTAGGTGGGAGCAGCTTACATGCCAGAGACTATGTGTGAACAGCTCAGGAATGGGGGTTCTCACTGCAGAGCAGAGTAAGGCTGGGCCCCCAGAGTCAAGGAATTAATTTGCTTCCCAGTGACTTCATAAATATCTGCTTCAATTACCTTTGGCAAATGAAATAACCAAACAATCCATTCATTTTCTGAGACAGCTGTAAAACTAAGCTGAAAAGTTTTTTCAAAATAAATCACTGTTTAAAAATGTTGTGTGTACCTTCTAAAAATAAAACTTGCCCCTCTCTCTGAGTTGTGAAGAATATGTATTAAGGTTATAACAAACAACAAAAATGCACTTTTATGTAGAAAACCATGATTAAATCATATCTTCCTGATGAGTGATTTAAATCCGTTTGATTTAAATCAAATCTACCTTGGTAGCTAGGATCTAGTTTTAGGCTTGGCAGCTTATGTAGCTATGGTGTGGAGGACTGATCAGTCAATATGTAATTGACTGCTTATTTGTAATTGATAAGCTGCTGTGAATGTCCTCTGTCTTTTCCTCCCATTTAGGCTTCCAGAATTTGCTTGTTCAACTTATAGAAATCCGTCCATTTTGAATAATGCTCCTTTCTGAACTTTTTTTATCTACTGTTATTTGAAGGAACACCTAAGATGACAACAACTATAAAAAGAGGGAAGGAAAAATGTTCCTTTAAGAACTGTAAATTTAAACTAAATGTATTATTAAGGTTCACTGTTTTACTTGTTTAGTCAGTCAGTTTCCCTTTTGTGAGTGTGGATCTTCTATACAGCAACGTAGAAGAGAAACCATTTTAAAAATTAAGAAAATGTGTGCAGGCGCAAAAATTGGATGCAGGTATTCGGGCAGGCAGAATATCCAAAATAGTTTAATTCTCTTCTGCAATTGATACTTCAAGTTTGTTCGTATCCCTCTGACTGCTTGTTTTTCTAGATTTCACCGAGCAACCATCCATATTACTTTTGAATATTAGAGTAATTCTCTGATTCTCCTTTAATCTTTATATTTGTGATACTTGACTTCCTTTTCTGTTACCTATCTCATTTGGAATTACCAGTTAGAGAGATGATACCATAACTCAGCCTGGGCCTCATTCTCTTGGAGGAAGAGAAGATAACCTGATTCTCCTCTTAGTTATGCTGGTTTTACATGGATGTAGATCCATAGACGATGTTGCAGATACTCATGATTCTCAATATCATAAGTGAAAGAACAATCAGGCATGGGGTGATAACATTGTTATACCACTGTTCTTCTGGTCCACTCCAATATTCCGTAATTCCTTTAATAATATGATGTTACATTCCACTTACATTGAAATAATTCCTCTTTTTAAAGAGCTTTAAAAACCTCTTCTGAACTAATCTTATGTTTTCATATTTCCATGGTGAAATGCTAGCCAAAAGACATACTCTATTTATAGATCACTTGTTTCTGTCCTATGCTTATTTAGTTATGTTGTTACAAAGTTTGCGCTGTTGTATAGCTGATATTTAAAATGCTTTCCTCAGTCACATCATCAATGTGGATGCCTGCCTATTTTGATTCTGGTACCCACAAGCCTTTTTAAATTAAATTAAACATTTTCTTATAATGTCCTTGAGCCAATAAAAAACTTTAAAGAACATCATATAAAGGATTGTTTATTTTTTAATAAGTCATAAAGAAATCACATGCCTGAGCTCATAACTTCTGTCCTTTGCTGGGAAATCCTGACTTTAAAGTTCTACAGATATGTTCTTTTTATACCTCTTATGCGCTACTGAAAGTTTTTCTTAAAATTCAACATAGAAACAATTTTAATTTACTTTGTCTTCATCAGAATATTGGAGTTTGTGTATATGTGGAGCAAAGATTACCCACAAAAATTGTTCTGACATTTTGTTTAATTTGCTTCTCTCTCTCTCTCTCTCTCTCTCTTCTCTCTCTCTCTCTCTCTCTCTCTCTCTCTCTCTCTCTCTCTCTCTCTCTCTCTCTCTCTCTCTCTCTCTCTCTCTCTCTCTCTCTCTCTTTCTCTCTCTGCCATGGCATGTGGTGTTTTATTAGAACATCAAAAAAATCTGAGAAGGAAACCCTGAAATACCATAAAAGATTCACTGTAAAGGCTGATTCCCTGATTTCTCAGGTACCATTGTGGAATTGAAGAATTTTTCCTCTGACTACATGTTTCCTCACAGTATTCACACACTGTGATCCTGATTATTTGCTCAGTATCCAAGACAGTTTTTGCAACACAGCTAGATCCAAAGCTTGGGCAGGGACAAATGTTGGAGTTGTTCCTCAGCATGTAATATTTACTTCAGTTGTTGCTCTATGCTAAACTTGACACCTGTGGGGGCCCAAAGTGGAAACTAAGTTTCATTCACAACTTATGAATGACATCTTATTATGTCTCTTAGGGCTGCTCTTCTCTTTCCCAAGAGTAAATTCAATTCAGAATCAGACGGACTTGTTCACTATAAATATTCTTTGGATTCCCCTCACCAACACTCACAAATATATATTTGCTAAAAAACTGGTTCCAACAAAGGTTTTCTTCCAGAGTGTGTAGTGGAATATTCGTTCTTTTTTCAACAACTTTCTCTCCCTGCTAGTGCCTCTCCACCTTTTCAGTGTTTTCTCGCGTATGTAGCAGCAAACCATACGCTATTAGCCTAGGAAGGTTTGCTGTCTTGCACAGGAATTGATATAAGGCACATCAAGTTTCTTTGAGGAGGTGGTGCTGAATGTGTCCTTGGTTCAAAGTAGCAGTCTTTCACACTGCTACATTCTCATCCCAAGTAAACTTGTTTTCATCTAGACACACAGGTAGAAATAAACAAAGTTTGGCTCCTTATAAAATGGCAGCATTCTTTATTTTTCAGTAGCTCAGCTTTCCTCGCTAGTTAATTCTTGCATCAGCTCTCATTTATGTAAATCCAGTTGTCGACTAGGTTCTAGAATTAACTGCGTTCTTAAGGCTCCTCATACTCAGAATACCCAGAGGAACTCCCCCCTATTGGGGGGGGGGGAGTTTTTATTATCATACGAATCAAAAAAATTTCCCCCTTAAGCATTCATAGATTCATATTTATTTAAGGCCAGAAGGGAATAGTTTGATCTTCTAGTCGTATCTCCTGCACAGCACTGATGATAAAACTTCCCTGAATTAATTACTGCTAGAAGTGCAATTTCTGTGCTTGAACAAGAGGACATATCTTTAAAAAAAAAAAAATCCAAATTTGTTTTAAAAATTGTCAGTGATGAAAAATCTGCCATAGCCTTGATAAATTGTTCCAATGATTAATTGGCCTCATGGTTAAAAAGGTACTTATTTCTAGTCTAAATTTGTCTACTTTCAGCTTCCAGATATTAGTTTTTGTTATACTGTTTCCTGGTAGATTGAAGGAACCCTCTATTATCAATTCTCTATTTCCCATGAAGATGGCCATGGACAATGATCAAGTTACTCTTCTCTTTGATAAACAAAATAGATTCAGCTCCTGGAGTCTCACTATAAAGGCATATTTTCCAATTCTTTAATCATTCTCGTGTTTCTTCTTTGAACCCTCTCCAGTTTATCGATATCCTTTTTGAAGCATGGACACCAGAACTAGACACAGTATTCAAGTAGTGGTCACACCAATGCCAAATACAGATGTAATATAACTTTCCTACTCCTATTTGATAGTCCTTTGTTTATACATTCAAGCATGATTTGTAGGGATATTGTTATTGGCTTAGCAAAGAAGCAGACATTTCTTTTCAGTTCAGGCAGGCAAATATTTTTAAACTATTAAGATTTCTAAAGTGAAGAAATCGTTTTTAATAGTATAAATGTCTGTTAGTTTCTCACTTCTTTGGTGTTTAAAAAATTAATGTATAAACAGATGGAGACAGAAAAAATCAGCTGTTTACTGTAAGCTAGCTTCCAAAATGTATATGAGAAAATCATACCTTTGTTTTTAAAGTAAATTTTATATCTCAAGATAACTTCAACATAAACAACTGGCAAATAAATCAATTAAATGCATATGTGATGACCGGAGGAAAGTTTTCTGCCGGTAGTATTTCAATAATTATTAGGGTTGTCAAGGGATTAAAAAAATTTAATCGTATGATTAAACAATCATAGAATAACATTTATTTAAATATTTTTGGATGTTTTATTTTCAGATTTTAATTGCAACACAGAATGCAAAGTGTACAGTTCTCTTTTTATATTATTTGCTACAAATATTTGAACTGTAATAAACAAAAGAAATAGTATATTTCAATTCATCTAATAAAAGTACTGTAGTGCAATCTCGTTATAGTGAAAGTTGAACTTACTTTTTGTACATAACTACATTTGTAACTTTATTTTTTTAATGCAATCTAAAATTTTAGACCCTACAAGTCCACTCAGTCCTACTTCAGCCAATCGCTCAGACAAACAAGTTTGGTTACAATTTGCAGGAGATAATGCTGTCCATTATCTTGTTTACAGTGGGTGAACAGGCATTCACATAGCCCTGTTGTAGCTAATATTTACGTGCCAGATGCGCTAAAGATTCATGTGTCCCTTCATGCTTCAACCACCATTCCAGGAGACATGCATCCACCATGCTAATGCTGGGTTCTGCTCAATAACAATCCAAAGCAGAGCGGACAGACACGTGTTCATTTTCATCATCTGAGTCTGATGTCACCAGCAGAAGGCTGATTTTCTTTTTTGATGGTTCGGGTTCTGTAGTTTCTGCATCAGAGTATTGCTCTTTTAAGACATCTGCAAGATTCTCTATACCTCGTCCCTCTCAGATTTTGGAAGGCATTTTAGATTCACATTCTTTGTCTTTTGTCAAATCTGCCGTGAAAGTGTTCTTAAAATGAACATGTGCTGGGTCATCATCTGAGACTACTATAACATGAAGTATATGGCAGAATGTGGATAAAATAGAACAGAAGACATAGAATTGTCCCCCAAGGAGTTCAGTCACAAATTTTAATTAATGCGTATTTTTTTAACAAGCATCATCAGCATGGAAGCATGTCCTTTGGAATGGTGGCCCGAAGCATGAAGGGACATATGAATGTTTACCATATCTGGCATGTAAATACCTTGCAATATTGGCTACAAAAGTGCCATGCAAACCCCTGTTCTGACTTTCTAGAAGCAGTCAGTTGTATCTCCCGTAAAGGTAAACAAACTCGTTTGTCTTAGCAGTTGGCTGAACAAGAAGTGGAACTGAGTGGACTTGTAGGCTCAAAAGTTTGACATTTGTTTTTGAGTGCAGTTATGTAACAAAAATGATACATTTGTAAGTTAGATTTTCACGATCGAGATTCCTCTACAGTATTTGTATCAGGTGAATTGAAAAATACAATTTCTTTTGTTGTTTTTACAGTGCAAATATTTGTAATAAAAATCTAAAGTGAGCACTGTACACTTTATGTTCTTTGTTGTAATACAAATCAATATATTTGAAAATGTAGGAAAACATCCAAAAATACTTAATAAATTTCAATTGGTATTCTATTGTTTAATAGTGTGATTAATTGTGATTAACTTTTTTAATTGCAGTTAATATTTTTGAGTTAATCGAATGAGTTAATTTCTAGGGCTGCCAATTAATCGCAGTTATATGCTTAAAAATTAGCATGTTTAATATACTTTTTCAACACCTTTTGCTATTAAATTCATGGGTTAGTACCATTTTAGTATAGTTGTCGTCATACAGATTTTAACATTTTTAAATATAAAATTATTTTTACTGGAATCACAGATGTGCGCACATAAAAAGAGACATTTAAATAATTAAATTCCACAGGACACAATTAAGGCTAAGCTTCTCTCTCTCCCCTGCTAGCACCACCACCACCAGTTCAGACTACTCATGTATGGGTTTATTTATACTAAGGGCTGGTTTTCACTACCGGGGCGGGAGGGGAATCGACTGCAGATACACAACTTCAGCTACATGAATCACGTAGCTGAAGTTTGCATATCTCTAGCTGACTTACCTGCTGTCCTCACGGCGGCAGCAGTCGGCGGCGCGCTCCCCCGTCGACTCCAGCTTGCGCCTTCCAGCAAGCTGGAGTTCCAGAGTCGTCGGGGGCACCGCGGGTGATCGATTTCTCGCGTCTTCACAAGACATGAGAAATCGATTTGCCAAAAGATCAGTCGCTACCCGCCGATCCGGGTAGTGAAGACAAGCCTTGGGGAGAAAACACTTGCCTTGGAAAGTGCTTTGCTTGTGGATATATCAAACCCTGATATCTAATCCCACCCCTCACTATCCCCTACACACTTTTATATTTATGTATGTTTGTTCATATGTATATGTATATAGAGAGAGGTATTCAGTTTCCCCCTGCGTTTAAACAGTATTGACCATCTCTGTGGACTTGTTTACACATAAAATACCTAAGCCAACAGGAGGGGTTCTTGGGAGCGCTCTCATTGACCAAGCGCTGTCTATACCTAGGAAATTAGGTAAGTTTAACTGCATAGCTCAGGGTGTATATTTTTCACACTCCTGAGCTATGTAGTTCTACCGACCTAATTTCTTAGTGTAGATCAGGCCTAAAATTTTCAGCTATATCCGGAACCAACCTTCTTTGCATAATCTGCAAAAACTGCCACAAGTGATATGATGTGTACAATACATTAATTTGGCTACAACTTTATAGTATGATGTGTTGATTTCCTCTAAGCCAGTAATTGAGTGATTGCTCATATCCGTTCCAATTAGCTGTATGCATGCCACGTGCACAGTCATCAGAAAGTTTTCCCCTTAACAGCTCCCGTCCAGTGGGCTGTGGAGCCCCTTGGCGCTGAATATAGGACCCTGCCGACCCAACCCCCCAATTCCTTCTTGGCACCAGTAACAGGTCATTGGAACTGCAATCACTTGCATAGCAAGTGCTTCCCTTAGCATGCTTAGTAGCTGTTATCTGTAGTTCAAGTTAGTCATTTAATTTGTTTATGTAGTTGTAGATAAGGTATTGGGAGTGGGGGGGGGGGTCACCTCCGATCCGTTCCCCTGGTTTCCGGGGCATGAACACCTATTTGGAATCTACATGAGCAACACATCCGCAACACATCCTGAAGAACAACAGTAAAAGGTGAACAACCTTTTTATTTATTTATTTATTTTTTTAATTATCCAGGAGACATCTGTTCCCTCAGGTGAATTAAACACATGTAAAAATAAATTTACTCCATTGAAGCAATGAATTTAGTATGTTCTGGATATTATTATTACTCTTGTCATTGCACTGAATTTGCAATATACCTTTAAAATGTTAACACAAAGCTAATCTTTTAAAGGTAAATTGGATCGGTGTTTCTACGTGTCTAGTTTTATGGAATTATTATATTCAAATAGTAATTTGTGTGTTTAAAATATTCCCCCTTTGAAGGTGACCTGAGGAAAAAATGTAATACCATCAGTTTTAGAAATATCTGCTGCAAGCTCTCAAGTAACCAGGGTATGAGGAGAATTTTGATACCTTTCAGTATGTAATTTTTTAAAAAAACCTGCTGAGTTTGGACTTTTCTTTTCTTCCAGGGCACTGGTTAGATCAGAGTTCAAAGACTTAAGCTTGCTGAGATAAAGTCTCATGAATGGAAGACTGGGATTTCTGTGGTGATGTTAATTTCAACAGTGTGTTCTTTTTTTAGTAGTCTTACAAACTTAATTTATAGAGTTGAGTACAATTTGAAAATTATGGGATATGAAAGAAACTGGGCAGCAGTATTTTTATTTTAACAAACATGATTGTCAGATCTTATTTTAGCGAGAGTTCTCTTCTAAAGAAGTAGTTTGTCTTAATATAACAAAACTCATACTTTAATGTTAAGTTAATCTTGTTTTCTGTCTCAGCTTTTAATAGTCTTATTCAGACTGTCAGTCCTGTGTCCCCATATCTTTATGGGAAAACAGGATTATGGGTTTATGTGGTAAAACTAGTCAACTATAAATTCATCATTTAATGTTGACTTATTTACAACGTCTTTGCCTTATAAAGCTGCTGTGAATTTCTCTCCTGACTACAATTGACAGTTTACTTAAAAAATAATCTTAATAGCAGTTAATACTTTAACAGGAGATTTATTTAGATCAAAATTTTCAAAAATAGCTAATGATTTTGAGTATCTCCATATTTAGGTGTCCAATCTGAGAAACCTTAGGCCTACTTCTCAGATGAGCTGAAAACTACAGCAAAAGCTAGTGGGAGCTGCAGATTCAGCAACTCTGAAAATCAGGTCCAATGTGTCATCATTTGGGTACCCAAAATCACTGACAACTATTGAAGAATTGGGACTTAAGACAGTTCTACACTACAAACCTTTGCTGGTATAGTTATGTTGGTCAGAAATGTGGTGAGCTGTGATCCTGACTGACATAATTATACCAGCAAAAGCCACTAGTGTAGACACAGTTATATGAGCAATAATGCATTTTTGCCAGAATAGCTTGTTTTGCCCAAGGGAACTGGAATAAGCTTATGCCAGGTAAAGCGTAGTTTTGCCATCATAACTTGGCCCCAATGGGAGTGCTTTGCTCATGTGCTATACCAGTATAGCTATACCGGCAAAGCCTTCCAAATACAGAACTGGCCTTAACATCTAGATAAAAGTAAACTAGTCCCATCAGCGAGACTTGAAGTAAAATCTCATTTCCACTTTGTGAAACTAGACAAAACACTATTTAATAACTGAATAATATGGTTTATATTTTCATATGAGCTAAACATAGCACAAGGGAATTCACAGCCATCCTGTGATATAATGAAGATAGTTGTTTCTGTGTCTGTGATAAATGAAAGGGGACTGGGGGTAGCTGCCTTTTATGAACACCCAGTCAGCCAGTTAGCTACTAACAGGGATTTTATAGCTTTCCTCTACTTGCTTTACCTGCAAAGAGTTAAGAAATCCATAAGTAAAAGGAAGGGAGTGGGCACAAGACAAAAGAGCCAATGGGAACCTTTTGAAACTGGAGGGGAGACTTTCCCCTTATCTGTCTGTCCTGGAGAGCAGAGAGAGGGCTGGAACTATGCTGTAAAAAGCTTTGAACCAGGTATGAAAAATCAGCAGATCATACCTAGAAACTACTTATTTGAAACCCCAAATATGTAAGTAGATCTGGAAATGTCTAGGAAGATGTGATTAGGTTTATCCCTTTTATTTCTTTATGGCTGTGCTAACCCCAGGTGCTTTTGTTTTTCTTGTAACCTTTAAGCTGGACCTCAACAGCGCTATCTTGATGCTTAATCCTGTGTGTGTGTGTATAATATATAAATCTAGCAAAAAGCCTCCGTTTCAAATGTATTTTTTCTTTTTGTGTTTTTAATAAAATTTACCTTTTTTAAGAACAGGATTGGATTTTTCTGTCCTAAGAGGTTTGTGCATATGTTTGTTTAGCTGGTGGCAACAGCTGATTTCCTTTGTTTTCTTTTTCAGCTCTTCCCCTGCGGGGGCTGGGGTGAAAGGGCTTGAGGGTACCCCACAGGAAGGAAATTTCCAAGTGCACCTTTCTGGGATCTCAAAGGGGTTTTTGCACTTGCGTAGTGACAGCTTCTACCCACCCAGGGTCAAAGAAAATCTGTAACCTTGGGAATTGAGTACGAGCCTGGAGTGGCCAGTATTAATTTTTAGAATCCTGACAGGCCCCCACCTTCTGTACTCAAAGTGCCAGAGTGGGGAAGCAGCCTTGACAGCATCCGTATAAAATAAATATATAAATATATTTCCCCCACAAGGCTAAACCTTGCTGTTAGGCCATTCTTGCATGATGGGAAAGATTGTGATTTTTCATTTTCTAGCCAATACATTTTAGGTTGTTATGAGATGGAGCATATGTGCAAAAATGCTAAACAAAAACAAACCGGATTTAACAGAAATTGTTAATTATTTGTCAGTATGGATGTGCCAGCATGCCCCTCCAGCAGCATTGTTTTCATTACTGTCAGGTTGATGGCATGTAATTTTCATTACGGGCAGGTGCATCATAGACGTCGGGTATAAGAGGCCGGGAAGCTCCCACCCTCCCAGGCAGCTCGCCCACTGCCTTTGGAGCATGCTGCCACCGAAAGAGTGGGCACTTAAACTGAGGTTCTGCCCTGAGGATCCAATCCTGCTCATCCTCTTCCCCTGAGGCTCAGCCTCTTCCCATTCCCACTCCGCTCACATGGGGACCTTGCAGGAGGGGATGAAGAGGTGAGCGTGAGTGGTGAGCAGCTGGCGTTTGGGTGGGGAGAGAGTGAAATGGTGCAGGTGGGGAGGAGGAGAAGAGGCGTTGGTGAGGGGAGCGAGGGAGGAGACTGGCACGAATGGGCGGCATGTCTGGGGAAGGGGTAAAGAGGCATGAGTGCTGGATTGGAGTGGCTGGAGGAGGAGGCGGCGAAGAGGTGCTGAGGAAGAGTGAAGGAGAGGTCACAGAGGTGCCTGCACTGGGGAGTGGACTGAGCGGGGCCTGGGTGGTGCTTCAGGGAGAGGAAGCTGAGTGGGGGCAGGCCTTGGGGTGGGTCTACAGTCTGGACATGTGCTCCCTCCCCAAATGGAGGAGTCACGTGCTCCTCATGGGTGCATTAAAGTATGTTGACTTGAGTTTTTTCTATGCGGAGTTAAAGAATAGGTTTTTTAACATTTTTATAATTTCAGCATTTACATTTCTGAAAATATCAGTTCTGGTTGACATTTTAAAGGACTTGTTTAGTGTGTAATACGGCCTTTTGGCTAAGAAAGCATTATCTAAAATGTTATATCTTTATGTGCAAGTGTCTGTTTTAGATATTACTAGCATAAGTGCCCGGCGTTGCTCGGGTCAGTCGGAGGTGGGGAGGGGGCAGACAGTTGACACCCCCTGACCAACCCCAACACCCACCCTTCACCCACCCTGACACCTTCCCACCCCCCCGACCAACCCCAAGACCCCCCGGCTCACTTACCCCCGACCAAACCCGACAACCCCACTTGACCCCCCAAAACAAACCCAACACCCCCACCTCACCCCCGACCAAACCAGACACCCCCACCTCACCCCCTGAGCAAACCAGACACCCCCACCTCACCCCCTGAGCAAACCCGACACCCCCACCTCACCCCCCGACCGAACAGTGTATTTAATAATCTGTGTGCTACACAGTGCACCGTGAGCCGGGGGGAGGGGGGGGTGTCGGGTTTGGTCGGGGGGTCAGGTGGGGGTGTTGGGTTTGCTTGGGGGGGTCAGGTGGGGTTGTCGGGTTTGGTCGGGGGGTAAGTGAGCCGGGGGGTGTAGGGTTTGGTCTGGGGGGGTGGGAAGGTGTTGGGGTGGGTGAGGGGTGAGTGTTGCGGTTGGTCAGGGGGTGTTGCGGTTGGTGGGGGGGTGAGGTGGGGGTGTCGGGTTTGCTTGGGGGGGTGAGGTGGGAGTGTCGGGTTCGGTCGGGGGGTAAGTGAGCCGGGGGGTGTCAGGTTTGGTCTGGGGGTGTCAGGTTTGGTGTGGGTGGGGGTGAGGTGGGGGTGTCAGGTTCGGTCGGGGGGTAAGTGAGCCAGGGGGTGTCGGGTTTGGTCTGGGGGGGTGGGAAGGTGTTGGGGTGGGTGAGGGGTGAGGGGTGGGTGTTGTGGTTGGTCAGGGGGTGTTGCGGTTGGTGGGGGGGTGAGGTGGCGGTGTCGGGTTTGGTCGGGGGGTAAGTGAGCCGGGGGGGGGGGTGTTGGGTTTGGTCTGGGCACCCACCCCAACACCTTCCCCCCCCCCCCCAGACCAAACCCAACACCCACACCACACCCCTCACCCCCCCCGACACCTTCCCACCCCCCCAGACCAACCCCGACACCCCCCCGGCTCACTTACCCCCCGACCAAACCCGACACCCCCACCTCACCCCCCCAAGCAAACCCGACACCCCCACCTCACCCCCCCACCAACCGCAACACCCCCTGACCAACCCCAACACCCCCACCTCACCCCCCGACCGAACCCGACACCCCCACCTCACTTACCGTCCCACCAAACCCAACTCAGATCCGTCGCAGGCGGGGAGGGGGCCCAAAGCCGAGGGATTCCGGGGACCTTCGCAGGTGGGGGGGGGCACAGAGCTGATGGAGTCCGGGGTTGAGGTGGGAGGGGCAGAGAACTGAGGGCTCTCCGGGGTTCCGTTGGGAGGGGGGAGGGGCAGAGAACGGAGGGATCTCCGGGGTTCCGTTGGGAGGGGGGAGGGGTAGAGAACTGAGGGATCTCCGGGGTTCCGTTGGGAGGGGGGAGGGGCAGAGAACTGAGGGATCTCTGGGGTTCTGTTGGGAGGGGGGAGGGGCAGAGAACTGAGGGATCTCCGGGGTTCCGTTGGGAGGGGGGAGGGGCAGAGAACTGAGGGATCTCCGGGGTTCCGTTGGGAGGGGGGAGGGGCAGAGAACTGAGGGATCTCCGGGGTTCCGTTGGAGGAGGGAGGGGTGAGCTGAGTGAGTGAGGTGTCTGTTGGAGGGGGGTATTATGACATCATCACCACCTAACCGCCCAGCCGATGTGATTGGCCCTGAAAGACTTTCACCCCTGGGGGGCGTCAGAGGTGAGATCCGAAAATTTTTCGACCCTTACCAGCATCTAGACCCCAAGACCCCTCACTGTACCAAATTTCAAGTCTCTGGCTCAAACGGTGCGGGAGGAGTTCGCAGTCATACGTACATACATACATACATACACGCATACATACATACACCACTTGACTTTTATATATATAGATAAACCCTTTGTTTTCTGATTAAGTATACGAAACTCAGTAGGTGTTATGGCTCTAATGGGTAAGTTTATCTGAGAGACATGCAAGATAATGAATATAATAATTGCTTGAAAGTCATTATCAGATCCTGAGTTAGCATTCTCATTTTCTCTCTAGTCATAAATTATTTGATTAAAAAGTAAGGAAAGAAAGTCGCTTCCTTGTTTTTTAGGGATGTACTCTGTTTTGAGATTCAGACTGGTATTTACCAGTCTCTCAGCAGTTGGAAGAAAAAAAAAATTTTTTTTCTTTGTTAACTTCAGGTAGTTTGGACCAAATTGTGTAACTCTTACTATGAACAGGTGATAATCCAGTAATTTCTGAGTAAATAAAATTTTATCAATTGGGGCATCTGTAATGCTCCCCAGGGGTACCCAGAGTTGAGGTCTCCTCCCACCACCTGCCCTTAACATGAGAATCTCTTGTCTATGCCTCCTGTGGGGCAGCTTCCTGAAATCATCAGTCTCTGGCAATACAAACACTGCCTTCATTCTTCTGCAGGCCTTGCTCTCTCTGTACAGGTTAGCAAAAGGCACATACCAACCATGAGTCCTCAGAAAGTTCCCTGTAATATCCTGTCCCATATCTACTGAACACTCAGAGTTATCAGGCCTGCTGTTCCCAAAGGAACAATGTACACCAGCTTGTAAGAGTCAGCTCAGGACCACTATTTTTCTTAACACCAGATAATAAACATTCTTGTTTATTATCAGTGTACATTATTAATGAACACTCTTGTTTTCATTATAAAAATATCTAAGAACAGAGATTCAAGTAGTAAGAATATTGGAAACAAATGATTTCATATAACAAAATAGAGTAGAATGCTTTCTAGAAACTAAACTTAACTAACAAGTTATCTTCTTGTCTAAAGAAGCTTATCTTACCTGAAGTTCTCTGATGTTTTTAACCAAATCCAGCTGAGACCCCTGTTTCCTCTTCCTTTTACTTTTCTCTATTTTAAGTTTTCATAGTCCTTCATTACATTCAGTTCAGACTGACCAGGAGACCCATTGTCAACTATACAATATTTAATTTACATGTAAAAAGCCAGCTAGATAAATATTTCTTGACTGACAGAACCTGTTTTTCACCTTAGCTGGTGACCAGTACCTAAACAGACCACACCCGTTTCACAATGGTCGCTTTTATTTGAGACTTCACAACATTCTTTGGCTAACTACAATGTACATACCGGACTCAGGAGATTCCTGTAATCACTGGGCACTCCCTTGCTAATTAGCATGAAGAGGTTCTTGCATGGCAGGGTTGTTAAGGTTGAAAACATGGCCAACTGTGCTGATTAAATGATTCTGAGGAGATGAGGAATTCAGATATACAGTAGACTCTCGATTATCCAGGATGATAGGGAAAAAATTAATCCTGGTTAATAAAATCCCAGATAATCACCATCCATAGGAACTGGGGGGGGGGGGCATACCAGTATAGCTATACTGGCAAAGCCTTCCGGTTCACTGGCTGCCCTGCACCCTGGTGGAGTGTGGTGGTGGGGGTTTTGTGCTTGGGGCGGCAACAAAGCCGGAGCTAGCCCTGTGAGTTACGTGTATTATTTTTTTTCACATCCTGGTTAATCCACATCCTGGTTACCCAATCCTGGATAATCGAGAGTCTATTGTACTGGATTTATTAGATTAGAAGCCAATCATAAAAACCCAGTAATAAATCCTGAAGTTAACATATTGCTCTTTTAGACTGCACAGTATTTTTGGTGTCATTTGGGGAATGCTTACCTGTAGAAATGAACACAACTTCTTAAGTTCCTTTGAGAAAATAAATTGCATTCATAGTTGCTAAATGGAGTAAACTAGGGAGCATGACCATTTTAGCTAAACAAACTTTATCTGCCCCATTGGCTGATGGAGGTCTTTCTGCTCTTACAGACCTCAACCATGGTATGTAAGAAGGTTTTTTAGTTTGTTTTCTAGAAGTAGGAGAAGGGTAATTAAGTTGATGTCCAATCATACGTGAGTGTTCAGAAAAGCATGGTGCCTGTGAGCAATATCATATCAGAGAATTTAGTTGTGAAATGTATTCAGTTGTTCACTGTATTTGTATGTATATCCATATCGATCACGTGATAAAATTTGTAAGGAAAGGCAATTCAAGTATCAACCAAGTTTGGCTGTGCAGATATAGATTTGCAACCTACTATAACAACAAAAGGAGTAATGCAGACATTATATTCAAAAGATTTGGGACAGTTTCTTTACCCTAAAAACTAAAAATAACTTATGTTGGAACATTAAAAAAATTAATCATACACTCAACTTTTGTCATAGACTCAATATAGATTTGATTATTTAATCCTTTGAATAACACGAATAGTCTTCATAAATTCTGTGACTCAAAAAGACTGAAAGAAAGTAGTTGACTTTAGGATGTAAATAGAAACTTCTCCATACTACTTCATTCCAATCAAATCTAAATCCAGAGACTTTTGTTGACTCTGTGGAGCTTTTATATTCCATTTCCTTTATAAGACTATTCTATATCATTGAATTTGAATTAATCTAGAGTTCTTTTTCAGGAGTATCTGCAGCTGATACAGATCCCATTAGATTTCCTAAAACAGATCCAGCTTTAAATAAATGTGTAATAGTTCTGGAGCTAACTGAAGATTCAGTCAAAAGTTGCAAATAAATCATGTGTAAAACCAGAAATCTAGAATGTGGATGAAGTTTACTGGCCTTAAGAAGATACAAGAGATTATGGTGGGTGTGTGGCCTCATTAGTGAGGTAAAGATGGGTATCACTTCCCTTCACATGCTTTACTGTGCTCTTTTCTACCTCCTAATAGCATCGGTAGAGGGATAATACTTTATTTGAGCAGCTTGATTTCACTACTGTTGGCAACTGTAGAAGACAATGGCCACCTTTACTAAGGACTGCCTGTTGCCTCAATCTCATTGAGAATCATGTGGTGAGGCCATTTTTTCATTAGTTTTTCTGAAAGCGAGTTTTATGTGCTAGTTTTTCTGAAGGATAAACTTATGAAAAATAATAAATTATTATGAATTCAAACATTGTTTTTCAAAAATTACTTGTTGCACCAAGTCTGAGAGCGCAGCAGAGGGAAACTGTAGTATGTGTACAGGGGAATGTGGAAGGCATATGAAAGTACATGTTCTGGGTGCTTTCTGCCGTTATAGTTATCCAAACCAGCGCTAAAGCCCAGTCTGTCTGGTACAAGCTAGTGCAACAAGCCATCAGTGAACTGGAGAATGTCCCAAAAAGTTCAAATAAAAAAAAAAATGCCATTCAGGTTCATACTGCCTATCTTCAAATCATTAAAAATATCACATGGTAGCCTTCACTTTGAGGTTCTTGTCTAAGTTAAAAAAAAAAATCATACATCAAAAAAATTACTGAAAATCTAGCAAAGTCCATGGCACAAACGGTTGAGATGACATTAAGGATGAAAGTATGTATCAGCGAGTTAGGGTTTAAAAAAAGATTGTAATTATATTTTCTCCCTCCCTCCAAAAAACCCAACCCCAGTATATATCCAGTTATGCTAATCTGTGGAAATACACTTGCATCTCATCACTCCAGGGTAGAATTAAGGATGACTAATTGAGAGAACTAAGTAAACTGCCTTCTTGGATCATTTTTGTAAATACTACTACCTGATGGGAGAAAAATGACGGATGATCAGTTGTATAGTTGTTGCAAGACTAATTCTGCTGTTCAGAGTAATGTGATTTGAAGAGTAGAAATGAGGCAACTAAATAAAAAGAGTTATCTGTCCAAATACAAAGACATCAAACCGTATTCATAGGAACATGATTTTTGCCGCCATACAATGTAATGGCTATACATATAGTATATGAACTTCCAATGAAGTCTGATGGTTTTGTCTGTGACTTAATATCTAAGTCCATCTCCAGAAGCAAAAGCTAGTACTTTCACTTATTACACCACATCAGGCGCATACACCCACCTTTTAAATTTGGCCTGGTCTGTACTACATGGTTGGGTTAACATAAGCTGCTTTGTGTTAACCTAGTGGTGGAAGTATTTTGGCTTGAATATGCCTCCTGATGATGTAAGTGCCTCTCTATGCTGTTTTAGTAACACCTCCTCCCCAGCGGTGAGGAATCATAGTTGATGTAATTAAGTTGACGCAGTGGTAGACACTCTGTTGCTTGCATCAACTATTACTGGCTTTCAGAAGCCATCCCACAATGCCCCACACCGGAGGACGTGCACCACTGATACAAAGAGCCGCGTGTGCACACAAGCAATTTAAAAACAGTAGTGGCTGTTTGTTGATGTATGTTAGCTTGACATTATTTTGTAGTGTAGACATGGCCTAAGTCTCTTAAAGATATGGGGTGAAATCCTAGACTCATTAAGTTCAGTGAAAGTTCTGCCTTCATTGGAGCCAGGGTTTTACTCTTTTCTTCAAATGTCCTTGGTTGGTTGTGGTATTCCTTTGCTAACAGCCTCCCACCCAAAATTATTTTTACATTGCAATAGTATATCTAATTGTATTTTGGGTGGGGATTTATATTGTTTTATGACTCTTTTTTTAATATATGTTAATAGTGTGAGCAGTTGTCCACTGCACCTTTGAGGGGAGCAAATAGGTACTCATCGTTACACTGGGAGTCACAGTATTCTCCTTCATCCCTTAATACTCCCTTTATACTTTATAAAATGCTGATGAAAATGAACCCTTCACTATTGAGATCCTTCTACCCCCCAACCAACAGAAAAATTGCAGTGTGGATACTTGCTTATTTGACTTTTTTTAAATGTATAATCCGTGTAACTTGCATGCATAATGACATTGAACACTCAGTATATGCCATTAACTGTACTTAGTTCCTTTTGAGACAAGGTGGATGAGTTAATCTTTTACAGCTGGTCCAATAAAAGATACTACCTTACCTTACCCACATTCTCTCTCTAATGTAACTGTGTTGTTCCCAGTACAACAACACTGCATACACAATTCCTATAGTATTTTTATTATTTGTGGTCTTTGCACATAGAGACCTCAGTGAAAAGGGTTCCACTGTGAAAAGTGTTAAACATGCAGACATTCCCTCCCCCAGAGTTTGCAGTTCCTTGCAACAAGACACAACGTGTGGACAAAATAAACACATGGTAAGTGAAGGAGAAGGTGAAACTAGTAACAGTGAAATGAATGAAATTTGTGTTGTGAGCAGTAGTCACAGCTAACCTCCTGTTTAGCTATGGTCACGTAGGTTTTGGAAATCAGACTCTCTAATAGACACTGACTTTTTCCCCATGAGCTGAAAGATAAATCCTTTATCAAGTATGTTTAGCGGATCCCTGGCCTTGAGACATCTATCTATATATATATATATAAAAGTCAAGTGGTGTATGTATGTATGTACGTATGTATGTATGTATGTACGTATGACTGCGAAGTCCTCCCGCACCGTTTGAGCCAGAGACTTGAAATTTGGTACAGTGAGGGGTCTTGGGGTCTAGATGCTGGTAAGGGTCGAAAAATTTTCAGGAGCTGACTGGGGCAGGCAGCAGGACCCCAGCTGGCAGGAACCTGGGGAGAGAGCCCAAAGCGGCGGCGGTTTGAGCAGTCAACCTGCCGCTGCTTTGGGGTTTCCCCCGGTGGATCCCTTGCCAACCGGGGTCTCAACTTGCTGCCAGCCTGGCTGTAGGAAGCCCAGGCTGGCAGCGGGCTGAGACCCAGGCTGGCAGGAGCCTGGGGGGAAAACCCCAAAGCGGCGGCAGTCTGAGCGCTCAACCGGCTGAGCGCTCAACCGGCTGAGCGCTCAACCGGCTGCCACTTTAGAGTTTCCCTGCAAGCTCCTGCTAGCCGGGGTCTGAGCTCCCGCTGCCAGCCTGGTTTCCCTACAACCAGGCTGGCAGCGGGAGCTGACTGGGGAAGAATAGGCTCGGGGGGCCCCAACGATCACAGTAGGGGCCCCCAAAATTTCTGTCACCGGCCCTGGAGCCGGTAGGCAGCTCGCCGGCTGCCTGGACCCGGGCGGCAGCGGGGAGCCGGCAGTCAGCCCGCCGGCTGCCTGGACCCGGGCGGCAGCCGGGAGCCGCAGCCAGCCCCTGAAAAACGGATTTGGGATGCATCGGACTTGCTCATAAATTTTGTCCATTGCATCCGAAGTCCGTTAAATCGGGGTCCGTTAAATCGGAGTTTTACTGTATTGAGAACCAGGATATAGTGTATAAATACATCATATGGGAGAATTGGGGTTACAAACTTGACAATTAAGTCTGTGTGCAATAAGCATTATTAGATGAGCAGTAGTGACTAATTTCTTTTTATCAGAATAGTGAGAACAGTAATTTTGGGGGAAATGTATATAATTTTTTAAAAAAAAAGCTTTATGGATGTGAACTGGTGGTAGACTGTCTATTGGACTGATTTTTATTTATTTATTTTTTTTGTAGAATCTACAGTAGACCATCTAGGAAAGTAGCAAGGTATTTATGTATTTTGAGAGAGAAAAATTAAGACCTTTTAGAGTTTCTCATCGCTGTCTGACCTGGTGCCATATGGTATATCTTAAAATAGCCTTTTCCTTTTATATAGAGGTGAATATTTGCATTATCATCTTTTTAGATGTTCTTTTATGAAGTTTTCAAGGTAAACTAAAGCACACCCTTTTAACCTATAGGACCTTTTTTTCTTTAAAGTAATTAAAAAATGAAGTTGGATTTGCTTTCAATCACTTCTGACAAGTGTAAATAATAATGCAAAGTGTTTCAAATGGAGGATGAAGTTCTCTGCTGCTGTGAACGATATAGTAGTGGTGCAACGTCTTGTTAGTATGCGAACCACAGTAAGGAAAATGTGTGTGTTCTGCTATTTCTGCTCCAAAAGTAAAATACTGTTTTATCAATTTTGTAGGGTGTTCACTGGAGTATAACTTGCAAATGATGCTAAGTTGTTTGAACTATATTCCACATCCTGTTTTCTTTCTAAATGCTAAATTAGAAAAACAGATGAGCTCATGTTTGTTGTGTGTATTGTGGTTTTGGCTATTTGCAATTTCTTTTTGACTAAGATTGTTTGTTTGCAAATGACATTGTTTGGCTTTGAAAAGCCACTTGGTACTTTATAAACACCTTTGCATCTCAAGTTTTTCACATACCTGAATATGCAACCTTCATTCACTGGGTTTATCCTTGTTCTTGAACAGATTCCTTCATTGACATTAGTATCATTTATGCATGTCTTTTCTCTTATAGCTTTTCTAGGGTATCAGAGCATCATGACATTTAATCTGGGTTTCTCTGTTTCTATTTGGTAGACTTGTGTAAAAGCTAAGAATATTTGGCACATACAAGGTGTAAATTTTTGCACTCAAATGAAAAGTGCATGCTGATGCACAGAAGGGTTTCTTTTGTTTAAAAAAAAAACTAATGACATTAGCAAAAATGTGGCATAACACTTGCCTATGTAAAGCAGATGCACTGGATTTTCTAGAATATGGAAATATCCTGTGTTTTGATTCCTTAAGGGTTTTTTGGGTTTCATTTCTTAACAGAAGGGTTTGGTGTGACTTTCTTTTGATATAGTTTGCTCTGTAGACTTTCTTGAAAGAGAATGTCTGTCAACTTAAAATTACATGGGAAAAATAATGATGGCCAAATTATAAAATGTTCAGTTGGATGTTTTTGTGTCTGGTTAGTCTCAATTTAAAGATGGCTGTATTAGCAGGTTTTGGTAAATATCCAAATAGTCTCTTCAGCTCTGCATCTTAATATGTATATATCTGACTGCATGATGTAAAAAGCAGTCTCTTCAATAAATAGATTGGGACAAATCTGTAAATAAATTTGATGCATATGAGACAACAAGGAAACAGTATTTGTTACAACTAATTCTCTTCTGAACACTTTCCTTCTCCCTCATTTATGTCACTGTATCCTGTTTTCCATAATGGATGCATGAACAATGAACTTCTCTCACCTCTGAGATACTTTATTATATTCATACTGTTGACAATGACAACTAAAGTCTTTAATGAGAACATCTGTTTCTTAGCATGAATTAATAGATCTTTTATTAGGTGTTTGATTAATTATTTTGTACAGTAGTTCAGGGTCAGATCCTAAAAATTCAAAAGTAGCATATTTTTTCCTTTCAAAATGTCACCTTTAATTGATGCTTCAGTCAGAATACCTAAATATGTAAAAATATTTAGGAAAAATAAAAACAAGTTTTAAGATGTTGAGAACCTAGCATTCTGTGAAATGCATGCCTTTCTATATTAATATAGTTTCAGAAATGCATGGCTTCACCTGATAAACTTTTCTAGCTTTGGTGGCTTTTGATGAAGCTGACTAATCCAATCCAGTGACAGGTATGCCCTGAAAATAAGGCTAACACTATGGTTACTGGTCGGTGTTGCAGACAGGTAAAACTTCAAAGCATACTAAATTGGCAGGTAGGTAAGGTATTTTTCTCCATATATTTAAAGTGAAGATAGATCCCAAAATATCAGGTAAGATTAAAGAAATACATTATGTTTTTCTCAGAGTCAAATAGTAGGTGTTAATTTAGAGGCTGATTTAGGGAATTACTTATACAGTAGAACTGTCTCCTATGGCATTTAAACTCCTACCATATTCTGTACAGTAAACCCTCGATTTAACGGACCTCGATTTAACGGACTTCGGATGCAACGGACAAAATTTCTGAGCAAATCTGATGCATTCCTGATCCATTTCTAGTGGGCTCCCGGCTGCCACCCGGGTTACGGCAGCGGGCGGACTGGCTGCCGGCTCCCGGCTGCCACCCGGGTCCACACAGCGGGTGGGCTGGCTGCCGGCTGCCGCCTGGGTCCCAGCAGCAGGCGGGCTGCAGAGCTGCCGCCCCGACCCTGTGGCGGGCGGGCTGCTGCTCCGACAGCTCATTTTTTAAAAATTATTAAATAACGGACTTTTTGATTTAACGGACACCCCCTCGCCCGAATTAGTCCGTTAAATGGAGGTTTTACTGTACTACATTTGGGAATGAGACTACTCAACGGCCTGTCTTGTATTCCTGTCCCAAACAGTCCATTATGTTTTAAGACAATCTGATAACCAAAGCAAAACAGGACCAGGATCAGAATTTACTAACTGTACATGATAGTAGTAGAATATTGCCAATGATTAGCATGTGAAAATGTTGTGACCCAAATAACTACTATTTGGTCAGACCTACCTAGTTTCCAGACTTGCCAAGAAGGCTCTGGAAGAATAACACACATTAAATAGGACTTATTAGATCCACTTACAATGAAAGTTCCTCTCCGTTTCACTCTTCAAATAACGAATTTCCACAAACTCCTTTCTTCCCCCTGTCTCTGGCTGGGCAGGTGCCCCAGGAAAGCTATGAGGTACTGAGACCTGTGTGTGCCAAGGCCCTGCACAGCGCTGGCATGGGGGGAAGACTCTCTGCCCTACAGCTAAGCTCTTGAATGGGGATGAGGGGAAATGATTTTCAGCCTGTTGACATCCCAAATCTGTAGGCTCCACAGCAGCCCTCTGGTCAGGGGCTTACCGCCCTCTTCACACATACACACACCATCTTCTTGCCCTAGATCCTGCCCCCAGGGAGTCATGGGGCTGCTCCATCCCCTAGGCACTCTCCCCTACTGACTCACCTCTCTGGCCAGTTAGCCAAAGCCCCTGAAGTCAGGTTCCCTGGGCCCTGTATACATCCTTAGGGCTTAACCCCTTCCTGCCGGGGTAAGGGAGGGGGAGGGGAAACAGGAGGCAGCTGAGTTATGTCTGTGGCCAGCTGGAGATGTTAGCTGCCTTTCAACATTGTGTGGGCAGGATGGGACAAGCTGCTTCCAGCCACAGGGGTAGGGGGAGAAGAAGAGATGAGCTCTGCAAAGACATGGGCCAGGACTTCCATTTCCCCCCACCCCAACTTGAAGCAGCTCCCATCCCTTCCCTCCAGCACAGTGCTGAAAGGCTGATGCTGGCCACAGTCTGGTGTGAACGCTGGCAGAAATCAGAGGGGTGGGGGGGGGGTTATGTGACCCTGCATACCTTCCCTCCCCCACCCCCACCCCCAATGTGTTGCCTCAGGAAGACTGGTCTGGCCCAGGGGTCCAGCCTGGCCAGGAGGGTGTACGGTGCTAGGCAGGGAGGATCGGTTGGTCCGTCAAACCCCTGTGTGAGAATGGTGTTTAGAAGTGAGTGGGGGGCAGAGAGGAAGAGATGTGTGTTTCACCCCACCCTGTGTTAACCCTAAGCCTTAAAGATGCGATGGCAAATAAAAATAATCCAACTACACAGTATTTCTTTTTAATGGAGGCTCAGTCAACTTGATATTAATTTGAACGTTTGTACTGCATAGCTCTGAGTGCCAGTGAACTTGCTTGAATATGAATAATTTTACCAGCTGTCCCATATTCAGCATAGGGAAATATGGTCACTCTATTTAAATACATACATGTTGCTTAAAATACGAAGAACAAAAAAGACCACAGGTCTTTCTCTCAGACTAACAGTAAACAAACCAGTTCACTTATACCCTGCCAGGCCCAGATAGTAAGATAATAGAGAAATGTCTACCCATTCACAAAAATCTGGGGAAAAAGTGCAATTTGTACAACTGCGGCCATCTTACATCTGCCAAGAGAACAGCAATCTATGTTTAGTTTGTTTAAACCACTAAGGACTGTAATTGACTTTCTGCAGTGTTTAGCACAAAACATCCAATACCATTCTAGCTTCAGCCCTAAGAGGTTAGTATGAAA
Source organism: Sternotherus odoratus (assembly GCA_032164245.1). Classification (NCBI taxonomy): domain Eukaryota; kingdom Metazoa; phylum Chordata; order Testudines; family Kinosternidae; genus Sternotherus; species Sternotherus odoratus. The sequence goes on along the minus strand of JAVMKO010000002.1, from coordinate 195,072,006 downwards.
AGAGATATCATTTATAATAAGGCAGAAATGTTTTGTGATTGGTAAGAATGTAAGTATTAACAAAGATAAGATCAAATATTGTTATACAAATAAAATGGGTGGAATTTAAATGGAAAGATAACTTGCGTCAGAAGCACCCATTAGAGCAGTGGTTCTCAAACTTTTTGTACTGGTGACCCCTTTCGGACACCAGGCCTCTAAACGTGACACCCCCCCCTTAGGGGTCGGGCTGCTGGCAGCCCTTGGGGCAGGGGCCAGGCTGGGGGGGTTGCCTGCCGCCTGCCATGGCAGGGGCTGGGGCAGGGGGTGGTTCCAGCAGCTCCCCGGGGAAGGGGCCCGGCTCGCGGGGGTGCTGGGAGCCGACCGGGCTCGTGGAGGCGCCGGGACCCCACCACGACCGGGGCTCAGCTCATGGGGGCACCAGGAGCCGGCAGGGGCCAGGACCCGGGCTGCTTGCAGCAGCAGGGCCCAGGATCAGGACGGATGCCAGCAGCCCGCGGCAGCGGTCGGGGCTGGCTGCAGGCAGCAGGGGCTCGTGACCCCCACTTTGAGAGCCAGTGCATTAGAGATCACTTGGACATGCCCAGTTTGTGTGATTTTTACTGGAGTGGGAACAGACATTAATGGACTTGGGTCCTTTCCTCTTCGAAGTTTCTAGCCAGCCCCAGCATCTGTAATATGTTATGCAAGCTTCTAGCTGCAGTGTGAAAAGAAGATATGTACTGGACTGTTAGAGAACGGAATCATTGTTCTCTGTCCACTCCAGCTAAATATGCAATATCTGCAGTCAACTGCTTTTATTGTACACAGCTTAAATGTCTCTTTGTCTGCTTTGCATACAAGTAATTTATTGCTGCTTGTATTCTGACAGAATGAAACCTAATGCTTAATTAGGCATTGCATTGGTAATCTAGTATTTAGGGGGAATGTATCTGAATTAAATAAGGGCCATTAATAATGACTAACAACTTGAGTATATTCATTGCTTGATTTGAAATCATATAAAATTAGTTAAGCTTATTTTAAAATGTCACAGCGTAAAATGGCTTTTTGGGAACGCCTCTGTGTGCTAATTTCAGAACCATTACCAGCTGAGCCTTACTATTTATTCAATGTCCAGTAGGCTTTTATTATTCCCTTATTTGCAATTTAACTGCAACCTCTATTTTCCTGCCAGAGTGAATTCAATCCTAAACCTGCAGGAACAAAATTAGTTGCAAACACACATTTTGACTGCAAGCTCTCCTCTCCCTGCGACTGAACTGCCGGTCTCAGGAGATTGGAAATCTGATATTTTTTTCAAATTGAGCCATCTATTTCGAGTGGCACTGCCAATCTAAGGGCTTGGCTACACTGACATTTTACAGCACTCTAACTTGCTGGCTCAGTAGGGTGACAAATCATCCCTCTGAGCGCAACAAGTCTGAATGCTTTAAGGTGCTAGTGTAGACAGGCTCCAAGTGAGCGCTTGGAGCTAATCCCCTTGTGGAGGTGGATTACCAGGAGCACTGGAAGACCTCTCTCCCAATGCTCGTGCGTGACCATACTCAAACTTCAAAATGTTCCCGCGGCAGTGCTTTCAAGTGTAGCCAAGCCTTAAAATGCCAAAATTTGCCTTTCTTAAAAAGATAAATGCTTGAGTGTGCCTTTTACATGCCGTGTATACGCAGTGCAACCTTGCTTAGGTAAATACCACGAGGGACGGACTAAGGGAAATACAAACAAGTTTGTTTGTATCAGCAGCTGGCTGAACAAGAAGTAGACTGAGTGGACTTGTAGGCTCTAAAGTTTTACACTGTTTTGGTTTTGAGTGCAGTTACTTAAAAAAAAATTCTACATTCGTAAGTTGCACTTTCACAATAGAGATTTCACTACACAACTTGTACAAAGTGAATTGAAAAATATTATTTTGTTTCTTTTCCAGGGGTTCTCAAACTAGGTCGGGATCCCAAAGTGGGTTTCAGCTCGGGGCGGTGGGGCTGAGGTTATAGGCCCCCCGGCTTTGGGCTTGGGGGGGCCCCCTCTGCACTAGAGATCATAGAATATTAGGGTTGGAAAGGACCTGTGGAGGTCATCTAGTCCAACCCCTGCTCAAAGCAGGACCAATCCCCAAGTAAATCATTCCAGCCAGATGGTGGGGCTCAGGCTTCAGTCTCCCCTCCTGGGGTCATGTAGTAATTTTTGTTGTCAGAAGGGGGTCACAGTGTAGTGAAGTTTGAGAATCCCAATCTAGTTTATTGTTTAAATGAAATTAAATTGCCATTAATTGTGATTAATTTTTTAATCAACTTAATTTGCTTTGAGTTAATTGTTTTAGTTAACTGTGATTAATTGATAGCCTTAGAAATTAATAGACAACTGTTGCTGCAGGACTGAGCAGCTTATAGGGTGTTCTGGACAGCTAACATTTAGATAGTGCATATGGGTTTGGCAGAATTAGGTGTTGGTTTGGGTTTGTTTTTTTTTAATGGTCATTTTGAGAGATTCATATTTTATATATATATATTTTTTTTAAAAAAAAACTATATTTTCTTGTTTGCGTGAAATTGAGGTTTAATAATTTTTTCCTGTTTTTATCTATTGAGTTTTCACAGTTGCGGGAAGTTGAGGATTGTCCAATTTTGAACTTCTATACTTATTGTAGTATAAAACATTTGACTGCCCAAGTTGGTCTTAGGAGTGGCACTTGCAGCACTTCACTGTCTGAAGAGACTGAATAATCTTTCCGCAGACTCTGAGGTTACTGATGCCCCAAATGCTCATACCGTATATTTCGGTGTATAAGACGCCTTTTTAACCCCCAAAAATAGCCTCAAAATTAGGGGGGGCGTCTTATACGCCAAATATATTAAACTCACCGGGCAGCTGGAGCTGGGGCGGCTGCAGGTGGCCCGGCGGGCGGGGCGGCGCTCCCCCCCCCCCGAGCCCACCCGCATGTGTTGGGGCCGGCGGGGAACGGGAGCAGCTCGGGCCCCGGGGCCCCTGGGAGCGCCCGCCCGCGCGGCGGGGACGGGAGAGCGGCGCGCTCCCAGCAGCCCGCCCGCGCGGCGGGGACGGGAGAGCGAGGCGCTTTTTGTGTGTGGTGGTGTGTTTTGTTTTTTTGTTTTTTTGTTTTTTTTTTTTGTGTGTCCGGCTTTTTTATTTAAAAACTCGGGGGCGTCTTATACACCGGAGCGTCCTATATGGCGAAAAATACGGTAATTCCGCACTTCATGTGACAGGCAATGATTTTTTATTTTATTTTTTACTTCTCCAATATTCAAATGTCACTACCGGGCACTTCACATGCCATGTAATCAAAATCGTTCCTGAACTCTTCTGTACTGCATGGGAAAATACTCAGCATATTTTCATAGTTGCTAAAATTGTGTCACATCTGAGCTTGACAAATGGATCAAATATTTGACAGTTGGCAAAAAGAGATCCTGATCTATAGAGTCCATCAAATACATTGTGGAGTATAGTTTGCTTTGAAATTCTGATGTGAAAGCATGCATTGCAGATGAAAGGAGTTGCCTTTTGAGCCCACTGACTTGAGGTTTCACTTCTTTTAAGGTACCATGTACATAAGCAGCAACTTGTAAATTGCAGTAAAGCAACATATTATTTTGATGTATGAGGTACATTTGTTTCTAATTGCAAATGAACACCATAGATTTTTTTTCCAAAAAATGCACACAGAAAAGATAACTTGCATTACAGTTCTGACTGGTTTCCGTTGTCCTCAATCATCCATTTTAGTCCCATTGTCTTCTTTGAGGTGACCACATCATCTTCTTTAAAGAGAAAGTCTGTTATGCTGTCCCAATGGCTAGGAATGAATCCTGAGGCCTGGATCCAGGAAAACTAGCATGATGGCACAACACAAGGGAGCACATGCAAACTTCTTAGGCTCACACTGTTGCCTTCACAGACAGTTAAAAAAACAACTCGCCTTCGCATGTTTTCAAAGCAAAGCACAAATGTAGCACAAATGTGTTGATCACACAGATTGCATCATTTTGTTTGCATAGTCAATGGCTACATGCAAAAGATGAGCAATATATGGGATATGCAGCTGATGTGCATACACATGAAACAGACCTAATGAGTTCAAACCACAGACATCATTATTTGGAATTTCTTCAGAGCACAGAAGATAAAAAATCCACAGCTGCTGCTTTTGTCTCATTCTCCCCAAACTGTTTTATGAAGCCTGTTACCTTTCCTTGACTTTCTTTTAATTTCAGGTGAGACTTATGTTGAGATGTTCAGCATTATGATTTGCCTTTCTCTATATTTCAAGTTTACAAACTTTGCAGCACAAAATGTCCTTGGCTCCCTTTCCAAACTTTTTCACTGTTTCAAATTCCAGGTCAGGGGATTCCTGTGGAGTTTTTCTTTTGCACCCTATTACTGACATATAACAAATATGGGCTTATTTTCCCTAAAGAAAGTACATCTTTGTTACTGAATACGTTAATAGTATCCTATTTTGAATCATAAATTGAAAGATGACAAAAAGACAGCAAAAATCCAGTTATGCAACTAAAAAAACGTCTGGACGTGCTTAATTTTGAGAGAGAGGAGGGCTGGTGTCTGAGATTGTACTGAACGTACCTTTCCCATTTCACTACAAATGGGTATAATTTTGTTTCATTTATGCTGTAAGTGCTAATTCTCTTGACTAACTGTAATTAAATTAATATGCTTGGTTTTGAGTCCTTTGCAAACAGGAATCCCTTCCTTATTTTTCTCCATGCATGAGGCCCTTATGCTTTATTGGTGCATATTAATCAGATTTTGTGGGAATTCGTTATAGACTTGTAACTTCATTGCACTCAAGAGAAACCACTAAGAAAATGAATGTTTGAGCAGTTTTATTTCGTGACTTTTGCCAATAGAACAGTTCCAACTATTTTTTTTAACTTTTGAGTTATAGCTTTTGTAATGCAGTTTTCAATTATAGCTGTTGGTGTTACACTCTTAACCTTGAAAATGACATTTCATTTATTAACAATTTTGTTTTGTTTTTCTCTCCTCCCTTTTCTCTAATGGAGTTTAAATCAATAACTTTTCTTTTCCTCTCATATGAACAAGCATCATTGGTATAAGCACTATTCTGAGAGGCATGTGTGCTTAACTTTTGTGTGGAGGCATGCACAAAATAATTTAAATTCTGTGTCAGACAAGACCTTAAAACAAAAAGAACATGAGAATGAATGTTATTCCAAAGCACAGGTTTGTCATTGGTTTAAAACACTTAAAAGGTTTAAAATATCTGATATGTGGCTTACTGTATTAGGTATCTTTAAAAGATGATTACTTGTTTTATTTACTTTACTTAACTTTTCCACTCACATAAGTAAAGTAAACAGCCCTCATTGTGACATAAGACTAAAAATTCGTGTTCATGTTCTTTGAGATATGCTGATTATGTGTTCACATGAGCCCGAGGCTACACTACAGGTTTCTGCCAGGGTAGCTCTGTTGGTCAGGGATGTGATGAGATGTAATCCCTGAAGCTGTGCCAGCAAAAGCCCAGAAAGTAGATGCAGTTATACTAGGAAAATTGTGCTTTTGCTAGTGTAGCTTGTTTCACAGGGTGGGAGCTGGTGGCAGTGGAATAAACTGTACCAGTAAAAGTGCAGTTTTGCTTATATAACATCATCCCCACTAGGAATATTTTGCTGGTACAATATATGGGCATAGCTATACCAGCAAAACATTTCTGGTGTAAATATGGCCTGATTCTCCATTCCATTGCACAGGTTTTATTTTGGCCTCTGAAGTGAGTTACATCAGCATAAAACAGGGGTAATGAAATGGAGAATCAGGCCCTTTGACCCCTGCTCCTTCCCTCTAGTACCTAAAACTGCTTTATCTGTATGGTTATAGTTTCCAAAGTAAGCTGATGATCGGGTATCACGTCAGGTTAAAACTAGCCTACAGAAAGTATTAGCATATGAAGAAGTCAACCTTCGTTCAACCTTCTTTTAATAATGATCTCTCTCTCTCTCTCTCTCTCTCTCTCTTTCTCTCTCTCTCTCTCTCTCTCTCTCTCTCTCTCTCTCTCTCAAAATAAATAACTTCGATTAATGGATGTGCGTGCACACCATGTGCTGGAGCTAGAAGATTTTCGTAGCAGTGTCTGAAGAATTAGACGTGCTTGAAAGGTTTAAGTTAATTAATGATCTGTACTGCTAGGAGGTGTCATTCCTCAGCTGAGGCATTAAAGGTCACATTTGGTTTTATGCAGTGTTTTTTTTGTTCCAAAAGAGACAAAGATTGATAACTGTCATATCATCTAAGACTGAGCGAATACTTTAAAACAATCTGTTTTTTCTCAAACAAAAAGTTAAATCCCATTCATGCTTTTTTTTTTTATGTATTTTTCTTCATACTCTAGCAAAAAGAGCTTGCCGAAAGGAATGTTTGTAGAAAACAATGAATTTTATGTGAATTCTGGAGAAAGCAAATTTTTGATATGTAAATATAAATATTTCCACTATACATCTGATTCTTAGAGTTCAGGGAACAGAAATGATAGCGTATGACTGTGGGTCCAATTAAAACTAAGCAACATAACTTGAATTTCAGTTATCAAATTATCACCGTACTGCTCATGGACAATCTATGGACTAAGATTTAGTCATAGAAATTTTTCAGCAAATTATAAATCTGATGGTGTTCTGATAATTAATGCGTAAAAAATCCTAAATTTGCTGAATAAATTGAATTTACATGGGTTATTTTTTAAAGATGTATGAATCAAACATAATTGGTGGTTTTTATTTTCATACTTAAAACAATAAGTATCAAGAGAAACTGTGTGTGTTTTGAGATTGCTCGAATACAGACACACGTTCATGCTGCTTTGGCAACATGAGGTTGTGCCTACCTGAAGATCTGTTCTCCTTCATTCCAGGAAGCAGCCGGAATGTGATGTGTAATGTGCTTGTCTGCTACTTTGAAAGAACAGGACACTTTTAATATAACTAAAGCTAGCTAAAAGAGTAGGTAATTTTATGCAAGCATATCTAAACATCCATGTTATCTGTTCTAACGTAGATATATTACAGTATAACCATTTATGTTTATCTCTTATTTAACTATCATACAAAAAGCTGGATGATGTATGGTCCTGTATCATTACTGAATCAACAGTGCAGGTTGTTCAGTATGAATTTATGACAAACAGTGAAATCAACCAAAGTGCATATTTTAGATGGTGTAGTGAGTGCTCAGTCAACAGTTCTTGCTGCTTTTACTGTTCATTGTATTTAATGAGAATGTGTCACGGTGATTTATTAGGTTCGGTGGATGCTTTTATAAGTAGGTCTTGAAAAAATTAACAAACACCTACTAATCCAGGGATTCTAAGGCTGCTCAGACTTATGGGAGGAAAGAGCTTTCTTCCTAGAACCTCTTGGATACTGTGAGATGTGCAGAACAGTGTACCGCTGTGCCCATCCCCAAAGACTTTGCTTTTGGGCCCTCTTCTCTGTTCAATAACTCGGGTGCCTATGTCTGTAGCTGCTCAGAGCTTTCCAAAACAGCACTAAAGTAAAATTGATTGATTCTTACCAATTTCACTGCTGCCTTCAGGGATCTGAGTAAATGCAATGAAACTTCGAGGAGCCCTGCTGTCACTGGGGATGTGTCAGTGGAGCTGCCTGACTGCAGATTTAGGAAGGCAGCACTGCATTGGTTTACACTCACTTCACATTTGTAGGGGACATAGTCTTAATTTTTATTTTGAGAGAAAGATTAGTTCCTCCAAAAGTTGATAGTAAGTGGTCTGAAAAATTTGCTTACTAAGCCGCTACTCTGATTCCGTGAAACCTTCCTGTGCCTCTCTATCTGTAATTATAATGAAACTTCAGGAAATTAGAATCCTACATATTACCGTATTTTTCGCCCTATAAGACGCACTTTTTCTTCCCCAAAACGGGGGGGAAAAAGTTGGTGCGTCTTATAGGGCGAATGTCTTATAGGGCAAAAAAAAAAAAGCGCCTCGCTCTCCCGTCCCCGCCGCGCGGGCGGGGAGGGGGGAACCGGGACACTCCCGGCAGCCCGCCGCGCGGGCGGGGAGGGGGGAACCGGGACACTCCCGGCAGCCCGCCCGCGGCGGGGAGGGGGGAACCGGGACACTCCCGGCAGCCCGCCCGCGGCGGGGAGGGGGGAACCTCGGCAGCCCGCCCGCGGCGGGGAGGGGGGGAACCTCGGCAGCCCGCCCGCGCGGCGGGGACGGGAGAGCGAGGCGCTTTTTTTTTTTTTTTTGGTCCGGATTTTTTATTAAAAAACGAGGGGGCGTCTTATAGGCCGGAGCGTCCTATAAGACGAAAAATACGGTAGGTTATCTCGACCCTATATCCTTGCCAGCGCAGAACTCTTTCTTGGTGGGCAAACTAAGACACTCACCCTGCATTTGGCACCACATAGAGCGAGGCTTTTCCATGTTTGAAACCTCACTGAAGCTCACAGGATTCTGCATGAGCACAAAGATCTGCTAATGCAAATTCAATTTCAGGACCAGGATCCAGAACCCTGCAAGAGCCATGACTAAAAATACTTTCTGCTTATTTGGATTTTTCACTAATGGTTGGAAACGACTATTGAGCACTTGATTCATAAACAGCCCATTTTCAGGTAGCAGTTTATGCTGGGCAGTTATTAGAGAATGGAAGTGTTTTTCCACTGTTACCAAGTTAAAAGTTGTTGTAGTCCATTGAGAGCCACAGTGCTAATTATTGTGTTTGTTAAGCTGTAGTTCAAATACTGTGCTGGAATAATTACGAAACTAATAAATACAACAACAAAAACATGTTTGTTTGCAAAAGAGGTGAAGTACCTGTGAAGTTTTTTTGATGTATGAAACCATTCTTTTTTTTAACATAAGTATTGGTAATGAACTTAAAGGTGTGACATAAGTGGTCATTTTTTAAATTTTAAATATAATCCTAAAACATTCCCTCGTTTAAAGGAATACTGTCAAATCAGATTTTCCCCAGTATTTAGGCTTTATTAAAACAAGTTTACAGTATTCCAAAACTAAAGCAAGTAAATGTTTCTATTAATTTAAGAAATAAAATTCCGGTGGAAACAGAATAACCCAAACATTCTTCCTCCAGTGTCTGCAGCCCAGACATAGCAGCATTGTACATGAACCAGAACCATGAAATATATATATATACTAGCATAAGTGCCCGGCGTTGCTCGGGTCAGTCGGAGGTGGGGAGGGGGCAGACAGTTGACACCCCCTGACCAACCCCAACACCCACCCTTCACCCACCCTGACATCTTCCCACCCCCCCGACCAACCCCAAGACCCCCCGGCTCACTTACCCCCCGACCAAACCCGACAACCCCACCTGACCCCCCAAAACAAACCCAACACCCCCACCTCACCCCCCGACCGAACAGTGTATTTAATAATCTGTGTGCTACACAGTGCACCGTGAGCCGGGGGGGGGGGGGTGTCGGGTTTGGTCGGGGGGTCAGGTGGGGGTGTTGGGTTTGCTTGGGGGGGTCAGGTGGGGTTGTCGGGTTTGGTCGGGGGGTAAGTGAGCCGGGGGGTGTAGGGTTTGGTCTGGGGGGGTGGGAAGGTGTTGGGGTGGGTGAGGGGTGAGTGTTGTGGTTGGTCAGGGGGTGTTGCGGTTGGTGGGGGGTTGAGGTGGGGGTGTCAGGTTTGCTTGGGGGGATGAGGTAGGGGTGTCGGGTTCGGTCGGGGGTAAGTGAGCCGGGGGGGTGTCGGGTTTGGTCTGGGGGGGTGGGAAGGTGTCGTGGTGGGTGAGGGGTGAGGTGTGGGTGTTGGGGTTGGTCAGGGGGTGTTGTGGTTGGTGGGGGGGTGAGGTGGGGGTGTCGGGTTTTCTTGGGGGGGGTGAGGTGGGAGTGTCTGGTTCGGTCGGGGGGTAAGTGAGCCGGGGGGTGTCAGGTTTGGTCTGGGGGTGTTGCGATTGGTGTGTGGGGGGGTGAGGTGGGGGTGTCAAGTTCGGTCGGGGGGTAAGTGAGCCAGGGGGTGTCGGGTTTGGTCTGGGGGGGTGGGAAGGTGTTGGGGTGGGTGAGGGGTGAGGGGTGGGTGTTGGGGTTGGTCAGGGGGTGTTGCGGTTGGTGAGGGGGTGAGGTGGCGGTGTCGGGTTTGGTCGGGGGGTAAGTGAGCCGGGGGGGGGGGTGTCGGGTTTGGTCTGGGCACCCACCCCAACACCTTCCCCCCCCAGACCAAACCCAACACCCACACCACACCCCTCACCCCCCCCCCCCGACACCTTCCCACCCCCCCCAGACCAACCCCGACACCCCCCCGGCTCACTTACCCCCCGACCAAACCCGACACCCCCACCTCACCCCCCCGACCAAACCCGACACCCCCACCTCACCCCCCCAAGCAAACCCGACACCCCCACGTCACCCCCCCAAGCAAACCCGACACCCCCACCTCACCCCCCCACCAACCGCAACACCCCCTGACCAACCCCAACACCCACACCTCACTTACCGTCCCACCAAACCCAACTCAGATCCGTCGCAGGCGGGGAGGGGGCCCAGAGCCGAGGGATTCCGGGGACCTTCGCAGGTGGGGGGGGCACAGAGCTGATGGAGTCCGGGGTTGAGGTGGGAGGGGCAGAGAACTGAGGGCTCTCCGGGGTTCCGTTGGGAGGGGGGAGGGGCAGAGAACGGAGGGATCTCCGGGGCTCCGTTGGGAGGGGGGAGGGGTAGAGAACTGAGGGATCTCCGGGGTTCCGTTGGGAGGGGGGAGGGGCAGAGAACTGAGGGATCTCGGGGGTTCTGTTGGGACGGGGGAGGGGCAGAGAACTGAGGGATCTCCGGGGTTCCGTTGGGAGGGGGGAGGGGCAGAGAACTGAGGGATCTCCGGGGTTCCGTTGGGAGGGGGGAGGGGCAGAGAATGGAGGGATCTCCGGGGTTCCGTTGGGGAGGTGGGAGGGGCAGAGAACTGAGGGATCTCCGGGGTTCCGTTGGAGGAGGGAGGGGTGAGCTGAGCGAGTGAGGTGTCTGTTGGAGGGGGGTATTATGACATCATCACCACCTAACCGCCCAGCCGATGTGATTGGCCCTGAAATACTTTCACCCCTGGGGGGCGTCAGAGGTGAGATCCGAAATTTTTTTGACCCTTACCAGCATCTAGACCCCAAGACCCCTCACTGTACCAAAATTCAAGTCTCTGGCTCAAACGGTGCGGGAGGACTTCGCAGTCATACGTACATACATACATACATACACACATACATACACCACTTGACTTATATATATATAGATATATAAAAAAGTCAAATGGTGTATGCATGCGTGCGTGTATGCATGTATGTATGTATGTACGTAAGCTTACTCCTTCCACACCGTTTGAGCTAGAGACTTGAAATTTGGTACAGTTATAGGTCTTGAGGTCCTAATGACCGTAAGAGTCAAAAAAATTTCAAATCTCACCTCTGACGCCCCCCAGGGGTGAAATTCTTTAAAGGCCAATCACATCAGCTGGGCAGCTGCTGTTCTCTGTGACATAGTTATGATGTCATAATACCCTCTCCAACAGACACCGCACTCGTTCAGCTCTCTGCCCCTCCCCCCTCCAATGGAACCTTGGAATGCCTCAGCTCTGTGCCCCCTCCCCACCTCCAACTGACCCCGGAATCCCTCAGCTCTGTGCCCCCTCCCAACCTCCAACGGACCCGTGTCGGGTTTGGTTGGAGGGTAAGTGAGGTGGGGGTGTCGGGTTTGGTCGGAGGGTAAGTGAGCCGGGGGGTGGGTGGGAAGGTGTCTGGGTGGGTGAGGGGTGAGGTGTGGGGGTTGTCGAGGCACTTGTCTCTCTCCTACTTTTCTTCAGGTCCATAGCTGAGCATATTGTCTCCATGGCATTTCCAGACTCTGTTAACCCAGAAGCTGAGGACCAAGTTACCTCCAAGCAGCTTCATGTGCTATTGCTAGGCGATGGCCTCAGCTCAAATCAAATTTATTACCATCTCATTGTGTTCTTAACTCTTTCAAATCCTCACCCACTCTGGTGATGATAGTACTGCACCCATCAGACAATAATGAAAATTGCATTCAAACCGATCTGTAACAGTCCTTAAAGTATTCATTGCAAATAATACTTACTCTGAGGTGTTTAAAAGGTGGAGTGTGAGAAGATGTATAATAAGAAATGTTTAAATCAAGGCATCTATTTTCAATACAGTTACAGTAGTATGACTCAAGCACATACCGAGAGGAGGGGAGAGAAGCTGTAAAGGAAAGTAGTAATTAGTGTATGAAATGTGTCACAAAATTGTGACATGATTTGGAGTAGAAAAGTAGCTCTGTCCAATAAACAGGAGCAGCATTTTCAGGGTTAAACACAATTTCTACTCTGATTTCACATCTTGATTGATATTCTTGAGAAGTACTTTCCAAGAGTACTTTGGAAGTTTTTGGCACTTACTACAGTATAGATCAGGAATGCCTTTCCTATTCTCTCCATCATAGTTGGCCCTCTGACCAAAGCAACATTTAAAAAAAAATTACTGAAGAGGCATCTGATGACATCGGTCATTCTAACAATAATTCAAAATAACTATGCCACATTTATGGACACATGTAAATTTAAAATGTCCTTACATTTTTCATCCAGAAAATTGAAGTTGCTTTAGGATTTGTTCTCCTGAATTTAACAAGTTTTAAAACAAGCTAAACATACCATCTTTGCCTTTAAGTCATGTAGAGAGGCTATTTGTAAAGTGTCACCAAAGCTGAAATGTTTGTTTTTCCTCTCCTCTAGATCAATGAACTGAGCCATGTTCAAATCCCTATTATGTTGATGCCAGATGATTTCAAAGCATATTCAAAGATAAAGGTGGACAATCACCTTTTCAACAAGTAAGTGCAAGTTTAATAACCCTTTGTAGAGGGGGATAAAGCTCCTGGGAGCAATCTATATACTAAAAGTCAAATGGTGTATGCGTGTATGTACATGCACTTACTCCTTCCACACCGTTTGACCTAGAGACTTGAAATTTGGTACAGTTATAGGTCTTAGGGACCTAACCAGGGTAAGAGTCGAAAATTTTTCAAATCTCACCTCTGACTCCCCCCAGCGGTGAAATTATTTAAAGGCCAATCACATCAGCTGGGCAGCTGCTGTTCTCTGTGACATAGTTATGATGTCATAATACCCCCTCCAACGGACCCTGCATTCGCTCAGCTCTCTGCCCCCTCCCCCCTCCAACGGACCCCGCACTCGCTCAGCTCTCTGTCCCCTCCCCACCTCCGATGGACCCGAGTTGGGTTTGGTCGGAGGGTAAGTGAGGTAGGGGTGTCGGGCTTGGTTGGGGGGTGAGGTGGGGGTGTCGGGTTTGGTCGGGGATAAGTGAGCCGGGGGTATTGGGTTTGGTCTGGGGGGGTGGGAAGGTGTCTGGGGGGGTGAGGGGTGAGGTGTGGGTGTTGGGGTTGGTCAGGGGGTGTTGGGTTTGGTGGGGGGGTAAGGTGGGGGTGTTGGGTTTGGTGGGGGGTAAGTGAGCCGGGGGTATTGGGTTTGGTCTGGGGGGGTGGGAAGGTGTCTGGGGGGGTGAGGGGTGAGGTGTGGGTGTTGGGGTTGGTCAGGGGGTGTTGGGTTTGGTGGGGGGGTAAGGTGGGGGTGTTGGGTTTGGTGGGGGGGGTAAGGTGGGGGTGTCGGGTTTGGTGGGGGGGGTAAGGTGGGGGTGTCGGGTTTGGTGGGGGGGGTAAGGTGGGGGTGTCGGGTTGGTCGAGGGGTAAGTGAGGTGGGGGTGTCGGGTTTGGTCGGAGGGGGTGAGGTGGGGGTGTCGGGTTTGGTCGGAGGGGGTGAGGTGGGGGGGTCAGGTTTGCTCTCTGACCCCTCCCCCCTCCAGTGGACCCCGCACTCGCTCAGCTCTCTGCCCCCTCCCCACCTTCGACGGACCTGAGCAATGCTGGGTATTTTCGCTAGTATTTTACTAAATTCAATCAACTCTTATTTTTCAATGAATAGGAGTAAGTTTTGCTGATTAAATTAATCCTGTGATAAACATAGCCATCAGTTATAGTCTGAAAAGCAACAGCAGGGCCTACTGGGTAGTACTCTTTGGCCGTATGGTATATTATTACCCATGAATTTCTTATACATAGAAAATGATTGTTTTGTTTTGATGGAATTTTTTGTTTAGGTATTTTAAATGCATAAATCTTTGTACAGTTATTTTTGATATCTTAAACAAAAAAATATATAAATCAGAATAAATGGTGGGAGAGGGAGTGTTTCAAAGCTAAATAAGGAATGTGCACCTTTTCATAATCCTTGATATGAAATCAAATAAGATGTTGACAGTATTACTTCATTCTGTTATATGATAAATTTCCAACTAATTCCATAGTTTATTAGAATGATTTAGCAAAATAATGACTTCAGGCATTTATTTTCGGAAATGAACATTAGTGTGTTTCAGATACAAAACAATAGCACTTTTATAAAGATAAAATGAAGGTTAAAAATATTCTAGAAAATGGAGTGATTCCATTATTTTGTACCTTCTAATCTGTAGCAAAGTTCAAAGAGTAGCAGTAGCAATTACTCTTTCTGAGTATAACAGTGAGGTTAATTATAGGATTTTAAAACTAATCCATCATTAAAGGAGTCCACGTTTTATAAAAGCTTTGATGTTTCTTGGGGGGGGTTGGTATCTTAGATGAATCCTCATATAATCCAATTTAAGGTTTCTCCTTCAGAGCATTAGTAGGGCAAAGGGAAAATTGTCACTGTTTTTGAGTAGATGTGAAGACTTGTCAAAATGTAGTGTGTATGGACTTCATCCAGTTTTATATAGCTGATTACCAAACCCTATGTGTATCTTTATAAATCTGAGAAAATAGGTTAGGGTCAATTCTGACCTGATAAATTGGAGTAAATGGACACTAAGTCTGCTTTGACTCTATTTTGTACAAAAGTTTATGATGATGTTGTCCTGAGTTATTTAATTGAACATGTGAATTTTGCTGTTTTTCATTCTGTTTCAGAGAAAACATGCCAAGTCATTTCAAATTTAAGGAATATTGTCCAATGGTATTCCGCAATTTGAGAGAGAGATTTGGAATAGATGATCAGGACTTTCAGGTAAGTTCACTATCAAAATACACGTGAAGAACTATTCATAGCTTCTCTGGCTCTGAGCAGGAAAATCTCAGTTTGTGTAGAAGTCTGCCCACAGATCATCACTGGCTTATACTTCGAGAGTCTGTCTGCTCATTCAGTGAGAAAATGGGCTTCTCCCACCCTTCTTAGTTATGATTAAGAAGGAACAGGACAGGAGTATACTGATTCTAAGATTGTCAGTTGTATAGTTGAGATTGTGCAAGTGCTGTAGGCCTACATGAAAGTGGTTTTTTTGTATTGTTTTTGGAGAGGGTTGTTTTTAATTATAAACTGGGGTGAGGTGTTTGGAGTCTGCTTAGGCATTTAATAAGGGATCCAAGAGTGAAGCCCTAGTAAGAAGATTGCTGCTGGCTCTTCATCTGATGTAGACTTTGTTGAGGCAGCAAGAAAGTTTTCTGCCTCTTTGCTATTTTTTCTTATTTCTTGCAAATTTCAGTGTCTCTGTCCTTAGCTTTTTCTTGTCTCTGTATCCTCAATACTTGTCTGTTCTCCTCCTCCTGTCACATCAATAGGGCCCTATCAAATTCATGGTCTGTTTTGATTAATGTCACACACAGAGGGTTTTTTAATTGGTCAATTTCAGATGTTTACCTCTGAAACTTCACAATGCTGTAACCATGGAGGTCCCAACCCAAAAGGGGTCTGGTCTTTTCCATCCCCATTCCCCATCCTCCCATGAAGCTGTGTCAGGGGAAGGACAATTCCTGTCTCTCCCCAGACCGACTGGAATTTATGGCTGGGGCCCTCCAAAAGCACTGCGAAGGGCTTATTTCACAGTCCATGACTCTTTCTACTTGTTCTGTTTCCTGCTGATGCACATACCTGCAACAGTGAAGTTGTTGAGGCTAGGTATAGTGTCTCTTACAGTAAAAGGAAAGAGGTATGTCTGGACAGCACCAATGGGAGATGCTGTATCCCCATAGCCTCTTTAGCAAGGCACATCAGTAACACAAGTGTTGTTTGAACGTAATCTCGCTGCATGTGTCAGTAACTCTGTCTCTTTTTCCTTCTCACCTCCTATTTTACTAACCAGAAAGAGAACCAGGGTGGTACTTTTTGATATCTTCCAATTGTCATGATCTGAAGACAGAAACACATGCAGAGTAAAGAACAGATTTGATCAGCTAAGAGAACACTGCAGGGCCTGGCAGCATTGGAAGAAGCTCTCCCAGCCTGATAACTCTGGCTGCTTGGCTTTCCATCCTCACAAAAAGGAATGGCCAAAGTACTTCACTATTATAGGAAAAGAACGTAGTAGTGTTGTGTTCCAACGTAACCTCACTCTTACCTATTGCCATTCCCCTCATCGCTTGTGGCTGTATTTCCTGCACACACTATTCCAGCTACCCCCCTCCTTCCGCCATGACACTACAAATGATTCCTTTTTCTATCCAATACTTATTGTAAACCCAATATTTTTCCCTTCCCAGTCCTGTCTTATTACACACACTTCCAATAGAAGTTGTCTTTTTTTTCTCCCCTTCACCATTACCACCACAACATCATTCAGCTGCATTTTTATCTCATCTTGACATACTTGGACATCTCCTATTGGGTTTCCACTTCCCAAAATTGGACCTTAGATTTCTAGCCTGGTGAAATAATGGTACAAGTCATTCCCGTCTATTTGGGCCTGCTAAACTTCTGCTCCTTGTTTTAGAATTGCTGATTTAATCTAAGAAAGCAGAGCTGATTGAAACTTTCTGAATTTGTATGTTTTAGCAAGGCTTTTAATTGAAACTAGAAATTTAAATGAGAACATCAGGATAACATTTTTGCAAACATTTTTTCAAAAAGTTCAGCCTGTTTCTCAATCCTCTATACAGCTTGTCAAATTTTCCTGAATTCTGATTTTAAAAGAATCTAATCAAAACTTCCAATTTTTCAACCAGCTCCCTAAGAAGGAAGATATTCTATAGTATATTTGAGTTTAACGTTTACATTTACAATGTTTTCTCAGAATTTTAACAGATTCTTCCACTTGTAGGTTTCTGGTTCAAAGTTGACTAATCATAGAATACTAGGGTTGGAAGGGACCTCAGGAGGTCATCTAGTTCAACCCCCTGCTCAAAGCAGGACCAACCCCAAATAAATCATCCCAGCTGGGGCTTTGTCAAGCAGGGCCTTAAAAACCTCAAAGGATGGAAATTCCACCACCTCCGTAGGTAACCCTTTCCAGTGCTTCACCATCCTCCTAGTGAAATATTTTTTTCCTAGTATTCAACCTAGACCTCCCCCACTGCAACTTGAGACCATTGCTCCTTATTCTGTCATCTGACACCACTGAGAACAGCCTAACTCCATCCTCTTTGGAACATCCCTTCAGGTAATTGAAGGCTGCTATCAAATCCCCCCCCCCCCCCCTTAACTCTTCTCTTCTGCAGATTAAATAAGCCCAGTTCCCTCAGCCTCTCTTCATAAATCATGTGCCCCAGTGCCCTAATAATTTCCGTTGCCTTCCGCTGAACACTCTCCAATTTCTCCTCATCCTTTCTGTAGCAAGGGGCCAAAAACTGGACACACTGCTCCAGATGTGGCCCGACCAGTGCTGAATAGAGGGGAATAATTGCTTCCGTTGTTCTGCTGGCAATACCCCTACTAATGCAGCCCAATATGCCATTAGCCTTCTTGGCAACAGGAGCACACTGTTGACTCATGTCCAGCTTCTCATCCACTGTAATCCCCAGGACTTTTTCTGCAGAACTGCTGCTTAGCCAGTCCATCCCCAGTCTATAGCAGTGCATGGGATTCTTCCATTCTAAGTGCAGGACTCTGCACCTGTCTTTGCTGAACCTCATCATTTTTCTTTTGGCCCAATCCTCCAATTTGTCTAGGTCACTCTGGACCCTATCCCTACCCACCAGCATATCTACCTCTCCCCACAGCTTCTTGTCACCCGCGAATTTGCTGAGGGTGCAATCCATCCCATCATCCAGATCATTAATGAAGATGTTGAACAAAATCAGCCTAGGGACAAACCCCTGGGGAACTCTTCTTGATACCAGCTGCCAACTAGACATCGAGCAGTTGATCGCTACCTATTGATCCCATCAATCTACCTAGCTTTCTATCCAATCCACACTTATTTAACTTGCTAGCAAAAATACTGGAGACTGTATCAAAAGCTTTGCTAAAGTCAAGATATATCATGTCTACCGCTTTCCCCATATCCACAGAACCAGTTATCTCATCATAGAAGGCAATCAGCTTGGTCAGACATGACTTGCC
Organism: Sternotherus odoratus; assembly: GCA_032164245.1. Lineage (NCBI taxonomy): Eukaryota > Metazoa > Chordata > Testudines > Kinosternidae > Sternotherus > Sternotherus odoratus. Next base: position 195,053,663 of record JAVMKO010000002.1, on the reverse strand, counting down.
CTTAGTGAAGTCTGGGACCTCCCCCAATCACCACGAGTTTTCAAAGATAATGGCCAATGGCTCTGCAATCGCATCAGTCAACTCACTCAGCATCCTTGGATGCATTAGATCTGGTCCCATGGACTTGTGCATGTCCAGCTTTTCTAAATAGTCCTTAACCTTTCACTACTAAGGGCTGCTCACCTCTTCCCCATACCATGTTGCCCAGGACAGCAGTGTGGGAGCTGACCTTGTCTGTTAAGACTGCGGCAAAAAAAGCATTGAGTACTTTAGCTTTTTCCACATAATCAGTCACTAGGTTGCCTCCCCCATTCAGTAAGGGTCCCACACTTTCCCTGACTACCTTGTTGCTAACATACCTGTAGAAGCCCTTCTTGTTACCCTTCACATTTCTTGCTAGCTGCAACTCTAATTGTGCTTTGGCCTTCCTGATTGCAACCCTGGATGCTCAAACAATATTTTTATTCTCCTCTCTATTCATCTGTCCAAGTTTCTACTTCTTGTAAGCTTCCTTTTTGTGTTTAAGCTCACCAAAGATTTCTCTGTTAAGCCAACCTGGTCACCTGCTGTATTTGCTATTCTTTCTGCATATTGGGATGGTTTGTTCCTGTGCCCTCAATAAAGCTTCTCCTGGATTCCTTTCCCCCTCATATTAGCCTCCCAGGGGATCCTACCCATCAGTTCCCTGAGGGAGTCAGTCTGCTTTTCTGAAGTCCAGGGTCCATATTCTGCTGCTCTCCTTTCTTCCTTTTGTCAGGATCCTGAATTCGACCATCTCATGATCACTGCTACCCAGATCGCCACCCACTTCTACTTTCCCTACCAGTTCTTCCATGTTTGTGAGCAGCAGGTCAAAAGTAGCATGGCCCCTGCACTTGTATTAGGAAGTTGTCCCCAACACTCTTCAAAAACTTCCTGGATTTTCTGTGCACTGCTGTATTGCTCTCCTAGCAGATGTCCGGATGAGTGAAGTCTCCCATGGTCTGTGATCTGGAAACTTCTGTTAGCTGTCCAAAGAGAGCCTGGTCTACCTCCTCTTCCTGGCCTGGTGGTCAATAGCAGACGCCCACTATGACATCACCCTTGTTGCTCTTGCCTCTAAACCTAACCCAAAGACTCTCACTAGGTTTTTCTCCAGTTTCATATTATAGCTCTGAGCAATCAGACAGCTCCTTTACATACAGTGCAATTCACCCACCTTTTCTCCTCCACCTGTCCTTCCTGAACAGTTTATACCCATCCATGACAGTGCTCCAGTCCCTGCGAGTTACCCCACCAAGTCTCTGTTATTCCAATCACATTATAGTTCCTTGACTTGCCAGGGCTTCCAATTCTTCCTGCTTGTTTCCCAGGTTTCATGTGTTTTGTGTGCAGGCACCTAAGATAACTAGCCAATTGCCCTACTTTCTCAGTATGAATAAGGAGGCTTCCCCTGTTGCACCCTCCTCCTTGTTTCCTCCCAGTATTCCATTTCCCCATTTACCTCTGGGCTTAAGTCACCATCCCTCGGAAAACATCGTTTAAAGCTCTCCTCACTAGGCTGGCAAACCTTCCCTTGGCCTTCAGCAGAGATGGACAGAGGTTGGTGCTCCAGGGAAAAAGAGAAGTGGGATAGTGCTTACAGTTTAAGAAATGGCGTAGGCTAATATTTGAAATGCTTTGGAAAATTAAGATGAAATCTATGGGTAGTCAAGGTGACAAAGTTATCATAGCAATATGTATGTAATGATAAAAGATTTAACAAGGAGAAAAATGACCATATTTTCAAAATCAAAAACCAGTATGCTTTTGTGGCAACGTTTTTTAAAGTTGCAAAATAGTTGTACAAAAGGCTTTTTAAAAAATGCAGCTGGTGTCAGTATGCCAGCTTCCGACAAGCATATTACTTGAAATGGAAGACTTCTTTTCCTTAGTGTTTTGAATGTATGCAATGGTGTTGTAGCTGTGTCAGTCCCAGGACATTTGAGAGACAAGGTGGGTGAGGTAATATATTTTGTTGGCCTAACTTCTCTGAGTGTTCTGAATGCATTTAGAGTGAAACACTGAACAAGTGTCATTAACATTCACTTTGAGCAAAAGAAGAGCTTTAATGGTACATACACTTACTCAACTTTTCTTTTCACTCCATTCCAAATACAGTTTATCACACTGTACATTCATTCCACTGGATTGTTTGTTCCTGGTAAACACAGAGAAGGGCATATTCAATATAACCATTCATCTTCAACAAACACGTGACAGTTATAATAGTTTTGATAAAATAAAAACCCAGGACATTTCAGGTGTGATGCGGGAAGTTCTTGTACACTAGGACATCATAAGTAACACGGGGCTGCCACAGTAAAATGAGGATGTGATCATTTTAATGCTTCAACCTTGATGAGTTAAAACAATATACTAAACAAGAGAAGGTTATTGTCTTCTGGGAAATGCATCTATTTGACGTGAGACTTCCTCCTTCATAAAATCTTGGATGGAACCTGTATGTCTCTCTTCGGGAGGAGTTACTGTATGGCTCATAGTGTGTGTGACAACAAACTAGAATTGACAGTAGAATGTTTAAGGGTTATAACCTATGACATTTGTATTGAGAAAAGACTTTTCTGGCATTTGTGCTGAATTGTGAAGATTTTCTATATAAAATCACATTAGCCACTCTTCAGAATCATCATTTGTACAATGAAGATTTTAATTGTATAAAACACAATAATAAAACATCTAAAACATCAAAGAAAGGTAACGGGCCTCAAATTGATTGCAGAGGAGATTGCCTTTTTACTTCTTCTTCTTTTTGTATTATTTGCACCTAAGAGCACCAGTCACGGACTACCCATTGTGCTACTCACTCTGCAGACACATGAAAAAGAGACTGTACCTGCCCCTCCGAGTTTACTGTCGTAGTTATCTGGCATTTGTTGTGTACTAATATAAAATCCCACAATAAAGAATATAGATTTTTTTTTTCTCCAGGACATAAATTGCTTAATATAATCCAAAAGGAAATTTACAGGGTGAATAGTTCCAATAAACTGTCCAGTATACTCTAGAATTCTTTCAAATAATTTGATTGAGATTTTTTTAGATACTAGGTTTTTCAGGGCAGAATTTTTATTGTACTATCCAGAACTGAACACATAATTGTTGCTAAACAAATGACAAATTATGGTAATCTAAATTGGGGGTCTCCAAACTTTTTTGACCGTGCACCCCTAGTAGAAAAAATTTTTTGAGCAGGCACTCCCATGGGGGAAGCTCTGCCCTAGCCCTGCCCCCAACCACTCCCTCCCACTTCCCACCGGACTGCCCACCTCAGAACCTCTGCTCCTTGTCCCCTAACTGCCCCCCTGGGGCCAGGCCAGCTGCACCCAGCTCTTCCAGCGGGTCTCCAGCTGCAGCTCCCAGGGCCGGGTCTCCAGCCCCAGCTCCCGGGGCTGGGCCGGGTCTCTGCTGCAGCGCGGCTCCCGGGGCCGGGTCTCCAGCCACGGCTCCCGGGGCCGGGTCTCCAGCCACGGCACCCGGCTCCTGGGGACGGGACAGGTCTTCACCGTGGCAGGGTGCCCGGGGACGGGATGGGTCTTCGGCGGGGCGCCCAGCTCCTGGGCCAAGCCGGGTCTTCGCTGCAGCGCTTCGCGTCTGGGGCGCCGCGCACCCCCTGTGTAGCCGTAAGAGAGAAAATGCCTCTAATACAAGTGAACTAGTTGGCACTTGCTTTTGCTCCATTGTACAATTTCTTCAGCTACGAACAGGCCCACACCAGTAAGATGAAACAGCCTTTTCAAATTCTCAGCCCTGGACAAATTCTGATAGGTGCGCGCTCCCCAGTTTGCAGACCACTGATCTAAATGTTCCCCCAATTTTTCTGCAGTGGGATACAACCTTTTTAAAGAAAGTGAATTTCCTTTCTTCATTAAAGAAGCACAGTGAAAATCTTCATGCAGGCAAACTACTTAGGAGATTTGTACCAGGGTCATATGCTAGGAGGTATTTAGGTTTTCTGTAGGAGAATTACTATTGAGGTTTCAACACTTAAACATATTTGCGGAAGCTATTTTGTACTTTAAATCTAAATTGGGTCAATGCAGAATGAGAGAGAATTCTGTAAAACCAGGACAGAATTAAATCTCATATTAACCTGAAGGGTTGGGAAGGATCTAGAGGTAGAAGGTATATGAATATAGAAATAAAGTTTAGTTCTGGCCCAAGTGTTTCAAAAATAGAGATAATTTAGCTAAGCTAATACTTCACATTTAAAATGCTGACTGCAGATCCCACCAAGATATATGCAATATTATTGTTTGTTCAAGCTCACAGATCACTATAATTGGTACTAGGAATTCAAATATAAACTGATTAAATTGTCCCCATCTAATTAGCTAGCCAATAAGAGGCATTGGCCAGCCTCAGAAAGTGAGTTCAGGGACACCATATTCCCAATGGAAGGAGAAAAAGCCTCAGGCCTGTGTTGACATGATTGAGTTAATTTTAAAACAGAAACACAAACTGACACTTTTTTTTTACTTTCAGAAACATACTGTGACACCTTTGAGAAAGGTTCGCTTCCTAAGGGGATCCATATAATTTGTATTAAACCTAAGAGAGATCTCCACCTTGTCATTTTATCACCCATTTTCTCTTCTAAATAATGGCTTCCAATAGTAGCTAAAATCTGGTGGGTTAAGAGACTTCTTTCAGTAATAATCCACTGTGACCTATCAGAATTTGTCCAGGGTTGAGTATTTGAAAAGGCTGTTTCATCTTACTGGTGTGGGCCTGTTCGTAGCTGAAGAAATTGTACAATGGAGCAAAAGCAAGTGTCAACTAGTTCACTTGTATTAGAAGCATTTTCTCTCTTAAGGCTACACTCCGGGGTCGTTCTGTTTCACCCCCTTCTATTCCTTGACTCACTTTAATGTGAAATGTCCCATTCAGAGGGGAAGTTCCACCTGGTAAAGAAAGGGATGCAGTATCTTTTTGCAGATTTTATGCTTCATGTTCAGCAAAGTGTTCCAATGAGCATTGTTGCTTATGAGTGTCCTGTGTTCAGGTCTGAGAATAAATTGGGAGAAGTCTAGTATTTTCATTGAGAGAAGGATTATGGAACAGATGAGTAATTTACTGTAGATAAGTTTAAATACTTGGAATATGGTTCACAAAAAAGGAATCCCAATTAACTTTGAACAATGTCCTCTCCATTACAGAACCAGATACGACTAATATAGACAAATTGGCCCACTTACCTCTTTCATTAATCAAACATATCAGTGTAATTAAAATGAATGTTCTTCCCCGGTGTCTTTGTTTTCAGAGTTTTCTGCAGATATCCTTAATAAGTTGTTCGAGAGGATAGATCTAATTTATTTGTAAGGAAAGACCCAGAGTAGGTCTAAAAGTAACTCTTGTACCTCACGAAAAGAGGGGTTTGGAAGTGACATCTCTTGAGCTGACTGTGGTCCAGTTACAATGCTTGTCACAATGTGGCCTCAGGAGATTAAGGATTCTCCACTTCATGAAATAGTTTGTGAACTGATTAACCCATAGGCACTGAGACATGTCTTTTGATCTGATCCCTAAGGAAGAATTTGAAGCCTCATAAAATACAGTGCTGTTCACACAACCCAGGCTATCTGAATTTAAAGTCTCAGGGCATCTCTCCCCTGTGGATCCAGGTTCACAATCCACATGTGTGTGTAAATTCTGAAGGCAGTTATTTCTAACAGTGGGATGAGCTTGGAATTATGACAGTTCAGGATCTATAGAACAGATTCCTCTTTCCTCGAGGCAACTAAAGCCAACTATCATGTTCCTAGATCTTTTTCCACAGGTTTCTCCAACTTAGTCATTTTAATATGAGAGAGATGAATTCCAGGTTTTCTGATGAGCCAAAATTTTAACCCATAGTTCCATAGCAACTGATAGTTCTAGTTTTTAAAAAGTTATCAATTTATTATAAACAAAAGCCTAGATAGAACTATAAAAATAAATGGGAGGAAAACCTAAATGTGCAGTACTTAGTGCAATACTGGAATGATAATTATGTATGAACAAAAATCATGTAAACTAGTGCAAGACACAGATTAGCTCTTATCAATTTAAATCATCCCAGCAAGACTACCCCAGATACGTTAGGTTTGATGATTAGGTATATGAAGTGTAAAGTAAAAGCTCAGATTTGTTATAGGAATGTAGAAAAGTCCAACTGTTCTGGAGCACAATCTCACATCAGTTAGGGGAGATACTGAAAGTGAGGACTTTAATGTGGCTTCAGATATGTCTCTTGAATTATTTATCCAAATTAAGGTATGAGTGTGTTTCTAGGAGTTGCATTTTGCATAGTCACACTTTTTGTATCATGGATCTTTGGTACGCAGTTTTGATACCCTCCTTTACAGAATGAATGAACTTGTCAGATTGATACTTCCTTGACCTTTGGAGAAAAAACAATATGAAATATTAGATGAAATTGTCAAGACCTTAAGAAAAAGACACAATGAATATGTGGAGCTGTTATGATGAATGAAGTCATCAACCCTAGGATAAGAAACTTTAATCTTTTGTCAAAAAATACATTAGTAGGTTTCTGATCTTTTTATCTGTTAATAATGTGGTGCTGTATATGTTATGTTGGTATGTAATTACTACGTAGCCTTTTGGCTCAGTTATTAAGATAACGATTGAGAGATATTTTATTAGAATTTTTTTCAGCATAGCTTTAAATGTATAAATATAATTGTGCCCGGCTCCCCTTTTTGACTAACTCTTCCTCCTGCTATTTCAGATTACAATTTATGCTTCAGCTGGTCCTGCTATATCTCTGAAAGGGAGCATCTGAAATACTTATTCCTACCTGCTCAGGACAATAGAGAAATATGAAAAATAAAGGAATGTGACTCTCTGAATCTTGATAATTGACTGTCACTTTTCCTTTCCCTCCGTCAGGCCCACAAATGGATTCTCCTGGGTTTTTTTCTCTTGTCCCCTTTGCAACTGTCAGTTCAAGTACTATCCTCATAGTCTGTTCCCTGTGAGGCAGTGCTGCTAGACTCCAAGAGCCTCCTGCAGTAGAATAGGAAGTACTCAACTCTGGACTTCAGCACAGTTTATAATCTCTGAGGGCAGGGCTACACTATCTGCCGGATTGGCGGGTAGTGTTCGATGTATCGGGAATCAATTTATCGCATCTCACAAAATCATAAATTTATCGCGTCTCATAAATCAATCCCCAAAAGTGCTCCCGTCAACTCCGGAACTCCAGTTCTGCAAGAGGAGTAAGCGGTGTCGACGGGGGGAGTCACTGCAGTCGACCCCGCTGCCGTGGGAATGGCCAGGTAAATCGAATGAAGGTACCTCAACTTCAGGTACGCGAATAGCGTAGCTGAAGTTGCGTACCTTAGTTGGAAACACACACACACACACACACCCCGCTAGTGTATCCCAGGCCTGAATGGTGGTGCTTCATTCCCTACACTGTCAATGGGTCTGGCAGTCCAGCACTATTGGTGTTATTTTGGAGGAAGATAGGGATTGAATTTTTCACAATCTTCTTCTTTGCCCTCAGACTTCATCCTTACTTCACTAATACCAGGAAGAGAACAATAACTACAGAGGATAAAGTGAAGTGAGATGGCATTTGAAAAATCTAATTGTCAGGGCCTTTGTGTACCAGTTGATTACCAAGTTGTGGTCAGGAGACCTATAGTGGGATCAGGGTCAAGCCAGGTCAGGATAACAGGGAGTCAGGGTCGGGCACCAGGATGCAGACAGGAGACAAATCACTGAGTCAGGGATGAACTGGGGTGAGAAGCCAGAGTCTAGGCTTCACAGCAAAGCAAGATCTGGAGCAGATGCAAGCAGGCAGTCTGCATCTTGGCTCAGAGAGCTCCCTGTGATGACTTTCAGTGCTTGATCTCCAATGCAAGCTGCAACAGATTATAGAATATTTAATCACTGTTCCTAGCTCATGCATAACAGACCTACCCTATCACCAGCTCAGTCCCCCTTGGGTATTGCTGAAGTGAAAAGGAATTCCACCTCTAAATTATCTAACCTACATCCAATAGTGTAATTTAGTGTCAGTGCTGTCCTCTGAATCACAGAACTTTCTCCCACTTTCCTCCTTCATTTCCATCATTCTCTCCCCATTGCAGTGAGCTTCATTTTGTCACCTTCATAGGCAATCAGTGCTGAAGACATCTGCCAAAAGATAAGAAGTTTACTTATAAGATTAACACGTTGAGTAAAATTCTGGTTCCACTAAAGTTAATGGCAAAATTCATATTGACTTAAATTGGGCTAGTATTACACAAACTGATGCTGTAGCATTCTCCATGTTGACTGATAGGGAGCAAAGGACTGATCTCAGAACCCATGCCTGAATCTCCTCATGGCCATGAACTATATTGCTGTTAAATCACTAGGCTGAAACAGTGAGCTTCAGTTTTAGTAGTCATGTTTTGAGTACAACAGTGGGTAATTGCAGTTATATTGCCGGAGCAAAGCTGACCCAGCTGGACTCCAAAAACAATATACAAACTCTTGTCTTGATTTTTATTTCCGATACACAACTGCATATCACAGAATATCTCGTAAAGTTACACGTTCAAGAATAGCAGCCGTGTTAGTCTGTAAAGACTAACTATCTGTAAAGAAAGCGAGGAATACTTGTAGCATGTTAGAGACTAACTAGTTTATTTCAGCATAAACTTTCGTGGGCTATAGCTCACTTCATCGGATGCATAGAATGGAACATAGAATGCTTCCTGATGTCAGATTTGTGTCCATTTATTCTTTTGCATAGAGATTGGCCGGTTTGGCCAATGTGATATATGCCATCATGTGCCAAACATGCCCCTCTGCTATGTACATTGGCCAAACTGGCCAGTCTCTACGCAAAAGAATAAATGGACACAAATCTGACGTCAGGAATCCAAGCATTCAAAAACCAGTTGGAGGATACTTCGATCTTCCTGGCCATTCCATTAAAGATTTGATGGTTTCAATTTTGAAACAGAAAAACTTCCAAAACAGACTCCAACGAGAAACTGAGGAACTGGAATTAATTTTCAAATTGGATACAATTAACCAGGGGCTAAATAGGACTTGTGAATGGTTCTCTCATTACACTACTTGATTGCATTTCCTGAGTTAATTTACCTGACACAGAAATCCATTTCAAAAGGTATTTTTTTTCTCCTACTGATAATGGCCCATCTACATTTAACAGCCCTCTTAGAATTGGTATGCTAATGTACAATTCTTCTTGGAGTGATTGCTCACATGCATTCCACTATAGGTCAGGCACGCGCTGCGGGCCTGGTTGCCGGGTAGATTTTCCCCTAGCTGCAGACTGGGTGAGCAGGGAGCCCCCTGGAGTGGCGCCACTGAGGCACTCTATAAGTACCCCTGCGACACAGTCTGGCCCTCAGTTCCTTCTTTACCGCTCGAGCTGGTAGTCGGAAGAGGAGCTCTGCTTTTCAGCGTTCTCCTTATCTCCTAGCTAGTCGATTGTTCTCTTAATTGTTCGTTGTTAGCAGTTGTTGTTAGTTAGTTTACATAGTCTTTGTAGTGTAAATAGTCAAGTGCAGGGGTTTTTCCCTGCTGCCGGAGCCTCTGTCTTCAAGGCTCCGGGATTCAAGCACTCAGAGTGTGGGAAGCCTATGCCTGTGGGACACCCACACTCTAAGTGCCTCTCAAGTGCCTGGTAAGTGCACTTGGCAGTTTCTTCCTAGATCTGCAGTACCTTCAGCCCAGGACCCGCAAAGACAGGGAATCCCGCTTGCGGCACGTCCTGATGGAGGCGGCCCCGGACTCGAGTGCGGCACCGGACCCCGCACCCAAACCGCCGAGAGCCAAGCCTCGGCACCGGTCGCGCTCCCCCAGCACCAAGCGGAAGAGGAGCGCCCAACTTCGCCCCGCTCCGGACCGCGTCCAGCCGTCGGTACCAGTCCCGCGACCTCAGCCTTCTCCGGGGAGCCGACCTGAGGAAGAGCCGCCAGCACCCGCACCGCTGACTCCGGCGCCGCAGGAGGCCCCGTCGAGTCCGGTGCCAGTGGTCTTGCCACTTGGGGTGCCAACTCCGCAGCAGCTTCCCTCCACGATTGGAGGCGTGTACCGCTGCGAGAGGGTTGCTTGCCGGGGACGCCCCGCAGCAACAAGTCCGGTCGACGGGCAGGCCGCCCATGACCGAGGCAGAGATCGCGTGTCGGAGCCCGGCAGGGCATGGACACCGCTCGATCTCGCGGCGCCGACCAGACTCCCGGCAACGGTCACCCGCCCGGCTCCGGTCGCAGTCTCGGCGCCGCAAGGAGTTGAGACCCTGCTCAAGGTCTCCTCCTGGCCGTTCGCGCCACTCGCGCTCTGGCCGCCGATCAGAGTCCCGGCACCCTGGTACGGGCCGGTCGTACTCTCGGCACCGGTCGCACTCCCGGCACCGGTCCCTCAGCTGGCGCCGAGACAGTCTGAGACGTCGCTCCACAAGCCGCTCCGCTTCCCGGCACGGCTCGTCGTCTCGGCACCGAACCCCGTCGCGGCGCCGAATGTCCTCCCGGTACCGATCATCGTCTCGGCACCGAGACTCCCCGAGGCGGCACCGTTCAGGTAGCCACGATTCCTCGGATGGGCACCATACCGCCCGGTACCGGTCGAGACGCCCACGGCACCGGGAGTGTAGAGAGCGGCACCGGACCCCGTCGCGGCGCCGAAGGTCCCCCCGGTACCGATCATCGTCTCGGCACCGAGACTTCCCGAGGCGGCACCGTTCGGGTAGCCACGACTCCTCGGATGGGCACCTTACCGCCCGGCACCGGTCGAGAAGCCCACGGCACCGGGAGCGTCGAGAGTCCGCCGGCACGCGGTCCCCTCGCTCGGCGGGACCAGCCCAGGTCACCCAGAACCCTGCTTGGTCAGAGTGGGCGGCATGGGGGTACGATCGGCCCCGGGAAACCCAGTCTGAACCCGGGTTCCCGGTGAGCTCAGAGGGTCCAGTGGACGTGCTGGCAGGACCATCATCGGCAGTCCAGCCCTCCACGGCACGTAGCCCTATGGAGCCGGGTCCCTACGCCTCCCCCGTAGGGGTAGAGGCAGTGGCGGGCACTTCATCAACTAGCCCGCCCGCCTTGGACCTCTCCAGTTACCAACATCTCCTCCAGGCAGTTGCTAAAAACATGAACCTGCCTTTGGAAGAGGTCCCAGTGGTGGACGACCCGGTCACCACCATGTTAACTAAGGGCACTCCGGCACGGGTGGCAGTGCCGTTCATTAATACTATTAGACTCCACACGGCGGCAATTTGGAAGACCCCCGCCTCTATCTCCCCCACTGCTCGTGGGGTGGAGAAGCGCTATTTTGTCCCAGCCAAGGGATATGAATACTTGTATGTTCACCCCACGCCCTCCTCCCTGGTGGTGGACTCTGTTAATAACAAGGAGCGCCACGGGCAGGAGGCGCAGGTCCCCAAGGCCAAAGAGGCCAAAAGGTTGGACCACTTCGGCAGGAAAGTTTATTCCTCCGGGGGCCTACAACTCAGAGTCGCCAACCATCAGGCACTCCTGAGTAGGCACCATTTCGACACGGTGGAGGCCCTTACTAAATTTGAGACTGCTCTCCCGCAGGAGGGCAAACAGGAGTTCAGGGCCCTATTGCTCCAAAGCAGGGACATATCTCGTCATGCCCTGCAAGCGGCCCTGGACTCGGCCGACTCTGCGGCCCGAACAATGGCCTCGGGCATAGCCCTCCGCCGGGCAGCATGGCTCTCGTCATCCAACCTAGCCCCGGCCATGCAATTTAAAATCCAGGACCTCCCCTTTGAGGGACAGTCCCTCTTCTCGGAGGATACGGATGCCCGTCTCCAGGCCCTCAAGGACAGGGGGGTAACCCTCAAAGGCCTGGGCATGCACACCCCAGGTCCGCAGAGGCGTTCCTTCATCCCCCCACGCAGGAAATTCTTCCCACCTGCGCACCCGCCCCAGAACTCCTCCCTCAGGAGAAGCCGCCCTTACCGCCGCCGGCAAGGGCCTAGGCAGGGCGGGAAACAACAAGGCTCTAAGCCTTCCCAGGGGCCCAAACCCAACTTTTGATGGTGCACCCGGGGGCAGTTCACCAATCATAAACCTGGATCCTCCCTTTGGAGACCGTCTGTCCTACTTCCGCCGTGCATGGTCGGCCATTACATCAGACCAGTGGGTCCTCCGCACGGTGGAGGTGGGATATTCGCTCCAGCTCTCCTCCACTCCTCCCACCCACCCACCCTCCTCGTCCCTCTTCAGGGACCCCTCTCACGAGCAACTCCTCGTACAGGAGGTGAGGTCGCTCCTCACACTGGGAGCCATCGAGCCCGTACCGCAGGAGTTAGGGGGAAGGGGTTCTACTCCCGCTACTTCCTGATCCCCAAGGCGAAAGGGGGCCTCCGGCCCATCCTGGACCTGCGTGAACTCAACACCTACATGATCAGGTTCAAGTTCCGCATGGCCACCTTGGGCACTATCATTCCCTCTCTGGATCCGGGAGACTGGTTCGCTGCCCTCGATATGAAGGACGCTTACTTTCATGTGAGCATCAAACCCTCACACAGATGTTACCTCCGCTTCCTGGTAGCGGGGGAACACTATCAGTTTGCCGTCCTACCCTTCGGCCTGTCCACCGCACCCAGGGTGTTCACAAAGTGTATGGCGGTAGTAGTGGCATTCCTTCGGCGCCGCAGGGTACACTTATACCCGTACCTCGACGATTGGTTGATCCGAGGCACCTCCAGGGACCAAGTGTCAGCTCACGTGCGACTCGTTATCAGCACGTTCGACCGCTTGGGAATCCTTCTCAACAGGGAGAAGTCCACCCTGGAGCCTACCCAGAACATAGAGTTCATAGGAGCCCTACTAGACTCCACGGTAGCAAGGGCATCCCTGCCCCAGCCTCGGTTCCTCACTATCCAGTCGGCCATCAGACAGCTACGCAACTGTCCAATGACTACGGTCAAGGTCTTCCTCAGCCTGCTAGGTCACATGGCATCGTGCACTCATGTCATACAGCACGCCAGACTACGGCTACGCCCACTGCAGTCGTGGCTCGCGGTGGCCTACAGACCGAGAAGGGACAGTATGGACGCCCTCCTCTCCATCCCCAGAGCCACCCTATCCGCTCTGGCTTGGTGGGGAGACCAGGACAATGTGTGCCAAGGGGTCCCCTTCCTTCCCCCCAGCCCGTCCATGTCCCTGGTGACGGACGCTTCGTCACTAGGGTGGGGAGCTCACCTAGGGGAACTCAGGACCCAGGGCCGCTGGTCGGAGTCAGACCTCTGCCTCCACATCAATGTCAGGGAGCTGAGGGCCGTCCGGCTCGCGTGCCAGGCGTTCCGGGACACATTACGGGGTCACTGTGTAGCGGTGCTGACAGACAACACCACAGCCCAGTACTACATAAACAAGCAAGGCGGGGCCCGCTCCAGCCCCCTGTGTCAAGAGGCGATTCTCCTGTGGGAATTCTGTATAGCCCACGCTATTCACCCGGTGGCCTCCTTCCTTCCCGGAATCCAGAACAACCTGGCGGATCACCTCAGCAGATCCTTTATGACGCACGAGTGGTCCCTTCGGCCAGATGTCATCCGGCCGATCTTCCTGAGGTGGGGGTTTCCCCACATCGATCTCTTCGCCTCCAGACAGAACAGGAAGTGCCTCCAGTTCTGCTCCTTTCGAGGCAGCTCCCGGGGATCCCTGACAGATGCCTTTCTCCTACCCTGGACGGGGCACCTGTTCTACGCGTTCCCTCCGATCCCGCTTCTCCACAAGGTGATCCTGAAGATCAGACGGGACAGGGCACACGTCATCCTCATAGCCCCGGCCTGGCCCAGGCAATGCTGGTATGCGTCCCTCCTCCGGCTGTCCAGGGCCCCTCCCATCAGCCTCCCGCTGTGGCCAGACCTGATCTCCCAGGATCACGGTCGCCTCCTGCACCCGGACTTGCGGTCCCTTCACCTCGCAGCATGGCTACTCCATGGCTGAGAGGTCCTGAGCTCTTATGCTCAGCCGAGGTACAGAACGTCCTTCTGGGTAGTAGGAAACCATCCACCAGAAGTACCTATACCGCCAAGTGGACCCGTTTCTCTGCCTGGTGCACACAACATGACATCGTTCCAAGTGAGGCTACTATCCCATGCATATTGGACTACCTCTTAGGCCTCAGAAATCAGGGCCTTTCTACCTCTACTATCCGGGTCCACCTTGCTGCCATATCGGCTTTCCATCCGGGTCAGTCGAACCACTCAGTCTTCTCCGACCCTGTGGTATACCGTTTCCTTAAGGGTCTAGATAAGCTGTATCCGAGCGTCAAGCGTCCCATTCCACCTTGGGATCTCAACCTTGTGCTCTCACGCCTCGCGATGCCCCCGTTCGAGCCCCTCGCCACGTGTTCCTTACTACACCTTTCCTGGAAGGTGGCATTCCTAGTAGCTATCACCTCGGCTCGTAGAGTGTCAGAGATCCGTGCACTGACCTCCGAGCCGCCCTACACTATCTTCCATAAGGACAAGGTGCAGCTACGTCCCCACCCGGCCTTCCTGCCTAAGGTGGTCTCTCCCTTCCATGTTAATCAAGACATTTGTCTCCCAGTCTTTTATCCTAAGCCACACACCTCTGGAAGGGAACAGCAATTACACACGTTGGACGTTAAGAGGGCTCTTGCTTTTTATTTAGATAGAACAAAGCAATTCAGGAAAACAACCCAACTTTTCGTGGCAGTTGCGGAGAGGATGAAGGGCCAGCCAGTTTCAGCCCAAAGGCTCTCCTCCTGGATTACCTCGTGCATTCACACCTGTTATGAACTCGCGGACAAGCCGCTTGAGAGAGTAACAGCACACTCCACGAGAGCGCAGGCGTCCTCTGCGGCCTTCCGGGAGGGAGTCCCTATTACGGACATCTGCAGGGCGGCTACCTGGTCCTCCGTCCATACCTTCGCCGCCCACTACGCCATAGTCCAGCAGACCAGGGACGATGCGGCGTTTGGGTCAGCGGTCTTACGATCAGCAATGGGTCAACCCGACCCCACCTCCTAGGTATTGCTTGCAGTCACCTATAGTGGAATGCATGTGAGCAATCACTCGAAGAAGAAAACAAGGTTACTTACCTGTAACTGTTGTTCTTCGAGATGTGTTGCTCACATCCATTCCAAACCCACCCTCCTTCCCCACTGTCGGTTTAGCCGGCAAAGAAGGAACTGAGGGCCAGACTGTGTCGCAGGGGTACTTATAGAGTGCCTCAGTGGCGCCACTCCAGGGGGCTCCCTGCTCACCCAGTCTGCAGCTAGGGGAAAATCTACCCGGCAACCAGGCCCGCAGCGCGTGCCTGACCTATAGTGGAATGGATGTGAGCAACACATCTCGAAGAACAACAGTTACAGGTAAGTAACCTTGTTTTTTGTTTGTTTCTTTCTGTGTGTATAAATGCATCTTACTTCTGTTCCATTCTATGCATCCGATGAAGTGAGCTATAGCTCACGAAAGGTTATGCTGAAATAAACTAGTTAGTCTCTAAGGTGCTACAAGTATTCCTCTTGTAAAGTTAGTTCTCCTGTTTATTCATTTTAGTATTTTGTGTGCTTGAATGAGATTAAACTATAGAAACTAGCAGTTCTTACCAGTACATTTACTTCTTGCCAGGTGAAATTCCACTGAAAGTGAAAGATTTAGATTCTAGTGAGTACAGTGTCTTTCAATTCCGTTTGAAAGATAAATGTCTTACTATTTTTCTAAATCTCAGTGTTTCATCACAACAAACTAGGATTTTGTGATCTTTTCTTCTCGTAGAAAAAAATGCTTTTCTGTGATAATTTTGACTGACTTTTTGGGAAACTTAAGAATTTGTACTGTATCCAAAATGTAGCTTAAATGTTTAAGTGTTGAGATATATAATCTTGAGTCTGTTACAGAAGTAGCAATTATTAAACAATGACATTTACATGAGATGTATTAACGATTAAAGATTAGAATGAGCTAATTAAATTGACCTTTAAATCACCTCACTTTCTTTGAGTCTCTGGCTAATCCTAGGCCTCCCACTGTGGAGTTAAATATCCTCACTGTGAATTTTAGGGGCAGTGGGAGGAAAAAAGAGCTGCACTGGCAGTTCCTTTTTTTTTTTTTTAACCAATTAAGGTAGTATTTTGCTAGTTATAAATGTAACTTTCCAGTGCAGAGTAAATCTCAGCCCTCCTATTCTTTTGTGGGGAAGGGAATAGGGGTCCCATTTTACCCCCCACAAGAAGAATAACTTTAGTCTGAACAAGTAGATCCAAAGAAATATCTAACTTATGTAGCATAAAATTGTTCAGTCTCTAGGCAACAGAACCAACACTTTTTTTTGAAGTGTTGCAGAGTTACTTCCTCCTTTATTATTTGGAATTATCTGCTGCTTCTATTTATTGACTAATGCTTGTGGCTCCTGCTGCATTTGAAAGTCTTATTAATGTAAAATATAGGAATAGAGAATTAAAGCTGCAAAAGGTAAAATGGGTGCTTCAGAGACCTGCTTGTTGCTGTTTTTAACAGGGGTTTCAAGAACTATCTGGTAGGTTATAAAAGTATAGATTCACTAAATCAAAACCATTTTAAGAAGGCAAAATAATGCCAAAATAGTGTTACCATCCTGGGAAAAATAATATAAAAGTTGATACTGGCCTCAATTGATAAAGAATCAATTAAAGGATTAGTGTATAATTAATGCCAGTCAACATGGTTTGATGGAAAGCTGATTTTGTCAAACAAACCTAATTTCATTCTTGATGAGGTAATAAATTTGCATAATAAAATTAACTCCATAGATATAATATACTTAGACTTTTCTAAGGCATTTAACCAGTACCACATGATATCTATCTATCTATATATATAAAAGTCAAGTGGTGTGTGTGTGTGTGTGTATGTATGTATGTATGTATGACAGCGAACTCCTCCCGCACCGTTTGAGCCAGAGACTTGAAATTTGGTACAGTTAGGGGTCTTGGGGTCTAGATGCTGGTAAGGGTCGAAAAATTTTCGGATCTCACCTCTGACGCCCCCCAGGGGTGAAAGTCTTTCAGGGCCAATCACATCAGCTGGGCGGTTAGGTGGTGATGATGTCATAATACCCCCTCCAACAGACACCGCACTCGCTCAGCTCACCCCTCCCTCCTCCAACGGAACCCCAGAGATCACTCAGTTCTCTGCCCCTCCCCCCTCCCAACGGAACCCCGGAATCCATCAGCTCTGTGCCCCCCCCACCTGCGAAGGTCCCCGGAATCCCTCGGCTCTGTCCCCCCCCCCCCCCCCCCGCGACGGATCCGAGTTGAGTGAGGTGGGGGTGTCGGGTTCGGTCGGGGGGTGAGGTGGGGGTGTCGGGTTCGGTCGGGGGGTGAGGTGGGGGTGTCGGGTTTGCTTGGGGGGGTCAGGTGGGGGTGTCGGGTTTGGTCGGGGGGTAAGTGAGCCGGGGGGTGTCGGGGTTGGTCTGGGGGGGTGGGAAGGTGTCGGGGTGGGTGAGGGATGAGGTGTGGGTGTTGGGTTTGGTCTGGGGGGGGGGAAGGTGTCGGGGTGGGTGCCCAGACCAAACCCGACACCGCCCCCTCCCCGGCTCACTTACCCCCCGACCAAACCCGACACCGCCACCTCACCCCCCCCACCAACCACAACACCCCCTGACCAACCCCAACACCCACACCTCACCCCTCACCCACCCCGACACCTTCTCACCCCCCCAGACCAAACCCGACACCCCCCGGCTCACTTACCCCCCGACCGAACCCGACACCCCTACCTCTCCCCCCCACCCCAAGCAAACCCGACACCCCCACCTCACCCCCTGACCAACCCCAACACCCCCTGACCAACCCCAACACCCACACCTCACCCCTCACCCACCCCGACACCTTCCCACCCCCCCAGACCAAACCCGACACCCCCCGGCTCACTTACCCCCCCCCCGGCTCACTTACCTCCCCCCGGCTCACTTACCTCCCCCGACCGAACCCAACACCCCCACCTCACCCCCCCCACCAATCGCAACACCCCCAGACCAAACCCAACACCCCCCCCAGCTCGCTTACCCCCCCTCAGCTCGCTTACCCCCCCCCCCGGCTCGCTTACCCCCCCCGGCTCGCTTACCCCCCGACCGAACCCGACACCCCCACCTCACCCCCCCCAAGCAAACCCGACACCCCCTGACCAACCCCAACACCCACACCTCACCCACCCCGACAACTTCCCACCCCCCCCAGACCAAACCCGACACACCCCCCCCCCGGCTCACTTACCTCCCCCGACCGAACCCGACAACCCTACCTCACCCCCCCACCAATCGCAACACCCCCAGACCGAACCCAACACCCCCCGGCTCACTTACCCCCCCGACCAAACCAGACACCCCCACCTCGCCCCCCCACCAACCGCAACACCCCCTGACCAACCGCAACACCCACACCTCACCCCTCACCCACCCCGACACCTTCCCACCCCCCCAGACCAAACCCGACACCCCCCGGCTCACTTAACCCTGACCGAACCCGACACCCCTACCTCATCCCCCCCCAAGCAAACCCACCCACCCACCTCACCCCCCCACCAACCGCAAAACCCCCTGACCAACCCCAACACCCACCCCTCACCCCTCACCCACCCCGACAACTTCCCACCCCCCCAGACCAAACCCGACACCCCCCCGGCTCACGGTGCACTGTGTAGCACACAGATTATTAAATACACTGTTTGGTCGGCGGGTGAGGTGGGGGTGTCGGGTTTGCTCAGGGGGTGAGGTGGGGGTGTCGGGTTTGCTCGGGGGTGAGGTGGGGGTGTCGGGTTTGCTCGGGGGGGGCGAGGTGGGGTGTCGGGTTTGGTTGGGGGGGTCAGGTGGGGGTGTCGGGTTTGGTTGGGGGGGTCAGGTGGGGGTGTCGGGTTTGGTTGGGGGGTCAGGTGGGGGCGTCGGGTTTGGTCTGGGGGGGTGGGAAGGTGTCGGGGTGGGTGAGGGGTGAGGTGTGGGTGTTGGGATTGGTCAGGGGGTGTCAGCTGTCTGCCCCCTCCCCACCTCTGACTGACCCGAGCAACGCCGGGCACTTTTGCTAGTTCTGATTAAAAATTTAGCAATATACAATAGAGTGTATTACGTGACTTGGAAACTGAGAGATCTCAAAGTATTCCTCAATGAGGAATTGTCATTGAATGCATAGTCGGGTTCTGCAGGGATCGGTATGAGGCCTGATGCTATTTGATATTATCATCAGTGATCTGGAAGAAAATATAAAATCGCTGCTGATAAAATTTGTGATTGAGAGAAAGATTGGCAGAGTGGTAACTAATGAGGACAAGGCTATCATACAGTGTGATTTAGATCACTTAGTAATCTGTGTCCATTCAAGCAAAATGTGTTTTAATACAGCCAAATGCAAAAGTAGAACTATCTAGAAACAGACTGCAATCCATATGTACAGAATGGGAGATGCTATCCTGGAAAGCAGTGGCTCTAAAAAGCATTTAGGTGTCATAGTGGACAAACAACTCAACATTAGCAGCTAGTGTGATGCTGTGAGGAAAAGAGCTATTACATTCTGTGGATATGTAAATAGGGGAGTAGTAAGTAAGAGCAGAGTGGTGTTTTCACCTCTATATATGGCATTGGTGATACCGACAGTGGACTTAGGTCCTGCACTTGGGGCCTGATCCGGTTGGTAACAGTTTAAAATGGGTTATGGTCCCAGTACACCTCTTTGGACCTAGAACTGTGCAGGGGAGGTCCTGCACACTGGGGGCACAAGGTCCTAGGAGGTGTGTGCGCACACCTCCAAAAATCATGGTATATGCTGCAATCACATTGTTCACTCTACTTATGTGCTGTTCCCCTTTACCATCATGTGTATATTTAGATAATATTGTTTCCTTATACTCCCCTGTCTCTGTAGCCATCTCTTGTCTTAGATTGTGAGTGCTTTTGAGCAGGGCCTGTCTTTTTGTTTTGTGTTTGTACAGCACCTAGCATGAGATGGGAGAGGGGTGTCTGGGCCAAATCTGGGCAATAACTGGAGCAGAGAACCGGCCCTAGCCCCACAGCACAGGAGCCATGGGAGCCGCCTCTGTGGGATGAGTACAGGGTGTGTTCCATCTCCAGCTCGCCCACGTGGGTCTTCCTGCCCCTTAAGGGCAGAACCCGATCCACCTTACCCCACATCTCAACCTGGTCAGAGTTAATAAACTGAAATAAGAAATCCCCACCCCACCCCCCACCCAAAAAATGAAAAAGTATAAATTATTTCATTGGACTCAACTGCAATAGAACGTAACGAACTTTCATTTGCTAAAGCGCTTGCACTGCTTATTGCAGTGAAGATGAAAAAAATATATGCAATGTAGTTGTGCAGATAAAGTTAATCTGCATCAAGAACACTTTAGAGAATGAATTGCTAACAAAAATCAGTGTGGCTTTCAGCATTCTATATTTAATACTGTAGAATTAACGAACTCATTTATTTTACTCTGAAGTAGTTCTGTGGTATGAGACACACTGGCTATTATTGTAACCTTTAGATGTTGAAGGTCAGATTAATTTCATGACCTTAAATGAAATCTGTTGCCCGCTACTCAGTTCACATGTAGGCGGTCTTTTTATTGACCTGTGCAGAGGCAATGTGACATTTCAGCCAAGGTTCCTCGCAAGGAAACTATTCTGTGTACTGTGCGTAAATGAAAAGATTTTATTGGAAGCCTCTTCAAGCTTGTTATACTAAATGTCTTTATTTGTTTAAGTAATTACTGTATAGAAGTTCAGCGTATTCTTAAAGTGACCTCATAAGTATTCACATTTACAAAGTAGAAAAGCTGGTCACTCCTGAGATCAAAACTCAGTAGGCACAGGCTTAAAATTTCACAAATTAAAGTGAACAGGGAATTCAAGCAGAACTATTTCACTCAGAATAATAGACATGTAATAAGTTGCTAAGCAAAGCTATTAAGTGGAATAGTATACATGACGTTGACAGACATTTTAATCATAAGAGAGGAGATTGAGGCACGTGGTGATAAAATAGAGAAGGCTGGGATAAACCTAAAAGGGGGGACAGGGTTTTGTGACCTCGTGATCTTTCCTTGCTCTGTAATGCTCTTTGGAGACTACATAGCAGTATTAATAAAAATGACTTGTTTATGGTTAGTATGACTCATGCTTCACTGTTATGTAAACATGTCACTGTGTAGAGTAGCTGCATAATAGTGTGCTGTGGGTTCATAGTGAAAGACATGGAAGGGCTATTAAAACATTTAATCTATCCCCTTGCAGGGGCAGAATACAGCTGCTTTATAGGGCCACTCTTTAAATGTATTTAAGGATAAATCCTTCACCGCCCCTCCCCTTCCCAGTCTATTGGCTTGGCTATACTTGCAGCTGTAGAGCGCTTTGGGTTAAACCAGCCTTTGGAGAGAGCACACTAGGGAAAGCGCTCCAGTCTGTCTACACTGACAGCTGCAAGCGCACTGGTGTGGCCGCATTTGTGGCACTTGAGGCAACATTAGGAGTGATGCATTAGGGGCAGCTATCCCACAGAGCACCTCTTCCCATTCTGGTGCTGTGGCTTGTAGGACGCGGGCGTGGGGCACGGGGCATTCTGGATCTTGTCCCAATGCCCCGTGAAGCATTGCTTCGCATCCTAGCAATCCCTATGTTTCCATTAACATTTGGCACCATCTTTCAATGATTTCTGTGCAGCGCGTGCTGTCTTCCCTTTCGCTCTGTGGAAATGGGCCCGAACTGCTGAGGAACATGCTGATGAGTCTTGCCAGCACGTCATGTTTGGCCGTCGAGCTACTCCTTAAGATGATCGGTCACTAACCACTTGGAGTGGGAAAGCTGACTGTTGGAATTGTGTTGATGCAAGTTTGCAGGGCCACTAATTGCATCCTGCTCAGAAGAACTGTGACTCTGGGTAACGTGCATGACATTGTGTCTGGTGTCGTGCAAATAGGTTTCCCTAACTGCGGAGGGGCGATAGATGGGATGCATATTCCTGTTCTGGCACCAGGCCACCTAGCCTCAGAGTACGTTAATCGGAAGGGGTATTTCTCTGTGGTTTTCCAGGCACTTGTGGATCACTGTGGGCATTTCGTTGACATTAACGTAGACTGGCCCAGAAAGGTGCATGACGCACGCATCTTTCGGAACAATGGCCTGTTCAAGAAGTTGCTAGCTGGGACTTTTTTCCCAGACCAGAGGATCACAGTTGGGGAAGTCAAAATGACCATTGTGATCCTTGGAGGACCACGCTTACTTTAATGCCATGGCTCATGAAACCCTACATAGGGAGTGTGGATAGCAGTCAGGAATGGTTCAACTACAGGCTGAGCCGGTGCCGAATGACTGTGGAGTGTGTTTTTGGCCGTTTGCTCTGTATGGCAAGCTGGACGTGGCCAAAGACAGCATTCCTGTGGTTATATCCGCGTGCTGTGCCCTCTATAATATTTTGTAAAGGGAAGGGTGAAAGCTTCACTCAGGCATTTGCCTCGGAGGTTCAACACCTGGAGGCTGAATTTGCCAGAGAGCAGGGCTATTAGAGGGGCCGGGTGTGGGGCTGCAAGGATTAGGGATGCCTTGATGGAGCAATTTGAGGCTGAAAGCCAGCAGTAATGTCTGGTGTCCTATACGGTAGTGAAGTGAGGTGGTTGTGTCTGATACACTGACTTGCAGTGATTGTTGCTTTTGTGGGCTATGGTATATTTTGCTTTATGCACTAATAAAGTATGTTTTCAAAGCCAAAATATCCATTTATTGAAAGGAAAATTCATTTATTGAGGAAAAAATACAGAAATACAAAAAGGGTAAGGGGGTGGGGTGGGGAATGGTTCACTCACAGACTTGAGTATGTCCTATCATATTCTGGAATCCTGCCTGGAGTGCTGTGCACTGAGTGCTGCACTTCAGGATGACTATAAGGCATGGTTATGGGAGTTGAGTGCAGTAGATAAGGGTCATAGTTTTCATGGGTGGGTGGTGAAGCTACAGGTGTTGAAGGCAGCTTGGCCCAACTCCCCCAGCCTGAGCTTGCAGGCTGGATAAAAGTGGGCTGCAGTTTGCCCACCCCTGGACTAGATGATCTCCTGAGGTCCCTTCCAACCCTGATATTCTATGTCGGTATAGTAGGGCACTTACATTAGCAGGGGCAAGGCTGTACTGTGTACAGACATAGCTAGGTCCATGTATGCTGCCTTACATCAACCTAACTGTGTAGTGTAGCCCAGAACCTAGTAACTACAGGATGTGCCTCTCAAAGGGTGGCCCCTCATAACTAGCTCTAGCAAGGATTAATTTTCATAGTGTGACCCTTATCTTGAGAGATAATTAATGCCTGGATCTCATCTTCCATTCCCAATTGTGTGGACCATGTCCTCTCCCATTTGCAATCACATAGCATACCAGTGGCAACTACAGCAGTTTCTTACATAGAAAGTTAATGCCAAGAAAATGTTTAATGTCTTTTTAGCTCTTTTAATGCATTTCAGCAGCTAGAAACAGGGAGACTCAGCACCATTTGACCCAGGCAACTCTCCAGAGGCTTGCAGACCACCAGTGGTCCTTGAACCCAGTTTGAAAGCCAGTGAGCAAAGTTAAATCTCAACTGAGGTTTTTAAAAAATTCCCAAACCAAACATCCTCTCACTTTCTGTTTTTGTGTTGGAGGAGTTTTAAGGGTCCTTTTCTTCAATACTTATGGATTGAAGTATTTGGAATTTTTCATTCACGTCAAACTTTCTAATTTATTAGAATGTGAGTTTTGACTGGGATTGGAGGATAGTTTTCACACTTATTGGCTATGAGCCTTGCAGAATCCTGTTGAGCTGTGCAAAGAAATTAGAATAGCAGCTGGAGTCCAGTGAGCGGGGGAGGATAACTATTCATATTCTGTACATTGAGAAATTTGGTGCGTATAATTTTTTTCCACAATCCAGTGAAGACATTTTACCTTAAAGGCCCTTTTATCTTTCTCTGGCTTCTCACTTTAGTGTTCATTTAACTCTGATTAATCGCGATGTTTTCTTGTGAAGACTTGGGTTTTAAAAACAAGAAAGGGGAAGAAAATATGTGAAGATATAATTGTGTAATGCCTTTGTGGCTGGAAAAAAATAAGGGAAATGAGCAAAACCTGCAGTTCACATTTACAGAGCCACCTGTCTCCTGAAAAGCAAGGCCCCAATCTCGCAAAGGGACCTACATGGTGCATAAGAGTCTTTCTGCATGAATCCAGTGGAAGTATCAAAGTCTAATGAGCAAATGTTTATGGAAATTGTAAGTGTCCTTATTTCTTTTCAACAAAGGAAGACCAGCTAAATCTGTGAGTTTCACACAGGATTTACCTCTTAGGCACTTTGAGGGAAAAGAGGCCATCCTAGAAGCTTTCTTCATGGGCTGAAATTAATCAACAAAAAACCTACAGTAGACTCTCGATTACCCAGGATGATAGGGAAAAAATTAATCCTGGTTAATAAAATCCCAGATAATCACCAGCCATAGGAAATATGGGGGGGGGGAGGGGGGGGAGGGGGAGAGAAGGTTGATTCACCAGCCACCCTGTGCTGGGGGGGGGGAGGGGTGTTGGTTCGCTGGCTGCTCTGTGCCCTGGTGGGTTTGCTTTTGTTTTTTCGTGCTTGGGATGGTAACAAAGCCAGAGCCGGCCCTGTGAGTTGCATGTTTTTTGTGTTTGTTTGGACATCCTGGTTAATCCACAACCTGGTTAACCCAATCTATATATTGTGGCAAAGCTTTGGCCTTCTCCCTGTGGGTACTGCACTTCCAGGTGGTTTGTGCTAGCCTCAGAGGCTCACTGTGATTAGTTAGGGGAGGTAGAAAAGGGGGCAGCCCGGGCCCACCCTCTACTCCGGGCTCCAGCCCAGGGACCCTAATAGTATCAGATAAGATGGCTGACCTTTTAGCCACCAAACACAATACAATTCCCTGGGCTACTTCCCCCCAGCAGTCCTGTGCTTCTTCCAACTTCTCTTCACCCTTACCTCAGGGCCTCCTTCCAAACTGCTCTCTGCTCCAAGGCCTCCTAAACTCCTGACACCCACACCACCTGACTAAATGGGAGGGTTTTGAAGTGGTTTCAGCCAGCCCCTGGTTGGCTTCAGGTGTCCCAATCAGGCTAGCTGTTTCTGCTGCTTTCTAGAACCTTAATTGGCCCCAGGTGTCTTGATTGGCCTGGAGTAGCCTTTGTTTGGCTATCCAGGGAACAGAGACCTGCACATCCTGAGACTGATATACCTGCCTTCCAGCACTCTCCTATACCCTTCTGGTCTGACTCAGTCACAATATATAAAAGTCAAATGGTCTATGCATGTGTGTATGTATGTTCCCTTACTCCTTCCACACCGTTTGAGCTAGAGACTTGAAATTTGGTACAGTTATAGGCTTTAGGGTCCTAATCAGGGTAAGAATTGAAAATTTTTCAAATGTCACCTCTGACACCCCCTAGGGGTGAAATTATTTAAAGCCCATTAACATCAGCTGGGCAGCAGGTTAACACCTGCTGTTCTCTGTGACATAGTTATGATGTAATAATACCCCCCTCCAATGGACCCCGCACTTGCTCAGCTCTCTGCCCCCTCCCCCCCCCAACAGACCCCGCACTCGCTCAGCTCTCTCCCCCCTCCCCCCTCAAATGCCCCCCACTCGCTCAGCTCTCACCCCTCCCCCCCTCCAAAGGCCCCCGCACTCGCTCAGCTCTCACCCCGCCCCCCCCCCTCGCTCAGCTCTCTCCCCCCTCAGGTAAGAATAGAAAAAAAATTTAATCTCCCCCCCATCCCCCCACTCCAATGCCCCCCCACTCGCTCAGCTCTCTCCCCCTCCCTCCCTCAAACGGACCCGAGCAACGCTGGGTATTTCTGCTAGTCCTATATAATAAAAGGCCAGGGGATGTTTGTCTGAAGCAGTCATGCGCAGTAGAGATGGCCCGGATGAACAGCATGCTGGGTGTTGTAGTTCGGCGGCACAAAATGGCCACCGCGAGCCGCAGAGACAGCCCGGACAAACATCTCCGCATGGCGCGGGGGTTACCTGGGTGCTAAGTCACTCACATGTGGAGGCGGGGCTGGGAGGAGCAGGTGCCGCGGCTCTAGCGCCCCTGTTATTGTTACACTGTTGCGGGGTCGGGGTTACCCTTCCCCCTCGGGAGCCCACCCTTCCCCCTCGGGCGGAGAAGCTGGGTGCGGACCAGAGCCGTCCTGCAGGGACTCGCTCAGGATGCTGGTGAGGCTCCAGAGCTGGCCCGAGGGCCCCGCTTTCCCCATTGCTACAGAGTGTTGTGCCGTTGCTAGGGCAGTGGGTCCTGGGCCGGCTGTGGGGGGTGGAGTGCGGGGTACAGGGGGACCTTGGGCTGAGGAGGAGGGCCTGAGGTGAGGGGCCTGGCATGGGGGGTGGAGTGTTTATATGGGGGGGAGGTTATACGGGGTGCTGTATGGCTGGGGGGGGATGAACAGGTTATATGGGGGGGAGGTTATACGGGGTGCTGTATGGCTGGGGGGGGTGAACAGGTTATATGGGGGGGAGGTTATACGGGGTGCTGTATGGCCGGGGGGGGATGAACATGTTATATGGGGGGGAGGTTATACGGGGTGCTGTATGGCCGGGGGGGGGGGGAATGAACAGGTTATATGGGGGGAGGTGCTGTATGGGGGGGATGAACTGGTTATATGGGAGGGAGGTTATACGGGGTGCTGTATGGCCGGGGGGGGGGGGTGAATAGGTTATATGGGGGGGAGGTTATACTGGCTGCTGTATGGCTGGGGGGGGAGGGAACAGGTTATATGGGGGGGGGGAGGTTATACGGGGTGCTGTATGGCTGGGGGGGGAGATGAACAGGTTATATGGGGGGGTTATACGGGGTGCTGTATGGCCGGGGGAAGGGAGTGGATGCTGCAGCGAGCCATAGAGACGGCCCAGACAAACAGGATTAAGCACTTTGGCCCGTGTACACGGGCTTCTACACTAGTCCTGAATAATTGAGAGTCTACTGTACTTTGATTAGGCTTGAAAATCCCTGTTTAAAATGATCTTTTGTGAAAGGTTTTGGCATAAGCATGGACCACAAATCTCTTTTATTACTGACTCCTCCCCCCTTTTTTTTTCTGGTACATTTAATGTGTCTTTATTTATACAAAACCACCTACAAAAACAATGGAGTTTCAGGAACACTGGCAAAACATTTCAGTGATGAAGAGCCTTTTACATTTTGTATGTGGGGACATATTCTTATATCTTTACTCAAGTGTTATAGTGGTACCTTTCTTTGTATGTAGACCCTTCTCCCTATTATGCTGTAATAAGCACACCTCAGTGTAGGAAAGTAATCTGAACCTGGCCCTTAATCTACAAATATTGTGATGGAAAATGATGCTGTAGATTACTTAGTAGGAACTGAAAATTTCAGAATATGCTTTCACCCATCCCCTTTCCCTCCCCTTTCCTCTTACCAATTTCAGTAGTGGTGTGGCTCACACCTCTTTGCAGTTATTCATAAAAAGTATGAATGCATAACAACTCATGTCCTACTCTTCAGTTAATTGTTTTCAAGATTTATGCCACATGGCTCCAAGATTAAGGATCTTCAGAAGTAATATATTCAGAGAACTGCAGTTACTGACAACCTAGTTTTATTTGAATGGTTACCAGAGAATAACACCTTTTTCTTCTGGGAACAGTTATAATTTATTACCCAGTAACTCCTGTTGTTGCTAACTGAATTATATCCTAATAACTGAGCAAGAGTTCATGTGACTACTGTACATGCAACGATAACCTGTAATTTACTTTTCTAAGAATTGTATTAAATATTTAATGTTTGACATTTTTTAAATCCTAACATTTTTCTGGAGTTGGTAATGAAGGTAGTAATGAAGCTGACTGCTACGGTCTCCAGGATCTGAAAAGCTTCTTTTATTTATTTATATATATATATATATATAATATAAAATATAATATATTATCAGCTTAGATGAAAATTAATCTTTAATTATAAAAGGAATGGAATGCTGAGCATCACGTGTAGCGTTAAGGTGGTTGGTCCATTGTCTCACAAATAAAGACCATAATTGTAAACAAAAAATAACACCCCAATGACAGAACAGAGTACGTTCCTTTGGTCATCTTTCCAGTGTGGAGTGAGGAACAGGGAGGAAAGTGTAGAATATAGAACATCTGAAAATGGAATAACTGCAGCAATACATAAACTTACAGGCTTCTATTCTATTTGAAACAGTGACTCAGAACATTGTGTGCCAAGTCTATCCTGCCTGTTCTGAGGAATCTCCACTTAGGGAAGTGGGTCTTTGAGATCCTTCCCACTGCAGAGAAGGAAGTGGGCCAACAGTGGCTGCCCCAAAGATCTCTGGATCACAGGAGAAGAAAGGGACATTCAGTAGCCTAGCGCAGTGGTCCCCAACCCCCGGGCCGCGGACCGGTACCGGTCCGTGGATCAATTGGTACCGGGCCGCACAAGAAATAATTTTTTACGCCGTTTTTTAACGCCGTTTTTTAAGGGCTTCCCGAGCAGCCCTTTCCACGGGCCACCGCCTTCCCTTCAGCAGCGCCGCGGGGAAACCGCGCTGAAAAGTTGGACAGCTCCTGCCTCGCTTCCCCGGACTCCGCGAGGAGCAGTGGCCGCCCTCACGCCGGGGCACTCAGGGAGAGGAGGAAGAGCCTCGTGGCTTTAAGCCCTGCGAGCCGGGCTGGAGCGCTGAGGAGAACAAAGCGCAGAACAGGCTGGAGCATGCTCTACAGCTAGATCAATCTGGGTGACTGAAGCTGGCACCGGAGAATACACAACTAACGGCCCAGCCCCGGCAGAGGGATGGACTAGAATCTTATTTTGAAGGGATGTTTAAACGTTACCATAGCGACCAGAGTCAGAGCGTTAGGGCAGTGGTCGAGAGGAGAGGAGAGGAGTAGAGCTTGTGAGTCTTAGCGGGCACACCAACATGCAGAAGCCTTATCTGACGGTTCAACCCCCTCCCCCCCCCAGGCCGCAGTAAAATTGTCAAACGTTGACCGGTCCGCGGTGATAAAAAGGTTGGGGACCACTGCCCTAGCGTATCATCAGCGTCCTCTATCTGTATGAAGAAGACAGTGGAAGGAATCACCATGTAGCTATTCATCACAGATGTCAGGATAACCTCAGTTAACAGTGTCTGCCCATTAAAATAAATAAGTAAAACACAGAACCCAGCAAAGTTTTTCTATTTTTTTTCCCCACACTCCATGTTATAAGTACTTTCATTCCAGTTGAGCATCATGTTTATATTTGGTATCTCGCTGTTCTCGTTCAAGCTTACTGGACTGAAGAAACCTTCTGGAAAACCTTTTCATTTAGCATTTAGGCCCTGATTCAGGAAAGCCTCCTCAGTTCAGGACATAATTTAAGTGTGTGTTTAAGGCCCATTGAAGTCAATAGGATTTATGCACCTTCTTAAAGTTAAGCATGTGCTCAAGTGTTGTCCTGAATCAGCACCATCATCATTCCCATGCCTCATTACAAGCTACATAATCTGGCTAACAAATGGCATCTTCACTGATCTCTTCTAACTTGGGAGCAGAATATGCATGCTCCAAAGTCCAATGGACTTGTATGTGCTTCTCTTAAGAGAAAATTTGAATCCTTGCAGTGCTCAAATACACTGATCTATAAATCATAGTTTCACTAAAATGTACAGTACATATTCTTCAGTGTTTTAATACGACTGGAAAGTTTGCTCCTTTTTGGAGGTTCCTGCAGTAAATTAGAACAAGAAATGTCTTTCATTTGCATTGCCATTACTGTGTCTGGCATAAAAAGCCATTATATTTCTACCAGGAGTTGTATTTTGCTGTGTTCAACCATTGATATGTTATTTCTGGCACTCAGTCTGTATTGTGTATTTAATGAAGAAAGAAGCAGAGATAATTGCCCCAGTAAAGGGACCTCTATGCCAAATAGAAGATGATTCTGTTAAAACAACCTTTGTGGTTTTGGCCCCTTGTTCGCATTGAATTAAACGTGCTTATAATAACTTTCTGAAAATGTTCTCATTTTTGCAGTGTGATCCTGCATCTATCTCTGACTCTTTCAACAATGTGCTATATTGAAAGATTAAAGTACCTTGTACTATGTTGCTACCGTAATTATTCTGCCTGTTTAAAGAGTACTAGGGCAAGATATTTGCTGGGACTATCACCATTTAAGGATTTGCAGTTGAAAGTTGCAAAGCATAAATGTATATTGTATGCAAAGTCTTAATAGAATTTTCTAGCAAATCGCTTCTTTTCTAGAAAACCAATATATTGTAGGAATTCATCATCTATTTAAAGGGAATGGGGGTGGTTTTGTTTGTAACAGTATTTGTTTGAATAGAATGCCATTATGTGCAGTGAGAGAGGTTGGATTTCTTTCCATTGTGGCTAATGGTAAGCAAAGTGGGGACTGGACTGCAGGCTCTATGAACCCAGAAGTGTTAGTCTCTGAATATATTCCAAGAACTCATACTTAACTTGATTAGTCTTTTTGGAGTAAAGTCTAATTTTATGGAGATTTAAATAGGGGTGCAAGAGCGGTATTGTATATTCTTGCTACATGTTGTAATTTCATTGTAACTATTATTATTTATATAACTTTTTTAAAAAATGTTAGGTACTATGCCTGGTGTAAATTCCAATGAGTATAAACATTTATATCTAATTAAAGTTATTTTCAGCCAATGGTATGCTATATTTGTTGAATTTTACTATATAATTTTCCTTTTGCCAGTCTTAATGGTAAAAGTAATGCTGATCTGACTACTCATTGGTTTCCCCTAAAATGCAAGAGAATTCTTTACCCTGTTGTAGCTTGAGGTCATACAAGCATCAGTCTAATAACACCTGCTAATCCTGTCGCACTTCGTATCTTCAAAGCATTTTACAAAATTAACTAATCCACTGTACTCCCTTTTGAGGTAGGTAGGTATCCTCATTTTACAGAAGAGAATACAGAAACTGAACATAACTTGCTCAAGGCCACACATCAAATCAGTGGTAGTGGTGGGATTAGAACCAAGGAATTCTGACTCTCATCTCATCTTTGTATCCTAGATTACACTGAATAATAATATGACACTGCTCCAACTGATTCATCTTGTATGTGCAATTATTGGGATGTGCTATTGTATTTCAACTGTTTTTCCCTATTTATTTTTTTTCCAAAAGCTACCGTATATACTCGAGTATAGGTCGACCCGAATATAAGCCGATGCACCTAATTTTACCACAAAAAGCTGGAAAAGTTATTGACTCGAGTATAAGCCGATATCAAATCCGGACAAAAAAAAAAAAAAGCGCCTCGCTCTCCCGTCCCCGCTGCGTGGGCGGGCTGCCGAGGTTCCCCCTTCCCCGCCGCGGGCGGGCTGCCGAGGTTCCCCCCTCCCCGCCGGACCAAAAAAAAAATGTGCGCCCCGGTTCCTCCCCTCCCCGCCGGACCAAAAAAAAATGTGCGCCCCGGTTCCTCCCCTCCCCGCCGGACAAAAAAAAAAAAAAAAAAGCGCCTCGCTCTCCCGTCCCCCCCGGCGGGGAGGGGAGGAACCGGGGCGCACATTTTTCACTGACTCGAGTATAAGCCGAGGCGGCTTTTTTCAGCCCAAAAAGTGGGCTGAAAAACTCGGCTTATACTCGAGTATATACGGTAACTGTTTTTCAAACTGAGTATGAGATCAATGTAAATTTACTTCAGAAATATCATGTAAACGTTG
Organism: Sternotherus odoratus; assembly: GCA_032164245.1. Lineage (NCBI taxonomy): Eukaryota > Metazoa > Chordata > Testudines > Kinosternidae > Sternotherus > Sternotherus odoratus. The sequence continues at coordinate 195,021,932 of JAVMKO010000002.1, read as the reverse complement.
GTGGACACTGATCTTCTTATCTTTGTAAAATATTTTGTGAAATAAATGACCATACAGCCAACCTAGCAGGAGATTGGCACTTCGGTAGAATTGAGCAAGGTGCAAATGTTTTGTAAGAGACTAGAAAACAAATTTGAACGTACTGTATGTATTTCAACTACTGTGTATTTTTGTCTGACGTTTTCCTTCTTTTAATTAATGTGGCAGAATTCCTTGACGAGAAGTGCTCCACTTGCCAATGATTCTCAAGCACGAAGTGGTGCCCGTTTTCACACCTCATATGACAAAAGATATGTCATCAAAACTATAACAAGTGAAGATGTAGCAGAAATGCACAACATTCTGAAGAAATATCATCAGGTAATATCTTAGTTACTATCAGGAGATGGGAAATATTAAAAAATTTAATTTGGAACAATGTAAATGAAATTCTCTGATAAAGGAAGCGTTTTAAATGTGTGCTGTTTGGCTGCAGAGATGCTGCATTATTAATGTAGTGTTAGTTAATTTCAGGTTATTTTTTCTTGGGTATGGCAAAAGATCTTGATAAGTGATTGTGAAAATAGGATCAGTTCAGATCATTTAGTTCATTTTCCTTTTGGGTGTCACACTTACTGTCTGACTGAATACTGCTTATATATTTTAGTAATACTGATTGCAAGTGATGGATATTGCATTGATATATAAAATGAAAATAAAGTGTGTGTGTATTTTGTGCATATGGAGAATATATGGTGTTCAGTAAAAAGGTTTTATCGGTATGAATTTAAGGTAACCATGCTACTCATGTGGCAAAGCCATAAGAGAGTAATACAAGTCATCTCAGATGAGTGCTGATAAAAACCATTATACCATGCCAACATGTATTCTGGATATGCAACATAATTAGCAGGGGAAATACTTAATAAATCTTTCAGAAAGTTTAAAGATAATTGATACTATTTTTCATATCTCCATACCTCTTAAATCAGGCTCTCTGCTGCATAAACCTTTGTTGGGGTAGGAGGGCAGATTATAACTACATCTTAAAAATCTCTAAAAGTTTCCTAAAATAGAGCAGTTTTTCTCCTTCCTTCCAGCATTTCTTCTCCCTCACTAACTCTTGGTGGTTTGGAGTGATGTGGAAGGATTGGAGTGGTAGGGATGGGATCTGGCTTTGTGTGTGGTCAGTGTGGGGGTTTAGGCTTGAACGCGAGTCTGAGCCTGGGTTTACCATGCAGTGTCAACATACCGTAAGTGGCTTCAGTTTGCTTGGTAAATGCTGTATTGCCAGCTCTTGTGATGTTATCATGGATATTGTGATTTTTCTTAAATCCCGAGCTCCATGAGTAATTCTTAGTACATGAGTATCTCAACTTCCATTTAGAAAGATAAAAAGAAGGCAACCATCTAGCAGCCCATATAGTTCAGGAAAACTGCTTATAAATTTTAACTCTAAAGGCTCAAAACCCAGAAGGCAAATAAAAATGTCATGATTTTGAAGCCAGTTTCATTATTTTTGAGGAGCCCTGACTCCTGATTTTTGAATACTTGGGATTGACTGTCCCATCAAACCTCCTTATGAGGAGCTCTTTGCAGTCAGTTTCCAGCTTACTCTACCTGGTGCTCCAGTGCATGAACTCCATTTGAGATCAGAATGTCTTTTGGGCCTAAAAACCTGTATATGCTCAAGAGCCACAGATTTAATATCCCTAATATCCTTTTAGACATTTTACTTGGGCTCTGCAGCAGCATATTAAGACCGTCTTTGGATCACAGTCCTGCAGGAACCAAACAGCTAAAGCTGATCAGAAAAATTCTGGCAAAACATTGTTTCATCAGAATTTGCCAGTTAGTCAAAACTGAAATCCTTTTTGAGTTCAGTTTTGCCAAAGGTTAGATGGAAATCTGCCTGCTTTCCTGCCAGCTTGGCTGCCTGGTTCCTCATCAGCCCACCTTGGCTGCTGGGGAGACCTGGCTTCTTGGTTCCACAGCAGCCAAGGGCCTAGAAGCCCAGAGAGCACTGGATCCTAGACAGGGCTTCCGGGGTCTGTGGTTCAGCTGGGGTGCTGAAAGAAAGGATGGGCACCCTACCGTTTTTGCACTGTTCACACCACCATTCAAATGCTTCAAACTTTCACCAGGAGATTGCCCTTTTGGTTTTTTGGACGCTTCCTATGACTGCCTTAGCATATTTTAACTTTTGACCTGTGAGTAATGTTACCTCCCCAAATCAGGCACCTCCAACCTTAATTTCTGCTGTTTTCCTCTTGCTTGTGGTGTTTTGCTTTCAGTGATGTGGTTCATTCTCCTGTCACTCCCAAAAAACAATGATTTGTAAATGTAAATGTGCTTTTGGTAACCCCTGCCTGCTTGGTGTGGCACTCTCTCCCCCTCTAGTGGCACATAGATCATCTAGACCAGCGGTCGCCAACCAGTGGTCCGTGGACCACTGGTGGTCCGCGAGAAAATTTGGGTGGTCCGCGGAGCCGCAGCCGGAGGAGAGGGGCGGGGTCAGTAAGAGAGGCAAGCGGGGTGGGGAGAAGAGCGGAGACGGAGCCGGGGCCGGGAGAGGAGAGGCGAACGGGGTGGGGAGAAGAGGGGAGACGGAGCCGGGGCTGGGAGAGGAGAGGCGAGCGGGGTGGGGAGGAGAGGGGAGACGGAGCCGGGGCTGGGAGAGGAGAGGCGAGCGGGGTGGGGAGAAGAGGGGAGACGGAGCCGGGGCTGGGAGAGGAGAGGCGAGCGGGGTGGGGAGAAGAGCGGAGACGGAGCCGGGGCCGGGAGAGAAGAGGCGAGCGGGGTGGGGAGAAGAGCGGAGACTGAGCCGGGGCCGGGAGAGAAGAGGCGAGCGGAGTGGGGAGAAGAGCGGAGACGGAGCCGGGGCCGGGAGAGAAGAGGCGAGCGGGGTGGGGAGAAGAGCGGAGACGGAGACGGAGCCGGGGCCGGGAGAGAAGAGGCGAGCGGGGTGGGGAGAAGAGCGGAGACGGAGCCGGGGCCGGGAGAGAAGAGGCGAGCGGGGTGGGGAGAAGAGCGGGGTCGGAGACGGAGCCGGGGCCGGGAGAGAAGAGGCGAGCGGGGTGGGGAGAAGAGCGGAGACGGAGACGGGGCCGGGAGAGAAGAGGCGAGCGGGGTGGGGAGAAGAGCGGAGCCGGGGCCGGGGCCGGGAGAGAAGAGGCGAGCGGGGTGGGGAGAAGAGCGGAGACGGAGCCGGGGCCGGGAGAGAAGAGGCGAGCGGGGTGGGGAGAAGAGCGGAGACTGAGCCGGGGCCGGGAGAGAAGAGGCGAGCGGGGTGGGGAGAAGAGCGGAGACGGAGCCGGGGCCGGGAGAGAAGAGGCGAGCGGGGTGGGGAGAAGAGCGGAGACGGAGACGGAGCCGGGGCCGGGAGAGAAGAGGCGAGCGGGGTGGGGAGAAGAGCGGGGTCGGAGACGGAGCCGGGGCCGGGAGAGAAGAGGCGAGCGGGGTGGGGAGAAGAGCGGGGTCGGAGACGGAGCCGGGGCCGGGAGAGAAGAGGCGAGCGGGGTGGGGAGAAGAGCGGAGCCGGAGCCGGGGCCGGGAGAGAAGAGGCGAGCGGGGTGGGGAGAAGAGCGGGAGCGGAGACGGAGCCAGGGCCGGGAGAGAAGAGGCGAGCGGGGTGGGGAGAAGAGCGGGGTCGGAGACGGAGCCGGGGCCGGGAGAGAAGAGGCGAGCGGGGTGGGGAGAAGAGCGGAGACGGAGCCGGGGCCGGGAGAGAAGAGGCGAGCGGGGTGGGGAGAAGAGCGGAGCCGGAGCCGGGGCCGGGGCCGGGAGAGAAGAGGCGAGCGGGGTGGGGAGAAGAGCGGGAGCGGAGACGGAGCCGGGGCCGGGAGAGAAGAGGCGAGCGGGGTGGGGAGAAGAGCGGGAGCGGAGACGGAGCCGGGGCCGGGAGAGAAGAGGCGAGCGGGGTGGGGAGAAGAGCGGAGCTGGAGCCGGGGCCGGGAGAGAAGAGGCGAGGGGGTGGGGGGGAAGAAGAGCGAGAGCGAAGCTGGGAGAGGAGAGGAGGCAAGCCGGAGGGCGGGGCGGGAGGAGGTAAGTGGCGGGAGCCCCGCATACCTGCCGGGAGCAGGGTGCTTTCCCACTTTGCAGGGAATAGCTACCATCATCTCTATTTTTAAATTAGCAAATTGCATTTTAAATAGTTTTCAGGGTATTTAAAAACTTTTTTCTGTAATAAATGAAAGAGTAGTGATATTAGATGAGTTGTGTGCCAGGAAGAGAAAACCACCAAACAAGGACCTAAAGCGATTTTGAAAAGGGAATGGGGGGGGGGGGGGGGGGACAGAGGCGCAAGGTAAAATTTTTGCCAAGTTTGCTATTTTATAGCAGCTTCCCTCTCCTGCAAATCTGGGTCTGTGTCCATTGCTCCTTTTTGCTGCTTCTCTCTGGTCTGGTGCTAACCCCTCAGGGTTATGTCTGCTCTTAGTCAGCCCACTTGACAAGTTTGATTGTCCTTGATCTGTCTCTCCTTCCTCATTCACACCTCATTCATTCAACAGGGCACTTGATTATAAAGTGTGTGTGGGGGGGAATCTTATTCTACTTCTAGCAGAGACATTTTTCTTTTACCTTAATTATACTACCTTGGGGGCTATAACAGATTACCAAAGTTCAATACAGAGTTTCTAAAACAAGGTTATATGAAAAGGCATAATACAAAAGTCATTTAAAAGTTAAACAACCCCCCCCGCTCTTGCCACCCCCCCCCCTCCCCCCTCCCCAGGGCCTTTTTAAAAAAATTCATGTTAGTGGTCCGCGGGATTCAAAATTGTGAGTTTAGTGGTCCCTGAGGTCCGAAAGGTTGGCGACCACTGATCTAGACTAGAGCAGTGGTTCTCAACTCTGGTCCACTGCTTGTTCGGGGAAAGCCCCTTGCGCACGGGGCCGATTTGTTTACCTGCCACCTCCACACGTTCGGCCAATCGTGGCTCCCACTGACCGCGGTTCACCACTCCAGGCCAATGAGGGCTGCAGGAAGTGGTGCAGGCCGAGGGATGTGCTGCCCGCTGCTTCCCAGGGGCTTTCCTTGAACAAGCGGTGGACCAGAGTTGAGAAGCATTGTTCTAGAGATCAATGAGTTTACTACATCCTTAGCTAAGAGCCAAGTGGCTTTTGGCTCATGCAGTAGAGGCTCATGCATTTAACTCTGGAGGTTCCATGTTTGATTCCAACCGTTAACAACCAGGGTCTGATAGTGTTACAAGTGGGAATTTTTCCAAGATATCAACTGGGAAGTCTCTGAAGATCAGGATGCCCTTCCTCAGCTAGGTGAATTGAAGTATGTAACCATTGCTTACTTGGTGTGGTGTTGTGTCCCCCGCTAGAGGCACCTAAACCATCTAGAGATTAATAAGTCCGCTACAACCTTATCTAAGAGCCATATGACTTTTAGCTCTTGCTATAGAGACTCGTACACTAAGCTTCAGAAGTCCAAGGTTCGATCCCGCCTCCTGATGACTGAGGTCTGTCGGTATTACACTACAAGAATAGTGTTTATAGATGTGTATAACTGTATGCACAAATGCAAGAGTATCGGGTGTGTGCACTGCTGGATCTGACACATGATGCAGACCTACAGAGTTACTGGAAGTCAGGTCTGATATCATGTATATGAACTCACTTGCTATATTGATTGATTGATGCATATGAACTCACTTGCTATATTGATTGATTGATGCTGTAAGTTGATAGCATTTTCGTCTGTTTCTTTAGTGCCAACTGTGTTGATGGTGCTTAGTACATAATACCAGTGTGAGATAACGATAACCTTATTCATCCTAAAGCTCAAAATAAAAGCTGTGACTTTGTGTTGGGGGGAGCAAATGAAGAGAATGCAAAGCTTTGTCCTTTTTTCAACATCTAGGAATGGTGACAGAAATTTAAACTCCTTTCTCAGTAGGAAGAAAAGAGATAAGTTTCTGCTTTGCAGCATCTGAGGAAGATAGGGAAAGAGTGATGCTCCTTCCTTCCAGCAGCCAGAGGGGTGTAGAGGAGAGGATGAAGAAAAGAATGAAGCTCCCCGTCATTCTTAGCAGTTTGGGCCAGAGAAAGAGGAGGAAAGAGAGCAAGGCTTTTGTTCAGTCCCACCAGCCTTTGGTATGTGGGAGAGGAGACTTCAAATTTATCACATCTGTAAGCCAACACCATAGGAGCATTTGGGTCCTTTAGCAGATTCCAAGGTCAGCACTCTGGAAAGTACCGAGTACCCCCATTTCCAAGTTTTTGGGAGTGCTGCTCACTTGGGTACCCTCATCAGACCCCACTCAAAGACCCTCATGGCTGCTTTTAGCTAGTAGATTTAGTTCTCTGACTAGTAAATATCTGATTTTTAGGCCCTGCCTCTTATTTTTCATCATCATCCTACTGGTCTTCAATTGAAATCAAGCTGTAAGTTTATGTAACATCTGAAAAACCTGTTCCTTCTGATAGTCTGTTTCTTAGAGAAAAGTAAACTTAGAATGCAGGAGAAGTCAGACCAAGTGAACAATTTTACATATTATTTCAGTCAAAAAGTTCATATTTGTCAAAATCTCCCTTCAAACACAGCACAAGCAAATTAGGAAGGCTGTCACATATCTCATGGTCTTGCATCACAACCCACTCAAACATTACTTTCATGATGTCATCACAATCTGTTGGTTTGTGTATTTCTTCATAGTTACTTGGCTATATTATCCTTGTTAGTTTTCTCTCCCTCTATAAATACAATACAAGATTAATGCATTTTTATTTTGCTGGAGATATATACACTGTCATTTTAGTAAAAGATGATACTGTGAAACCTTAGAGTTTGACAATTTAGCAGCTAAAATTACTCTCTAATTGTAATTTCTGCTTTTTTTAGTTGACAAAGCTTCCAATCTTTGTATCATAGCTTTGATCTCAAAGCTTTGATCTGTAAATCAGTGCAGCAAACTGAAAGTGTTACCCAGTTTATTTGTCCAGGTAATTAATGGTAATCCTTATTATCTGTGAAGTTTGATACAAATTTTGAGATGGCTGAACTAGTTAAAATTCAGATTGCCTTTCAGAATAAACAATCACTCCTTTCAAGAGTTTGATGAAAAATCCTTGATGGTGCTTAGTTAATGCTTCTATGGTATTTTTAAAATCTTAAGCACTAAGTTAATTCCTACATTAAGAGTAATCAATAAGATGTCTGCATCAGGGGTACATCTGTGGACTGAACACCAATTAAAGAGAACCAAATATAGTAAGAATGGGAAGCATATACTATACAGTACATACTTGAGAATGATTGTAGCCTGGTTGTTCAGGTACTCACCTGGAGGTGGGAGATGCAAGTTCAATGCTCTGCTCCAATAAATTAGTTATTATGAATATGTATTATGTCATTAATAGTGTTGACTCTTTAGTAATTTGATTCAGGTGTTCGGAAAAATGGAGCTGGTATAATCTTTGGGTATATCATTAATTAGATGTAAAAATACTTTCTGCGGGAGAATTTCAATGCACTTAACAAATGTTAGCTAAGCTTCATAAACATTGAGAACCAGAGGAACAGAGCAGTTTCAATGTATATTTTTCCTTAGGTGTTTTTGACAACCTGCTGTTAAAAGAACAAAGTGGCTATGATAAAGCTGAAAGAGAAGTTAATTCCAAATTAAAATAAATCTTGTTGCAATGATATTTGTATTGGTGGTGTTATATCAGTGCACATATGTATGAAACTGCCACGGTAAAATTCAGAATCAGCAAGTCTTTAGAAGTACTGTGTCCAGTCTTGGACTGCTTTTTAGTAATTTGTCAATGGGACAATCAATATTCATATAGTATATGATGACCACTAGTCCCTAACCAGTCAATCTTCTACACAATGTGAGTTGGTGGATATTTCCAATATATAAAAAGTAAAACTAGGTTTTCACTTCTACCAGACAGCTGTCTCCCTGGATGGTGTATTTCTGTTACAGTATTGAGTAGCATTTTTCAAAATCTGCCACGTTAAGCTTGTAAATGGGAAAAAGTCTATTACTGCTATTTTACATAAGACTTTCCATAAAGTAGCAGGAAATAGATGAAAAAAATCAAATGTAATTAAACTAGTATTAGAAACTAGTTGTATATAAGTATCCACAATTAAAAAGTTAAATTTAATTAGTCTTGAAAGAATTACATGAAAAATTACTATAAAAAACTGAGAGGTGATTTGAAGCTTTAATCTGATTTACTAACACCTCTAATCAACTCATCAGATGAGCACGGGACTTTGCTTTCATTCCTGTTTTTAAAAAAATAACCACCACCCAATAGCCCACTCACTTGGGACATGGGAGAGTTAGGTTTATGTCCTTGCTCCAAGAAATGTTTGTATAAACAAAGTGGGACACCTCTAACAGGAGAGACTGAGACTCACCCCAGGGTACCCAATAGCCTGGCGCAAAAATTCCCAGCCTGCTCCTCGCTGATTATCTTTTGTGGCGGGTCCGATCCAGTAGAAAGGTGCACCAGGACGTCGGTGCATGCTAGAACTCCAAGAAGCTCCGCAGCATCAGGGCTTTTAGGCAGTTTTGCATATACTCACTGGCAGAAATTTAGGACACTGATACATGGGCACTGGAAAAAAAAGTTTGTTTGTATTACTGTAGCACCTAGGAGCCCCAGTTATGGATCATGATTCCGTTGTGCTAGGTTCTGTAGGAACACAGAGCAAAAGGTGGTCAAATTCTAACTGAATGTATTAGCATAGAATCTCTTTAAAAAAATTTTTTTAAAGTTTGTTAAACTTGGGCATAGTGTGAGTCATTAACTAGCTCAGCACATAGATTCAGAATGATCCCTGAGGCTCATTCAAAAGTCAGCACAGGAATAAAAAGTACAGAGAGGAAAAAATGTTACTTGGCAATATGACTGTAGGTTGCCTGGATAGGAAGGAAGGCTAAAGGAATGCATGAGAAGCTTCTGGAAGCATTGTGATGACATGAAAACTGATAGCCCAATAACTAGAACAGAGACTTGGCCCTGGTCTACACTGGGATGGGAGGCGAGAGGATCGACTTAAAATACACAACTTCAGCTACAAGAATAGCATAGCTGAAGTTGATGTATTTAGGTCAACTTACTGTGGTGTCTTCATGGTGCTGAGTCGACTGCTGCCGCTCCTCCGTCTGTGCCTCTCGCGGCAGCAGAATACCGAGTCAACAGGAGAGCGCTCGGGGATTGATTTATTGCATCTAGACGAGAGATGATAAATCAACCCCCAAAAGATCGATCGCTACCCGCTGATCCATCGGGTAGTGTAGACCTGCCCTCAGAGTTGATTGCAGTATTTTAAGTTCTGTGAGATTGAGAGAGGGAGCAGCTGGCTGGGCTCATCAAGGGATGTAGCAGTGACCCCGGGCAGACGGACAGTGTAAGTGGAATAAATTGCTAAAAGTGTACCTGCCAGAGCCAATTTTCTAAATCTGACTCAACCCAGACATCACCTTCCTCCAGATGTACCAGGATTATTCAAAAATTAAATTGCTACCAGCCAGTGGTGTAGGAGTGGTGAACACCCAGGCTCCGTGAGGGTGAATGAAGGACTGGGACGATCTCATAATTGCAGAAGTAAGTTAGGAGTGACACTGGATTGTATCAGGTGAACTAGCACTGCTTGTACATTGAGATTTTCTATTAAATGCGGTCCATGAAGGGACCTAATGACAGCTAGTGCTAAGAATGAATGAGTCTTCAGTGAAGTCACTCTGACAGAAACTTGGAAGCCATCTCAAAGCACAAGAAGCAGCTAAAATATTGTATGGATAAGGATTCCAAGCCTCTTTGATCAAGGGGGCACAAGATTACTCCATGGTATATCCACTCTTCTGGCCACGTCCTGAGTAGCTGTCCCTGCTGACTGCATATTTTCTCCCTTTCCCCAGGTAACTGTACATACCAGTGGTACCTGCTGTCTCTATGGCAACAGACAGCCTGTAGTGAACAACACTGTGCAGTGCAGTGGAGAGGGAGGGAGAGTGCCCAGTCAGCAGAGGTATGGAAGAGTGGAGAAGACTGGAGGTGGGTGGAAGGAGATGGAGAACAAAGAAACCAGTTAAAAAGCAACAAAGAATAAAAGAGAGAGGGAGAAGACAAGAAAAGCAGAAAAATGCAGTCTGACAGATGTCAGAAAAGAGAAAAAATTATAGAAAGGTAGGTGAGAGAAAATAGGTCAGAGAAGGCAAACCACACCAGGGCATGGTGCAAGACTGTGTGGAATTCAGGAGCTAGCATGGATTCATCATGTGGGAGGTGGAATCAAGATTTGAGCACAAGATTGAGAGCCATTGCTGGTGGTAGTGAAGGAATTTTTTAGTACAGATGAGGGAAACTGGAGATGGAGAAAATTTTTCAACCAGAGGAGGAGGAGGATGATTAGCAGCCAAGGAATTGGGATAAGCCACTTGTAAAATAGGAGGCTGGAAAAGAAAAGAGAAATCTTCATTCAGATTGTACTTGATTTTTGTGTCTGTTCTACTGTAAGCTGGGTGACCAGATGTCCCGATTTCATAAATAGTCTGGATTTTGGGGTCTTTTTCTTATATAGGCTCCTATTACCACACCCCCATCCCCCCCCCCCCCACACACACACACCAATTTTTCACATTTGCTGTCTGGTCACCCTAACTGTAAGTGTAAAAAGGGTATTCTGATATCACTCTTTCAAATGGATATGTAAAACTAAATATTGTTTTACATATCCATTTGAGGCCTCATATCTGTAACAACCTGAACTCTAGGACTGAGTGTCATGGACTTGTGCCTCAGAATGGTTCATAAAAAATTAAGCTAAATGAGTTCAATTTCATTTAAATTTCAAACGATTTAGCAATGAGAAGCATCTTTTACAGCTTTCATAAGACCCATGATGAATAGCAGATATTTCTTGCATTTATCTTTTCGTTTCTTTCTGTGTTTGTCTTGTAATTCAGCTAATGAATCCCTTCACTGGGTCAGCTATATGCCCATCAGATAATTTTCCTGTTAAATAGTTCATCAGTGGAATAAATTCCATCACACTAGGACTTGATAAAAGAATAGCACTTGATGAAGTCCTGAACAAATGTGTAAACCTATGTAAGATTCTTTTTTTCTTAGGGACAGTAATTTGTTCTCGGATCTAAATTTTCCAAGATTCGGATTTTTTTTAACCTATTTCCCCCCATACAGTGAGCTGTTTTCTGCTGGCTAGGAACAGAAAATTAAAGCGAAGAATGAGCATGCAGAAGCAATGTCTGTTGCTTCTTTAACGTCTTCAAAATATTTTTGAAGTTACATCATTAATCAATTTACACTTTCCCCTCTCCTGTGCCCATTTTAATCTGCACTAGTGCCATTTAAGCAATTTATAATTTAGGACCACTATAGCTTTGGTCACTTTGCTGACAGCCTTTTTGTAAATATAATTATTTTAAAGGGATAACAAGGTAAAGAAAGAAAATACAGAGTACATTCAGAATTGGCATTTGCAAAGTACATAATGAAGTGAGATGGGGATGTTGAATCTTAGACTGTGGGGGAATCAACAGCTCTTCCCCACTCAGGCACTGAGATCAAGATTCAGCCACCTATGATATCATCAAGCTGGTTTTGCCAAAGTCACCCTGCAGAATTTTTTTTTTTTGAGACATTCTTTATATATCAGAAAAGAACTGGAAAGGGCCTGGTTCATTCTTCCTGTGTCACCATTGCAATTCTATATCCTATGTCACCACTCCAGTCCACCTAAAAGCTCACCAAAGTCATCCTGCAAGAAGGGTGAGAGCCGGGATCTCTCTTTTTGCATTGGGGGGGGGGGGGGGGGAGGCAGAGAGAGATTTTGGATTGAGAAGAACTTTGAGACTTGGTTTATATAGCACATAAGGGAGAATTTAAGATCACAATCATTTGCTACTCATTTCACCTTTAAGATTTGTGTTCCAGAGAAAGGTCATATAAGTGCTTATTTGAAAACTATACTTGGATACACAGCAGGCCAAATGTGCCCATGTATTGATAGTACTTTATTTTGTTAAATGTAATACAACCCTTCTGCTGTGAAGAAAATCTAGGAAACAAATCATCTCTCCAAAGTAATAAGAAAAATGGATAGTGGGTTGTTTCATGCAACATCCATATAAGAAAATGGATTTTATACACATAAGGACTTGTAATTGTATTATTAGCTAAGTATTAAAAATATCTTAGCAAGGCTACTTGTTGGAATTTTTTTTAATGTTCTTTAAATAAAGAATTAGCCTTTATTATTAAAGGAGTTGAAGGTCTTCTGTTTCACGGAAATTAAGCAGTCCTGCTAAGCATATACTGGCTTATTTTCTAGGCTCACTTTTATTCCAGCTCTGAGTGGGAAACTTCAGGAAAACTTTCCTAAAAAGCATTTGAGGTGATTAATTTGCTACTTCATTTATATCAAGATGGACAAATTGAAAATCTGCCAACCACGGCCACCAATGCAAGTCCTGCTGGGCTCCCACCCAAACAGATGACTCACTTTGCCTCCTCTGTGATGCAGAAATGGGGAATTGATAGTTTCAAAGGTAGGAAGTTCTAGACCAACCTCCTAGATTATGGCTGCAAGTGGCATTCCTCCCTTTTTTCTTTGTCTCTCTCCATCAAGATGATAAATGCTATAATGGAAAGTTTGGGGTAATTTAGTATTACTTTATTAAATGGCAGTTGCACAAGTCTCCACACTCAGTCAGCAAAAAGTAGGAAAGAAAAAGTTATGGAGGAGGTTCTGCTTGTAGAAGAAAGTCTCTTAAAATTCTGCAGTGGCATGGCTGAGTAACTCTTTAATCCTCCTAGTATCCTTTTGAGCTATGCTAGGGGAAGGTGCTAGTATAAAGAATTCTATTGGTAGTGTCAAAACTGGTCACTTCATCTGAACAAATAGCTAGTTTTAACTTTGTTCCAGGAGGACATAAATCAAGTCTCACTCTGTTCCCCTGTTACACAATTCCAGAAGAGAAAAGATTCATGTACATCCTGCTACATGGGATATGAGTTTCAGGAAGTTTACCAGAGTTAGTTTTATACCTATCATGAATACTTCGCATGTGGGCAGTGTTAACAGATTATTTTACAGATGGAGTTGCTAAGGCACAGAAAGTTTAAATGACTCGTTCCAGTCACACAAGGAGTAACAGAGCTGGGCTAGGACACAGGACTCTTGACTCTCAAATCATGCCCTAACAGCTAGTAGAGGAAGGATTTTCCATTAGTTAGAGCAGTAGCCTGGGACTCCAGATACCCAGGTTCAATTCTCTGTTCTGCCATGGACTTCTTGTATGATCTTGGGCAAATTATTTAGGGCTTGGTACACAAAGGGATTAGGTGCTGCAACACCTGATTCCTAGGTAACCTTCGCCCCAGTAGAATTGGCAGTCCTGAGCTAGGCACCTATGCTCTCCATACATTGTATGGAGAAAGTTAGATTTCTAAAAGGATTCGCAGAAGTTGGGAAGCTGAGTGGGGAGCTATCTAAACTAGCTAGTAGAAAATGCTGAGGAAAGGCTCAACCTCTCCCAAGAAGTTACGCCCCTAACTCTCGGTTGGAGGAAGGTATCGGTCACCACTTGGGATTCACGACTGTTAGCTCTTTCCTGGTTTTAGCTACCTAAGTCAGGTCATCCCTTTCTGAATAGATTTCAAGGCCAGAAGAGACCATTGTGATAATCTAATCTGACCTCTTGCATAACACAGGCTATAGATCTTCCACAAAGAATTCCTACAGTGTATTTTATAGAAGTCCTCCAATCTTGATTTAAAGATTGCCAGTGATGGAGAATCCACAACAGCCCTAAATCTTAGAACAGTTTAAGGGTCATGGTGGATTCTCTATTGCTGGCAATGGCACTTTAAAATCAAGGTTAGATGTTTTCCTAAAACATATCTATAGGATTTCAATGGCCTGTGTTCTATATAGGCTTAGACTATATCGGAGAAAGGCCCCATTGTGCCAGTAGCCTAGGGGTTATGGCACTCACCTGGGTGGTGGGGAGATCTGTTTCCAAATCTCCACCTGATTTGAAGCAGGGACTTGAACGCAGATTTCCCACAATCCAGTTGAGTAGCATAACTACCAGATTATTTGATATTCATGGGCAGTCTTTCTCAGCCTCTTCTGCTGAAGCAGTTCCACTTTGTATAAATCATGAAATATTCATCTGTCCAGAGAGAGAACAAAACTGAGAGGTTGACTCAGTACCCCTGGGGTTAGGGAATTCAGCATGATATGGTTGACCTGGATAGAAGTCTCTGCTCCAAATTAGGCAGAGTAGGGATTTGAACCTGGATGTCCCCACATCTTAGGACCTAGTTGAATGTGTTAACAACTGGGCTATTTGGCGACATTTGCTAGCCAGCATGCCCCAAAAAGTCCCTTGTCTTGCATATGAACTAGGCCTGCTCAGCATATGCCTATAGGATCATATCTCACATGTGAGATAAACTAGGCATTTCCCCGACATGAGAATTCCACCAGTACTGGGGCGTGCTCTGCACTGTCAGAACGTAAGCAGTTTTGTGCATGTCCACCAGTGGAAACTTGGATGCCTCAGGAACTGTATCAGCAAAAACTTAGGTGTCTACAGTGATAGGTGGCAGCAGCCAAACAGGTATTTTGAGAACAGGTATTTTGAGAACCTCACTGATGCCTAAATAGCTTTGAGGATATAGTTCTTAATTCTCAGTTCCCCATCTGTAAACTGTGGATAATAGCACTTCCCTACCATTTAAGCTCTCAGATACCATAGTAATATGGACCATTTCATATTTAAACACTTGAATAGTCCATGAACAGTTTCTCCAGCACAGAAATTCTTCTGCATGTGGATGTTTCATTTTCAGGGTCATCATGGAAAACAATCATCCCAGTGGAGGCAGCATCTAGAAAACGTTTTTCTGTGTGACTGTCTACACTATCATTTAGGTTGGCGAAACTTGCATTGCTCAGGGATGTGAAAAAACACTTCCTTGAGCAACACAAGTTTTGCCGGCATAAGTGGTAGTGTGCACAGTGCTATGTTGGTGGGAGAGTTTCTCCCCTGTTCATTGAGGTGATTTTATTATGTTGACAGTAGAACTCTCTTCCGTTGGCATAAAGCAGCTATGAGCGATCTTATAGTGGCACAGCTGCATTGGTACATCTGTAAGTTTCCTAGTGTAGACATGGCCATAGAAACTTGGGGTAAAATCACCTACATTTCAAAAGACCATGCTCTGACGATGATTATTTTGATGCAAAAAGCAGAGGCTTTAGCTTTCACCAAACACTACTCATTGCTCTATAGCTGTTTCTGCTTTTAGTAGAAGCTTTTGGTAGCCCTTTGGTTCCCCATCTATAAGGATTTTTTTTTTTTAGGCCCCTCCAATTGAGTCTTATATGAGAATAAGATAGAGAGGAACACTATCAGTTCCTTTTCTATTGTCTAATACCAGACTTTCCTAACTTTCTTCATATCTCTCTCTCTAGGCAATAGGAGGAAGATATTTAAATTAGTTTGGATTATTGTAGTTTGGATACTTGATGACATTTTCACAATAAATTATCATTCCTTCTTAAATAACTTTTCTCTGGATTAATTCTGTATTTTTATACGTCCTTTAATATTGTTTTTACAATTTTCTTAATTACTAGTTGGAAGGCAGGTGATATTAGAACTGTGGTAGAGCACCCTATGTCTCTTCAGGGGTAATATCCCATCTGTGAAGGAACATGGAAAGATGAAATGTTCTCTAAATAAAAAGTACATACAAAATACACTTTTCTGCCTGCTGGAAGTGGATTGTGTAATCCTGAGGTGGCAACTTAATATGAGAACTAGCACAAAGGAATTGACAGATACTATTTGTTTTTTATATATACACTGTAAGCATACACTATACTAAACAAGTATTGGGAAAATTGCACCAAAGTATCTACAGACCAAAGGCAAAATCCAGTACAACAGAGACTAAAACAAAGTGAGGTAGTGTTTGAAAGGACAATTTCTCCTTTATGTGAGATCAAATTGTGCTGATTTTTGGTGTCCTTTGGACTAATAAAACACACAGTGCTGTCAACAAACACACAGAGAGTCTACCCTATTCTGAAAAGCCAAGGAAACTGAATGTTATAAGGAATGCTGTTAATATAAAAAGGATTTTGTTTTTGACACTGGTCTACAAGTATACTAAACTTTTGAAAGGTTTGCCTATGACAGTGGGCTTGTCTTCACTAGGCTGGTCCGGGATCGATCTTTTGGCGATCGATTTATCGCGTCTCGTCAAGATGCGATAAATCGATCGCCGGCGGCTCCCCCGTCGACTCCGGAAGTCCAGCTTGTCAAGAGGCGCAAGCTGGAGTCAACGGGGGAGCGCGCCGCCGCCACCGTGAGGACGGCAGGTAAGTCGGCTGTAGATACGCCGATTTCAGCTATGTTATTCACGTAGATGAAATTGCGTATCTACAGCCAATCTCCCCCCCCCCCCCCCCCCCCCCAGTGAAGACCAGCTCAGTGGTTTTTGCATGAATGCAGTGTGTTTGGAGACTTGTTTTTTCAATGATTGTGTATCCACCCACGGTACACATGCTGTATAAGTATTTGTCTCTCTGGATCTGAGTTTTTTTTAAAAGCTTTATTCATTTCCTTTTTTCTTCTGTCCTTTGCAGTATATTGTGGAGTGTCATGGGATTACGCTTCTTCCTCAGTTTTTTGGCATGTACCGGCTTACTGTTGATGGAGTTGAGACATATATGATTGTAACAAGAAATGTGTTCAGCCATCGTTTGTCTGTTTATAGAAAATATGATTTAAAGGTAAGAAATAACTATGGATATAAATAATTGTTAAAGTAGTTAAAATCACTAAAGTAAATGTTAACTATTCTGTTAAATGTTTTAGACATTGATTGTTGCAAAGCACAATCAAATCTATTAAATGAATATTGTTCAGCAGTTATGTTGGTTACTTCTAAAATAAAGAAAACGTGTGGTTAGCTAAACCGGAAAACATTTTTATACAAGTAATGCCATTTAAGCTGTATCATGCATGCTTTAAGGGAAGTGGTTTAGCAGAGTACGTTTGCTAAATGTAACTAATTGTTAATGGCTGAAACTAAAAACCACTGTGAACATGTAATAATAATGTAGTCCTTCGGTTTTCTATATACCCTTGATCAACTTTGTGGAGGGACCACTGCTTATTTTGCATAGAGATTTTTGTAACGTTTTAAGAGATGTAATTGACTAGCACCACGTTAAACACTTTTCAAATAGAAATATCTATCACTAACATAGTTTTCACAGTGATAATTCTTTTGATATTTCAAAGAAATTAAGAACTGAATGCTACAATACAAAACTTTTGGTGCCTGGTACTGCTACCAGGTATGTTTCACCTGTTTTCTAAAATGTTTGGCTACTATTGCTAATTCAGCCAATGTTTAATATATAATACTTATATGAATTCCCAAAATGTATTTTTCAACCTCTTTTCTTAAGGGATTTTTATTTTAATTTCCTTTGCAAAGTCTCCCTTGATATTTCTAAACACTCTTTATAGTAAATGTCATTCTTCTTTGAGTGCTTGCTTATGTCAATTCCATAGGGGTGTGCACGCCGTCATCGGAGATTTGTGCCTTAGTGGAATCCATAGGGCTGGCTGTGGAACCCTCTTAAGTGCCATGCCCATGAACTGGTATATCAGGCGCTGCTGGCCCTGTGCCCTCTCAGTTCCTTCTTATTGCCCATGGTGATTAGTCAGCGCACCTTTCCTTCTTTAGCAAGGGCCAGCGGTTTTTCCCTCCTTTGGACTTCATGCCTTAGGCGTTGTATATAGTTAATTCTTCAATAGTAAGTGTTAAGTACCTGTTCAGTGTTTAGTTGTTAGTAGTTAGAGTCCCAGCAGGGTCCTTTCCCCTGACAGGGTATGCCCCAGTCTCTGGGGTTCAAGCCCTGTAACAGGCCAATCCCTATTAGTGACCCCCATGGCAGCTATCTCAAGTACTTGGGAGAGGCACACGTGAAAGACCAGGGCCATATCTGCAAAAGCTTTCGGCCCCACATGCAGAAGGAGTGGGACATTCAACTTAGGGCCCTCTTGTTGGAGTCTGCCCTTCACCCGGCCTCCGAGCCATCCCAGCATGATTTGCCGAGCACTTCGGCATTAGAGCAAAGTGCGTCCTGGCACAGAGTTCCACTCTACACCGTTCCCTGTCACCGCTACTGAAGAAGAAAGCCAAGAAGGAACTGAGAGGGCATAGGGCCAGCAGCGCCTGATGTATCCGTTCATGGGGGCAGCACTCAAGGGGGCATCATAGCCGTCCCGACAGATACCACTAAGGCAAAAATCTCCAATGACCTCACCCACTTAGAATGGAATGGACATGAGCAACACATCTCAAAGAACAACAGTTACAAAAGATGGGTAACTTTTTTTTCCCCACACATTTGACTACATAAGTATGTCTGCAGGCTTATTCAAAGATTGTTACTTGAGAGAAGTGTCATACTGCATAATGCATCATCCCTTATACCCCCACCTATTGCAGACAAATAGCTACCTAGAAAAGGTGGCACTTGGATGTTTTGTACAAGCTGATTTCTCAGAACTGACTAACAGTTGTTCAAGAACTGGCTCATGTGTGTCTAGCATTATGGCCTCTGTGGGAGAGAGTGAAATGTGAGAGGAGATTACAAGGGGAGAATCGGGATACTACTGAATTGTGCTATGGATGCTCGCTCTCTCAAATGGAGATGCACATTCATGCTGCTCTTTAGCCCATCTTAAGTTAACCAACTCACACATGCCATGTCTTGATCAGCAGAGGTACAGGAGTTTGTACTTAACCAAAAACCCACATGTTTTGAGAGCCCTCCAAAGAGATTTTAAAGAATGAGTCCAGTAATCTGTTGTCTGAATTAGAGAGAGATGATTTATAAAAGATTTAGGGGAGGCTTCAATTTAAATAAGCATCCAAAAGTTCAGATGCTTAACCAATGATCTTTGATCAGGTCAAAATAGATTTTATCATAAGATTTCCAGTCCTCCTTGACTTGATCATGTTTGAAATACCAAGAGAAATGCTCTCATTTTATAGTCTTGTCTTGCTCAAAACTTGGAAATACAGAGAGGCATTTCAAGTTTGAGGCCATTACTTATTTTATTGGAGTTGGTTTGCTCATCTGTAACTCACCTTCCTTGTCAAACAAGTAGTTGGCATGCCTCCCTCTCTCATGACTTACCAAGTTTGTCTAATTTTAGGCAAAACAATCTCAGTTATGGGAAAGGGTTAGGGTTGACATGCAGTTAACATGTGCCATAATCAGCCTTGTTCCAAAAATGGAGAATTTGGTTTGTTTGTGTGCTGCTTGGTTATTTAATATTATGTATATGTATTATGGGACTGGTGTTTCTTCTTTGATTTATTGCATTTTTAAGATGTTTGTAGAGTTACCTAGCTCCAATGGGAACCTCCTATTATTGTATAAATGTGTTGCTTATTTGTATTACAGTAGCATGTGGACACCCTAGTATTAAACAAACACACAACAAAAAGAAATCTAAAGAAAAAAACCAGTCACATTTAGCATTTCTATAAATAACATTTGTTGCTAGTTATCTTTCCAGTTACCTCTGTATTTCTATTAATTTGTCCAGTTGAATGAGGAGAGGCCAAAAGTGCCTTGGTGTTGATGGGAAAATTCTTGTTTCAGAAGCTAGGTTTATTCATTAGGATGAACTTTCACCAGACAGATTTATAGTTACATTAGACATAGTAGTAGTAGAGAGAATAATCATTGTTTTCTAACTTTGTTTAATGTTACAATTCCTGCAAAGACTGTGGAAGCAGAGTCCACTGGAGTAGCTGAAAGTTTTCAAGACACACCAATTTAGAATTTGCACTTCTATTTTTCTGCCTGCATTTACAAGGAACATCTAAGATCATGATAGCTAAGAGAGCTTAGAGACAAGAGGAGGGATTTTCAAAAGTACTCAGCAATTGGCCTATCTCGGCTGCTCTTGAAATTAGTGATAAAACTCCCATTGACATCTGTTGGAGCACTTAGGCCAATACTGAGTGCTTTTGAAAACTGAACCCAAAACTTTGGTGTAAAATTGTTTTCAGTTTGATTACTTCATGCATTTGACCATATTCTGTATATAGTCAGTATTCCCGGTTGTTTGTGAATGCCTTTTGCACAGCAAGAGGAAAAAGACACACATTTTTAATAAGTACGAAAGCGTGATTGTAAAGCCACAATAATTGGCAAGATAATGGGGCAAGGGCAGTACCTAAAACTACATTTAATTGATATTGTTTTCCTTTTTTATTTTTTTGGTTCTTAACTGACCTTTTTCTGGCAAGTAGCCCCTGGAAATGGATGGGAGTGATATGACACAGAATGCAAAATAAAATGTGCATAACTAACTAACTACAAAGGGCCTTTTTTCACTATTTTTGCAGCTTATGATGTAGTGTAATGAAGTCCCTTCTGAGTTGCCATATAATCTAGCTAATGGCCACTGTCCATACATCTGTTTTGTGCATCCAGCTCCCCAGATATATCTCTCAGATAAAACATTGAAGCATTTGGATTTAAAATGTGTGTAGAGGAAGGTAAGGCTATGAATTTTTAGGATGACTAGAGATAGTATCCTCCTTTTCAGCATTTCTCCACACTGCACACACAATGCAACAAAAATATAGCCAGTGAATGCTTTATAGATCTTGTGGGACTGTCATCTGCATACTATAGAAACATATTAATTATTTATTGTTATCCTTATCATTATTGATTTCCAGCATTGCATACTGTGTGGGAGGTGCATTCAAAACACTTCAGAAGGACAGTCCTTGATCCAAGGAGCTCACAATCCAGGGAACATCCTTTTTTTGTCACTTGCTACTTACTCTGGATGCACAAGCACGTTTGCTCACTAGTTTGAGCAAAAAGAATTTTAAAACCGCATTCAAAACCCTTTACTCAAACATCGCTAAATCTCACTGGTAAAGTCCTGGTAAAACCACTGCTGATCACTCATTTTTTTGCTTTTCTTTTTAGCTGTAGAGCCCCTCTAATTTTATATTTTATAGCACTGTTGTAGGGTGCTATTATTGCTTTTGTTTGTACTTTCTAGTATTTTAAATACTACACAGTAATTGATTTTGTACAGCATCCTGCATGTCTTAACAAAGTGTGCTAAAATAAAATAGAGTTATCACATATTCTCCATCCCATAGCAACACAGCAATATGGGCATACAAAACTTAGAAATCTATCCAAGAAAATGAGCCTCCCAGATGTTGTCTTACGAAGATGCGATAGGATGAGATCTGAGGAGAGAAAACACAACAGGAGAGAAAGTGGCTGTAGAACACTCAGTAATTTCAACGTACTTCCTCCCCTTCGTGTGTGTCATCCTCTCTCCTCTTCAGAATATTGCAGCAGGCCAAACTACCTGAGCTGTGTATGGCAAAAGTAGCCACTTTTACCACATCTCTGCCAAACAGTTCTCAGGTTCAGGATATAGTTCTGCCAACCCACTCTGTGCCCAGTTCTGGTCCATTATCGTAAAAGTTTTACATTTATTTCCTGTTATGTGCACATTTTTAGATCCAGTCTTTCTGTTTCAGGGCTCTACTGTGGCTAGAGAAGCCAGTGACAAAGAAAAGGTATGGTGAATTTGCATTTCTTGTCCAGTTACCTAGCTGCTAACCCATTTTAGGACGAGTATGATTGGTGCTCTTGTGCAGCTAACCTTTCTTTCCCCTTCTGTTGTTCTGTTCTTTCCTCTTCTTTTCTCAACTCTGCTTCATCTACTTCATCTTCATACGCACAGGTCATTGTTCTGTAGTGAGATTATGACATCAGAGGTAAGTGAACTAATCCACCTCCTCTTCTCCACCTATCCTCCCTTTTTCCTCTCCCCAGCTCCTTCAGTTCCTGCCATGTGAAAAGCTTATTGTTGCGACTGTGGTATCAGAAAATTTTCTTTTGCTTCCTCCCTTCTCTTTTTTCTTGCCACTTTTCGTGCTGTAGCTTAATGGATAATCCATTTTATTTGATGGAAATGACATCCTTTCTAGTGTGACTGTAACACTGAGACGAATTTTGAAATGTGAGCACCTCAGCATTATTTGTGTGTGCAAGCTGGATAACTGCGATCCTGTGACAGACTTGTGTGCGTATGCAATTATGGCCGTTACCCACGGGAGAGGTTCCCACTCATTTTTAGTGGATACAAGTTAGGCATCAGCTACTAAAAATCTTTCTCTAAAAGTAAGTTCTCCACCCTCTGTGCTCTCTCCCCATTAGTATCTTCTCAATTCATTTGCACACTTCAGTCTTATTTGGTTTTAAAATAAACTTAATTTTTAAATCTTTTTTTAATGACCAAACAAATTTTTGATCCACATTTTGCTAATGGTTTCACATCTATAATCAGATGCCCTGACCGAATAATAGATATAGGAGCAATTGTTGCAGGTATATACAGGAAACTAAATATTCCGCTATATATTATATATGACCTAGTAAATTGATTCCTAGCCATCTGAATTTCAAAATACTGGAAAAGATTAAGAATACAGCCTGTTTATTTTCTTGTTTTCAGACTTAAACTTTAAACTTCCCTGTCCCACAGTTGTAAGGAATTCCTGAATTGTATCATTGTGTGGGATCACATAGCAGTGTGGGGTCAAAGACCTTGTTTTGCTTTGTCCCAGGACCCGCTTTGGTATTTTGTTTAAATGGAGCATTAGTGGTCTCCTCTCTGGACTTTGGAGCCCTCCTGTGTAAATCACACTGATGGCACAGATGAGTTGGAGACAGACATGATCAACTGCTGTAGCTGGGAGAGCTACTAACAGCATGTAGTGACTCAAATAGGGGCTTTTGGTTTAGACCCATGAGAAACTCTCTTCTAAGTAATATTTTTCTCTCCCTTCCAAGAGGAAATGACTGGACAATTCAGATCCTCATGCATTTTCTTTCACCATCATCTATCTAGCAGCTCCCAAATGTGAATTGGAATCATCATGACAGCCAATATCTGCATTTATCTCCTTTCTGCAGGAGATCCCTCAAGACCACAGCTTGAACTGTCTTTATTTTTCTCTATTTTTATTTTTTATAGCAATACCACTTGTGTTTTCAAACCTGAGTGATTAACCCTCCACTATTTTGGAATGGCAGCTAGTGCACAGTGAAGACATATACTGTCAGAACTGTGATAATTTAATATACATGCAAAAAAACCACAGCGTCCCAGTATGTTAAAATAACACTTAAGATCATATAATATCAGACAATATCAAGGATATTCAGATTTCAGTGGAGTCTGAATGTCCTTGTGTTGTAGAGAGTCTTAAGAATATTGGTGTACATCACATGGGGAAATATAGCCTGTTGATACAAATACAGTTAGTATCTGTTGGGACTCTCAAAAACACGAAGCATTGACCTAACTTTGCTCCCATTGAATTCAATGGTAATTGATATTAATGGGAGTAGAATGAGACCAATGCTGAGCACTTTAAAAAAATCCCACCCATAATTCTTATTTTAAGGTAGGGTGAAATCCTGGCCACTGGTCTGTCATAAAACTCTCGTTAGTTTCAGTAACAGCAGGATTTCAACATTGATTTCTAATCGTTTTTCCTTCTTTGATGGTAACCTGAAAAATACAAATAAAAATGCTGCCCAAAAAACCTGCAGTTAATATTTGAATGGCTGAAATGGTATTTTTTTAAAAGGAATCTGATTTGTTGATTGTAGATCAAAGCAGGCCAGTGTTGTAGCCAATTGTGTGGGTGTTGTGAGCAGAGAGTGCCTGCAGCATCAAGACTTGAGACCAAATATTACTCTTTAAAGTGCAATCTCTCTCAAATCTCTGCATGTGTTTTACACAAAATGTTCCTTCTGTATCTTTAAGTAGAGTAGTAGAATCTGGATTATATGTAGGTGAACCCCATGTGTGTATGGAACCCAGGCGGATTGTGAGGTTGATCTATGTGGATTCTATTGCAGGGTCAAAGCCTGGGTGTAGTATAAAGATTATATTGGCACGAGTTTGATGACTACATTACTCATGAGTGAAAAATGCAAACATTGCACAACATTACTTATTTTCTGTTTTGTCACAAAATAGAAGATATGTTAGAAAAATTTCAGTGATGCTGAGTGGGGAAGGAAACAAATGTTTGGTGATGTCAGATGCTTCTTTGAAAGCTAACTAAAAATGACACCTTTTTAAAAACTAAATTTACATCCACATTTTCAAAGGTTGCATCTTTGGTAGGAGTAGAGTCTCAAACCACTCTTGAAAAATGTAGTTGTGTCTGAAAAATTATAGTTTAAAAATAAGTGAGCCATTTTTAGTTAGTTCTTGTGGAAGCCTCTGACATCACCAAAATATGTCTCCCTCTTCTGTTAAGTATCTTTTAACAAATTGATTAACCAATTTGACCAAAAAATTAAAGTGTATCATACCCTTATCTGGTATGGTAACTTATTTGCCAAGTTTTATCCTGGTGCTAATTAAAATCACCTTCTGCAGTAATAAAGCCCTGAAATTACATTGAGAATGAAAGACTCATAATGAATAATGTATTCTTCATCCATCCATAGGTATCGTATCTGCGCAACAGGGAAGTATTAAAGAGAGGCATGAGTCTTTTGTGGTGAAGACTTAGGGCTAAGAAGTCAGGCCTTGCTACAGATTTATTATGTGATCTTTGGGAAGTCACCTAAGCCAAATGTTTCAAATATTGATGACTAAAGATAGGCTCCTAAATTCACATTAAGGGATTCAAATGAGAAGCCTGATTTTGAGAGTTGCTAAGCACTAACAGCTCCCATTAAAATCATTTCATGCAATTTCAGTGGGAACTCTAGGCCAACATCATTCAGAATTGGGCATGTTCAGCACCTCTGAAAATCAGGAAAGCTGGGTGCTTAATAGGGATTCAAAATTTTAGACACACTAGCTCAAAAATATTGACCAAAATGGTGATGTTGCTCAATATCTTTTTCTGTACATCTTTCTTCGGCAATTACAGTGCCTGTAAGTAAGAGATAATCTGTCTTGCCAAGAACTTTAATGCACCAAGAAAGTAATAAATCAGTAAGAAAAGCATATTTAGTCTCTGCCTCATCTCTGAATTTCTACTATAAAAAAGACATTGAGTCCAAAATTATTTTTTTCTGGAAGAGGGGCCAACTGAAATGACTAATGTTTGAGAACTTTATTGCTTTCTGCACCATTCTCAACTTTTCTTTCATTTGACTTGTTACAGCTGTTTAATCTCCTGATGTGTTAATGATAAGCTCTGAAGTTGTCACTCTAAATATTTTATGATCCAATCACATCCCTTAGATTTCACCTCGACACACAATTCTTGTGATTTATATTAGGAGAGATATTTTAACAATAACATCATTGCTTTCATGGCCAC
This sequence comes from Sternotherus odoratus, assembly GCA_032164245.1. Classification (NCBI taxonomy): domain Eukaryota; kingdom Metazoa; phylum Chordata; order Testudines; family Kinosternidae; genus Sternotherus; species Sternotherus odoratus. The sequence continues at coordinate 194,996,501 of JAVMKO010000002.1, read as the reverse complement.
AGGTATCATAACATACATTTATAGATGTCTTGAATTTTAAAAGAACAGTACATTTCAACAGTTGTCAGATTCCGACAGATGCTGCTTTACTTTTTTATTCCTTAATTCTTTCTTTTCTTTAATAGAGGGCATTTCCTATTCTTGCCTCGAACAGTTTGCCCTCTCTAAGTGAGACAGGGATAATGTGGAGTTCCCTGGTGGTCTCTCTCTTTCACAGCTGTGCTGCACTTCCAGTATGACATTAAATTAGTAATTATAGCTGAGTGTAGTACTTCTTACATCTGACAGTCTGAGCACACTGCCAGCAAGTGAGCTGCTCAGCAGGGAATTTGGAGAAGAAAAAGAAAACATAACTGGACTGTCTTTTTTTTTCCTAAGAAGGTTGATGTGATTATTTAAGCATCCTATGTTCCATTCTTGCTAGACAACCTTTAGACAATATTAGAACTAGATGTTAATATGCATTTTTATGCTTAATCTTCTAAAATTACCCTATCACTGATTAAACTAATATATACTTTTATTCATAAAACAGTAACTAGATCATGAAATCATAAATGTACTAATTAAAATGACTATGGGTTTGCTTTAACCTAAGAACTTTTCCATTGATGCTGGTTTTCGGGGGGGAAAGGTGTTGTAGGTGTTTCTCAGCCATTATTACTGTTGACGCTTTTAACTCAGTACAAAAAAGATTTGGTGATTCTTGGGAATTGTACGGGGAATCCATGCGCCAGCAGTTCTTTGAGGTTGAACACTTCACCTATTACAATTTGAGGGTTACATGAGAATTAATGTCTCAGAATTGCAGTTAAATTATTAAAGAAAGCCAGGAATACTTGTAGCACCTTAGAGACTAACTAGTTTATTTCAGCATAAGCTTTCGTGAGCTATAGCTCACTTCATCAGATGTATAGAATGGAACAGAAGTAAGATGCATTTATACACACAGAAAGAAAGAAAAAAAATAATAATTGTGCATTAGCATACCAATTCTAAGAGGGCTGTTAAATGTAGATGGGCCATTATCACTAGGAGAAAAAACACCTTTTGAAATGGAGATCTGTTGTCAGTGAAATTAACTCAGGAAATGCAGTCAATTAGTGTAATGAGTGAACCAATCTGAAGTTCTGTTAAGCCCCTGGTTAATTGTGTCCAATTTGCAAATTAATTCCAGTTCCTCAGTTTCTCGTTGGAGTCTGTTTTGGAAGTTTTTCTGTTTCAAAACTGAAACCATCAAATCTTTAATGGAATGGCCAGGAAGATTGAAGTGTTCTCCTACTGGTTTTTGAATGTTATGATTACTGATGTCAGATTTGTGTCCATTTATTCTTTTGTGTAGAGACTGGCTGGTTTGGTCAATGTACATAGCAGAGGGGCATTGATGGCACATAATGGCATATATCACATTGGTCGATGTGCAGGTGAATGAGCCTCTGATGCTGTGGCTGATGTGATTAGGTCCTATGATGGTGTCAGTTGAATGGATATGAGGACAGAGTTGGCCTCGGGCTTTGTTACAAAGATCGGTACCTGGGTTAGTGTTTTTGTTGTGTGGTGTGCAGTTGCAGGTGAGTATTTGTTTCAGGTTGGGGGCCTGTCTGTAAGCGAGGACTGGTCTGTCTCCCAAGATCTGTGAGAGTGTGGGATCATCTTCTAGGATAGGTTGTAGGTCTTTGATGATGCGTTGGAGAGGCTTAAGTTGGGGGCTGAAGGTGACAGCCAATGGTGTTCTGTTGTTGTCTTTGTTGGGTCTGTCCTGTAGTAGGTGGCTTTTGGGTACTCTTCTTGCTCTGTCAATCTGTTTTTTCACTTCCCCAGGAGGGTATTGTAGTTTTAAAAATGCTTGGTAGAGATCTTGAAGGTGTTTGTCTCAGGGACTGGAGCAAATGCGGTTGTATCTTAGAGCCTGGTTGTAGACAATGGATTGAGTGGTGTGTTGTGGATGGAAGCTGGAGGCATGTAGGTAAGTGTAGCGGTCAGTAGGTTTCCGGTATAGGGTAGTGTGTATGTGCCCATCATTTATTAGCACAGTTGTGTCTAGGAAATGGACTGCTTGTGTGGATTGGTCCAGGCTGAGGGGGATGGTGGGACGGAAATTGTTGAAATCATGGTGGAACTCCTCAAGGGCTTCTTTTCCATGTGTCCAGATGATGAAGATGTCACTAATATACCGCAAGTAGAGTAGGGGCATTAGGGGACGAGAATTAAGGAAGTGTTCTAAGTTTGCCATAAAAATGTTGGCATACTGTGGGGCCATGCAGGTACCCATAGCAGTTCCTCTGACTTGAGGGTATATATTGTCTCCAAATGTGAAATAGTTGTGGGTGAGGACAAAGTCACAAAGTTCAGCCACCAGGTTTGCCGTGACAGTGTCGGGAATAATGTTTTTGATAGCTTGTAGTCCATCTTTGTGTGGAATGTTGGTGTAGAGGGCTTCTACATCCAGAGTGGCCAGGATGGTGTTTTCTGGAAGATCACCAATGGATTGTAGTTTCCTCAGGAAATCAGTGGTGTCTCGAAGATAGCTGGGAGTGCTGGTAGCATAGGGCCTGAGGAGAGAGTCCACATAGCCAGACAATCCTGCTGTTAGGGTGCCAATGCATGAAACGATGGGGCGTCCAGGATTTCCAGGTTTGTGGATCTTGGGTGGTAAATAGAATGTGCCTGGTCGGCTTAACAAAGCCTTCCTCCATCTCAAAGAACCTCAGTTACTGCACAGGGTGAGTTATTTCTCTCTTTAGCAGAGTTTTTCTAGTTATAGTCCCCTACCTGGGAATTCCCCTACCTCTTATCCCCCCCCCCCCCCCCAAATACCCTGTTATGGGTACTGGACTATGCCCAGAACTCCAGGTTTCAAAAATTGTCTCCTGCCCCCATTCCTTCTTAAGGAGTGACAACCATCAGCCCTGCTTATACTATTTGAGGGAAGTACTTGTCACTGCTAGGTGTAATATCTGCCATTCTTTCCTTAGTCATATCAATGAGATGCGTGAACAGTAGCTTAGAAAGCACCTCATGAAGAAGTCATGAAGTCGGAGTCACGCCCAGGGACCCTCCGCTGTACATCAACCTGAAGCGATACAGTGTGCGCCTCCCACCATAAGGTCCAACTCTGGTGTAAGGGAGTCCATACTTACAGACCCCCCTCATCAGGGTCTCCTGGGGAAGGCAGAGACCACTTGCACAAGTATAAAAGCAGGTCTCCCTTTGTCTGCTTTGAAGATGACTGATACCACTCTGCCTTAATTAAGAAAGCCTGCTCATTCAACACAAAGGATTTAGGATATCCTAAGTCCCAGGACCATGACTCTTAAACCTATAAAACCATGGCTCTATGTGCCAGTTCCACTGGTACAATCCAAATCAAATAATTGGGAATCTGTTGATTCCAGCACAATCAGAATTTCAACCGTTGGTTGTACTGTCACTGTCTCATGCATCAGCCACACATCTTCTGTTCTCCAGTCCCTTCAGCACGAACAGAAGTTCAGATACTTATGCTACACAAGGAAGATGTCCTCCCTCTTCCTAAGCCTCAGTTTCCCCCCATCATCAGGACTTTCTCTTACTATGGAGATTTTACCCATGGGATGTTACCTGTGACAGAAGCCTAGCCCCTCTTTCACCTACCACTGTACCATTCCTCCATCGGAACCATTATGCCACCATTGGATCCAGACCCTTTTTTTCCAGGAGTATCCAGACCGCCATCATTTCCTTCTTCAAGAAATGTTAGTCCACACAGGAGATCCAGAGCCTCTTGGTACCAACCTCCACCTCAGTATTTATCTCAGGACCAGTGGTACACAGCATGTTTTTTATGGACCTCCACAACCCGCTCCTGACCGCACTTACTGACCATACTAGGGAACATGGGAACCCTGTGCCAAATATACAGAGTCCATGCATTCTGCCAAGGAGTCACTCCATCATTTTCCTCTGAGAGAGCAGTCAGAGTTTCATCTCATCCCCCAGTCAGCACCCAGTCCTTTCCCAATTATCTTGACCCAGACGAGCAGGATAGAGTCTCCCAGCCCCAAAACGTTTCTGGTTTGGTTTTTGGATTGACATATGGGCACAGTGGAAATGCACATCTTCTGAGTCAGCAGATATTCCTCTTATTTTGAACGGTCTTCTTTCTCTCAAAATGACTGGGTTCTGCCTTAGTTTTATACAAGTCCAACTGGCAGCAATCAGTGCATACCGTCCACCATCAGATGGTTTATTCAATTTTCATTTGCCCATTGACTAACAGATTCTTGAAGGGGCTAATCAGAACCTTCCCACCAAGAAGGAAGCCTGCTCCTCGTTGGACTTGAACCTTGTACTTTCAGCACTCACTAAGTGTCCCTTCAAACCACTAGCTGAACCTTGTCTCATCTATCGATGAAAGTTGCATTCCTTCCGGCCATCACCTGAGCCAGCAGGGTAGGTCAGTTGAGAGCACTAATGAAGGCTCTGCCATACACTGTATTCCATAAGGACAGTCTCTTCACGACTACATTCAAAATTCACCCCCAAGGTAGTTTCAGAATTTCCCATAAACCAATTAGTCTACTTACCTGTGTTTTTCTGAAACTGAGACTTCATTCCCTTGACATACGAGGTGCTCTTGCCTTCTAACTTCAAAGGACAATACCAGTCAGAAAATCAGACTGTTTCTCAGTATAGCAGAATGAGTCAGAGATCAAACTATATCCTCCCAGATTATCTCTAAATGAAGCTCACACTGTATCTTTCTCTCTTGCCAATTGTCACATCTTTCTTCCCTTCATGGGGACTCTGCAGGGGATCCAGGCGAAGGTGGTTGGTGCTTGGTGGAGAGAGTATGGGAGGGGAGAGGCTCAGTAGGAGGGTCCAGGTGCTTGGGGAATGGGCCACATAGAAGGGGAGAACAACTGGCAGTAGGATCCAAGAGGCGGCATTTAGCTACAGAGTCAATGGAGCCAAGAGGCAGCCTCCTTCAGTTGGGCAGCTCTGCCTTTGCAGAAATGAGGGGGAGCAGTTGCGTGTAACCCCATGTGCCCCCCATGCCTAGCCTCTGTTTGGAGGAGGCAGTCGTCCCCCAGAAACTGTACCCATCGTCACCCATGTCCCCACCCTCCCCTCAGGTGGCTTCCCTTTACTTCCCTGCCATTTTCTGCAGAGAAGCACAGAAATTTGGGAGGTGTCGGGGGGTTCTGTGGGCTCTCAGTCGCACGGAATCCCCCCAGGAGTTTACAAGAGCACAAGCAACTTCAGTGACATCACTTCAGAAAGTGCCTGTACTTGACATTTGCAGAGTAGCTATGTGGAGTTGCATCCACATGTTCAGGAGACAGTATGCTCAGGTGCAGAATTCCTTTGCTGACACATTCTTTGGGACAGTGGTCATAGAATCATAGAATATTAGGATTGGAAGGGACCTCTGGAGATCATCTAGTCCAACCCCCTGCTCAAAGCAGGACCAATCCTCCAAATGGCTCTGCTGTCAGCATCCCTGCACCCTTCTCTTTCTTGAGTACTGCTTGTCAGTCACCTATATTGGAATACACACAGGGTATGGTTAGACTGGCGCTTTGCTGCGCTAAAACCCTCCCATTAGCGCTATAATTATCTGACCATCCACACTTGAAAGGCACATTTTGTGCATTTACTCAGGGTTTAAAGCGCTAGTGTTAAACCACCTTTTCGAGAGGCAGAAGGCTTTTAGCGCTACCGTTGTAGCGCAAGGTTGGGAATGTGTACACCCCTTGCGTGATAATGAGCCTCCAGCATCCTGGCCCAGAATTCCCATTACATCCTCTCTGGCCAGCATTTAAAACTCTTCTGTCCATCCTCAGGTGAGCCCACCTAAGACCCTCCCCCACATTCCCTGGGAAATTTGAAACACTGGCCCCGGTCCCACCGCTGCGGGCGGCAGGGCTGCGGGTCCCCGCCGCTGTCCCGGGTCCCGCCGCTGCGGGCAGGGCTGCGGGCGGCAGGGCTGCCGGGTCCCGCCCCTGCCCCGTCCCCGCCGCGACCAGCTGCACGTGGCCCCCCCGGCCCGCCGCCACGAGTTGCAGCGGCAGGAGCTCGCGACCCCCCGGGAAGCGATCAGCGATCCCCCGGGAGTCTCGACCCCAAGTTTGAGAAACCCCAAATAAATGGAAGGGAGGTGTGTGTACAGAGCCTGTGTCAGTTTTGGAAAAGTAACTGACAGCCGGAAGTTCCCTCCCTACGCACAGGTTCCCAGTTCCCCCTCCCCCCACTCCTTTGCAAAGCAGGTTGCACCCAGCTGAATGCTGGGATACCTGCCCTATCCCGCTACTCTCACTGCCGCCAGAAGCTCTGCAAATGTGTGCATTCTTTGGCGCTACAGGGATTAAATGTGTACAGCCTCTAGCGCAAAACCTATTGCGCTAAATTGGGAAGCGCTATAAAAAAACCCGCTACAATCTGTAGTCTAATCATACCCTGACACAGGGATCAGCACTGGAAGAAGAGAAAGTTACTTACCTTGATTCTTCGAGACGTAGGGTCCCTATTTGTATTCCACTACCTGCTCTCTTTCTCTTCTGCTTCTGATATTTACTGGATTGTGATAGAGAAGGGACTGGAGAGGGGTTTGGTCCTCTCCACCATTTATGCCCTCAGGAACACAAGGAGGGCAAGGGTACGTGAGAGGACCAACAGATGCTGCTTGTGAGAATTCACCAACTCTGGGTGCATGGAGCACATGCATATGCACAGTGGAATATAGATGGGATAAGATTTCTAAAAATAGCTACAGCACTCGACCCAGGGTTTAAGAGTCCAAAGGGACGAGGTGTGGAACATGCTGCAAGAAGTCTTAAAAGAGCAACACTCGGATTCTGAAATTACAGAACACGAACCACCAAAAAAGAAAATCAACCTTCTGTCCGTGGCGTCTGACTCGGATGATGAAAATGAATGTCTGTCGGTCCTCACTGCTTTGAATCATTATCAGCATGGAATTATGTTCTGTGGAATGGTGGTCAAAGCATGAAGTGACATCATAATGTTTATTGTATGTGGCATGTAAATACCTTGAAACTCTGGGTATACCAGGGCCATGCAAACACCTGTTCTTACTTTCAAGTGCCACTGTAAATAAGAAGTGGGCAGCATTTCCTGTAAATGTTAACAAACTTGTGTGTCTTAGCGATTGGCTGAACAAGAAGTAGGACTGGGTGGACACGTAGGCTCTAAAGTTTTACATTGTTTTATTTTTTTAAGTGTAGTTATGGGGAGAAAAATCTACATTTGTAAATTGCACTTTCATAATAGAGATTGCACTACAGTACTTGAATGAAGTGAATTGAAAAATACTATTTATTTTGTTTTTTTATGGTGCAAATATTTGTAATAAGAAATAATATAAAGTGAGCACTGTACATTTTGTATTCTGTTGTAACTGAATATTACATATATATATATGTAATATTCAGTTACAACAGAATACAAATATATATATATATATATATATATATATATATATATATATATATATATATATATATATATATATATATATATATATATATATATATATATATAATAAAGTCAAATGGTGTATGTATGTATGTACGTAAGCTTACTCCTTCCACACCGTTTGAGCTAGAGACTTGAAATTTGGTACAGTTAGAGGTCTTGGGGTCCTAATGACCGTAAGAGTCGAAAATTTTTCAAATCTCACCTCTGACGCCCCCCAGGGGTGAAATTATTTAAAGGCCAATTACATCAGCTGGGCAGCTGCTGTTCTCTGTGACATAGTTCTGATGTCATAATACACCCTCCAACAGACACCGCACTCGCTCAGCTCTCTGCCCCTCCCCCTTCCGATGGAACCCCGGAATCCCTCATCTCTGTGCCCCCTCCCCACCTGCGACGGACCCGAGTTGGGTTTGGTCGGAGGGTAAGTGAGGTCGGGGTGTCGGGTTTGGTCGGGGGGTGAAGTGTGGGTGTCGGGTTTGGTCGGTGGGTGAGGTGGGGGTGTCGGGTTTGGTCGGGGGGTAAGTGAGCCGGGGGTGTCGGGTTTGGTCTGGGGGGGTGGGAAGGTGTCTGGGTTGGTGAGGAGTGAGGTGTGGGGGTTGGTGTTGGTCAGGGGGTGTTGGATTTCGTGGGGCAGTAAGGTGGGGGTGTTGGGTTTGGTTGGTGGGGTGAGGAGGAGGGTCGGGGTTGGTTTACGGGGGGTAAGTGAGGTGTGGGTGTCGGGTTTGTTTGTGGTGGTAGGGGTGTCGGGTTTGGTGGGGAGGGGAAGTGAGGTGGGTGTGTCAGGTTTGGTCTATGGGGGGATGAGGTGTGGGTGTTGGTCAGGGGGTGTTGGGATTGGTAGGGGGGTGTTAAAATGTGAGTCGGGGTTGGTCGAGGGGTAAGTGAGGTGGGGGTGTTGGGTTTGGTCGGGGGGGTGAGGTGGGGGTGTCAGGTTTGCTCTCTGACCCCATCCAACGGACCCCGCACTCGCTCAGCTGTCTGCCCCCTCCTCACCTCCGACTGACCCGAGCAACGCCAGGTATTTTCGCTTGTGTGTGTGTGTGTGTGTGTGTGTATATATGTATATGTGTGTGTGTGTGTATATATGTATATGTGTGTGTGTGTGTATATATGTATATGTGTGTATAATATAATATGTCAAATGGTGTATGCGTGTGTGTGTATGTATGTTCCCTTACTACTTCCACACCATTTCAGCTAGAGACTTGAAATTTGGTACAGTTATAGGCTTTAGGGTCCTAATCAGGGTAAGAATCGAAAAATTTTTAAATCTCACCTCTTACACCCCATAGGGGTGAAATTCTTTAAAGCTCATTAACATCCACTACACAGCTCACATAACATCATCCGGGCAGCAGGTTGACACATGCTCTTGTCTGTGACATAGTTATGATGTAATAATACAGATAACCAGAGAGCTTAGTGTTGTGTTGTGTAGTGCAAACGTAATTAAATACACTGGTTTTTTTTTTCTTAAAAAGGACCTTATTCATTATGCCGCGTAAAAAGCGAAAATGTATCGGAGAAACCACATCTAAATGCAAGAGAATGAAATTACTTAGACAAAATGAGACTTCTGAACAAAATTTGTATTAATAAAAAACATTGTAGTCTTTTCACATCCCAGTTTCCAAATACAAATTGGAATGCAATATAATAAAATGTAGAAGACCTCCAGAATATTTAAATAAATGGTATTCTGTTGTTATTTAACAGTGCAATTAAAACCGATTAATCATGACTTTTTTTAATCTTGTGGTTTCTCGCAATTTAATCATTTGGTAGCTCTAATTTCTAAACAATATATCTACTTAATTTATGTTCCTGAAAAGGTGAAGATTAGCCAGGAAAATATTTTTATTGTTTTATCATTTGCACTGAGAAACTCTGTGCCATAATGACCCACTCATGATAAAACCTTAGTTTCTGCTGAAAGTGTAATGAAGGCTTTAGACATTCAACTTGAATTGTGGAAAGAATGAGTGTGTGCCTTTTAGAAACATTTGTGAAATTGCTATGCTCTTCTTGCATTCTTAAGCGGATGATTAAAATGAGAGCAAAGGCTCAGAGTGAAAATCCATTATTAATTAAGTAGGAGTAGTAATGTGTTCATCTCCTGTGCAGCTTTTCAAATATTTAGTTCTTTAATGATAGTAAATGTTCATTATAATGAATTACAGTATCAGTGATTTTTTTTTCTCTACCAAGGGTTTTCTTCACTGGAAATATTTGAGACTTCATCAAAAATTGTGAATTATTTCACTAAAGCAAAGTCTCTAATTTTTCACGTGAAAAGTTTTAAATGGTCACATAAAAGGAGGTGCTTTTTCCCATGTCTAGATGGTGCCCACTTCAGTTGCCCTTGTGCATTGGTAGAACATACATATCCCCAAATCTTTGCCTGTCACTTCATACAGTATAGATTTATAAATAAGGGTTAAAATCCCATTTCAGTAATTAATCTATTTTTTTTAAGTTCCTAAATCTGTAATGCTCCATCACTTTAATGGACATTAATTCAGTAACTTTGTTGATGGGAGGGTAATAGTTGTTCATACTAATTTTGTATTACAACAGTACCCCCATCTTGCCAAGTTCTGTACAAACATATAGGAAGACATGGCCCAACTAAATAAGCTTATGGTTTAAAAATACCGAAAACAGGAAATGAAGTGTGCAGGCAAGAGAAACCGCGTACATGGTCAATGTGACAACTGGCATGTAGTATATTTCTGCCAGGTTTATTTGAAATGCTTATAAATTTTGCTCAGCTATTCCTCTTCCTAGCCATTGTTAGGGATTGGGTGGGGTGTCTTTTTGTTTGTTGTTTTTTGCTTATTTTTTAAATACTTCATGTATAGTGTTACTTGGTAATTAATGTATGAATTCAAGTATTTATAGGGCTTTCACCAGCATAGTATCTGTGCTTCACAAGCATTAATGATTTTCACAGCAACCCTGTAGCATAGGGAAGTGTTGTTATCCCAGGTTTAAAGATGGGAACTGAGGCACAGAATGGTTAAGGAGAGATGGTCAAAGGCAGAAAGGGAAGTTAGACACCCAGCTCTCACTGAAAGTCTCCGGGAGTTGGACTCTTCTCTGCACTATGTGCCTTTGAAAATCTCCCCCTAAGAAGGCCTTGTATTGAAGGCTACAAGGGTATGTTTTTCACTTGTGTTAGCCAATATGTCTTTAAACATGATTGAATTGACAGTGTTGTAGTAGAGAGAGGGATGCCTAGGCTACTAAATAGATAGCTAATATGCCTTCAGATGTTTTAGCCTATATTTTAATAAGCATTATGAGGGCTTGTCTGTCATGGTAAACTAACTTGAGTGAAAGACACGCCCCTTTTTAACCCATCAAGACAAGGCCTTAATGACTCCAACAGTGTCATTCAGGAAGTCTGGCACAGCACAGAACTGAGATCAGTGTCTTAACCCTAAGGTGATCCTTCCTCTGCTTCCTTATCATTTGTTTAATATGTTAATAGTCCCTGTTTGTTAAAAGTGTTGTTCTAAATTAGCTATGACTTTTTAAATACAACAATATTCTAAAATCAGGATTATAGTGACTCTGCTAGAAGGAAAGGGAGTTTGGTTGCTTTTATTTTTTCATTGCTTTGTCTCAAGTCTTCATCTAATTCCGTATCAGTCTCCTTCCTCCAGTCTTAAGCATCCCACTCGCTGGATCCTTCTGGCTTTGGCAGTGTCCCTCCATCCCCATCTGCCAAGTCAGCCTACAGAGTTGTGTGATAATTTCCTAGATGGAGAGCAATAAGCTTTACAGCTGCTAGTCCTGAATATTTTATCTGCTTTTTCCTCTTCTTTTCCATCTCAAACTACTTCTCCACGCTGGCCAGGGAGATAATTGATGTCACATTATAGTCAACAGCAGCCCACTATTTGCTTCTAAGAAACCTTCTAGATTCTACTCTAACGCTTTTGAGTTAAACACCAGAATGCATCAGACTCAATTTTTCCTCTCTGAAATCTGGTATGGATGGATGGGAACCTATAATTCCTTCTCAAATGTCTTTTTTTTTAAAAAATGGGAGGGACTCTAAGAACAAAGTTATAGGATATTTTAACAAGGCAGAAAGTAATTTATCCAAAAGCTGCCAAGTTCAAAGCTCAACTTCCCCAAAGTTCACAGTTGTTGGGATCTAAGGGTTCAGTTTGGGCCTATCTCTATATAAAATCTTTTGGTTTTTTTTAATATTCTCTTGGTATGCAGAGAGGGGGAGTCATTTTCTGAACAAGGACAGCTATGTTATTCACACCAGACTGAATAACACACAATTCCACATGAACAAACCCAAGGAAAGGAGTTTGTTGCTATTGTGGAATCAAAGTAGCCCATCCCCTCTTTTGTTTGGAGGCAAAAGAGTTTTTCAATATTTGTGGGAGATATAAAAATATCTGTGAGGGTTAAGTTTGGGGCCTCTCTGCTATGACACTGTCACTTTGAATCCTTTCCTTTTTGTGCATCAGTGAGAGGGGGGAATAGAGGAAAAGAACCTCTAGGTCACTTTTGCCTTCTTGGGTTTATGAAGAACAAAATTAAGTGGTACATTGGAAAGTACTGTATTAATAAGGTTCATAAGCAACATGTTGGCATGTTTTTCTTGAAGCTACAGGGAACCTTTCAGTAGGCCATTGTTAACTGGGGGGGGTTCGCTTTTTAGGAATTATTTACTCTCAGTAGACAGACTTGCCGACTGGGGATGAAATCTTGGCTCTATTGAAGTTAGTCACAAATGCTCAGATTCCCAAAGGTGCTTAGGAACCTAAGCATTTAAGTCTGGAGTTTGTCACTGTTTTAGGCACCAGTACAATCCACAAAACTCATTCTAGGCTGATGCCAAACCCTATAGATGCCTAAACTCATTCAGTGCCTACATTTTCTCAGTAAAAGTTTTCTTGGTGTCTGTTTGTTTCTGCCTCTGGACATGCACATCACTGCATCACTCTACTGCCTAAGAACTACCTCCTGTCTAAGCACCAGGGCAGACCACAGACTGGGGAAAGATAAGCAGAAGAGTGCCCATGGTGCCCAATGAACTTTCCACTTTCAGGGGCTACCTGCTAGATTGGGTCCCATTCAAAATGTGACCAGAGAAGGTGGTGGAGCTGCTATTGCCACTGCCCACCTTATAATATTTAGACTGGTTGTTAGTGCACTCACCTGGGATGTGGGAAAGAGGGAGAGAGGTTTTGAACAGGGGTCTCCCACACCTCTCAGGACAGGGCTCTAACCACTGGGGTAATGGAATTCTGATGTGGGGCTCTCCCTCCCATTGAAGCTGTTCCACTGGATGGATAATAGTTCCTCAATAGTTAAATTTACTGAGAGCGAGTTCTGTAATTAGCTGCCTTTTTTTACAACATTGATGAATTGTGAAAGAAAATTAGAATTCTGTTAAATTTGTGAACAAGTGAATATGATGCAGGTGTATTTGATTACACTGAATGAAGCTTTATGTATCTGCATTTGATGTGTTAAAGTGCTTTCAGTTGTCATAGCTCACTAGTGCCCTCTTTTGGTCGTTAGTGACATCTTGCATTTGGGGTGCTGTATATTCAGTCCTGCTGTGATCTGAGCAACCTTTTTCTATGGATCCAGATTTAAAAAGCAATTTCAATGTACTCATATTTGTGTTCTGGTTCTTATTAATTGGTTTGGGGTTTTGCATTTGTTTTAGGCCAAAGAGCTGCCAACATTCAAAGACAATGATTTTATTAATGATGGCCAAAAGATTTATATTGATGAAAACAACAAAAAGGTGTTCCTTGAAAAGCTCAAAAAGGATGTGGAGGTAAGAATGTAATCTGCTCAATTTTTATATAATTATACCATACTGTGCATCAAGTCATATGTACAGCTGTGCAAAAACCATTTGTAGTTCATAAATGTATTCGGTTAAAAATAAATTTGTCAGCACAGACTTCTTTAAATGAAATACAATCTAATCTTTCAGGAATGATCATTTAATAAATATCCCTTCTACCATAGATGGTTGTCATAGATTGCCTATGTCTTGATGATATGCTTGTACTTAAAATGCTTTACAGGCATAATAGCACATGGAGTGAGCTAAGTATTGCTAGCTATATTTTACAGCTGGGGAAACTGGAGGCACAGAGAAGTTGTGGTTTACCCAAGGCCCTACATTGAGTCAGTGGCAGAGAACACAGGTCTCCCAGCTCCCATTCCTGTGCTTACTCCATCTGCTATTCAATTTACTTCAGTCATCCAATTTTATACCATCGTAATTACAGTAGTATGAGTGCCTTACATATTTGTATACACTCCTCTCATATTCTAATAACAGAATACTGTATGCTTCTGTTATTGAGCACACAGCCAACATTCAATACAAAAATATTGGTTTACACTATTTTTTAATCCTAATTCTTAAAATACTGATTCGGCTCAGAGTTAAGTTATTTTAATCATAGCTATCTATTGAGAAAATAAAGTTGAAGTATTTCCCCATAACTCAGACTTAACAGGGCCTTCAGCTTTTTATATTGAATTTTTTTTTAACATTGACATTGTCTGATATTAGCACAGCTCTAGGATTTATGTTTATCAGTTGAAGGCTGTTGCAAAGCATCATGGAATATTGTGTGTGTAACATTTACAGAATGGTCTGGAGATCAATTTCTCATTAATGGGATAGTAGATTTTGATATAATTCACGCATATTTATATATTCACGTGTGTGTGTGTGTGTATATGTATGTGTGTATATGTATGTGTGTGTATATTTATATATATATAAATTATAAATCCAAAGGATTTTTCCTCCAATTTTTAGCATCGTTAGGATAGGACAAATTAGACTTCAATTCTTGAGCCTTTCTTTAAGCATGTAACATTTTTGCTGACTACATTTTTTACATTAGACTTCACACAAGATGTAAAGAAATGCAATGAATGCCGTAGTTGTTTTATCTCCAAAATATGGATCAAGTGTGGTCTTCTACATAGCTTTCATTTACTATATTTTAAATATGATGGCAGACTTTAGAAAGTCAGTCTTAGTCATATTCTGAGTGACTTTTATAGTGTTTACAGTTTTGAAATCCATACAGAAAGTTCGTTAAATTTGTATGCAGACAACTAATGAAGTGACTTTGACATCTGATCCCAATAGTGGGAGAACAAAATTTAACCTTATTTTTCTTTTATCAGTTACCATGTTCTTATTTAGATAGGCAGTTCTACTTAACTGCTCAAAAATCTGAGTGCAATTTCTATCCAATGCATAAACTCTCAAGTTTGAGAATACATTTTAAATAAATGAATAACATAAATATGTTATTCCACAATATTTATAGTGAAATACACAAAGTGTAACAGTCTTTGGGATGTACAGTTTAGCTTTCCCCCTTTCTCAGTGAGTATTGACCCCATTTCTCTGTAACTATGGGTTTATATTCCACCTCCTCTTAATTTCCAAACTCCTTGAGCCAGCTCTCTGTTCCCATTGTATTGACGTTCTCTAATCCAGCTCCCTATTAAATTTCCATCTATCTGGCTTCTCACTCTACTGAAACTGTCCCCACAAAAGACACTAAGGAATTCTTAGGATCTCTTCTCCATGGTGAGTTTCTTCAATCTCACCTGTCTTTTTACACTTCTTATTGAGACCCTCTGTGAGTGTCCATTACAACTGTTCTTTCCTAGTTCTATTGTTACCTTCGTGGTTGCTCTTTCAGCCTGACAATCAATAGCTCTTTCTTTGTTGGGGTTTCTCAAAGATCTGTCCTTGGTCCCCTCCTCCTACAACTGACTTCGTCCACTCCTGTAGTATCTCATCACCTCTGTGCTAACACTCAAATCTACCTCCGTCCTTGACTTCTCCCACTCTCTCCAGGCTCACATCTCTTCCTGTTGCTAGTATCACCTTATTGATGATCTGCCACTTCCTTAAACTTCCCCCAATCCTTCCTCCTGCTTCCTTTCTTCATCAACACTGACAACTTTATCCTCCTCCCCATTACTTGAAAATGCAACCATGATATTATCTTTGATTCCTCCTTTTCCTTCTCTCTTCACAACCAGGATCTTGACAAATCTTGTCATTTTTCCCTTTTCAATGTTTCTATAGGTCTTTATGATAGGGGTCCCTAAAGAGGGGCAGGAAAGGGTGCTGGTAGATGGTAAGGAGCTGAACTGAATAGAATAGCCACTGGAAATTACTTCTAGGATCCATCTGTCTGAGGTGATAAGCTCCCAGGAAGGCAGGAAATGGGAGAGATGATTTTACAGCCCAGAAGGACCAACTGTTTTAGCTCCTTATCGGATAGTAAGACTTTGTAGCACCTTAGAGACTAACCAGTTTATTTCAGCATAAGCTTTTGTGGGCTATAGCTCACTTCATTGGATGCATAGAATGGAACAGAAGTAAGATGCATTTATACACACACAAAGCAAAACACACAAAAAAATTGTACATTAGCATACCAATTCTAAGAGGCTGTTTAATTTGGATGGGCCATTATCAGCAGGAGAAAAAAAAACCTTTTGAAATGGATATCTGTCAGGCAGGAGATAACACCGATTGCAGGTAAATTAACAAGGGAAATGCAATCGATTAGTGTAATGAGAGAACCATTCACAAGTTCTATTTAGCCCTTGGATTATTGTGTCCAATTTGAAAATTAATTACAGTTCCTCAGTTTCTCATTGGAGCCTGTTTTGGAAGTTTTTCTGTTTCAAAATTGACACCACCAAGTCTTTAATGGAATGGCCAGGAAGGTTGGAAGTGTTCTCCTACCACTGGTTTTTGAATGTTATGATTCCTGATGTCAGATTTGTGTCCATTTATTCTTTTGCGTAGAGACTGGCCGATTCGGCCAATGTACATAGCAGAGGGGCATTGCTGGCACATGATGGCATATATCACATTGGTCGATGTGCAGGTGAACGAGCTTCTGGTGTGGCTGATGTGATTAGTTCCTATAATGGTGTTAGTTGAAGAAATCCATTTCAAAAGGTATTTTTTCTCCTGCTGATGATGGCCCCTCCAAATTAAACAGCCTCTTAGAATTGGTATGCTAATGTACAACTTTTTTTTTTTTTTTTTGCTTTCTGTGTGTATAAATGCATCTTACTTCTGTTCCATTCTATGCATCCGATGAAGTGGGCTATAGTTTATTGTGTATAAAGCAATAAAAGACACTGGTGGAGCCAAAAAGCAGTCTCCTGCCTGTATTTTGAAGAGGGCGGTCAGAGGCCCGCTTACAGATATAGACTAACACGGCTGCTAATCTTAAACTTATAGTGTTGAATGGGACTGACGTTACCTGTTCTGTTCATAACAGCCTCCACTATCAGAGAGTTGGGAGTAGGGTGGAGAAAAGAAATACTGAGCCTCTGGAGGTAGGGGGGGAAGTAATACTTTTTGTTGACTCATTTACACATATGTGGGACAGTGGCTGGAGTTTGCCACATTGTGTGTGTTGGATTAAGCAAAGAGTCATTGATGGGCAAGGCAGTCTTGCCCTGAGGAAGTGAATGAAGGTGTGTTGTGTTCCCTGAATCTCCTCTAATGGTACTTGTAAGGTGTCTGTTACCCTTTTTATAAGTTCTTGAAAGGCCTTGAAGTAATCAGGATAGAATAGCAGGGGAGGCATGACAGCCTTGTCTGATGATAAGCAGGATTTGTGAGAAGGTGGAGTTTCATCCTCCTCCACTAGTTTCTCCTCGGAGGGATGTATCCAGAGGGCAAGATCTATAGGTGTTGGTTGATGTTCCTGACATGAACGCTTTCGGGATGGCTCTCTGTAGAAAGCGATTCCAGTAGGCCTGTGGTTTTGAACCTTTTTTGATTTGCAGGGCCCTAAAAAAATTCAATTGGAGGTGCAGATGCCTTTGGAATCTCTCACACAGTCTGCGGACCTCCACGGGTCCATGAACCACAGACTGAAAAACATTGTTTTATGGTAATTACAGTCTTTTGTGCACTCTTTAGACAGAGTCCACAGGCCACCCAGGGGTCCAGAGACCACAGGTTGAACACCATTGCAGTAAGCCCATTGTGGCAGTGCATATAGGAATAGTGCAAAGTTGTCATTGCAATGGTATCAGGGCATACTTCCTGCTACGAGCTCCTTCTTCGGTGTGAATTTCTAGAAAGGAAGGTTGGAAGGTGGAGGAACCAAGTATAGACACCTCTGAGTCAGATGAGGAGTCATCCCCTATACCCTTGGGACAGAGGTGAGTATGTATTGGTGATTAGGTCAGTTCCTAGCCCTGGGAAAAGACCTGCAGTTGAGCAGTACTGAGGTTAGAAAGGAGGCTGGTAAAGCCATGCTGGAGAAAGTCATTACAGTAACAGCTGGAAGTATCTCTTGGAGTCCTCAAAAAGTCTGCAGGGGGACTGTGTCGGTTCTGAAGGGTGAGTCACTGTTGAAGAAATGGACAGGAGGATAAGTGGGTTTCATGAGGTTGGGTCAGTATCAGTGGGGAGAACCTCTCATTATCTCTTCATAATGGTGATTTGGGTCTTTGAGGATTTGGAGGTTCTCATGAGATAGGAGCCTGGATGCTGTAAAATATTAGGTGATCCTGAAGACTGCACCTAAATAGTTACAGTATGTTTTTTGCTTCTGGCTATGGAAGTTGGTACCAATGAGGACTTTGTCTTGGGTTCTGGCTTTTGGAGGCACTAAGTCAAATGCCAATGTCCGTGCCATGCTAGATAGCTTCTTGGAATGTGATTTGGTCGTCTTAGTCAGATACTGTGGTCATGGTACCAGAGGGATGGGAGCCTCAGCTCCATATTGGGACACGGTCTCCTGAGACCCCGATCAAGGTGGTGTCTTTCCCCTTTTCTTTTCTTGTTTTGGAGAATGAGGTATTTTCTTCTTGGAAGGTCTGGGGAGTATCTCTGAGCCTCCAGAATCTTTGCTCTCTGCAGAAGCAGAGGTGATCGGTGGACCCGATGTACCAAGAGGAGACTTGGACCCTGTGGAGCTCAGAGAGTGCTCCATGAGTAGGAGTTAGTCTGTCCGCCCTCATTCTTCAGATTCAGCTTGAATGTCCGTGGCTGAGGGGAAAGGACCTTGGCAGGTCTGGCAAGGACTGAAACCCACTTGAGGCTAGGAAAGTGGCCTGGAAAATAACACGAGTCCAAAATGGGCAGACAAGGAAAGAGGGCAGAAAACTTGCTCAAAGCATAAAGTTGTGCTAATAAAAGAAAAATATAACTAAGAAAGAACTAAAAGAAAAGATGTACCAGAAAGTGAGGTGCAGCAAACCGCATGGCTCAGCTAACAGATGCTGTGATGCACCGTCTCAAGCCACAGACAGTTGAGAGGGAGCTGGAGTCATGGTGGGTCTGCCTCTACCGAGATACCCTCATATCTTCCTGTATGGCAGGTGTCTGTTCTCCTTCAATTCTTTCCTCAAGCCCGTTTTTTTCACCTTGCTTTCCACTGTTGACTTCCTCTTCCATGTGGTGTGTGCCTCTCGTCCTCCATCTCTACTGAAAAATACGAACACTAGTATGTTAATGTTTCATTTAGATTGTGAGCCACTCAGGTGGGTGGTCATGAAGAGAATGTGATCTGGTTGTAGTCCTACACTATGTAGAACTTAACAAATTGTAGGTCCAACAGCTACATTTTCCACTTTCAACAGGCAGACCGCATTTAATACATTTTCTCTGTATGATTCTTGAATTGAGCCTGAAGCCCAAAGGAAAAGGAACATTGTAGTCAGGCCATAATTAACTATCCTATGAAACAAAGTACAGCAAATAGCATGGTGTTATGTGGAACTCTGGACAGCAGAGACAAATGATTGGCTAACAGTGAGACTGATCCTTCTCAAGAGGAAAATGGTGTTGCTTTTCCTGAAGACTTTCATCATTACTAGAACAGGGTGGTACAGCAGGCTATGCTTGACCTCTGGGCTGTTACATTTCATGTTTACTAATTACAGTATCACATTGCTAGCCTCTTCAAACAGGAGGGGGCAGTCAGGGGACAAGAAGCAGGGGGGCTTAGATAAAAGGTGGGGTCGTGTGGGGGGAGGACAGTTAGGGTGGCGGGGTCTCCGGAGGGGGCAATCAGGGGACAAAGAGTGCGGGGAGGGTGTTGGATGATGGGATGGAGGTTCTGAGGGGGACAGTTGGAGGCAGGAAGTGGATGGGGATCAGATAGGGGGCGGGGCTAGGCTGTTTGGGGTGGCACAGCCTTTCCTACCTGGCCCTCTTCACAATTTTGAACTCCAATGTGGCCCTTGGGCCAAAACGTTTGCCCACCCCTGATCTACAGCATCTGTGTCCCTGACCTCTCTTGAGCCCCCAATGCTAATGATGTTATAATGTGTAATAGTGAGTTTCAGATAGCAAAATAATAAAATACATTTAAAATGGACATTTTCATCTACTCCCACTGCCTCTTCCCACACTTCAGGTTGTGCGGTCTGAACCTGGCACAACAATCCTGAGTATATCCCTGTTAAATCCAGTTTTAGCCCCCATCCCAGCCACCGTCTATTAGAGATATTTGCTCTTCTTTGTAGACATTTATCTTTACATACTTTCCTATGTTCACAGTCAGATCTAAGAGGTCACTGATATTGACATTGCTTATTATCATCTTCTAGTTCCTTGCTCAGTTAAAACTCATGGACTACAGCTTGCTGCTTGGAATTCACGATGTTGAGAGAGCTGAACAGGAAGAGGTAGAGTGTGAGGAAAACGATGGAGAAGATGAAGGGGAAAGTGATGGGACCCACCCTATTGGAACGCCACCAGACAGTCCAGGAAATACACTGAACAGCTCACAGCCTTTGGCTCCAGGGGAATTTGATCCAGCCATAGATGTTTATGGAATAAAATGCCATGAAAGTAAGCAGTATTGCTGTGAATATTTTTATGTATGAGATGTTTTTATTCTTGCACCAAAATCTCAAAGCCTTCATAACTATATAAAGGCAAAAATTATATTGCACAATCCATTCTGTAGAAAAGGAAATTCGTTCATTTTTGGTGCAGCAGAAAGTTGAAGGCATCTATATTGGTTGGCTTTGATTTATTTGATTATTTATTTCTTGGCCATTGTAATGTCTGGAAACACAGTAAAACAGTTTACCTACAGCCCAAGCAGCTAATGTACTTGCTCAACTGTTTACATTGCTGCATCTTGCGTGGGGATACAAGGATTCTTAGAATCCAGGAGAAAAGCTCCTTTGTGGGGAGAGGTGGAAATCTGTTTGCTGTACATAACCGTTTTTTAGGCTGGTAGATAAGCCAGTACTTTTAGCAGTGGCTCAGAAAAAGGAGCAAATCACTGCTTTGACCTAGATCTCAAAGACTTTACTTCTAAAAATACTTGTAGACTTTGAGCCCAGTGTTGTACTACTAAGAAAATCTCATATGTTTTGCATAAGAAGCAAGTTCTCAGGAAGTCTATACCAATGCTTTCTATTTAAAGTTCCCACAGATTGTTCAAGGCAGACAAAGTATCTGCTTTCTGTCAAGGCCCTGCTTTGTAAATATATTGGTAAATCAATTTTTCTACCATTCATAAATGAAATGTGATCTTAATTCCTGAAACACAAGCAGTGTCCACAAAATATATACTGTATGTACATGGCCATTTTTCCATATTTATATCTCAGAAATAATTGTGGATGAAATGAAAATACATGTTGGTTTTATATTGTCTTATGTCTACTAGTGTTGCACTTTGCATTCTTTTATTTCATATGTATGAAGGCAGCTAAACTATAAATAAAAAGGGCCAGAGCCTACATTTTTTAAACACTGAAAGCTCTGACTGAAGTCAGCCTCTCCCTTTCCTGAAGATTGACTTCATTTTAGTCACATCTCAAGAGATGGAACCTTGATTAAAATGCTTGTAAAGTCATTCTGACTGCAATACGTTTGTCATTTTGTAGATGCACCTAGGAAGGAGGTTTACTTTATGGCCATTATTGATATTCTTACTCATTATGATGCAAAAAAGAAAGCTGCCCATGCTGCAAAAACAGTTAAACATGGTGTAAGTATCTGTTTGTTTTCTCTAATTCCATTGCTGCTTCTGACTGGTGCATAGTTTTGGGGATTTATGGAAGGATGCAAAATAAGTCAAGTTTTTCTTTTAATTTTCTGAACTAAATATTTAAATAATTGTGATCCAAAACTAGAAAGTAATTGTTACACATTAAATAGTAAGAATGAAAATGCTTTCCCACCTTCACCTGTAGTGTTCATTATTTGTGAACACTATAATAGATGCTGCATCAATATTGGATCATTTCTAGGTATTGAATTTGTGAGACTTTTTAAAATGGTGCTTATAGCAATAAACACCTAAATATATCCTTTTCAGAATGTGGCAAGTATTTATCACAGTGGCTTTGACTGTAAGCTAGCGTGTTCTTTCAAAGTCCCACAAAGTGAAAACTTTTTTTCACCCTGTGATTGTATTAGGAAAGAATCTTTAAAATATTACGCCAGATCCAGACAAATACATAATCTATAGCAGGAGTAGGCAACAGTTCTGGGGGGCTCTGCATTTTAATTTAATTTTAAATGAAGCTTCTTAAACATTTTAAAAACCTTATTTACTTTATATACAACAATAGTTTAAGTTGTATATTTATAGATTTATAGAAAGAGACCTTCTAAAAACATTAAAAAGTAAATTAAGGTTTCATGTGTCAGTAATAGAGTGAATAAATGAAGACTCGGCACAAATTCTGAAAGGCTGCCAACCCTTGATCTATAGTGTACTGAATTATTTTTCCAAATAGACAACACTTAAACTTTGGTTACAGTTTTAAGAGCAAATCTCAGGAGCTGTATATCCTCTTACTATTGCAAATGATCCATAGCATAAGGCTCATCTTTGCCAAAAAATAGCCTCACCCTTTTAATGTTTTGTTGATTTGAACAGTGGTTTTACCTAGAAGTTATTCGTCTGTTTTTTAAAATGGTAAATATGACGAGAACTCTGTATGCAGAAGTCTTCATTTAGGCCTTGATCCTGCAAACAGAGCTGTATGGCAGACCCTTATGCTCATTTGCAGTCCCATAAAAGTCACTTATGGGTTAGATTGCACGATAAAGAACGTAATGACTATGTTGTGCATTTGTTGGCCCAATCTGCTGAGAGTTTACTCCAAAATGTATAATATGGTTTACTTTGTAAGGCTTTTAGTAAAATACAATTTGATTTAAAAAAAAAAACATAAGAACTCAAATGTATTGCTTTTACTACCTTCAAGTCTCTTGTTATTGTAAGTACAGATAAGGTAATATGACTATCACTATTTGACTATAAGGGTAGTTATGCTCTAGAATAAACTTTCAAGGGAGGTTGTGGAATCCCCACCACTGGAAGCTTTTAAAAACAGGTTGAACAAACTCCTGTGAAGGATGGTCTGTTTACTTGGTCCTGCCACAGAGCACAGAGCTGGACTTGATGACTTCCCACGGTCCCAAGCTTAACTGTTTCAGAGGGGTAGTTGGGGAAGAGAGAACGTTACACTTTTAAAGGAGGGGACTGTTCCTGCACTTATGCCAGTGAGTACAGTTACTCCAGTGTCAAACCTCATAGAGTTCCCTGGGTTTCTGCAAGGGAGTAACTACCTTTGTCTGCTATCTTGTTTGCAGATGGTGCCCTAGAACTGAAAATGGCAAAGGAGTTTTAAGTAATGGTTTCCATACAAAAATATTCAATTAAAACTGCTTTTTCTCCCTTTTTTACTTCTCCTCTGTATAGGCAGGTGCAGAGATTTCAACCGTTAATCCTGAACAGTATTCAAAGCGCTTCTTGGACTTTATCGCCAACATCTTGACGTAACCTATCATGTTACATAGGACAGACACAAGACCAGGGGACAGCATCAGTGGCTACAAGTGTAGGGAAAAGAGAGGAACTCAGAGAAGTGCTCATCTTGCAGAAAGCAACCCCCTTGTTTACATCTGCTGGCAAAGATGACAAATTTGGGTTGGAATACTCGCTTTAACAGCTGCCTGATATTCCCAGCATAGTTCTAGCTATTTCTGACTTTTTTGTTTGTGCAAAAAATATATTAATTAATTGAAAAGATCAGCTTTCCTCAAAGTGCATTGCAATGGCAGCACTCCGATGCTACTAGCTGAAATGGAATGAATGAGCAGAGGTGTGAGGGTGGGAGAGGAGTAAATGCATGTTAAATCTACAATAGTGGTATCAAATTGTAAACTGTGGATCAGTTTATTTTTTGAATGAAAGGATGCAAGACAGAATTCATGATGATGATGATAAAACTTTTACTGCGAATGTTACACTTATACCCTGCACACTGGCACTCCTTAAAAATAACAGCAACATTAAACCCTTGGTGCTGGAAGCTTTTCTGTTAGCTCCATTGCTTTTTTTTTTTTTTTTTTCTTTTCCATCCACACATTGCATCAGGAAGTCCAAACTCCCAAGAGTCCAAGAGCTAATGACTCTTGTTTTACAAAGAGCTAATGCCATATTCATGCTGCATATATGTTTTTGCTAGCGAATTTGTCAGGGGAAAAACCTGCTTATTTCACTTTTAGTACCTGAAGTTTTTTTCATTGTTATACTGTTATATTCTTGCAATATATGAGCTAATAATGCTACAAGGGGAAAAAAGCTTATTTGAAGAAGTGCATAGTTTTGGGCAATAGTAGCTACATCTTCCAGCACAGGAAGGTGAGCAAAGTGATAGAAATCTCCATTCTCCTGTAATCTAATGAGAATCTGAATTTTAAATGCTTATATTATACTATTTAAACAGTGGTATTTTATTATAAATTATCCCTCTAAAAATCAAGTCCTGAATTTTACTGTTTACATTATTAGGAAAACAGGGATACTTTTGAATTTCAGTGTTTGTGTACAGTATGTGATTTTGAAGTTTACATGTAAAGTTATTTTGCAGTACAGATGAAGTAATCTTTGTCATCTCTTGAGGTGTAACTTGCAGTAGTGTACTTAAGTAATATCTCACGCCCATGGTAGAGTCTCTTACAATAAACAGAGGTTGTTTTTGAGGGGTCTTTTTTTTTTTTTTTCAGATGTTCTTTATCATCTTAAATGACTTAGTATTTCCCAAATTTGGTTGTATAAAACATTGCCTAAAACTGTGCGGATCATGTTTAACCTGTTAAAAAATTTAAACAATGACACTGTATTTACTTTCCTGTATTTTTTTCTGAAAGGTTCCAAGCTTAAAAAGTGAGACACAAAATTAGACATGCTTAAAGTTTATCTACTTATACACTGTGCTAAAGCTGTGCCTTTAGAGCTCTTCATTGAAACAGTTGTTTTTATAGGCAATTTAGAAAACAAACTCCCATCCTCCCGCCATAACTTATAACTTAACAAACCCAGGAGTGCCAGGATGCCTTCTCCAGTAACTTAACGTCAGTGCTGTTAAGACTGCAACTGTGCATAATGTATGTAGTGTTTACTTCAGAAAAGCCTATTTAAAAGCAGCAGACCTGAATCTTCGGCAGCCAAAGGCAATACCATCCCTATTGCTGTGTACTGATTTTTTAAAAAAACATGGTTTTGTTACCCTTAACTGAAGGCTGTTAACAGCACTGTAATGTATGTGTGCACTTCTGTATTGTATGTATTTAAATACATTGATACTGTGGCTTGATTTTTGTTTTGTCCCCTCTTCATAACCCCAGTTAACTGTGGCATCCCATGAACGTTCAGTTTTCTGAAGTATACTGTGGCTCCTAAAGTTATGAGACTGCAGAGAAGTCCTGAAGTAAAAACAAGTTACACACGCATGATCTGAGTAAATACTTAGTTGTGGCTAATTAGTGTAAGTAGGGTGACCAGATGTCCTGATTTTATAGGGACAGTCCCGATTTTTGTGTCTTTTTCTTATAGGGGCTCCTATTACCCCCCACGTCCTGTCCTGATTTTTCACATTTGCTGCCTGGTCACCCTAAGTGTAAGCCTTTTTTTAGAAGCTTACCTCACCGCATTCTTTTTGTCTGTAACAGTCTTTGTCACTCGTTATTTCTGATAAACTGTTTATTTGGACAGGGTAAGGAAGATTCAGATTGTATCTCCTAGTGCTAAGTCTACACTCCAGACATGAGCAAGGCTTTATAAAATAAAGCACTTTGATGACTCACTAGGTAAATCCTTTGTCCTTGTGTTTCGACCGCACTTTTGATCACTTGTAGATTGAATTTTGGATACTAAAGTGAACGTGTCATTGAAATGTGAATCTCAAAGAAAAATATGAAACTGAATATTTTTTCATTAGACTTACAGCCTCTTTTTTTCCATAGTGGCTTGAAGCTTTTAGCCTTTGTCTCTTTGTGCTTGAATGTAATTTCTGAGGTAACTCAACCTGTGCTCGGAGAGCAAATATGAAGATTTGTTAGTAGCAATTCTAACATTAAGGTTTAATACAAAATTGAAACTTCCTCCACCGTGGCTCATTGAGAGGTTTGTCATAAATAATAAAGACCCCCAACCAAATCAGTTATTAAAAAGTACTCAGAAGCAGGTTAGAATAATTCTGGTGTTTGTAGACACAAAACCCCTTTGTGTTCTGGCATTACAGCGCTTTGATTCTCAGAGCTTTCCACACATGTTTCCTATGTCATTTCTTTAACAATACTCTCAGGGTAACAATGCCAGAGCCCAGGTCTAATTCACACTGTCCTGTCTTCCATTTTGACTGGGAGTCTCAATTTTGAGTTAATATTTTCTATTTTAATTTCCTTATTTGATCGTGGAACTATAACAATATAATGAGCCTTTTACCTGAAGAATGTACATGGTAGAAGTTGTTCATTTTCTTCTAAGGGGACAGCTATTGTAACATAGTCATTATCTTAAAAGCAGGAGGAGGGGAGAGAGAGGAGAGGATCATCTCTCTAATGATCCAGTGAGCCTCTTAATGTACTGTCCAGTCATCACAGGCTCTGCTGGGTCCCCACTAGCATCTCTGCACAGGCCCTTGACATAGTCACTCCTACAAGTATTTGGTTTTTAATGTGAATTCGGTGCTCAAAGAAGTGCAGCACAGGCTAGAGTCTGACTAGTATGGGAAGGTGGTGTGCAAGTGTCCCCAGCCAGCTCTGAGATTGGGCCTCAGTTCTAACCTGTATTTTAAGATCCATCTCTTGAGCAGGCTGCCAGCTGGACCAAATTAGATGCTAGTTTTAGAAAGTGGACTCATAGCTGTTGTCGGAGATCTCCAATTGTGATCTCACTGGCAACATACAATAAGACTTGCACCCAATGGTGAAGGGTGCTAGTTACTTATAGGACTAGCATCTACAGTGAGGAAGGTACTAGCTGTCCAGATATGCACAAAGAAACAGTCCTTGCCTCAATGAGGTTACTTTGGCTGACTTTTCAATTAAATACTGAACAGTCAGGGTCTGTCTTCTAAGTGGTGCTTTATACTCTTTTTCCAAAGCTTCTGGACTTTATCCAGCTGCTCTTTCCAAGAAGTATCATGCATTCAAGTTCTTTATAGGTCCCTGGAAAGGTTGCCTATAGAATAGAGGGTTCAGTCCAGTTACTCTAGCAGGCCCCAGGATACCAGTCTGCATTTAGTATTTTAATGACTACACTGCAATCTTTCTGGTTGAACCTCCTTTCTGCAGTCCATGCAAGGGCTTCGAGGTGGCTGCCACAAACTCCGAACAAAGTGCACTCTACTAGTCTCACTCACCCCTCCCTTGGACCAGTCCTTGACCTCACCCTCTCCAATAGATTCCCATAGTCTGAGGATGATTAACCCTTATGTGTATGGAGGGCTCCACAATCTAGACCTCTGGATTGCTGCTGCTCACTTCTAGTATCTAAAGAATGCCTGAATCATGGTACTGTATCCACTGGGGGGGGGGGGGAGCAAAATGTCATTTCTATACACTTACATTTTTTGTTTTGACTTTCATTTGCTGGTCTGAACCTGTGTAAATGTTGTTTATACAAACATAAAATTTGTATATTTGCCACATTAATGGAAGTTCTACAGCAGGGGTGGGCAAACTACAGCCCTCAGGCCACATCCGGCCTGTGGAACCATCCTGCCTGGACCTTGAGCTCCCGGCCGGGAAGGCTAGCCCCTTCCCCCTGCTTTGCTGTCCTCCCTCCCCCTCAGCATGCCACACCGCCAGCACTTTGGGCAGCATATTGGCATGACTGGCTCAGACAGATTTAAAATTGAATATAGGGGGCCCTGGCACAGGGACAGGCACTGGGGCAGCTCAGCACTTGTGCACCCCCCGGCCGGGGGTCTGCACTTCCGGGGCAGGTGAGAGCAGGGAGGGAGGCTCACCTACAGCCTCGGGAGCAGGCAGGAGGTGCAGGTGGCGTAAGCACAGCCAACGCGGGTGGAGGATTCAGGAGGACACCGGGCGGCCACGCAGCCAGCAGGAGAGAAGCGGCGCTTTGAAAGGGAAACTGCCACTTCTCTCCAGCTCTGATGCTGCCCCTGCTCCTCCCGAGTCCTCCGCCCATGTTCAGGGGCCACATTCCAAAAGGGGCTTTAGAAGGGGGCTGGATAGGGAAGGAGGGCCTGGGGAGGGGGTGGTCAGGGGACAGAGCAGAGGGAGCTGGATCAATTGGGGTTTCTGAGGGAGGCAGTAAGGGGATGAAAAGTGTGAGGGGTGGATAAGGGGGCGGGGCCAGGCTGTTTGGGGAGGCACAGCCTTCCCTACCCGGCCCGCTATACAGTTTTGGAACCCCGAATTGGCCCTCAAACGTTTGCCCACCCCATTCTACAGCCAAAGGAACAGACCTATGTTTTCCAAGTCACAAGAGGTTATTGGAAACCAATAATGCCAAACTTAATCCAAGTTTAGTAACTGAAATTCAGCTCAGATGTAGCATTTACCGTTTTTCCAAATGCAAGATGAGTGAGAAGGTGCCTTTACCAAAAGGAACAGTTACTTTCTCATAACAGTACTTCTCACATTCTTTCCTTATCTATTTTTTCCCTCCTTTATTCTGGATTCTTCTGAAGTTTGCTTAAGTTTGAGTGGGGAAAAGGGAGTTGCTGACTCAAGCGGGAGGAGTTGTCTTTTTACCTCCTATGGTAGGGTTTACATTTTTTTTTTCCTGATGGATGGAGAAAAGGACTGAAAACTACAAGTAATTGATCTTACTGTATGTACTGAACAGTGTAAACATTTGCTTTTGTGCAAAGGGGCTGGTCCTCACTAGGGGTGGGGATCGACGGCAGATACGCAACTTCAGCTACGTGAATCACGTAGCTGAAGTTTGCGTATCTGCCGCCAACTTACCTCTCGTCCCCACGGCGGCGGCAGTCAGCGGCGCGCTCCCCCGTCGACTCCAGCTTGCGCCTCCCGGCGAGCTGGAGTTCCGGAGTCGACTGGGGGAGCTCCAGGCGATAGATTTATCGCGTCTTAACAAGACGCGATAAATCGATCGCCAGAAGCTCGATCCCGCGCCGCACGAGTGAAGACCAGCCCTAAGTGTTCATTTCCAAACACATTATTTGACGTCAAAATGGTTGATCCGGATAGAATTGCAGTGTCTCAAAGAATTACAGTAACAGCTAAGTAACCTATGCTTTTCTGAAACCAAAGATGAAATAGCATCTGAACCTATTTAAATGGTAAATAAAATGAGGAAGACTTTGTAGCACCTTAGAGACTAACCAGTTTATTTCAGCATAAGCTTTCGTGGGCTATAGCCCACTTCATTCGATCCCTAGAATGGAACAGAAGATGCATTTATACACACACAAAGAAAGAAAGAAAAAAAGGAAAAAAAAGTTGTACATTAGCATACCAATTCTAAGAGGCTGTTAAATTTAGATGGGCCATTATCAGTAGGAGAAAAAAATACCTTTTGAAATGGAGACTGTCAGGCAGGAGATAACACTTATTGAAGGTAAATTAACAAGGGAAATGCAATCAATTAGTGTAATGAGAGAACCATTCACAAGTTCTGTTAAACCCTTGGTTTATTGTATCCAATTTGAAAATTAATTCCAGTTTCTCGATGATCCCTTTCTTGATGATCCCTCACTCTCACAGATCTTGGGAGACAGACCAATCCTCGCACAGCCCCCCCAACCTGAAACAAATACTCACCAGCAACCACACACCACACAACAAAAACACTAACCCAAGTACCTATCCTTGTAACAAAGCCCGATGCCAACTCTGTCCTCATATCCATTCAACTGACACCATCATAAGACCTAATCACATCAGCCACAGCATCAGAAGCTCATTCATCTGCACATCGACCAATGTGACATATGCCATCATGTGCCAGCAATGCCCCTCTGCTACATACATTGGCCAAATCGGCCAGTCTCTACGCAAAAGAATAAATGGACACAACTCTGACATCAGGAATCATAATATTCAAAAACCAGTAGGAGAACACTTCAATCTTCCTGGGCATTCCATTAAAGACTTGATGGTGTCAGTTTTGAAACAGAAAAACTTCCAAAACAGACTCCAACGAGAAACTGAGGAATACAGACTAACACGACTGCTAATCTTAAGCCTATTTAAATGGTGTTTCTTGTGTCTCTAGCACATTTATACATGAATTCACACATTTAATTAAATAATCTCTCAGAGTCAAATTAATTTACTAAGAGATTTTAAGCAAGTGCAAAATGATTAGATGAGCAGAATGACTTAAAAATAGGAGTGCTAATTCCTGCATTGTTGCATTTCCAAGCATGACAATCTTTTTTACAACTGCTGTTTCAAACTTGAGTTGGTTTTCTTCTTTCCTAAAGTAAACCTCTAACATTTTGAATTACATTTCCAGTTTGTGGCTTCAGTTTTTTTTCCATTGTAGAACCACTAATCTTGTATGAATTAATTTTCTGGTAGGCAGTCGTATCATTAGTCACTGTATCGGTGATTTTTGACATGAATTTAGCAGGTGTCTAGAACACAGTTTTGTTCACTACATTTTTGAAGACTGACTTTTGTCCACACTCCAGGGTTATTGTCTCCTAATTTGCTAAGAAGAGATAAAATACCCCAAATTTCTTTCCCTTCCATCCTGCTAGAGTCAAATGTCTTGCACTGACTCATTTTATTTGCCTTTTTATTACATCTTTAGAAATTAATTTACTTTGTGGAACTCTTATGTCAGGTAAGTGTCGTCATTTTCTCCCAAGCCTAGGAGAGTTATGAAACTTTCATTTTTTGTTTTCTGCTGATCTGCTCAGACTGGTGCTGGCTTGATCCAGCCCTGGATCATAGGCTCTTTGTTAATCATAGACTTTAAGGTCAGAAGGGACCATTATGATCATCTAGTCTGACCTGCACAACTCAGGCCCCAGAATCTGACCCACCCACTCCTGTAATAAACCTATGACTGAACTATTGAAGTCCTTAAATCATGGTTTTAAAAACTTCAGAGAATCCTCCAGCAAGTAACCCGTGCCCCACGCCGCAGAGGAAAGCGAGAAACCCCCAGAGCTTCTGCCAATCTGCCCTGGAGGAAAAGTGCTTCCCGACCCCAAATATGGTGATCAGCTAAACCCTGAGCATGTGGGCAAAACTCACCAACCTGACACCCAGGAAATAATTCTCTGTAGTAGCTCAGATCCCACCCCATCTAACATCCCATCACAGGCCATTGGGCATATTTACTGCTAATAGTCAAAGATAAATTAATTGCCCAAATTAGGCTATCCTATCATACCGTCTTCCCCCACACACACACACTACTCCCCTTGAAAGGCTGTTCCAGAAACTTCACTCCTCTGATGGTTAGAAACCTTCATCTAATTTCAAATCTAACTTCCTGCTGGCCAGTTTATATCCTATTTGTTCTTGTGTCCCCACTGATACTGAGCTTAAATAATTCCTCTCCCTCCGTGGTATTTATCCCTCTGATATATTTACAGAGAGCAATTATATCTCCCTTCAACCTTCTTTTGGTTAGGCAAAATAAGCCAAGTTCTCTGAGTCTTATTTCATAAGATCGGTTTTCCATTCCTTGGAGCATCCTAGTAGCCCTTCTCTGTACTTGTTCCAGTTTGAATTCATCCTCAAATATGGGAGACCAGAACTGCACACAGTATTCCAGATGAGATCTCACCAGTGCCTTGTATAATGGTACTAACACCTCCTTATCTCTACTGGAAATACCTCACCTGACGCATCCCAAGACCACATTAGCTTTTTTTAACTGCCATATCACATTGGCAGCTCATAGGCATCCTGTGGTCAACCACTACACCGAGGTCCTTCTCCTCCTCCATGACTTCCAATTGATGTGTCTCCAGCTTATAACTAAAATTATTGTTATTAATCCCTAAATGCATGAGCTTGCACTATTAAATTTCATCCTATTACAATTACTCCAGTTTACAAGGTCATCCAGATCTTCCTGTATGATATCCCGGTCCATCTCGTATGGCAATACCTCCCAGCTTTGTGTCATCCACAAACTTTATTAGCACGCTCCCACTCTTTGTGCCAAGGTCAGTAATAAAAAGATTAAATAAGATTGGTCCCAAAACCAGTCCTGAGGGGAACTCCACTGGTAACCTCCCTCCCGACTGACAATTCACCTTTCAGTATGACCCACTGTAGTCTCCCCTTTAACCAGGTCCTTCTCCACCTTTCAATTTTCAGATTGATCCCCATATTTTCCAATTTAATTAATAATTTCCCATGTGGAACCATATCAAATGTCTTATTAAAATCAAGGCAAATTAGAACCACTGTGTTTCCTTTGTTTAAAAAAAGTGTTACTGTATCAAAGAAGATCGGATTGTTTTGACATGATATACCTTTTGTAAAACCATGTTGTATTTTGTCCCAAGTACCATTGACCTCTATGTCCTTAACTACTTTCTCCTTCGATTTTTTTTTCCCAAGACCTTGTATACTACAGATGTCAAACAAACAGGCCTGTAGTTACCAGGATCACTTTTTTTCCCTTCTTAAAAATAGGAACTATGTTAGCAATTCTCCAATCATATGGTACAACCCCTTAGGTTACAGATTCATTAAAAATACTTGCTAATGGGCTTGAAATTTCATGTTCCAGATCCTTTAATCCTCTTGAATGAAGATTATCTGAGCCACTGCCCACCCCACCTCCCCCCATTTAGTCCCATTAAGATGTTTGAGTTTGGCTTCTACCTCGGATGTGGTAAGATCTACCTCGATATCCTCATTCCCATTTGTCATCCAACCATTATTCCTCATTAGCCTCATTAAAGACTGAGGCAAAGTATTTGTTTAGATATTGGGCCATGCTTAGATTATCCTTACCCTCCACTCTATCCTCAGTGTTTAGTGGTGCCACTTCTTCTTTCCTTGTTTTATTCTTCTTTATATAGCTATAGAACTTTTTACTATTGGTTTTAATTCCCTTTGCTAAGTCCAATTCTACATGACTTTTAGCCTCTCTCACTTATCCCTACATGTTCTGACCTTAATAAGATAGCTTTCCTTGCTGCTACTTCCCACCTTTCACTCCTTGTATGGTTCCTGCTTAATCCCCTCTCTGAGATGCTTACTCATCCAGCTTGGTCAACAACCCTTACCTATGAATTTTTTCCTCTTTTTTGGCTTCTGATAGTTTCTGCAACTTTGACGAAGTAATCCCAGGCCGCCTCCGCCTTTAGATCCACAAGTTCTTCAGCTCAATCCACTTCTCTTACCAATTTCCTTAATTTTTTAGTTAGCCCTTTTGAAATCATAAACCCTAGTCACAGATCTATTTCTGTTTATCCTTCCATTCAGTTTGAATTGAATTAGCTCATGATCGCTCAAACCAAGGTTGTCTCCTACAACCATTTCTTCTGTAAGGTCCTCACTACTTACCAAAAACAAATTTAAAATGGCATCCCCTCTTATTGGTTCAGCAACTATTTGATGAAGGAATCCATCAGCTATCGCATCCAGGAAAATCTGAGCCCTATTATTTATTACTAGCACTTGTTCTCCAGTCTATATCTGGGAAGTAAGTCTCCTGTGATCACACAATTCCCATTAGGATTTTCTTCATTAAAAACATTAAAGAGATTTTTATCCATATCCAAATTAGATCCCGGTGGTTTATAGCACACCCCAAGCACTATCCCAGGGGAGGCTCTAATAGCTTTCTTTCCCAGTGTGATTTTTGCCCAGACTCTTATCCATTCCATCACTTCTTATTTCTTTACAGTCTACCTCATCATTGATGTACAATGCTGCTACACCACCTTTACCTTTATTTCTGTCTTTCCTAACCACCACATACCCTTCAGTACCTGTACTCCAGTCATGACTACTATTCCACCATGTTCCTGTTATCTCTGTAGTATCTGGTTTCACTTCCTGCACCAGTACCTCTAGTTCCTCCATTTTGTTACCTAGGATCCTCGCATTGGTGTACAAACATCTTAATTTTTGCTGTTTGGCCTCGCTCACATTCTTTACCCGATTGGGCATGGACATTCTACCACCAGTATCACCTATTAGACTGGTATCTAAACTACCCTTCCTCCTTACATCCATTCTCCTATCCATGGCTGTATCCTTTCTTACTTCGTTTTCTTCCCTTTTAAAGTTAAAATATGGCGTGGAGATTATCTGGACATCTCCCAACCATCTCCCCCAAATTCCTAGTTTAAAACTCTCTTAATTAGTTGTGCCAGCCTCCCTCCCAGAAGTCTATTTCCCTCCCTACTCAGGTGAAGTCCATCGTAAGAGAACAGTCCTCTGTCCATGAATGCCTCCCAGTGGCCAAACATCCCAAAGCTCTTCTTATAGCACCACTGCCTGAGCCATCTATTGATCATCATCATCTTGTCATACCTTTGTTGCCCTTCCCTAGGAATGGGCAGAAATCCCTCTGAAGAACACCTGAGCCTCGATTTCCTTAAGGGTCTTCCCCAGCCTGACATAGTCTCCCTTGATACGTTCCAGTGAGAATCGAGCCATATCATTTGTTCCCACATGAAGGACAATCTGGATTCTTTCCTGCTCCCTTTAGGATGCTCTTCAGCCTCAAGTCTACATCCTGTATCTCAGCAGCCAGCAGACCCTTCTGTTCTCTGGATCAGTGGTTACAGGCCTGTCTGTTCTTCTCCGTAAGGAGTTCCCTATCACATAGACCTGCCTTTTCCTGGTGATGGTGCGATTCTCCGGTCAATCCCCTGTTCCCTCTGGTGCAAGTCCTCTCGATTCCTATTCTCCCTTGTAATCCTCTTCACCCCATCCTGTATCCTCCTGGTGTCATCTCCATTGACTCTTCCCCTCTTCCTCTAGCAGTAGCTGCTCTTCCCTTCTTCCTTGCCCTCCCACCATCAGTGACCACCTGCTGTACTCCTTCATTTTCATTTTCCAACTCCTCAAACCTGTTCCCGAGCTCTATTTCTCCTTCACTAGCTCGTCTTTTCCTCTACCTGGTTCTCAGTCACATGCTTCCACTGTCCATTTTCTTCTCCCACCAGTCTCCCCTCAGAGTTCTTTGGTCCTGCTTCCATTTGCAAGTCAGCTTTTCTCTTCAGCCTCCTCATGTCTGTGCTCCATCATCTGCTTGAACCTCCTTCTAAACAGGAGGATGCACTAATTTATGCACATTTATTTAAGCATTTGTATAGCTTACCATAAGTATCTGACAATGTAACTTCTACATTTTTCCATTGCTAGAAAATGGTGAACATTTTTTTATAATAATTGACTTGTTACTCAGGATTTGTTTCCAGATGTATTATACACACACAAAACTAGGATTTTAAAAAAATAAAACAAAACTACCAGATTTTTCTTTCCACTTCCTAGCGGTTGAAATCTACGTTAGAAGTTACATTTTGAAGAATGCTAATGACTGATAAATAGACTGCAAAAGTGAAACTAAAAGTATTTCTGCTAAACTGAACCAGAAGTAATATAGGCAAAAGCTTGTCTTTTCAGAGAGACTGAAAAGCACTGACATTTGGAAAAATGTGAATACCTGTCTTCTTATCTATTAAAGTTTCAGCATTCATTAAAATTGATATAGATACTCAAAGTATTGATACACATTTATAAAGCTTGACTTCAAGAGTCAGTAAAACACTTTTTCCTTTATTTTGTATATAAAAGTAACTTTAGCTCATTAAAATTTATGAAAAAGGCTCACTGATTCAACATATGTAAATTTTAGTAAGTGTAGGTCTTAGAGCTTGTCAGATTCAAATTTAATAGTATATATATTTTAAAAGAAAACCATTCATAATTACATTTAAAAAATAAAGATAATTAATTTTAAAGGATTTTTATCCATCTTGCCACACACTGAAGTAGATCACAATTACTTTTAAAATTTCTGTTGTGTTCTAAGTTCTGGCCCCAGCAGAGGGAGACAGCACCATATTGCTCTTTGGGAAAAATTCAACTTTTTTGTGTGTGTTTGTTTAATTTGAGTTGTAAGAATATCTTCAGGATTTCCAATGTGGTTTCAGATTTTTCCTCCACACTTCTATTAAATTTAAGAATTTAACAAACTAAGAAGACAGGAGCTGAGGCAAACTCCTTGAAATTGAGCTGAATCTTTTCATTGACGTCAATTGGTTTTGGATTAGACCTGTAATGCAAAGAACACACATTAAATCTGGGGTTCTGGTGATACAAACCATTCCATCTTTACTCTTATTTGTTTTCCCTGTAAGCCCCCATTGCATTTATTCAGCTCTTCATTAAACCGAGTATTTCAGTCTAACCCCGTATTCATTTGTAAAGAAATATCTGCCCGAGGTAAGATGTCCCTTCCCCCCGATCCCTTCATACATGCATCAATATGCCAACTCACCCCTGTAACACAGCCATTTTCTTACATGTTCAGCCACCTCTAAGAGATGTTTCACCTTTTCAATCAAATATCACATCTTCATTTCACACCTCTTATTTTCATTCATCATATAAATGGTCAGGGCCGGCGACGGGGGGGGGTACTACGGTTACAGCTGTACCAGGCCCTGGACTTAAGGGGGGCCCCCTTAAGTCCGGAGCCCAGTACACAGCTGTACCCATAGTCGTCCGTCCCCCCTTATCGCCGGGCCAGCCTGGGCCCCCCGCCAGCAGCCGGATGACGTCGCGGGTGCGGAAGAGCTCGCGGGCTGCCAGCAGCGTGTCCCTGCCGTGCACTGTATAGTGCTCGCCGCGCTCTAAGAAGCGCACGGTGGTGTCCGGCTTGTGGGGCAGCGCCAGCACCGCGCGCACGAACCCGCCCTCGGCGCCGGAGCCCTCCAGCCACAACGACTCCACCACAGACACAGGTGCCGCCGACGCCGCTATGCGGGGGCGGGGGCCAGCGAGCAGGGCTGTGGAGACCCGGGTGCGTGCAGCCGGGTCGGCAG
The DNA here is from genome assembly GCA_032164245.1 of Sternotherus odoratus. Lineage (NCBI taxonomy): Eukaryota > Metazoa > Chordata > Testudines > Kinosternidae > Sternotherus > Sternotherus odoratus. Next base: position 194,959,706 of record JAVMKO010000002.1, on the reverse strand, counting down.
GGAACCAATGGGGAGGGCAGCGAGCGTCGCTCCGCGGGGGCAGGGGCCAGTGAGCGGGGCTGGGGAGACCCGGGTGCGCGCAACCTGGCGAGACCCGGGTGCGCGCAGTCTGGCCGGCGGGGAACCAATGGAGAGGGCGTTTTTTCCCCTGCGCTGAAGATCACCCCCAACAGCGGGGTGGGCCAGGCAGGGATGGGTGGGGAGGGGAGGAGGTTAGGTTGGGGGAGGAGATTAGATTGGGTGGGCAGGGTCAGGCGGGGGGGGAAGGAGGATAGGCTGGGGGGGCCCCCAAACGATCAGAGTAGGGAGCCCCAACATTTCTGTCGCTGGCCCTGTAAATGGTATTCCTGAGCCAGGTTAATTCAATGTGTACAAGACAGCCATTACCTCATCAGCGTATCGTGTAATCCACAGGAGATCACGTGTACAACCTATTCAGATTCCAGCTGATCACTTCCCTATCAGTAACATGGAACTATTTTCACATTATGAGAGAAGTCGTTTTGGAAAGAAATGCACCACTGAACCTTATGTTGTCTTTAAAATCCTCTGAATTTGGGTTCGAAAGCAAACATTCCAACTTCCCTAGAATGAGCAATGGTGTCATTTGATTTTATAAAGAGAAAGATTGTCTTTTTTGTGCCAACTGAGAGCATTATTTTGAAATTAGAAGCCACACCCCATAGACAGCTGTAGCTTAAGTAACAGACATCACTATTGTCATAATAGCCATGAAGCACTTCTTAAAACTACCTCTTAAAGGCAGTGGTTGCCCAGCCACAGACACTTGGTCTGTTATTAGAAAACCTGCCTGATAGAAATAGAATTTTACTGCTACATGTTTCAGGACAAATTAAATTATATAGGACCTGTATAGGATTAAAATATCTGGAAGACAACTTCTATAAGTTTGCTTCTTTTCCCTGTAAGAAGCCATTGCATCATTTTTCCTCTTAATGCTGGAGCTCACTATAAAACGTATGCACATTCATTTGTGTGTTTTGCTAGTGCCACAGTACATACTTCTTAGTGCCTGAAATTTGTACATCTCTAGTTACTGTTGATCTAATTTCCTTACCCTTGGACATTTAGGGCTCAATCCTGCTGAGGTCAATGGCAAACTCATGGATTTCAAGAGAACCCAGATCATCTCTCTCATAAGGGGAGATCATTGTCTAAAACTTCAGTTAACAGGCACCTGCAGTTTTCTGATATACCAACATTATCTAAAGGAAGCTTCATAGCACCCCCAGCTCTTCCCAAATCTATCATTTCAGTATTAAAGGGCCTCATTAATTTTACTAATTTAGATTGCACATCAGGATAGACACAATTATTATTTTGTCCAAACTGAAGGGGAAGGGAATCAAGAAACTTGAGTTCTATTCTTTGTTCTGCCACAAGACCACCTATCTGATCATGGGTAAATTGCTAAACTTCTGTGCCTCAGTTTTCCCATCTATAAACTGGGAATAATGACATCATCAGGCTTGTCCACAGGCAAGTTAATGCATGGTAAGCCAAGGTGTGAATCTATAGTGTATGAGCTTGCCACACACTAATGTACTTTGAGCTCTATCAACTAACAGTATGATGTAGTTTGGTGACATGCCCAAGGTCAGACAAGGGGTCTGTGGTAGAGCCAAGATCAGAAACTATCCCAAATTACAATCCAGGACTCTATCCCCTAGGCAACAGTGCCACCCTTTAGAGAGTTTGCATGATAAGGGCGCAGCTGCTGGATGGCACATCGGAGCAATGTGTGTTTATCTGTTTTTAATATAGACCCTAAATAGGTAATAATTAGTGTACTAAATGACAGTGAAAGGGATCCATTTCCCTTCCTATCTTTTGATAACGGTCACTCTCTGTAATGAAGAAAAAGGACACATTTGCATTTATCAGTTAGAGTTCTTTGTCCAGAAAACAGACATGCTAAACAAAAGTGTCCTCCCAGCCCAAATGTGCAATGCTTTAGAATGGCCTTTATCTAACTGGATGGTTCTGAATCTATAGTTCATGTTACTGCTTAAAAACATGGCTGTCAGTTGTGGCATGTTTATGTTACTGTTAATGCCAGAGTGTGATTTCTCTTCCCTTCATTGCCTCATGGAAGTTATATTCTGAAAACAATGTTTATACTGGCCATTTAAACCCTGTGGCAGACCGGTTTACATGTAAAGCTTCAGAGGAAACCACCATGCAGACAGGAACTTCTGTCTCTTCAAGAGTTAAACAAATTAGAGTATTAGCCCTTTTAATAAAAAAGTTAGAAAAAGCCTTAGAAAGAATCCATTCACCTTCCTATCAAATTACCCCAATCCATTTTCTCACAGCATTCATGTCAAACACCAAAGAAAAAACTGATATTAAGACTTATATGTACAATCTCTCTTTTTAAATAGCTTTTTAAGCAGATTTACCCAGCCTAAAATAGACTGTGCTGAAACACAAGCAAAGGAGGGAAAATAATAGTGTTATTTGTCTGTGTTAATTTAATGTTAAGAGATGTTACTTCTGGGGAAATTCTGCACCACTGTGCATGTGCAGAATTTATGCACCCCACTTTCCCAGCATCTGGACCAAATCCTACAGAAGAAAGAGACCAACCGAGCAGAGAAGATGGAAGACATGGAGAACTATGAGTGGAGAAAATCTATGGATCAGGGGTCTCTCTGAAGGAGAACAGAAAAAGTATCTAGTGCATTTCTAAAGTAGGCTCTAAGTACCGTCTTTGACCGAAGAGAAGACAGAGATCAAGACAGACAGAGCTCAGGATCCTGTATGTCCCCCAACCCTTAAATTCCAATAGACTAAGAGGCATCATTTTGTGACTTTGCTATTTTGTGCAAAAAGAGCAAATTTTAAGAAGAGCCCGAGAGCTATCAGTAGTGATGCGGGGGAATTAAAGTACTGATCTTCCAGGATCTAGTTTAAAAAATTTAAAATTAAAAAAAAAATTAAAATGTTTTTTAAAAAAGAGCGTGTGAGCTGAAGCTCACATACGACAGAGATGGGCTTTCCTTTTTCAGCAACTCTTCAACCTCAAAGAATAGACCTAAGATATAAAAGAGAAGGGATTAGGTCCCTTGAAAGATTAACCCTAAGAGACGGCAGTTCCAACTCCTATGAGGATATAGGCATTGAACCAGAAAGCCAAAATAAAGTTTGGCAATCAGTCAAACCTAGAAGAAAGGGATCACCAAAAACCCGGAACAATAAAGTCAAGAAAAAGATTCATAAGGAGATGGGCATCCCTTTATGAATCTCAGAAAGATGAATCTGAGGAAGAAGAATGAAAGTAATAAAAGAATGAAAAATAGAGTGGCCACTTTATTTATTAACTACTCTGAAGTACTCTGCAAGGGTATTATTAAAATACAGGGATATAATAGATCCCAGATACTTGGCAAGAAACACAAATGGTAGTTGTCCTAAAATTCGGTAACGGCTCATCCTGTTGTGTGTATCAGGCCTTATTAAATCAAGATGGAAAAAAAATATGTTTCAAACGTAGCAAACAGTCTGGAAAAATTACCACCGAGATATATTAACAGGGCCCAGACAGGATTTGTATTAAACAGGTAACTAGCTGATAAAGTTCACAAAATTTTAGACCTGATCATCTGTACAGACTCTACCAATAAATCCCATCTATTTTAATCACTAGATGCAGAAAAAGCTTTTGACAGAGTAAAATGTACCGTATATACATTTGGTTTAGGCCCTAAATTTCAAAATTGGATTTCCATCTTATATTCCATTCTATATGCTACTATAAGAGTAAATGGATATCTATTAGAGAAATTCCTCCTTTTCACATGCACCCATCAAGGATACCCATTATCACCTCTTTTCTTCCCTGGGGTAATGGAGTCATTTGCCCAATTGATCAGAGATTATCCTAATATAAATGGGAAACAGGGAACACAAATGACCCTTATGTTCAGATGTTATCATGGCATTTGTTATGAATCTAGTTCACACACTACTAGAAAACTGCAAGAGTAAATCTTAAAATTTGGCTGTGTCAGAATTTAAAATAAACTATGACAAGTCAGAACTCCTGGGTGTAGGTCTGAGGTCTGACCTACAGAAAGATGTACAAGATAAATACAAATATAAGTGAAAAAATGAAAAAACAGATTGACAGAGCAAGAAGAGTACCCAGAAGCCACCTACTACAGGACAGGCCCAACAAAGACAAAAACAGAACACCATTAGCCGTCACCTTCAGCCCCCAATTTAAGCCTCTCCAACACATCATCAAAGACCTACAACCTATCCTGAAAGATGATCCCACACTCTCACAGATCTTGGGAGACAGACCAGCCCTTGCTTACAGACAGCCCCCCAACCTGAAACAAATACTCACCAGCAACCGCTCACCACACAACAAAAACACTAACCCAGTTACCTATCCTTGTAACAAAGCCCGAACTGACACCATCATAGGACGTAATCACATCAGCCACAGCATCAGAGGCTCATTCACCTGCACATCGACCAATATGATATATGCCAGCAATGCCCCTCTGCTATGTACATTGGCCAAACTGGCCAGTCTCTACACAAAAGAATAAATGGACACAAATCTAACATCAGGAATCATAACATTCAAAAACCAGTAGGAGAACACTTCAATTTTCCTGGGCATTCCATTAAAGATTTGATGGTGTTAATTTTGAAACAGAAAAACTTCCAAAACAGACTTCAATGAGAAACTGAGGAACTGGAATTAATTTTCAAATTGGATACATATAACCAGGGGCTAAATAGAACTTGCGAATGGTTCTCTCATTACACTAATTGATTGCATTTCTGAGGCTATGGCTAGACCAGAGATTATAGCGCGTTTTTTTTGTAGCGCTTCCCAATTTAGCGCAATAGGTATCGCACTAGAGTCTGTGCAGATTGAAACCCTGTAGCGCTAAAGAATGGATACATTTGTAGCACTTCTGGCGGCAGTGACAGTAGCGGGATAGGGCAGGTATCCCAGCATTCATCTGGGTGCAACGTGCTTTGCAAAGTGGGGGGATGAGGGGGAACTGGGAAGTTGTTCGCAGGGAGAGAAGATCAGGCGGTCAGTGAGTTTTCCTTAGCGAAACCTGACAGGCTCTGTATTTAAGACACACAGCTCCGTATGCAAGCATTTTCACTGGTTATTTGCTGTGTGAGTTGTTAGAGAGAAACTGCAAAGGTACTTCCGCTTTTTTCATCCCCTCTACAAAACGACACTTCACGTCATTTGCCTTAAATGGCATGTTGATTGCCTTTAATGGCTTGCTGATGGCCTTAAATGGCTTGTTGATGGCTTTACATGGCTCGGAGGCATGCAAGAGATCCCATGGGTGTGCTCATTCCCAACCTTGCGCTACAACGGTAGCGCTAAAAGCCTTCTGCCTCTCGAAAATGAGGTTTAACACTAGCGCTTTAAACACTGAGTAAATGCGCAAAATGTGCCTTTCAAGTGTGTAGGGTCAGATAATTATAGCGCTAATGGAGGGTTTTAGCGCTGCAAGGCGCCAGTCTAACCATACCCTGAGTTAATTTACCTGACACAGAAATCCATTTCAAAAGGTATTTTTTTCTCCTGCTGATAATGGCCCATCCAGATTTAACAGCCTCTTAGAATTGGTATGTTAATGGACAACCTTCCCCCCCCCCCTTTCTTTCTGTGTGTATAAATGCATCTTACTTCTGTTCCATTCTATGCATCCGATGAAGTGGTCTATAGTCCACGAAAGCTTATGCTGAAATAAACTGGTTAGTCTCTAAGGTGCTACAAGTATTCCTTGCTTTCTTTACAGATACAGCTGCTATTCTTGAACCTGTCACAAATATAAATGTGCAACTAGTTCAGTAAAATACCAGGGAACACACGTTTCTAAAAGATGGCAAGACATCTATAATATGTGCTTTTGATTATGAAAATCAAAACTTATCTGGAAAATTGGTCAAAATATGAAATGTTGTGGTTAGGCAAAACTGCAGCAGTTAAAATAAATATCTTTACCTCAGATTAACTTCTTTGTCCAAACTCTTCCAGTGTTAGTCCCAGAAAGTCTCTAAGATCAATAGCAATCCATGATAAACAAATTCCTTTTGAGGAAATAAGAAGCCCAGGATTAAGCAATCTATTTTACAAATTCCATGGCAAAAGGGAGTATTAGCTTTACCAAACATTAATCACTATTATCAAGCTAGTCAGATCAGAAACCTACTGTAGTAGATAACGATAACACAACCCTAATAAGCACTGGGCAGAGATAGAACAAGCTCATTGTGGTACAGTCAAACACCACATGATCCCGTGGCTAAAGAAATCCTATAGACCAAAAATCAATATATAACCATCCTTTTATGAAAGCAACAATAGAAACCTGGGATCGTTTATGTAGAAAAATAAGCTGAAACCCATCGCCTCTAATTACTATAGTAGATAATATAGAGTAGACTTTAACCCCCAAAGAAAAGTCTAGAAAGTTTTGACTTTTGGAAACATCTAGATATATCAAAATTTGGCCAGCTGTTTAGAGACAATGCATTTAGATCACTTGAAGAAACAACAATTTGCAAAAGACATCAAAATTCCAGTACTGTATTTCAGTATCTACAACTGAGACTTTTTTCAATCCATCCCCACAAAAAGGTTAAACCCAAGTAGAAAACTGACAGAACTTAAAAAACAACTCACTACATCAATGAAACACAAAGGCTTACTTTCCATTTAATACAAAATAATCTGTTATTAAATAAAATAACAACGTTCATGAAAAGATGGAAAGTTGACATAGGCATAGACACCAAAAACTGAGGAATGGGATAACATATGGAGCAATGGTCCAAATACATGAAACACAAAGAATGTTAACAATTGTCTTTTATCAATCAATGGCAACCAACTCCCCTTAACATTCAAATAAATATTTATGATATAAGGATGGCAAATGTTGGAGAGAATATAATGAAAGGAAAGGAATTCTCCATATATATGGTTGACGTGCTCAAACATTAACACATTTTTGAAAGCTGTTAGAAACTCCATAAGGAAGATAATAGAGCATCAGTTGTCTGATAACCCCCTAGTATTTTTATGAAATTGTCCTGAAAAGTCTATGTTTAATAAAAGCCATGAAGAACTGACCATTTATCTTCTAGTTGTTGCTAGACTTACTATAACAAAGTGGTAGAAGAGAAGTAACTCCTCTAAATCTATTGACTGGTATCAATGAGAAATTCTGGTACTAGAAAAATTAACTCATCCACTAAGAGTTTTACAGAGGAGATGGAAAAAAGATAAATATTTAAAAATCTGGTGGAACTTTCTGGAATTTGCTCAAAGGGGGTCATCTCCTGACATCACCAATAGTTTGAGAACTTTTTTTAAAAATACTTCAACATTAGTCAAAATCAAACTAAAAATTATTGCGTTAAAATAGGAAAAAGGAGAAAATCTTAAATAGTGCACAGAATTTTGATAGGACAACTAACAAGTTATTCATCTAAATGTTTGGACCGAAACATAAGTAAGTGACTGGTAGCAGGTCTTGTCAATACCGCTTTAGAGACTTCTATAGGCCACTTTATAATCGTGTATATTCTAAGTTCCTCTCTCCAGTTGGAAAGCAAGTTTTATAAGATTTCTGTTTTAAAGGGATGATTCTTTTAATAAATGTAATTTAAAATAAAATAAATATCAGCACTAACCAGAAAGTGAGACCACCAGTGGATGTGCCAGTTATACAGTACATCAACAGCAAATACCTAGAAGAGATAGAAAAGGGCCGAGACGGACAGTATAACAGGCTTTTGTCACTGTCTGTAGCAAAATCCTCTTTCCTTCCCAATTTCATTTATTGCCAGTTTGTCTGCTTGAAACAATATCTCTCTCTCTTTCAGTTGTACGAAATGGTCAGCCTCACAGGACATATCTAGTGGGGTCTTAAAGAGGTGTGTCCAGTACTATTCAGTATTTTCATTAATAACTTAATGGAGTGAAGAGTATGCTCACAAAATTTGCAGATGATTCCAAGCTGGGAGGGGTTGCAAACATGTTAGAGCAGCGGTCGCCAACCAGTGGTCCGTGGACCACTGGTGGTCCGTGAGAAAATTTTGGTGGTCCCTGGAGAAATTTGGACATTATTTGCAATTTTTAGGAAGATAAGTCCCTAGTAAAGGCTTCTTATTTGATAGCACTTCAAATCGCGAAAAGTAGAAAGCCGTATATGATTGGAGAAGAATTAATTAAGCCTTGCTTGTTACAAGCCTGTGAAGAGGGTTTGGGGAAACAGGCTGTCCAGAAACTGAAAGTAATTCCTATGTCCGCTAACACTGTGAAGCGCAGAATTGAAGACATGGCTGAAGATATTGAAAATCAAGTGATTGAAATGGTGAAAAATTCAACGTTTTATTCAATTCAACTCGACGAATCAACAGACAACTAACAAGGCAGTTCTCCTTTGTTTTGTGAGATTTGAGTGTCAAGGAGAGCTAAAGGAAGAACTCCTCTGTTTGCTCAACTTGCTGGGTAGAACAACCGGCTCTGAGATTTTCGATGCACTTAATGGTTATTTCCTGAGACACAGTATTGAATGGAAGAAATGTGTTGGGATATGCACAGATGGTGCCGCAAGCATGACCGGGCATCGTTTAGGAGTCGTTACAAAAGTGAAAGATGTTGGACACCCAGACATCTTGTTTACTCATTGTATTATACATCGTGAGCAACTTGTGGCGAAAAGAATGTCTCCAGAACTGCACCAAGTACTCTCTGATGTAATTAAAATTGTAAATGAAATTCGGCACAAAGCGCTCAATTCTTGAATATTTGAGGCACTTTGTGAAGAAATGGGCTCTCAATATACTCATCTTCTTCTTCATGCTGAGGTGAGATGGCTGTCGAGGGGCAAAATACTAACCCGATTGTTCGACCTGCGCCAAGAAGTCAAGTTATTCTTCTAGCAGCAAAATAATTCGAAATTCCAAGATCTCTTGTCCAACGATGATTGGCTAGCCAAGCTTGCATACCTGGCAGATATTTTTTCACTGTTAAACAAGCTAAACACATCCTTGCAAGGACAGCTTATGGACGTGTTCACACTGCGAGGTAAAATGGATGCATTTCAAAAGAAAATATTGCTGTGGCAAATGCGGTTGACTAAAGAAGATCTGCAAATGTTCCCGAATCTTGATGAGTATATGAAAGAGGAGGATGTCAACCGACAGGTAATAACCATTGTTCGACAGCACTTACGGTCGCTCACAGAATCTTTTGGCCGTTATTACCCAAAGGAAGAGGACCCCAGACATGGCAATATGTGGGTAATGGATCCATTTTCGGCGAAAATTGAAGATAGCAATTTGAGCATGAAAGAAAAAGAAAGCCTAATCGATCTATCATCCGACGACAAGTCTCAAAGCTAAATTCCACTCGTCCTCATCAAGACATCATTTTTGACCCTCCGTAAAAAGTGAGTACCCAGTGGTGAGTGAAAAAGCCATCAAATTTTGATTCCATTTGCAACAACCTATCTGTGTGAAAAGACATTCTCATCTGTTACGGCAATCAAAAACAGGTACTGCTGTTGGCTTGAAATACAAACGGCTCTCCGTGTTGCAGTGACATCATTGGAGCCAAGAATCCATAAACTTATTTCAAACAAGCAGCAACAAATATCACACTAATAATTTTGTTATAATTAAACAAGCTTTAATAATTTTGTTATAATTAAACAAGTGCATTTCATATTAATAAAATGGAACTTTTATGATCATTATTTTATAGATGTTTGTACCTTTTTAAAAAAAATTCATGTTAGTGGTCTGCGGGATTCAAAATTGTGAGTTCAGTGGTCCGTGAGGTCTGAAAGGTTGGCGACCACTGTGTTAGAGGACAGGATTAGAATTCAAAACAACCTTGACAAATTGGAGAATTGGTCTGGAATAAACAAGATGAAATTAAATACAGACAAATGCAGAGTACTACACTAGGAAGGGGAAAAAAATCAAATGCACAGCTATGAAATGGGGAACAACTGGCTAGACCAGGGGTCTCCAAACTACGGCCCGCGGGCCGGATGCGGCCCGCGAGGCCCTCTCATCCGGCCCGTGGAGATCTTTTTGTCTACCGCACTTCCGGTAGCGGCGTCACTTCCGTTCCGCCTGGCCCTGCGCGCGCCCGTCGCTCGGGCTCCCGCTCTCGCGGCGTCTCGCTTCCGCGCCCTCCCGCCGGGCGCGGTGAACCAATCGGGACGCAGGGCGCGGTGAACCAATCGGGACGCGCCCTGACGCGGACGGGCAGCGCCGGGAGCCAATGGGCGCGAGGCACCGGGCCAGGGGACGGGGCTAGGACTGGTGAGGTGAGGGTCGGGGGGGGGGTTCGGAAGGGGTCCTGGGGGGTTCTTGGGGCTGGGCGGGGGTCCTGGGGGGTTCTTGTGGGAGGGGGGCTGGGCGGGGGTCCTGAGGGGTTCTTGGGGGAGGAGGTCCAGGGGGGCTGGGCGGGGGTCCTGGGGCCGTTGGGCGGGGGTCCTTGGGGGGGCTGGGTGGGGGTCCTGGGGGTTTCTTGTGGGAGGGGGGCTGGGCGGGGGTCCTGGGGGGTTCTTGGGGGAGGGGACCCGGGGGGGGCTGGGCGGGGGTCCTGGGGGGAGGGGGTCCAGGGGGGCTGGGCAGGCGTCCTAGTGAGGGTCCTGGGGCCGTTGGGCGGGGGTCCTTGGGGGGGCTGGGTGGGGGTCCTGGGGGGTTCTTGGGGGAGGGGGTCCGGGGGGGCTGGGTGGGGGTTTTGGGGGGTTCTTGGGGGAGGGGGTCCAGGGGGGCTGGGCAGGGGTCCTAGGGAGGGTGCTGGGGCCGTTGGGCGGGGGTCCTTGGGGGGGCTGGGCGGGGGTCCTGGGGGTTTCTTGTGGGAGGGGGGCTGGGCGGGGGTCCTTGGAGGGTTCTCTCCAGATACGCCCAAACCCCCCCAAGACCTCACCCCCCCATCTAAACCCCGCTGCTCCTTTGCCCCTGACACCCCCTCCCCCTAATCACCCCCCGGGACCCCACCCCCATCCAACCCCGTCTGCTCTGACCCCTATCCACCCCCCCGCTCCCCCTGGGACTCGCACAAACTCCCTCCTGTTCTTCGCCCCCCGAGACCCTCTGAGACCCTATTAATATTAAATAAATAATTAAAAACAACATCCATGTTTTGATTCTTTTTTATTTGGACCTCGAGTGTGTTGTCGGCCCCCGAACTGCTATTTGATAGTTAATGCGGCCCTCGGGCTGAAAAGTTTGGAGACCCCTGGGCTAGACGGTGGTACTACTGAAAAGGATCTGGGAGTTGTAGTGGTTCACAAATTGAAAATGAATCAATAATGTGATACAGCTGCAAACAAGGCTAATATTCTGAGATGTATTCACATATATTAATGATGAAAGATTTAAAAAACCTGATCTTTGAGGAAAGGTTAAAAAACTGGGCACGTTTACTCTTGAGAAAAGAAAACTAAGGGGTGACCTGATGATAATCGTCAAATAAGGACTGCTTTAAAGAGAAATCAATTGTTTCCCATGTCCACTCAAGATACAACAAGAAGCAATGTGCTTAATCTGCAACAAATATTAGATATTAGGAAAAACTTGTTCATTAGAAGAGTAGTTAATAAAATAAAATAGGCTTGTGGAATCCCCGTCACTGGTTTTTAAGAACAGGTTGAACAAACAGCTGACAGGGATAATCTAGGTTTATTTGCTCCTGCTTTATTTGATCTCCCTGCTCCTCAGCACAGGAAGCTGGTCTTAATGATCTTGAGGTGCTTTCCAGCCCTACATTTCTATGATGCCACGTGTCAAAAGTACACCCTCATGTCAGATTGTCCTTTACATTGTGTTGTGTCACTGTATGCAATGCAAACTTACATTAAAACAGCACAACAGAACCATTTGTACAGTTTATTGGTAGGGCCCTACTAAATTCATAGCTGTGAAAAACATGTCACGGACCATGTAATCTGGTCTTTTGTGTGCTTTTACCCTATCCACTACTATACAGATTTCACGGAGGAGACCTCTGTTTCTCAAATTGGGGGTCCTGACCCAAAAGGGAGTTGTGGGGGGAGGGGCAGCAAGGTTATTTTAGGGGAGGGTCATGGTATTGCCACCTTTCCTTCTGTGCTGCCTTCAGATCGGGGCAGCTGAAGAGCCATGGCTGTTGGCCAGGTGCCCAGCTTAAAAGGAAGCCCTGGCAGCAGCAGTACAGAAATAAAGGTGGCAACACTATACCAGGCCACCCTTACATCTGCGCTGCTGCCTTCAGAGCTGGATGGCCAGAGAGTGGTGGCTGCTGACTGAGGGCCCAGCTCTGCAGGCAGCAGCACAGACGTAAGGGTGGCAATACCATCCCATCCCATCCCATCCTTACCGCTGCGCTGCTTCTGGTGACAACTCTGCCATCAGAGCTGGGATCCTGGCCAGCAGCCGCCACGCTCCAGCTGCCCAGCTCTGAAAGCAGCACTGCCACCAGCAGCAGCGCAGAGGTATGGCAACCCCCGCACTATAATCTTGAGACACCCCTGCCCCCAAACTCCTTTTTGGGTCAGGACCGCTACAATTACAACTCCATGACCTTTCCGATTTAAATAGCTGAAATCATGAAGTTTGTGATTTTTCAAATCCTATGACTGAAATCGACCAAAACGGACCGTGAGTTTGGTAGGGCCCTATTTACTGGAGATAATCAAAATATAAAAGAAATTAGGCTATTTATATTTACTTAATCAAACAAATGTCCTAAAATCTGCAGACAATACTGCTATCAAACAAAGCAATAAATTGCAGAATGTATTATTTTTCTGCTCATACTAAAACTGTACTTACTAAATGACCATGATAGCATTCTCCACCAACATACTCGCTTGAAACACAATCTCACGGTTCTCTTAACCTTCACTCAGCTTCATCACATTTACACCAAAGGGAGCATATTAATTTTACACCAAAACAAGCAATCCTTATAATCTTTCATTATGCAAAACTGTCAATGATCCTTCCCTCACTGTCTGCCCCTATCTCCTATTAAAAAAATAATCTATGGTTTTAATTTTAGCCTTTGTAGAGAATATCAATTCTTAGTTAAAGGCTCCTATAATCCAATATAATTAGATTATGAGAAAAGAAGATTCCATGTCTTCTTAGAAGCAAATTCTGAAACAATACAAATCCTATGATTTGCCTCTCAATAAATAGTTCAGACTTTGATGATATTTTATTCTCAATAATGTATAGTTCATTTATTGGTTATAAGACTACAAAAGAGGCTTAAAGCAAACATGCATTCACTATGACATGCTAATTTTTCTAAAATAGGACAGATCTTTATTTATAGTTGGCAGAATGTATACAATTTTCAGTTGGAACCTAAAGGTGAATAGCTCTGTATCTGTAAGCAATGCTTTTTGTTTTTAATACAGTAGTAGAAAAGTGATGGTCACAGACTTATTAACAACCATGCTAGCACGTAGATGTTTATATATACAGCATACCCAAAATGCATGAATTGTAACAAATACATATTCCTTTAAAAAATTTAAACTGGAAAGAAGCTCTAGGGAAATAAGGAAAACACATTTACAGTTCTTCAACATTTTACATTATAAGCCAAAATAACCAGTTCTATGAATATTTTTCTATTTTCTCAGAAAAGACAAAAGCACAACATAGTTCTAGAATGACCATTTCTCTAACTACCATATGGAAATGATGCACAAATCCTTCAGGTACTCTTAAATGGCATCTGTTATATCTTCTTGGTGCAAAATATATTCATTTTACAATCCTGGAAGTGGACCAAACCCAGCTGTCTTTGCTCACCCAGCGATAGTCCCATTGACATCACTTATGAGTAAAGGTGCCTGTGCAGTACCTATGCACTATTTAAGTCCCATTGAAGCTCTCAAAATAGGCACATACGATTTTTCTTATGGCTACTGAGACCAACGAGTGCATATGAAAAGTAGCATGAGAAACTCTGTCCCCCAAAGTTCCTTCATTTCAGAGTATTTTCCTTTCAGCACAAAGTATTCTGGCTCAGAATCATTTTTTTTTATACATCTTGGGTACCCCACCCATTTAATAAAAAAAAGAGTAAACAGGAGCCTCTCCCTCAAATTCTGAATGAGCTGAGTTTTTACCAAATCCTACTGCATGACATTTTCCTTTATCTAAGCACAAAAACAAACGCTATGTTCCAGGATGTCAGAGTAAGTTCTGTTCCTAACATGATATGGAACTTCTTGACAGGCCTCACTGTCAATTGCATAGGTGGCCATGGAGCTGCCTTAAGATTTACCACCAAGCTTGGTTGCTGAGAGCCCGTGCTGTGCTGGTTATGTATACTGTCTGTTTGTGCAAACGATTCCATACTTCAAGACCCACTGCAGTGATATAGTTGCTAGCATGACAACAGCCAAATCACCTTGTCCTGGCAAGTCTTCCATGCCATCAGAAGTAGTGATAATAATTCAGTAAGTAGCATTCTTCTCTCCACATGTTGATATGGAATGAATACACCAGTCACATATTAAGAGGCACTGTGCTTTTATAGGGCTGAGATGTAAAACAGAGTACCTGACTGCTTGCTGTCATCAAAGATCCAGGGTAGTTTTTGTAAAAGTGGGTTTGTTAACAGTGTTTTTATGGCCAAATTGTAAAACTTGAGAAATTACATTCTGCCTCCTGCAATTGCAGTTGGATACAGGATTCCTCTTTGTCCTAGTCTAAACTGTTGTTTAGTGTTGCTATGCTCTGGGAAACAGCTGCTGTTTTCCACCCCAGAGAAAGATGCACTTCAGCCTAGCTGGTAAAGTACTAGGCTCTGGGGATGAGTGAGGTACAATTGCTTAGACAGACAGAATCTCTTACCTACCTCATTAGTTAGTGTTTGCGCAGCTTGTTGAGGTCCTCAGGTGAAAGTTATTATATACTCAGCACTTATATTTGTGGGGAAATTTGAGAATTGGGGAATGGAGTTCCCTTTGCCAGGAGGCTCATGTTCAACCTTCAGCTGTTGAGGTGGTAACATGAGCAAGGAGAAACTATTGCACAGTTTGCACATTTTTAGGAATGGCTCTCGCTACTACAGAAGCAGTATTATCACTGTTCTCATTCCTTCAAATCGAGTTTACTCACCAAATTTTGGGCTAGTTGGAATCGTCTTAGCACTTTGGCATTATGGCAAGGAACATTACCCTCACACATCATGGTGTTGTCTAATCAGGTGTATTTTGTTAGTACAGCACATTTGCAAATCAATAGACAATATAGTATTATAGGAACTCAAATTCCCACACAGCAAATCCCTTCTTTGTACAGTAAGACACAGATTTACAACTATAAATTAAACTATTATCACAAAGCAAAATGGCAATATAAATAATATTTCACAAAGCATGTGTTTTCAGCATTACCTAGAATTATTACATTTATGCCAGCTGTACTGACTATAACTGTAATCAAAGATCACAATCACTTTCTTAAGATTTAGTTCTACACTGCTACTAAACTTCCCTGCTAAACAAAATACCATTCTTTACATAACAGTAGCAAAACTCATTTTGGGCACTAAGCTAAGTCAGAATGTTTCCCCATTTGCAGCCATGTGTTGCAATTTTCTGATGAGACCAACATATTGTTAGTTTCCCAGTCATAGTCTGTGACTATCACATCTGTAATTCATATTTAAACTTTATAACAAAGAATGTTTATCTAAAAGGGTTACAATACCTTCAAACTCAAAGAAACAGCTCCCTACGGAAGTATTACAGAAAGCCCAAACACCATAGCAAAGCACTTCCTGCTGACCAAAGCCCTACTGACCTCAATTTAAAGAGACAAGAGGGTGGAATTCTAGAGCACAGAGGTGAATTCCTGACTATTGCAGTAAATAGTACTTGACTTCAATAGGGCCAAATTTCACCCTTAGCATTTTACCCAGCTTTGAACAACCCTGGCTTCTTCTCTTTCAAAAAAATAGGCAACATTTACAATAAAAGAATATTACAGTGTGTGGTATCAGTTTTGAGTGCTACAGGAAGTCTAGCATTGCTGGTGCCTTTCAAAGCACTCTTCTGGCTTTCAATCAATCGAAAGCTAGAGGACTACATCAAAGAATGAGGAAACATTCAGCTGTTCTTCACTCCTGTGCAGTTATTTTAAGAAAAAAACTTCTGTTTTCATGTTTAAATGCAGATTCTCTAACCTTCACTGTACACTGAATTAATAATTTCCTGATGGGCTTTTCTATGGTGCTCTCATTTTAGTACCATAATTCTTTATAACCATTAATGAATTTATTTTCACAACACCCCTGGGAGGGGAGATAGGGTTCTGATCCCCATTTTAAACATGGGGAACTGAGTCACAGAGATTAAAGCCAAAATTATCAAACAGTTTTGGGAGCCCAATTTGAGCAGTGTGGGGCCTCATTTTTCAGAGTACTTAACATTTTATAGCACTTCAGATATGCAAAGCCCAGCTCCCATTGACTTCAATTGCAGTTATGAGAGCTCAACAATTCTGTAAATCAGACCCCAGGGTTAGGTGCCCAGAAAATGAAAAACACACACTGACCATCTGTGAGGAGTTTTGTTAAATGATCTTTATTGCATGCTCTGCAGCAGAGGCAATGATAGAATTCATTTCTCCAAGGCAAAATTCAGCTGCCTAGGTCAAAAGACCCTCCTTTCTCTTCCTGCCTCTTTCTATCCATGGATGGGGCTTACCATTGCTGTGTGAGCCAGAGGCAGAGGCTGCGGCTGCAATTGCTACTATGATCTCAGCTACTCTTGCTTTGCTGTTGTTGCAAGAGAAGCGAGGAACAGCATGGAGCCCTCCCTGCATCGTCCATCCATTCCCCTACCAACAGTGAAGACCATCGGTAGACTGCCTCTACTACTTGCTTGCCTCCACCCAGCCACTCTTGGAGTGCAACAGCAGCAACAGAGACTCTAATTGCAAGCACATGTGAGCCCACGTCCTGTCCCCCGATCCCTCCCACGCAGACTTTCCTTACCTGCTCCCCTCAGTTTGCAGTAGGCTGGTGGGCCGCCACCACTGCCTGCCCACTAATACCCCCACCCCCTTGTGGCTTGTCCCCTTTGCTACTTGTCCTGCTCAGCCTCACACTGTGCTACTTGCTGCCCATCCTGCGCTACCCGTCCTGCCCAGGCCCCTTTCAGTGTTTGTAACCTGCCCGGCCCGTTCCCCCCTTGGTGTTTGTTAGCTGCCTCCCTTAGGCCCACCAAACCCCTTGTTGTTTGTTTGCTTGCCTCTCCTGCCCCACCCAGTCCTCTTCACTTCACTGTTCCCCATGCTACCCAGGGCCACCTTGCTGTTTGTTCCGTGCCCCACTTGCCCCATATCCCTGTGCTTTCCCAGCACTTGCAATTACATCTCACCATATTCCTTTCCCTTCTATTACTGCACTACCTCACACCTACCGCTGACCCTCACCCAGTGCAGCCAGGGGAGCTGGTGTTCCCACATCCTTCCCTAATTTTATTACTCTCCTCATGCTAGTTTTCACTCTCCTCCCCCACACATAGCTTAACCTCCATTTTTCCCTACCTCCACCCTTCCCTTTCTGATTTCTATCCCCCCACCTGACCAATGGCTCTTCTTGTCTGCCCTCAGTGGTGGACCCCTATCTTGGCCACACCGCTGACGTAGCTTTGCCCATGGGGGGGAACTGAGGGAGGAGGACCCTGGCCACCATTGTTGCCCAGCTTCTATTCTCACCCCCATCCACCCCAATGGCAACCACGACAAACAGCACTGCCAATACAGCAGTGCCCACACCTGGGCAGTGGCAGCGGGCACAGGCAGGACCTTGCTGCAAACCTCCTGACACCACCAAGGGAGCCCCCTCAGTCAGCAGAAAGGGCCAGGGGAAGAAAAAGGCGAAGACCTGCCCAAAAGGCTTCTTCTGCAGCCGCTGTTACTACTGCCATGGCCTCACCATCAGCCCCAGCTCCCCCTCCCCTGCCATCTCTTCCTCCAGCTGTGGGGGGGGGGCACTTGCTCCTCAGCACCCAGAATGTTCACCCCGGTGGCCATGGCTCCTCACCTCCACCCACCTTTGCCTTCTGGCAAGGCCCCTTCCTCCATCCCGGCCAGGGGGCTCAGTGTCTGTTTGTAGGGGGCTGCTCTCCCCTTCCAGAAACTTAGTGGGTGTTTTGGTTAGCCCTCTCTAGAGGGAGGGGAAGAGTTGAAGAGAAATCAGAATCCTGAGACTGACAGTCTCCTGGGCCAGTGGGGAGATGGCAATGCTCCAAATCAGCCAGATTGACAGGGTAGGCAGGCCAATGAGGGAGTCAAGCACCCAGGGCCCGCCTTCCATGTGAGCTGGAGCAGTGCAGACCAGCTATGCTGAAGGGGAGCCAAGGCTGAGCTACAGCGGGGAGCTGCAGGGCCAGAGCTGGCATGGCAGAGCGAGTAAACCTGAGGCCAGGATGGCAGATTCCCAGCGTGCTACAAATAACACCTGGCCCAGGGTGGCAGATTCCCACCATGCCACAAATAACATCGGGCCCAGGATGGCGGACACCTGTTATGCCATGAGTAGCACTGGAGCCAAGCATGGCGAGTGCCTGGGAAAAATGAGATGGGGCCCTGGAGGCGAGGGCCTGGCGTACAGAGACATTACCCGACAATAGGGCCGTGAAGGCCAGACTTAGGGGAACACACTTCAGATGGAAGGGCTGATACTGGGAAACACAATCCAGATGGAAGGGCTGATACTGGGGAGAACAGTCCCACCACCTAGAGACAAAGTATTTTAAAACTAAAAATACAAAAAGTTTATCTTGTAGAAACATATTACCCCTACTTCCTCACGACCCACACACCTCCATCCCCCCCTCATCAATCTTCAGTAGAGATGAGATCTTTAGATCCACCACACAGTTCTGTACCAGCTGAGCTAACAGAGTAACTGGTAGCAAAAGGATGCTGTAATCTTCTATGTAGCCCTGCCACTTCAGGAGGATGAAAACACATTTTGTTAGGAGGCATCACATCTAGCAGCTAGACGACAAAGGAACGTTGCAACAATGGGTTCGATTTCAGATTCTGAAGGAAGTGTGCTCCAGTGCAGTGCATCTCAACAAGGAGGCTGACAGGCAGTCAGGGCACAAGGCATTTCACATTTTATTACAGTTTAAAGTAAGGAAAATCGTGCTTTTCTCCTCCCCCCCAAGCCGTACCCTGAAAGATCAAGTATTCTCTCCACACACACACACACAAACAAATTTTGCAGGCTTTTATTGTGAACTTGATACATTTTTCTTCTTATTTTCCTAATAAAAGTCAGAGGATCACACAATGTTTTGACTTCTATGCCTTCCCTGTCCCCTGCCCCTCCTCCTCCTCAAGCTTCTGCCCCGACCCCATTTTCCTTTCCCTGCTCATGATCTCTCCCTCTGCCGTTCCTGTCCTCCCCCTGGATCTATCTTTTCCCCTCCCACTTCATGTCTTCTGCCCACTCTGCTCTGGCCCTAACCCACCCCCCACACCTGGCTCCTGCTCCTGTCCTCTACCACCTTGCTTCTCATTCATCTGCATGCAAGAGAGGCTGCCTTCTCCTTCCCCTCCAGGAGGCAGAGGGACAAGCATGAGTTTGAGAACACAGGAAAGCCAGGCTCCCTACTCTCAGTGCCTGTTGCCCCCACTCCACAGCAGCAGCTGCTGGATGCCAGGAGAAGCAATTGTAGGAAAAATCCTGCTCAACCCCATCAGCCCCAAGCTGGGGCATACTCAATGCAGAGGGAACTTTTGAAGAATTTAACTGTCAAACTCTAATGAATAAGTGCAAATGGGGATTTTTTCAGAGGCTTATAAATTGGTCAGATTCAGATGAATTTTCACAGTCATGGCAAAAGGCACATCTCTGACAGTAGGGGAACCACACCGCCAAATTTCAAAGTTCTGACTCCAAAGCATGGAAGTACCAAGTTTCTCAAATGTATAAGAATTTTTAACATGGGCAAAATCAATGTATTCTCCCCTAACCTTGTTCTTGGAAATAGCTGAACCATTTTTAGCTGAAACTTCCCCTCCCAAAAATAACCCTGAAGTAGCCCTCAGGCTTAGAAAAATTTCAGCTCAAATGGTGTAAGTTTGGCAAACTTATACACAACTGAAAACGGGGTCTTAGAATGGCCATGGAATCTTACCTAGCGGTAAGGTTTCTGCTGTTTCTGTAGTCATTTCATTTTCTGATTTTATTTTTAGAAATGTTTGACTTTCATGTAGATGTCCAAAACCAGATGTGGTTTGGGGCTTTTTCTGTGTATATACTGTAATGAATAATATATATGATATACATTAGTCATTATGGGAGTATATACTGTAATGAGTAGCTCTTTATAATGTTCCCTGTTGCATTTTAATGTTTCAAAGAAAACTACATCAGAGCTCACTAGGGAGTCTTTAGTGCACACCATCAGGGTCTACACAGACCAATTAATTAATAACACATTGGTATGCTTTAGAAATCACACACATCATCCACCTTACTGTTTTAGCTACACAAGCCTTAGATACAAGTTACAATGTCTGGTGTGTTTGAGGGATAAACATAGATTTCATTTTTTTTTTATTATTTCATTTTATGTTGGGGGAGGGGGTTGTATTGCTGTTTACTGCTTAAGCCCTAACTATAGGCTACATATAATCTGATATTTAACATGATGGTGTCCTTTTTAAACATCAGGTCACCAATGCCCCCAACATGAATCAACTTTGAACACATGGGCTTCAAAATACAAGCCATAGAGATGTTAATAATTTCCAAGTATTTAATTAAGATGCCATAAACTTATGTATTTTATAGTTAATCATCTGTTCTTAATAGGTTGCTTGATAGTGGATGTAGATAGGCTCCTTCACAGTTTGCTTTTGGGAAATTATTGTAGTCTGTGTATTATACCAGGATAGGTTTGGCAGATATGTGATCATAGGTGATGGCTAGTGAATTTAGGACTTGCACTGGGAACAGAATAAGCAAGAAAATGATCCACACGTCACAGCTGTTTGTCCCATTGCTTAAAGCACTACTGGAAAGTGCTCAGATATGATGAACTGTGGCATCAAAACCTATGTAGACTAAAACTAGATGATGCTAAAACGAACCTCCCTTCCAATAAAAAAAATGCTGGGTTTTTTTTCATTTCACTCTTTGTGACTTCATATGCACAATTTAAGCTTATGTGCTTTTCGTTTATGCCCCAGTGGATCTAAAACATTCTGGATTTTAAGTTCCCTGTTACTGCTTGTGTGATTACTCCCAAGGAGCGGAGGGTATTACCTGGGCTACATGCTGAGAGCATATATTTCACAAATATTCAGTGACCTGGGGGGAATGGGTAGTGCAGCAGTCAAATGATAGTGATGCTGTGCGGGAAATGCCATCCATGTTTACTAATGTGAAATCAGACGGGGGGGGCTCCTGGAAGCTGGCCAGTAATGAGGAAGGGGAGGTTACAGCTCTCCAGAATCTGCTCACTGTCCCTCGTGGGGAAGATGGGGCGGGAGGGAGCCGTTGGTTGTTTTACTCGAGTCCAGAACAATTTCTTGGGCGATCCTGCAGTAGAACAAGCTCCTGGAGAAAAAGCCCCGGCCGGAGAAGGACCGCGAGGCTGCGGAGTCAGTACGGCCAACACGGAGCTAATTCGGTTCTAGACAAAGGGACCCGCAGGAAACCAGCCCCGCAGAACCCGGCCCGGTGGAACCCGGCTGAGCCCCACACCAGGGGGGTTCACCGCGTCCGGCCATTTAGCCATAGGGCTTGGCTCCCCCCGCCCGCCGCTCACAAGGCGCCCCACAGAGGAAGGGCCGGAGTCCCTGGCAGTCTCCCGGCACCGGACAGAAGAGGCGGAAGCGACCCGCCGCCGGCTCTCCGGGGCAGCCCGCGGCGGAAGGGCGCTGCTGGCATCGGGAAAAGCTTTAGACGAGCAGGCTCGAAATGAGCCAGCCCCGCTACCGGGGGGGGGGGGGGGGGGGACCAGATCTTCTTAGCAAAGTTCACACCGCGCAGATCTCCGACCACATCAACCGACCCGACCCCGCTTCCTGCCCCGCCGGCTCCCGGGACACACAGCGGGACCAGCTTCGCGGCTCGGTCAGGGTGAAGGAGTCGCCGCCTCCCTCTCTCTCTCTCTCTCTCCCTCCCGCTTTCCAAACTCCTTCGCCTGCTGGAGCGAAACCCCCGGAGCCAGAGCTCGGCCTTGGAAATGACAGTATCACCGGGAGGCTTTTGCTCGACCACTCACTTCCCGTGATGCCCTGCGGCGGGGTGTCGTAATATGTTAATTTATCCTCGTCTCCGACTGAGCGGGTGAAGGCACAAGGCTGAGAACACGGACCCCCCCCCCCCCAATGTTCCCATCATGGGCCTCGAAGGATCCGCTCTGCGCTCCAGCCAATAGGGGGTTAATTTACATCGACTCGTCACTATCTCGCTTATCCCCGGCTGAGCCAAAGGGAGCAAATGCTCCTAACACCCCCCGGCCCCTCCCCCTCCCAGGGTATCTCCAGCCCGGCCTTCCGCGCGCACCTTTAGCAGGAGCAGAGCTCGCCTCTAACCCCGCCTCTTGCACCGCGGAGTGCCGGGAATGACATCCAGTCAAGGGAGTCGCCTGCCATCAACACCTAATTACAATAATTTAGAGGTGTGCGAATGACAGCAGGCTCCATTTTGGGTTGAATTGCAATTAAGGGGAGATAATTATACACTGCGCCGTGCAATGTATTAATATTTATGGCGCGGCGAAGACCCGGCGGTTTCTTTCGCTGGGAGGACGGAGCACGCCCGAGGTTTTCAGCCCAGTGTTATTGGGGGTGGAAAAGTTTAGAGTTTGCAGCAGGCAGGAAGATCGCGGCTGGGTTTGATACAGTTGAGGGAATCCAGATCAAGCAGCTGGGGTGGGAAAGGAGTAGAGAGAGAGAAAGCCAGATGTCGGAATTCTAACTCAGAAACAGTTTACCCTCGTCAACCACCTCCCTCAACACCCCCCCGGCTCCCCTTTGCTTTTTTCCTCTCTGATCACTGGGGGTTTCCACGCCGCATTAACAGATAAAGTCTAAACGGGTAGAATTAATTTTCAAAAGCCATTAATTTACTTTATTAACACCAATCCGCTCTTGCCGAGCGTTTGTGTCCACTCCCTGGGAGGAGGTAGTTATTCACATCAAGGTGGGAGGAGGCCACGATGGGGCTTATGCTCCTTATACCTTCCAATTTTTCTCCCCTTTTCTGTTTTGCGCTCCCATTCCGGCACAGATCTCCAATCAGCGGCTCACCCATGCGTGGGCGGTCAGTTGCCAACGCCTTTGAAAGGCAATTTACTAGCCATTTGCAATGCCTGCCCAACGCTGATCTAAATAACACACGGAGGAAGAAACCTAGCCCTGTGGGAAGCGGGAATTTCCACAACTTGGAGCGATTTCTTTTTTTCAAAAAGAAGGGGAGGAAGGTTACAAAAAATAAATCAAACCACGTTAAATCCCACCTCCTTCCGCGAAAAACAATCCCAAATCATTACAAACCCCGCTTCGCTGCAACGCCTGGAAACGCAAATCTTCCCCTCTCCCCCCGCAGCTGCCGCTACATGGGGTGGTTTTTACTGCTGCCCCGGGTGTCACTTCCCACGCTCAGAGCAGCAGCACCAGCAGCAGCAGCGCCTGGTGCTGATCAATTCTGATGTAATAAAATAAACCAGTGACAAGTCCTCTGGGACCCTCGGAACGCGGCTCCCATGGCAACAGGGACTATATAACCCGTGTCTAGCTGCTGCAGGCGTTAGCGGGGGCTGCTGCGATCCATAGGTCTCCAGGGAGCTGTGATCTCCGCACACTAAGCACAGGGAGAAGATATCCAGCACCGTGTTGTGATACCAGAGAGATCTAGGGCCGGATTAACCAAAATCCATAAAGGAATCACTCAGGGAGGAACCTGGCTAATACAGAAGCTCATTGGAAAATTATCCCAGGTTCTGAAGTGACCAGACAGCAAGTGTGAAAAATCGGGACAGAGGGTGGGGGGTAATTGGAGCTTATATAAAAAAGGACCCAAAAATTGGGATTGTCCCTGTAAAATCGGGACATCTGGTCACTTGTCTCTTGAGTTAATGCTTAAATACAGGACTTGATCTCCTGGCCCTGTCTAGATAAACACACTAGTAAAAAATAGTGGCCCTGTGTAGATTTATTTTATATGACTGATATATAAAAATATGATACTCGATGCATATAGTGTGCATATCCATATCCATATCCACAGAGGCAACCTTAGCTAAACTCTTTAGGGCAGGAACTATGGCTTTTTGACAGCACCAGGTGACACATTCTTAGTGTCCTGAACAAAAAACCTCCACTTGCATTTGTATAGTTAAGTATATTATATATATTGAGTTACCTGAAAAAATATATTTTTATAAACATGTTAAGATATATAATTGCTTCATAAAGTAATATCATACAGTAATTTTGATGTATATTTAATATGTAATCATAGAGCAAGGTATATATTTCCTCTAAGGCAGTTTTTGCTTGTTGAAATAGGGAACTGGGGCCCAGGACTCCTAGTGGGTTTTTTCCTTTGGCTTTCACTCACTTTCTCCATAATCTTTATGCAGTCAGTTAACTCTCTCTCTCTCTCTGTCTTAATTTACCCAGCTCTAAAATGGGTAAAACCATATTTATTTACAGTGCTCACAAAGACATTGTGAGAATTGATTAGTTTATGTTTGTAATAGGCTCTGTAAGTACAAAGTGTTATTATTTATTGTAGGCACTAATTTATTGTTAGTTAATATTAAGAACAAAAACAATATGCGGGACAGATTAACTTTGGACTGGAAGGAGAATATCTATGCTGAGTAGATGTGCAAACATATTGTATTGTTAGTAGGAATGGCTATGCCATTGGAATGGTTTGCACCAATAGAATGATTTATTAATGGAGTTTGTATGACGTTTCCCTGCACAGCCTGCAGGCTGTCATCAATACACCTTTGTAATATCATCAGAGCTGCGTGGAAAACACAGGATCCTGAAATAAGAACTGAGCAGAAAACCAAGGACCTCCCTTGGAAATATTTGATTAAAACTGGATTGATACTGAGACAATTCCTTCTCCCCTTACATACAGGGGGTGAAATTCACCCCATCTAGAGGGCTAGCAAGAGGCCTATATAGACCACTTAAGCCTTATTTTGAGAATTTAAGTGGGGCTTGCATGACACATATGCCTCATGCTGGTCCCTCTGCACAGAGGTTGGGTGAATTTCACCCATGACTAATCCCATTGACTTCAAAGGGGCTACTTGCCCGAGTAAACAGTCTGATACTTATTTAAGTGAGATCTTAAATAGGTGTTTTTAAAATTTGCAGTTTACCGTTTAGGCTTTAAACTGCTTTGATTCTATTCCTCAACAAATTAAATATTTAATCTCTCCATAATCTGAAATAATTATCTTTATACAGTACAGAGCTTTTATTTGCTGGGTAATGGTTAAGCATAAATGTTATGCAGTTGAGGGCTTACTAAAAAGTGAAATATGGCACAACCTGAGATAGAAGAAATCTGAGAGACCTATAGACAAAGTGTATGATTTTGTTTAAAGTTGTTTTAGAAGTGGATATAGCTATATACTGAATTATTTAATCAGTGTGATGTTTGAAATGTATTGGGATACATAACAACAAAAATAAAACTCAGGAAGAGAAATATTAATTCTTTGTAACCCTTTTCCTCTTTCTTTTTTCTGAATGTTGTTTTAAAGAAAATCTCTAAACATTGCTCTTTTCTTTGCACTTCATGCTGCTTCTAATGATTTGGGGCCTAAGCCAATTTCCATTAAAGTAATAGAAAGTCTCACATTGAGATCAGTAGAAGTTAGATCAGGCCTTTGATGTCTGTTCTCTTGTAAATTCAATATTCTGGTCTCAAGCAGGATCATCAGATGTTGATTTATATTTTTATCATCACTTTATTGCAATATCACTCTGTTACTCTGACCCAGCTTTTTGGACCAAATGTGCCACGTAAGGGCCAGATTCTGCCACGTTATTCACGTTGAATAGTAACTTGCTCTGCGAATTTACATTCCTACTCACTGAGTAAGATATTCCTTAATGTGAGTAAGAGTGGCAGAGTTGAACCATCAAGAAATAGAAAGTAATGATATAATATTTTGTTAGTTTTACATCCCATAAATGTGACCTATCCCTTAGGGATGGAGTCAACAGCCTTGCCACCATTGCAAAAGGTAGGCATGATGTGTAGAACTGCTAATAAGAATATTTCCTCCTTCAAGGGAAACATCTTTCATTGTCGATGGATAGTAGAGGGTTGGAGTTTTTTTAAGGCAAATGGACAAGGTGGTAAATTAACCTGCAGACTCTATCTGATGAATGCTGCTTTCATATGAATCCTGTTTGGTCTTTATCTGTCAAGCAGAGACTGACTTCAATTGCAGTTAATATAAAGATTTATTGGCCTGAGAAGTAAATATTGACCAAGGTAAAGCCAAGGTCACTGTTTACCTAGAGGGATAATAAATCTTGATATTCACCTAAATATGAAGTCAGTGAGCCAAATTTTGCTCTCTCTTCAGTATAAATGCAAAGTAACAGCAGTGAGGTGACTAGATTTACACTGGTACAGAATTTGTCCAATATAACATAAGTATTGTTACATTCATTCAAAATGTATGCATCAATAATATCATCATTGTGGACATAAGCTTCCAAAATGTAACTGATTTTGCTTTGAAACTAAACTTCTAAAGCAGAGATAAAACTAGAGATTTATAAAATGATTCCCTGAAAGTGAAGAATAGTTTCACCACATACTGCTGCTGTCTATCGTTGATATTTTTCATTTACAATCTGATTGGTACATGTTGCTCCAGACTTTAATACTATAAACTACTAAGGAAATTAAAACAGAAACTTATTGATTTGAAACATCTATATTCAAAGGATCAAGAGCCTGGATTGTTTTTCTTCCATGTAGTACAACATAATTGCAAACACCTTAGTCAGAATGCTAAGACTGTTACAGTGTGCATGAGAGACATTTCTTTATTTGTGTGGTTTATGTAAAACAGCTATGACAGTATCATTCATTGATTCCGATAGCCTTCATTTCTATAGTGCCTCTTGAAATAATCTTGACACTTGCAAAGGCTAAGTGTTTATGTCTTTATAAAAATTAGATGTGAATCCATATGGCTGTCATATTTTATTGGCCCTTATAGATTTAGCTGCCTACCTTATTTCATAAGTTAAAGGCCCCAATAACTCCTTATCACAGAATGCCCAGAAATCACCGGTCTTTTGGACTACTCTTCAATATTCTCCTATATTCTATTCTCTATATGACTGAGAAGAATATAGCTTTTATAAACCTCTCAGGACGCTTCATGAATTTTGTCAGAATTAGTATAAGTGCCTTACTCCTTTGTTATCTCCTTAATAGATTTTTTTTTCTGGGCTCCCTGTCTCAGTTGTCTGGTGGAAATCTCTGTTCTCAGGAACAAAGAAATGTCTCCTGTTTAACTTAATCAAATACTCTGGTCTCTTTCTGATAGAAAGAATAGTGGCCAATTTACCTTTACCACTATTAAGTCCCCAACAGTTTTCCTGTGTGGGGGTTTCTATATGTTCCGATTTTTTTCCAAGGCTATTTCCTTCGCCTCATTCTCTTTAAGAAGGCTGACACAAAAAAGTGTCTGATCATTCATGTATTTTTGTTGAAAACCATAGTGTTGTTTCATTCAATTATTTCTTGTTATTTGTTTGCAGTTAAATGATTTTTACTCACTGCACATTCCAGGGCTTCAGTAGAGGAAAATTATTAGTGCTCTTAGTGCCAAACCCTGCAGGCTTTACTCAGCCCTTCTGTAGCCAGAATTCCCAGTGCCATTAATGAAAGAGCAAACAAAGTATCACTGACTTTTGCCTGAGTAAGAAATGATCCCTGGGAAATGTCTCCTGGATCATATTTCACAATCAGACTTTCATATGGTCCCTGCTAATGTTAGATTTGCATCTTCAAATTTTAGCTACATTTTCCATCCCTCACACAGAATAATTGACCCTAGAATATGAACTTCTGCTCGATGTAACAGTAAAGCTAGCATTCAGTCTCTGTTGCTCACTTTACTCATGCATCTGGATCCACTGAGTCAATGGGATCACTCTCAGGAGAGTAAGATATCACAATCAGAGAAGTAGCCGTGTTAGTCTGGAATAGCAGAGGTAACAAAGCCCTGTGGCACCTTAAAGACTAACTATAAAGTTTTGAAGCATAAGCTTTCGTGGGCTAATACCCACTTCGTCGGATGGGTATTAGCCCACGAAAGCTTATGCTTCAAAACTTTATAGTTAGTCTTTAAGGTGCCACAGGACTTTGTTACCTAAGATATCACAGTATCTTGGAGCAGCTACCCCAGACTGTACTCAAACAGATTAGCTGCATCTTTCTGTCTCTGTATTAAAATTATGTGGCTACGGCTGAAATCCAAATTACAAGAGAAAACTAACTTTAATAAATAACTTTCTGGTTTTATTTAAAGGAAAAATCTGATCTTTTAAACTCTAGCCCTTTACTGATAAGTATGGCGAGGGACTGGCTTTTGCATATAGGCAAATTGGACAGTTGTCTGGAATAGCAAAATATCGGGGAGTAAGTGTTAAGTGGCTGGCTATTGTGTGAGTCTCTACATCTGTGGGGGACAATTGAACATTTTCAAATTTTCTCAGGCTAGCAAAAGCACCCGCTAAATTGTATATATTTGAACTGAGGAGCCAACGCATTCTGCTGTAGTAAAATGGGTGAAAGTAAAAAATGCGGCAGTGGATGGAACAGTACTTCAGAGTTAGGTGAACACTGCAAAAACATTTCCAGGCATATCTGTTAAAACATTTAAATGAATTTGTTTTGACTCTGTTTGTGTTCCTTTTGTGTTTACTATCTGCAGGTATTCTAGCAAGTTAGTTTTTTGTCAGGGACATTCACTGAAACAGCTAATTTTAATTGGACTTGGGAGAATATTCACAGCATGTGTATTTGGAATTGACAGTTGTGAGTATTTGCATTTTAACTCTGATTCTAAGACTTCAGTTCTGGGCACAGAAACATACCATGGGACTAATGGGTCCAATCAAAACAGCTCAAATTTCAAATACTCATTTTGCACTTCTTGTGAACAAACTACAGAACAAGAGTTACTTGCACAAAATTATTTAGCTAATAATTCTGAATAACGAATAAATCACAATCTTCTCAAGTCTATTCACAGGCAATTTACAAGTAAAAGAGGTGAATTTTGTTAATTATTTGCCCTCTTTGTTGTAATGACAGGCCTGGCTACAGTGACAATTGTTAGCTCCCTTAGATCCAGATCCTGCAAAGGCTTACTTTTGAGTTTCACTTTAAACATGGATTACTCACAGGGGCAAAGTTCAGCAAATGTCAGTAAAACTCTATAAGTCACAGTGTTGGTCACATTGATGTGACTATGTATATAATACCATACCTCTAATTTTTACTGAGTCCTTATATCAGAGGGGTAGCCGTGTTAGTCTGGATCTGCAAAAGCGACAAAGAGTCTTGTAGCACCTTATAGACTAACAGATTTTAGGGATCATGAGCTTTCGTGGGCTACGACCCACTTCCACAACATTCATCTGATGAAGTGGGTCTTAGCCCATGAAAGCTCATGATCCGTAAGATCTGTTAGTCTATAAGGTGCTACATGACTTTGTGTCCTTATAGTTAAATACTTCTGGTAAACTAAACTGTGTGGGTGAAGCATCAATGAAAAATCTTATCTGTGCCAATGAGCTGTCATCAATAAGCGTTGAGGGCACTCAGTACTTGGTGGAATTGAAATTGACGCTGAAATTGTTTTGTTGAGCTTTGAAGCAGATGTTTTATATTTTACATTTGAGTTTTAAAAATTCCTTTTTAATACTAATTCAACTGTATGAATGGTGAGGGGGAAATATCTCATTGACATAAGTGGAAGTTTAGGGATGCAGATCTAAGTCTCTAAAGATTAAATATCATCCTACTATACATTTGCTGGTGGCGTACGGCTGCAAAATCATTGTTGTGCTATGAAGAGAGGAGAAACACTAGACAATACTGGCTGCTTCTGAAGAACATTAGGTATACTTTTAATGGGAGAGGGAAATGACAGATGATTTGAGAAAGAGAGACAGTAACTTTCTGCTGATTGGCTACCTTTCTGGAATTTGGGGAAAGAACTCATTCAAATGTAACTAGGAAATAAAATAAATGTAATTGTTTCTCTTTATGTCTGAGTAAATTACAAATTCTCATTGTTTGCTAGAGGGATGGTGCCCTTTTAAAAGCACAGTGCATGTGATGTATTTGTTGGCTCTTTCTTTCTTCTGTCATCACTCAATTTGTAATAAAAATTTAAGCAACAATTCTCCCTTATTTTGTATCTTTAGTCTATGTTACTTGCAAAATATAAAATACATTTTTTTTAAATTGTTAATGCCAAAATGCAACCCTGACTGAGCACTCCCAAAGGGAAATAATTAAACACTCCATTCTTTGTAGGTGAAACCTGATCCTTTAAATCACTCCTTTATTTCCCTTATTGTCCTCTTGTTTAGGATCACAAATCGGAATGAATTAATTTAATCTGTAAAATAATTATAAGTTATTGCTTCGGAGATAATATTCACAACATTTAACAATCAGAAATGCTCTTCTTAGTTAGCAGGTAGCTGTTTGTCTTGAAGTAGTTTGTGGTGTTGATGAAGCATTGAGTTTAAACTAGACAGCAACACCATGCTATTAATGAAATATTGGCTTCTACTCAATACAAAGTTCTCTGTCAAATCTCAATATGAAAGAGAAAAAAGGGAAGTATTCAGAGCTAGAAAGACTTAAAGGTTTCAGGCTAAAACTCAACGATTTCAGCAGTAGGGAACATCCTTCCTGTTTTTGCAATAAAGCACATGCCGAATACTCTTACTTTCATTATCTAAGCAAAAATGTGAGCAGAGCTTTTGTGGCTAAAGAGGCATACGTCCAACAAAGCGACTAGACATTTTAGTACATCTCGTTATTTCAGGACACAACACAACTTCTCTTTGTTTTCCCTCTGTGAAACCATGTTCATGTAAACACAATAAATGCAGAGTTAATGGAATGGAAAAATACAGACAACCTCATATTCCTGATTTACACACAATGAATGTGATAGTTTCCATAGATTTCTACAATGAAGTGCCTTTTTATTACAGTCCAGTCAGTTTTAACGTTTTGTTGGTTTGACCGTTATCAACACAGGTGGGAGCACAATGCCTATCACAATTTACACTGCCCATGATAGTGCTTATGGGTCAAACCTTCCAAAATGCACAAAAATGCCTAAAGTGAACGACATAACGTGTGGAACTTGCATTATTTTTAGTACCAATGATTTGACCCAGGAGATTTGATCACATTAACCAGGTACCAGAGTTGAAAAATATTTGAATATATTCACTAATGTTGTTGCAACTCCTGTACTCACAGGTCCCCATTTTCCCCCTATACCCTTCATTTCAGCCATCTTCACTTGTTCTGATATGTCCAGTCTTAAACTTGGGCAGAGATCATGTTGTTTGGTTTAGTGCACATCTAAATAGTTAATAAGAGTAGATAGTCTTATACATAAAGCAACACGTTGGAAACTAATATGGATGTTTTAGATCTTATTTTTATTTTCAGGGTGTAAATTCCCCATCATCTTATTTTGATGATAACACATCTAAATAATGTAATCCTGAAAACTGGTGGAGAATAACCACAACAGCATTTGACATTTCCATAGCATCTGCTATCTGAGCCTCTCTGGTGTTAATTACCACGCACAATATCCTTGTGAGGCAGGAATTATTATTCTCATTTTAGAGATGGGGAAATTGAGGCACAAAGAGGGTAAATTATATGCCCAGAGTTCTACAAAGAGCCCTGACTCTGGAAAGCATCCCTATTCAGGATAGCTTAAGCAGTATACGGTAGTTATATGCAAAAAAAATAACCTTCTTTGGCAAATGAAAGACAGCTGCAGATTCATGCCTTGAGGTTGCATCTTGCTGCTGCTGAGTAGTTTGTCACCAGTTTTTCATGGGCCAAATGGAAAAGCTTAATACAAGCTTTACAAACCATGTGAAAAGTTATCATCCCATCCCAGAAGAGTTCACAGCCTCATTCAGCAGAACAGTGACCTGACGCTGTCCTCAAAGATGCTGAAGATGAACCATGCAACAGCTGTCAAATTATACTGCCGTTCAGCTACTCTAACTTGGGCTCGATTTAAACCAGTGGCCTCAAAGGGAAGGATCTGTATCCTTTTACCAAGTCCCTATACAATACAGTTCCACTGGCAGAATGTTTTAATCCAGACATCCTCCTGGAACGTTGCAGGGGCTGTGTGCCTGTGGATATATGATCACACTTAAGGTCTTGTCTAGTCATCAGGCCCTTCCAGACTAAAAACCATTCACATGTTACATGTCTTAATTCCAAGAGGAATGCTAACTCCTTCCCTTTTTCAGTTGGGATTCCTGGAAGGATCATCCCAAGCCACCAGCCTGGACTTCAATTATTTTTCTTTATTAGGAATTGCACTGGAAAGCCATTTCTGCCTGAACATGTTCAGGGCATCAGGTGTGGGAGGCAGACACTTGGTCTCCAAGGGAGTTACCTGAAGCATAAGGTAAGCTACTTAAGCCACATTTGGGACCCATTTTTCAATTACTATATTCACAGCCTTAGACCTGACCTACACCCTGGGAGACAGAAGCTTGTTTAATTGGTTGTTTTTGACATTCCTTCAGGGATGTCAGAAGAGGTAGCTCAGAGAGAGAATATTGTATGGTAGTCCAGCGCTGTGCATGGATCTGACTGACACTTTCCTTATTCCTTCTTATGTACCATTACTGCTCTGTCTTACAATGTGTTTTATGGTCTCTACTGTATTTCCCTTGCCTTAATAAATACAAAGAGAAATGAGGGACGGAGGGAAGATCTCATAAAAATAGTGGTTCAATCACCCTGGTAAGGATATCAGATTTTTTTTTAAAAGAAAGAAATGCTGTTGCTGCAGCAGCCAGCGTCACAGCATTTTAATTATGATTCTAATATATTTGCAGCACAAAACCTGGCAATTTTAATGACAAAGTACTGTGATTGCACAAAGCATTTTTAGAACTAATAAATCTCTACAGAATACTTGCATGAAACATATTAAGATTCAATTCCTGCATTCATTAGTAAAATCAAATCGCATGCGGAGGAGATGGTTATTTGAAAAATGCATTCAATGTAAATTGATTTTGTATTGTCAGGAATAATATTGAGAGTGGCTCTCCAGTACCTTAACACTTCAACCATTGCACTGCCAGCTGCATCTTATGCCTGTAGTTGTGGGAGATTTACGGAGCATTTTAATTTTCACTCCTGGCGGTGTTAACCAGTTGAGAGGTACTTAGTGTACATTACATTAATCTCAAATTCATGCACTAGCAGTAGCAAAAATATGGTGCTAATAAAAGCCAGAAGTCAACCTTGGCTCAGTTAAAATATTTATTGTCAATATTAATCATGTCTGCCAGTCCATGTACTTTCTTAGATTGTGGTGCCCATCACTATTGTGGCATCTGAGCACCTTCCAAGAACAGGCGGGATAGACATGAACTTTCTCTCTCTCGCTCTCTTCCTTCACTCCCAGCAAGAGGCAGGCTTAGGGTTTTTACTTTTTGGGTTATTGCTGAGTATAGGAGAGCAGAAGTACTGGAGTAAGTAAGGGTGATGTTACCAGAAAGCTTGATTGATGGGACAGTGTTCGCACTGAGTTCTGAACGCTGTGACGTTAGGAGTCCTGTGTCATTAACCCGCAGAGGTAAGAAAATTCATTCTGATCATTAAAATTAGACATCTCTGGCCATACAGGATATCCGGGGTCTGAATTGTTTTGTATGTCTGCTTTTACTGTAAGCTCCTCGCACTAAGGGCTTCAATTTCCTCCAATTTGGATAGGGCTGAGCTGACAGAGCTGAACAAATAAATATAATGATATTAATATTTAATCAGCATAAAAATAGGAAAGGGGACTAAGATAGACACTCTGTCGTGAGCAACATAGTTAAGTAATAAATATCTGTCGGGGGGGGCGGAAGGGATAAAACTGAAACCACATATATTGAGCAAACTGAGCCCAAAAAGATAAATGGAATGTCAGCATGAGCAGAGAGGGCTGTTGACACAATTTCTAAGTATCAAGATCAGAAACTCTACCCCAGGGTTAATAGGAGACCAGCGTTCACTGATGAAGTGTGAGCAAAGAAGAAATTAAGGAATGCTACTTTTCCAAATAGCAGCAGGGTCAATTTCATTATTTAGTTTCTTAATGAGGCAATATTCCTTTAGTGTAGTGCATTGGTGCACCAGAAGGGGTCAGCTGCTTCATATGGAAATAGAATGGTATAGAGAAGGGCCTTTAAGGAAGAGAACTTCTCCAGAGCTTGTTCTATGTTGAATCACCTGATGCTAGATCCACAAAAGGATTTATGCACCTAACTGCCACTTTGGGTACCTAAATCCAAAATTTAGATCCCCAAAATCCTGCTCAGCTGCTGACTAAACCTGTCAGTGCCTAAATTCCCTAGACACCAAAGTTTCCATTGATAAAGTCCCCCCAGGCACCTAAACAAATTCCAAATTAACCTGGCCTTAACTTGATGGCAGTGGGGATTGAAGGTTGGGGCCGGAGCACTTGGTGGATAGTACTGGAACTGTGTTCTGCCATATTCTGACTCCACTCCAACACTGCGGTGGGTCACTCTCAATCTCTCCTGTTGAAGCTGTTCTATTCTGTATAAATACTTCATTTAAATAAATATTTACATGAATAAATATTCACTGGGACCGGGGAAGACTGAAGGTGATGCTCTAAGTGAATGGTCAAGCCACTCACGTGGGATACCCAAGTTCAATTCACTCGTCTAATGACTATTTGGAATCCTGAATGCCAGGAAGCAGATCCCTCTGGCCTGAGTTTAAGGTGTGTGTGGGCGTGAGGGGGTGTAACTTAGACCACACCCCTATCCAGGACATTTTCTATTGGCTAGTTTAAGTGGCTCCTTACTCAGCTCGCTGGCTTTTGTGGATCCCATTCTTGGATGCTAACTTTCCCAATGCATTGTATAGAGCAGGGGTGGGCAAACTTTTTGGACCAAGGGCCACATCTGGGTATTGAAATTGTAGGGCAGGCCATGAATGCTCACAAAATTGGGGGTTGGAGTGTGGGATGGGGTGAGGGGTCCAGCTGGGTCTGCAGGTTTGGAGGGCGGGAGGGGAATCATGGCTGGGGCAGGGGGTTGGGGTGAAGAGGGGGTGAGGGGGTGCAGGTTCCAGGAGGCGCTTACCTCAAGCAGCTCCCAGAAGCAGCGGTACGTCCATCCTCTGGCTCCTATGCAGATGCGTGGCCAGGCATCTCTGCGTGCTGCCCTGTCCACAGGTGCTACGCCTGCAGCTCCCATTGGCCATGGTTCCTGGTTAATGGGAGCTGTGGGGGCATCACTGCGGGGGCAGTGTACGGAGCCCCTTGGCTGCTCCTATGTGTAGGAGCTGGAGGGGGGGACATGCCACTGCTTTTGGGAACTGTGCAGAGCGGGGCAAGCCCCTGACCTCACTCCCCTGCTGGAGAACCAGAACAGGGCAAGCCCCGGACATTGCTCCTCAATGAGAGCTCAAGGGCCGGATTAAAATGTCTGGAGGGCCAGATGTGGCCCCCGGGCCATAGTTTGCCCATCCCTGGTATAGAGATCCTAGGCAGGTAATCCAGGGCTGTAGGGCATGCAAACATAAGGCACTGCAACATAGAGTCTAATTCCCCTTTGTGGATCTAGCCCCTGGGATTCCTGATCCTCATATATCTATGAGGAGCCCCTTTGCCAATGCTAGCAAGTTGGGAAAACTAGATATTAAGCTTTTGGAAATTACCAACATGTGCTGCAAGAATGAACAAATTGGCATCATTGATATGTGCAGATAAACCCCAAATCTATTAATTAGAGGTCCTGGGCAAGCATATAAGTGGTATCTACTTCAAAGGCTGAGTTTACAGCAGAGTAGTTGGGTCTGTGTCTCCAGTGTTGTGTATCTTATGCAGTCATTTACACCTGTGCAAAGGGGGTGTCCAATGCTACTGTGTCAGAATGGCTGCCATTCTACGCCCACTTTGCACAGGTGTAAATGACACAAAGTGCAAGGCAGTGGAGAACCAGGCCCAGCATTTTACCAACCTGCATCTCCCCTGAGAGACTTGACAGGGCCTCACCTATTCTGAAGCCTTGTCCCAGTATGATTTAAGGATTATAGTTTGAAATTTTAAATGAAATAATCACCCTTAAGTTTATAAACATTTCTAGGTGTGCTAAGTGAAAAGCTAGGTTTGGCCTATCTTGTTTCCACAGGCAATTTATTTAGCCATCTGAGATCATGCAAACATGGAGTGTAATGAGGCTTTAGAGCGGTGTCTAGATTCAATAGTAAAACAAGGATATCTGACCTGAAGGAGATTTTATTGTCTCTCTCTTTTTTTAAAAATCCTCCTGTCTTTTCTCAGATCTGTCCTATGCATATCTGCATTCACCCATGAACAAATAAGGGTCGAGGGGCCAGTCATCAGAAGCAAGGGCAGTTTGGCCTTGGTTCACAGAGAAGCAATCAAAAAAAATCAAACAACTGGTAATCACCACGGTAAGTAGTAAGGCCTATAATAAACATACATATTTGATAAATTCCATCCCAGCCTCCATTGAAGTTCTCAGAGACAAGACACGTGAACTCCAACTCTACTTGATCAGAAGCATTTTTGATAGCCAGTAAGCAAAAGAAAGAATATGCAAGAACCACTTGCTAGTTACACAAGATTAATCAATCACCTGAAACTGATAAAAGAATTTACCCCTGTAATGAAACACATCTGCCGGGGCCTTGACTAATTTATGACTGTTTGCAGATCATTAATATGTTGAACCAAATTTTGGGAGTCAGATTTGGTAAGCGAAATTGGCCCATTTACAAACAAAACTCAGCTCTTTTTAGCTTGGGGCCAGCATGTTATTTGTTTGTGTCATTGTCATATGGCGCCTCCTTAGGCCCTCACATTTGCAGTAGATGAGTAGGAGAGCAAAAGAGATAATTTCACTAAAATATGCAATGAGCCAGTCACTCCCTAATACAGTTTGGCCAGTAACTCCCTTTGCTTATTGCTGAACTACAAACTGACTCCAACAAAGCAGCAAAAGCAGGTGACAATTCAGGTAGGTTAAATAAACACTAAAAGAAGCAGTTCTTCTGTTGCCTCCCATTGATGCAAAACGATCTGTAACCTGATTTGGAGGCCTTTCCAATTTCCTTGATTTGTAGCCACTCTAGACACTTTGTAGTTTATCTGCCCCTCTGCTATGCCACACCATGAAACCAGATGCTGCTAGGAGAGGCCCAGCAGGAAAAGATTAATAAGATCATTATTTGGCATATAGCCAGGGTACCTTTCAGTTGGGATATCTTACCTCCTGGCAATCAGGATAGTCTCATTTCGTCAGGACTCGCCCAGGTTTAGTACAGCTTTAAGTAGACAACAGCAAAACTTTGCTTCCATTCTTCTTTTACACACAATCCTAGTGAAAGAAGAAGAAAAAGGAAAACCACACTGAACTAGTGTGAAAGCACATACGAACATTAAAGTAACTTAATATGGGACTTCAGAAATAATGGACTGTTTTGATTTAGGCATAGTTCCATCTTGACTGTTTGAGGCTTTTGGAGATTAAGCAATAAAAATGAAAATTCTCTGTACTCTACCTGAATATTAAAGATTGCACACGCCTGTCATGAGTGCTAAGATTTGCTTGAGTCCTGGCCAGTGCCTTCCATGCCATCCCACTGTAGCATAAGATAAACCACTCCTGTTCTTCCACCCGAGGGTGGCTCTACTTCAGTGGTGTCGTGCATGGGACTGACTTTGAGAAAAGCTAAGCACTTCTGATTATCAATTCCAAAGAACCTTCGGATAAGAGTCACTATAAAAATGTAAATTATCATCATAAGCATATTCAGTAGATTTCCCCAACCATGTGAAAATGGAAAACTTATTTAATAACATTCTAATTTTAGTTCCAGATAATGAAACAGACTATACATTTCTTAATGTGGCTGTGTGGGAGGCAGTATGTTATTAATTAATAGTACTTGTTAACAGTATCTTTAATTTGTTATGCATTTTTATTGGAGGTACCTTTCCATGCATGCAACTGTCAATGATATTTAGGGGGCCAGTGGTGTGGAGCTGGTCAGAGCTCCTCATATCTATGGAGTATCTGGTGGTAATGGAATGCACTGCTATGTGGGATAACCAAATTGAGCCTGGTTCTCTTACTCCCCACATAGGTAGGGCCTGGAGGTGCTGCGCAGAATGCATGTCCAGCCATGGGAGGTTGGTATTGTTCAATAGCTGCAGACCAATTTAAGGATCAGCCTTCATAGGCTCACATAGTGAGGAAAGGCAAACGATGAGGGTGCTAGTTGAAGAAGAGGTTCTCAGGGATTATATTTCGCCTTCACTCCACCTGCACTAGGGATGGTTGTCAGCCGTTATTGGATGACAGTTCCATTTAGGAGGTGTCAGCCAACTCTGGTGTCTCTAGGAGGGCTGCTCAGCCCTCTCCCTCCTCCACTTATCACTCAGCTGGAGAGACTCCAGTACCCCCATAAGAAGATTGGGGGAGATATCCCTGATATCATTCCCCTGTATCCCTGATGCCAGGAAAGAAACAGGTCAGAGTCTCAGACTCTGCCCCTGCGCAGGGGGCTGAGGCTGAACGGTCCTGTATTAATTCTGCTGTCACTGCTGAGAGATGCTCTCTCCTGAGGACAGCAGCCATGCTCCATAGATATGAGGAGCTCTGACCAGCTCCACAACTACGGAGCAGAAGAGCCAGGTTTTGACTAACAGTTTGTATATCAATTTGTGAAGCACTGTGGGATCTATCAGGGTGAACAGTGCTATATAAAATGTCATTATCGCAAGTGAAATGGGGAGAGTAGAAGAAATGGGGAAAGTAATGAAAAAAACCCTCTAAATTCCTCAGATGTGGTTTTCTGGGCAGGGGGTAATTCAAAACTTTGACCCAAAAAATCAAAATGTCAATATTTTGATCAGCCCTAAGAGTCTGAAAGCTGTAATATTTTAAAATCGCATCTGAAGATTGCCTGTAAGGAATCTAGAAGCTGAAATGGAGCACAAATTGTGAGATGAGAGTAGCTAACTGTTCATTAGGTAATAACAATGTCCTTGATAGGGAAATAGCTCTTGAATTATTTTGTCCAGATAAACCCCAGCAGAGGAACTTTTGCCCTGCAGTGCTTATTTACCACATCAACCATCTGGATATGTAAATGTTAATGAATTTTGTTCCTGTCGATTCTCTAATAAAAACAAAGTGCTAAGTATGTTGCTGAATCCTTTCTGATAATCAGTGATGTATATTAGGCAGACAAGAATGTGACCACCAGAGAAAGAGAACAGGAGGAATTCCTGACAGCTAGAGATATGCACTTATCATCAGCTTCTCAGCATAGAAATTCCAGAAAAGGTCTCTGAAAATCCAGGTGGTTGAATGGAAAACTGGCTGGGACAAACCTGAGTATGGTTGCACAGCCCAACCTGCAAGATTCTCAAGCATGCCCACAAAGATCTCCAACCATCCAAAAGAGAGAGACGATCCTGATTAGCGACTGTATGCTAAGAAGATGGTGTAAGCAGGGTCTGAATGAGCTCTCCCCTGACATCTGGTGATGAACGGGTAAGGGGAGAAGACTTCAGGAACCCACCTATGGATAGACTTGCCTACTCTGCCTAAGTGCACAGCATGATGGAGCTTCTTTGCTCAAATTATCACTTTTGACTGGGGTTGGGTTGAAAGTCACTTTGTTATTGGGTGCAGGGGTAATAAAGCATTATCCTTGTTGCATGAATAAAAGTCAGCTGAACTGGGCTTGGCATATCCTCATTGAGGGTTTCATGCTCAACAGAATTGCACTCACTAAGCAGAGGGTAGGGGTGCCAAAGCCCAGTGGAGGGGTGTGTGTGAGGAAATAGGTGTTTGTGCCTGGTGGCGTGGACTATGCCTAAGCTAAGGGGTCCTGCAGGCATCACTTTTTGGTCCTATGCTGTTTAAGAAAGAAAACATAAAATCTCATTATTTATCAACTTTGCAGATGACACAAAGACTGAAAGAGTAGTAAATAATGAAGAGCACATCACTGATACAGAGTGATCAGGATCACTTGGTAATCTGAGCACACTTGAACAATCTGAGTTTCAATATGGCCAAATGTAAGGTCATCCATCTAGGAACAAAGAACATAGGACATAGTTACACGCTGGGGGACTCTATCCTAGGAAACAGTGACTTTGAAAAAGAGTTGGGGGTCATGGCAGATAATCAACTGAACACGAGCTCTCAGTGCGATGCTGTTTCTAAAGAGGTATGGATATAAGAAAAGGGAAGTGGGGAGGTTATACTAACTCAATTTTGGGCACTAGTGCAACTGCTACTGGAATACTGTGAGACAAGGTGGGTGAAAGAAACCCATATAACACTCTGCTAAACAGCAAAAATCATGGACTGCACAGAGACATTGGATTTATGGCTTATTACAACAATCTGTAACCCACTAACCTCCTCTTTGTGTCCTATGACTGCAGAGCTCTTAATGGGTTACTCTATCTCATAGGCACCGAGTTTCTAATCTGCCAGGGGTACTTGCCCCTGGCTCCACCAAGGCCCTGCCTCCACCCCATCCCCCAATGCCCCACCCAACCCCATCTCTTTCCTGCCTCTTCCCTACCCCATTCCACCCTCCTCCCCAAAGTGTACTGTGCCCTCACGCCTCCCCCGTCCTCTACGACACCTCCAGATGCTATGAAACAGCTGATACATGGCAGGTGGAAGGAGTGGGAAGTGCTGATTGGTGTGGCCTGCCTGCAGGTGTTGATGGGAAGCTGCTGGTGGGTGCTAAGCCGGTGGGTGACCATGAGTGCTACGCAGCAGAGTCCCGGGCCCTTTAAATTGTCAACGGAGCCCTAGGGGGAGGGGGTCCCAGCTGCCGCTGCAACCCACAGGGCTCTGGTGACAATTTAGAGGGCTTGAGGTGGTAGCAGTGGCTGGGAGCCCCAGGCCCTTTAAATCACTCCTGGAGCCCTGCTGCTGCTACCCCAAGCCTCCAGCAGCGGGGCTCAGGTGGCGATTTAAAGGGCCCCAGCAGGTAGTGGGACTCCAGGCTCTGGTGGAGCTTTAACAGGCTAGGGGCAGCTGGGAGCCCTTGGCCCTTTAAATCACCGCCAGAGCCCTGCTGCTGCTCCCCCAAGGCTCGAGCAGTGGGGCTTGGGTGGCAATTTAAAGGCCCCAGAGGGTAGTGGCGGCAGGAGCTGTAGCGGCTATTTAAAGGAACTCTGGCTCCCGCTACCACCCTGGGACCTTTAAATAATCATCATACCCTACTGCCAGAGCCCTGGGTAGCAGCGGCAGGGGTCCAGTGGCAATATAAAGGGCCCAGGGTGGTAGCAGTGGCAGAAGCCCCGGGCCCTTTAAATCGCTGCCCGAGCCCCGCCGCTGCTACCCCAGGGCTCCAGCAGTGGGACGTCCACACTGGGGAGTTGTATTGCTTTAACTATGCCACTACTGTTAAAGCAAGACTATTGTGTGTGCAGACAAGGCTTTTGAAGGTTCTGCAGGGATGATGTTCTGAAGATATTAACTCAATGTTCTAAATATTTTTAGGGGCTAATTGCATTAAGAAAAAATAGCTGGAAAGGCAGGGAATTAGTAGGATGTGGGAACATCAGTGGATGAGAATTGGGTAAGGGAAAATCTGAGGTTAAAAAATATGCTGAAAGTTCTTCCTGAGCAATTAAAAATGGCAAGGGTAAAAGAGAAGCACCGAAAAGTACAATAAACATGTGTCTGTGTTACAGCAGTATTAACAGAATGAGTCCTTGTCTCAACAAAATTACATTTGAACGCCTTTATAACCACTTTGGGCTCTCTAATACTTTGTGTTACTAATAAAGCTAGTGAACTGCTGTTTATAATTTAAGTTCTTTATCTTTTATGGAGCCAGCCAAGCTCAGCAGAGCACTAAGTATTTTTTGAAATGAATTTTTCAAGAAAGATAGGCAAACAACCCCACCAATGTAATTAGCAAGACATTTTTAAAGTTTGAGGTGCCAGCATTAAATCCTGCTGTCTGGCACTGGAATGAAGGAAAGATCATGACAGGAAAATGGCAGACAAAGGAGCTGTGGTAAATATCATGGAGATATGCTAGGTTCATAAAGAAGTCCACTGAATACGCCTCCAAGCCATAGTTTTCTGATCACACATTGCCTGAGCAATCAGAGGTCTTCAGAAGGCCAGACACTGAGGTGATGGAAAACACAAGAATAATGGTGTTAGTTAGAGTGTGGCCGATTCGCCGTGTCAAACAGAACAGGTGTCAGTTACTGCCGAAAGGGAAACTTATAAGTGATTCTCGAACTCCAATAATGAAAAAGAATAATATTTAGTGCTGAAATAAAGCTTTTCATCTTCATAGTCTTTTCCAAACATTAGGCTTGATTCAGCCTTCTGTTATACTATACTAGCTATACTAGGCCCCTCACAAGATACCCTCACTCTGCTGGGCAGCTTACAAAGTTGTCATTGCTGGCTAGGGCTAAACATAGGGCATGCACAGATTCAACGCATCTTTCAGCCAGCTTGTGCTGGCAGGACTTCTTGTGATGCCTTGATATACATTTATAGCCCCCCTCCCCTAGCAGAACCCCTAAGGGAGGGTGGAGATACATACACTGTCTGCTTCCCTCGTAGGTAAATCCCTCTTGAGTTCAGCAGTCCCCCTGGTCCATACATGGGCATGCACACAGTCAATTTGCACCTTTCCACTGAAGAAGTAGAATGTTGATATAACAAAGGGCCGATTTTTTTCATGAGGGTCACTATTTTAAAATGATACAGCCCGGGATCAAATTCAATCAACAATTCACCAGAAGTCTGGTGGTCTCTTGACTGATTGTAGCAAGGTACCTCGCTTTACCTTAATGAACTCATGATTTCATTTGAGATGGCAATACGGGTATAATCCCCACCACTTGAACGAACACTAACATGAACATGACTTCATTCACTTTAGCCTATCGGAATTGCTCTCAAGATCTCTCCTTCATCCCAGTGCCAAATAGCAGGCAGGGCCGGCGACAGGGGGGTACAATGGGTACAGCTGTACCGGGCCCCAGACTTAAGGGGGGCCCCCCTTAAATCCGGGGCGGGCCCGGTACGCAGCTGTACCCCCTTGTCGCCGGGCCTGTGAGCAAGGCACGGCTCCGGGCAGCCGCTGCAGCGCTCGTCAGCCCCCTCCCCCGGCACCCAGCAGCCTCCCCCCTGCCCCCCTTTGCTTCTCCCGGCCGGGCCACGTGGCCAGAGCGCATGTGGGGGTTGGGGCCCGCGGGCGGCGGGAGACCGGCCGGGGGGGGGGGGGTGTCGCGGGCGGCGGGAGACCGGGGGGGGGGGGGCGCATGATCTGCGTACGGGGCCCCAAAATTCCTGTCACCGGCCCTGATAGCAGGTTGCTGCCTGATCAAGTGGACTGTATGAAATATTCACGCCCGTTACCGGAATATGTTTCACAAGTCATATTATGAAGCCTTTGTCAGATTGGTAGAAGAGGAGTTTTTGCTTTTAGAGG
Organism: Sternotherus odoratus; assembly: GCA_032164245.1. NCBI lineage: Eukaryota > Metazoa > Chordata > Testudines > Kinosternidae > Sternotherus > Sternotherus odoratus. Next base: position 194,915,821 of record JAVMKO010000002.1, on the reverse strand, counting down.
CTCAGGGTCCAAGCCTACGTTATCTTCACGTAGCAGCAGTGAGCTAATATACCTAAGTAAAGGTCCTATCTTGCAGTCCTTATTCATTGGAGTTGTCCTTACTCATTCGTGTGAGTAAGGGTTATAGAATCATTACTTAGATATATTTGGAAATGAGCTGCTGCTCCTAAACAAAGACAATAAGTAAGATTTTAACTTTCATTTACTCTAGGATTTGGCCATCCTACAGGAAAATAAAAGAAACATTTAAGGATGAAAAATGACAATGGAATATAAAATCTCTACATTGTGAAACTCCATGATTTGTATTGGGTTTCCTAGTCATTAGTGCACATTTGTAAGGTTCTAACTGTGTTGGTTCAGAATAGGTCAATTTAGAACAGAAATAATAATTGGAGACTGTGGACTGTGTAGCTGCAATTCTGTTTTCTGGTACTACAATTTGAAATGCTAGAAGTCTGCCTGCCTGTCTGATGTGAGAAGACTGATGACAGAGACTCCTATACCAGGAGAGAGACACTGTTTTCTGCCATGGAGATTTTCTATGTTTTTCTTTCCTTATTGTTTTCCTGCACAAAGGGAAAGTGCACATTTTGCTCTTTGTGTAAAGAAAACTGGCAATCAGGATGAGATTGTAAAAAAAAACATAAAGAAAAGAACAAATATAAGAGAGAAAACAGAGCATGTCTCTCTTCCATCTTGAATTCTTACAACCCTAGCAAACAGACATGATGCTTCTTACATTTAAAGGCTCAGTGCACAGAATTATAGCTACACCACAGAGAAAATAAGTCTCTGTGCAGTGCAAAGAAGGTGGTTCTGGAAGTGAAAATCCAAGAGCTCCAACTTATATCTCCCATAACACTGTGCCTAAGGTTTTATCTGTATTTTTATTAATCATCACTAGTACAGAACATAATGTTACAAACTGTAGCATGATGCTGATTCTCAAACTGTGATTCAAAAACCTTTGCTCTTAGTGTAGAAATTAGCTTAGAGAACTAATATATTGTGCTGATGGAGCTGAATTAAGAGGCTTTTGCTCATGTTCATTAAATTCTTTGCTTCAGCAACCTGAAACCTAGTTTGCGGTGGGTGCTCAGAGGAACTGGGAAAGATTTAATAATGTCAGTCTGTTGCAGAGTTGATGGCTGGTTTCAGCTACAGACTTTCAGCTCCAGAGGATATAAGGAAAGTATACTAGCCAGCAAAGTGACTTAGGGTCAAAGAGGCAGCAGTAGGTTGCTTGGCTAAAATTATTTTAATGTCTAGATTTTTCACCTTTTCTGAACTCTCTCCTTAGAATGTCAGTGCAAGTGCCAATTCTGTAGGGGCATGTTATGGTCTTAATTTTCCTCTTAGTCAGAGGTGGATGCCATTGCGTTGTGTGGACTTGGGGGGAAAGGGAGTACTTTCCTCTCCTCTGGAGCAGTTTGATCTCAGGTGTATTATAAAGTTCAAAAAACGTTTCAATTGTGCATTTGATGCCAGGTTACATGCTTGGTTTCTCATATAGGTCACATCAGTTTACTCAAGATATGCTCAACATACTCCACCAGAACATTCTGCCCTTTGGACGAAGCATGCTCAGCCGTCTGTGACTTTCTCATCAGTAATGCTAGGTGTGGCTAAGTTCGTCAGCTGGTCATGTACTTCAAACTATAGCTACTCTTTTTGTGACAAAATCCTTTACCCAGTCTAATTTGTTAATATTACCTAACAGTCCCCCATCACATGATCTTCCCAGGAAGATTTTGGTTACCTTCATAGGTGAAATGGGACAGGTGACACAGGCGAGTCACCCATCGTAGTGCCTTTGAGTTCCATTACTATCGCATTGTTTGTTGATTATTGTTCAGCCTGAGGTAAGCCATTTAAACAATTTTGGAGGCATGTTAGTACTGTGATTCCTGAAATTATTTTAAACATAACTTTGAGAATATGCTGTAACCGTGCCACAGTGGATCACAACTGAGGATGCCAAAATCAGGACGAGCTGTGGAGAAATAGGGCAAACACAACCCCAAAGTGGTGGTTATTCTTTCATAAGATATCCCAACCCAGCCACAAAAGTAAACTCCTTGTTTCACCAAACTGACTAACAAGAAGTCATAAAAGCAGTTTCCTTGGGCATTCCAGTACATATATCACCACCAAAAAACACTGGATTCTGAGGTGAGTGGTTCTTTACAACCAGTCTCAGCAAATGAAAGGTTCTTCTGATCCCAAAGGACCGTCACACCCCCAGGTCAATATATAACTTAGATCTTACCCAAAAAATCACACTGATGCCAGTCATTTAGTATCTAAAATCTAAAGGTTTATTCATAAAAAGAAAGAAAGAGAGGTGAGAGTTAAAATCGGTTAAAGGACTCAAATACATACAGTAAAACCTCCATTTAACAGACTAATTCGGGCGAGGGGGTGTCCGTTAAATCAAAAAGTCCGTTATTTAATTTAAAAAAAAACCCGAGCTGTCGGAGCAGCAGCCCGCCCACCACAGAGTCGGGGCGGCAGCTCCGCAGCCTGCCCGCTGCTGGGACCCGGGCGGCAGCCGGGAGCCAGCCCGCCTGCTGCCGGGATCGGGGCGGAGCCGGCAGCCAGCCCGCCCGCTGCCGGGATCGGGGCGGCAGCCGGGAACTGGCAGCCAGCCCACCGGCGACTGGGACCGGGGCAGCAGCCGGGAACCAGCAGCCAGCCGCCTGCGAAGAGGACTGGGGCTGCAGCTGGGAGGGGTCGCGGTCTGATATGGATCAGAAATTTTGTCCATTGCATCCGAAGTCCGTTAAATCGAGGTCCATTAAATCGAGGTTTTACTGTACTGTAATTGCAAAGTTCTTGGTTCAGGCTTGTAGCAGTGATGGACTAAACTGCTGGCTTAATAAATCTCTGGTTACTTCCAAATCATTGGAAGGACCTCAGTCCCTTGATTCAAATGCTTCAATTAGTATAAGTCCACAGTTAGGGTGACCAGATGTCCTGATTTTGGGGTCTTATATAGGCTCCTATTACCCCTCAACCTCTGTCCCAATTTTTCTGTCTGGTCACCCTTTCCACAGTCATCCAGCTCATACTTCTTTAACTTGCTGGCAAGAATACTGTGGGAGACCGTATCAAAAGCTTTGCTAAAGTCAAGGAATAACACGTCCACTGCTTTCCCCTCATCCACAGAGCCAGTTATCTCATCATAGAAGGCAATTAGTTTAGTCAGCCATGACTTGCCCTTGGTGAATCTATGCTGACTATTCCTGATCACTTTCCTCTCCTTGAAGTGCTTCAAAATTGATTCCTAACTTATATTCATAACTTTAAATACAAAAATGATACACGCATACAGCTAGCATATTCATAAACAGCAGCAAATCATAACATTTTCATATATATTTACCATGCCATATTTTGTACTAGATTTGTTGCAAATAAATAACAGTGGTTGCAACATTGATCTATATAGTCATATTTTAATCAGATAACATCACATATGCATAGCATGAAATTAATCGAAACTAAGCTTTAGTCTTCCAGCTTAATTTTTAAATTATTATAAATGCATGCATATAAAAGTCAGTCTTATGCTTAATGGTTCTCCATAGCTATGGAAGTGCTCAGGGAGGTACATGTTTGGATATTATTTTTATACAGTTAACTTCTCATTAGAAAATAGATTTAAATAGCTGTGCTAAATCACGTACCAAAGAACTCAAAATGCAAAGCATTTGGAAGTCTTTATTGATAACTGCAGCTCTCTTCTCATCATATTTTAAATAAAATCCTTACCTTGAACTGCAATTTCAGGAAATCTGCCTCTCACTAAAATCTTGTAACAGTTGTTGAACTTGCTACACCATTGTGTTTGTGTTTTTAGACACACGTCTGCAGTAGCCTGGAAAATAAACATGAATATAATATCCACAAGGGTGTCATCTGAAGCAGTACAGAGCAATTGGGATGGGGAATGTAATTATAAAAAATGGCCATCTTAAAAAGAAGTATACTTAGCTAGTATGTTCTCACTCTGTTCCCTCATTCTCCAGACTCTTCACATTGCACATGCAAGAAAGCTGGGCTACTGGAAGAAAAATTATGTAAAAATCAGGGAGTAGCTTAATACAAGAGGGATAGTAATATGCTTTTAATTATATAAATTGAAAGACAAGTGGAGAAAAGAATATTTAAAAATGGTCATATCCCTGAGAAGCATAAAGACATGAAACAGCTATGAATTTGGAAGAAAGAATGCTGGATTAAACATCAAATGGAGACCTCAAGGTGGGAAACATACAGAAAAAGAGGAAGCAATGGGAAAATGTGCTAAATAAACTCTGTGATGGAAACAGCTGGATTATACCCTCTCGGGACTGAGAAAAACAGAAACAGAATGGAGAGATCATCTTCATCTGTCAGTGCTTATAATGATGACAGATATAACATCCAAGCATTCTCATCATTCTGTAGTACTTCATCTCACTCCATAACAAAGGTATCTGTGTAGTCACTTTTAATCTATTGAAAGACTAGCCTCTTTTTACAGTGACTTGCTACATTTTTATTTGTTGTCCATTGTTAGTTTATGTTTCTATCTTATAATGTTCTTTCAGCCTTATCTAGAAAAAAAAAAAAGCCTTGGGAAACTAGCTGGCCTTTGTGAAAAAGGTTTGGTGGTTTCTAGCCCCTCTACTGTCATGAAGTTTTCAAGCAGTACAAGAATCTATTCAGTGGGTCGCCTACTTAGCAGTATTCTTCACTCAGCAGAAATCCCGCATAAGAACAGTAGCTTGTGATTTGAATCTATTTAACAGATGATCCAGAAACTTTTCATTCTCATTTTCCAGTCACAGAAGTCTGTAGTGGATGCCTATTTAGGGTTGTGTTTGTTCTCTTAACTCTAATATATAATATTTTCTTTTTGTTTCCTTTTCATATTGCACTGGCTGGTTGATAAATGCTGTTCTTATAGCATTTATCTCTCACCCCCTCCAGTGCATTGAGGCTGAAGGAACTGGACTTATTTAGTCTGCAGAAGAGAAGAGTGAGGGGGGATTTGATAGCAGCCTTCAACTAGTGATTGGGCAACAAAATGGCAAATTAAATTTAATGTGGATAAATGTAAAGTAATGCACATTGGAAAAAATAACCCCAACTATACATACAATATGATAGGGGCTAATTTAGCTACAACTAATCAGGAAAAAGATCTTGGAGTCATCGTGGATAGTTCTCTGAAGATGTCCATGCAGTGTGCAGCAGCAGTCAAAAAAGCAATCAGGATGCTAGGAATCATTAAAAAAGGGATAGAGAATAAGATGGAGAATATCTTATTGCCCTTATACAAATCCATGGTGCGCCCACATCTTGAATACTGTGTACAAATGTGGTCTCCTCATCTCCTAAAGGATATATTGGCATTAGAAAATGTTCAGAGAAGGGCAACTAAAATGATTAGGGGTTTGGAACGGGTCCCATATGAGGAGAGATTAAAGAAGCTAGGACTTTTTAGCTTGGAAAAGAGGAGACTAAGGGGGGATATGATAGAGGTATATAAAATTATGAGTGTTAAGGATAAAGTGAATAAAGAAAAGTTATTTACTTGTTCCCATAATATAAGATACAATTAGTGGGCAGCAGGTTTAAAACAAATAAAAGGAAGTTCTTCACACAGCGCACAGTCAACCTGTGGAACTCCTTGCCTGAGGAGGCTGTGAAAGCTAGGACTATAACAGGGTTTAAAAGAGAACTGGATAAATTCATGGAGGTTAAGTCCATTAATGGCTATTAGCCAGGATGGGTAAGAAATGCTGTCCCTAGCCTCTGTTTGTCACAGGGGGGTGATGGATGGCAGGAGAGAGATCACATGATCATTACCTCTTAGGTTCACTCACTCTGGGGCACCTGGCATTGGCCACTGTTGGTAGACAGGATACTGGGCTAGATGGACCGTTGGTCTGACCCAGTATGACCTTTCTTATGTTCTTATGTTCTAACTGTCCGAAGGGGGGTTCCAAAGAGGATGGAGCTCGGCTGTTCTCTGTGGTGGCAGATGACAGAACAAGGAGCAATGGTCTCAAGTTGTAGTGAGAGAGATCTAGGTTGGATATTAGAAATAACCATTTCACTAGAAGGGTGGTAAAGCACTGGAATGGGTTACCTAGGGAGGTGGCATAATCTCCATCCTTCAAGGTTTAAGGCCTGTCTTGACAAGCCCTGGCTGGGATGATTTAGTTGGGGTTGGTCCTGCTTTGAGCAGTGGGTTGGACTAGATGACCCCTCAGGTCTCTTCGAACCCAAATCTTCTATGATTCTGGGATTATTCTGGTTTGTCTCTCTCTTCTTTTATGGATTGCAACTACTAACATAAATATTCCAGTTGTACTGTAGGAATGAGCTCACCAACTTTCAATTATGTCCAAAATAGCAACAATTAGTAATATAAATGATTTGTGATAGTATCTCCATGCGTCTTCTCTGCAGTGTCTCAAAAGATTTCAGGATGAACCACCTAAACACATGAAATGCCCTGTCCCTATACACAGGAGAGGAGAGGGGAGGGGAGGGATGAATAGATAAGAACCAGAACACACATCTCAGAAGCCGAATGGAATTGTATTGCTATAAGAACAGTCACAGTAACTTCTCCTGATGGTTTCTTCCTTTCCCTGGGCAGGGCTCTCCTTTATGTAGAGAGGACTTGCCAATCTCTATTTGCGCTTTAACCCCCTTTGAACTGGGTTTCTCTAACCGTCCAACAGTTTACTCAATAAAAGGGGAACATCTCATGTTGAGGGGCCCCATCATCTCCTCACACTCTGACAAGCCCCTGCATCTAATTCCCTCCATTTTCTTCTGAGGTCAGCTTTCCTGCCTCCAGCTAATCTCGGCTTTCCTGGAGTGCCACTGCTGGGCTTCCAGACAGGAGCCACACTGAATCGCTCCCCCAGCTGTCCAATTTGGAACTCAACCTCCCATTTGAACTTCCTCCCCTTTGGACAAACCAGGCAATTGAACGATGCATGAAATGTGCCTCCTGGCACCGAGCAGCCAATCAGAGCTGCTACAGGAAGAGTTTTTGCCCCCATCCTCTCAGAACCCCCCAGCCATTCTCGCAGGAGGGGATCAGGAGGTTAAAGAGTCCAGCAGCTTAGGGAGGCTTCACTCTCACCTCCCTTCCTGGGAGCAACTAGACACCTCCTCTGCAACACCCTGGCTGAGAAGCAGGGGAGAACATCTGGAGCTGCTCTTCCCACCCTGGGAGGTGGAGAGGGACACCACTGTAGGCCCCCCTGCCAGGCCTGGGAGAGGAGGGGTGAAGAACCCCAGTAAGAGCAGAGGATAAATTTGGAGGGAGGCAGAACTGATGCAGGGGCCGGGGGACAGAACTGGTTAGGATGTCATGGGGAGCAGAATTACTTGCTGGGCAAGGGACGGTCAGATGAGGGAGTGAGAGCTCCTGCAGCAGGAGCCAAAAATATCTCTCCCAATCAGTGGTGGAGTGTGGGTAGCACTACTTGTCACACACACCGGTGGTGGCCCTGGGGAGTCCAGATATCCTAAAACATACCAAACACACAATACAGTAACTCCTCACTTAAAGTCATCCCGGTTAACGTTCTTGCATTGTTACGTTGCTGACCAATTAGGGAACATGCTCGTTTAAAGTTGTGCAATGCTCCCTTCTAACGTTTTTTGGCAGCTGCCTACTTTGTTCACTGCTTGCAGGAAGAGCAACCCTGGTGGGCCAGCAGCCCCCCACATCAGCTCTCCCCTATCAGCTTTCCACTCCCCTAAGTTCCCTGTGCAGCAGCTGTCCAGCAGGCTATCAATTGCCGGCAGTTCAGCTGTCCCTCCCACCACTGCCATGTGCTGCTCCTGCCCTCTGCCTTGAAGCTGCTCCCTGAGATGCCTGCTTGCTGTGTGGGGGAGGGGAAGAAGAGGGGGGCTAATGTCAGGGTGTACCCTTCCCCCCTGCTCCTGCACCCCGCTTACCACATCTTCCATAGAGCAGGCAGCAGCTGTGGCTCAGCTTGTTGATTTAATTAACAAGGCAGTGTACTTAAAGGGGAAATGTGAGTCTCTGTCTGCCCTCCCCCCTTTCCTGCTCCTTGTAGACTGTGAGAGTTAACCTTTGAGGGCTCAGCCAATTGTTACTGCTAAATGAACTAAGGCATTCCCTGGGTAATATCCCACCTTCTGACTCCTCCACCTCAACCAAGCTTCATAGTCATCATCACTCTATACCAGTATTAAATTGTTTGCTTCAAACTTATACTGTGTGTGTGTGTGTGTATATATATAAAAACTATAGTCATTTGTCTGGTGAGGAACATAACTACGTTATGTGAGGAGCTACTGTATAGGTTCTTTAAATCTCAAGATTTTTTTCAGGCCAATCCCACCATTTTGGGGGATGTGGCTCATGGCTTTTGATCTCTTGAGGTTGGCTATATTGAGACACAGTCTCTTGTTCTGACCCCCTTCTTGGAATGCGGGACTCCAGGGTTTGGCTCCCCTAGATCCCAAGACCAGTGCTGACCTCCTAAGTTCCCCCATAGACTATGCAACCTCCCTTAGATCCCCACCCTCCTGGACACTTCAAGTTACAGTTTAACTCTTCAGAGATCATATGACAATTAAAGCAAGAAACACCAAGCTCCTTTGCAAAGGATGATGAAATTCAGTGTTGCTAAATGCAAAGTGTGGTGCATTGGAAAATATAATCCCAACTCTACATACAAAATGACGGGGTTGAAATTAGCTGTTACCGCTCACTATCACTATCGTGATATCACTATCATTATCGCTCACTATCGTGGATAGTTCTCTGAAAACATCTGCTCAATATGTAGCAGCAGTCAAAAAAGCTAACAGAATGTTAGGAACCATTAGAAAAGGGACAGATAATAAGACAGAAAATATCATCATACCACTATACAAATCCAAGGCATGCCCACACTTTGACTACTAAATGCCCCATCTCAAAAAAGATATATTAGAATTTCAAAAAATAGAGAGGAAGGCAACATAAATTATTAGGGGTATGGAACAACTTCCATAAGAGGAGAAATTAAAGAGTGGGACTTTTAAGCTTAGACGAGAGAATACCAAGGGACGATACGATAGAGGTCTATACAATCAGGAATGGCATGGAGAAAGTGCATAGGGAAGAGTTATTTTCCACTTCACACAGCACAAGAACAGGCATCGGCCCATGAAATTAATAGGCAGCAAGTTTTAAAAAAACACAAGACATTTCTTCTTCACACGGCACACAGTCACCCTGTGGAACTGGTTGCCAGGGGATGTTGTGAAGCCCAAAATCATAACTGAGTTCAAAATACAATTAGATAAGTTCCTGGAGGATAGATCCATCCATGACTGTTAGCAACCATATCCTTTGGGTGTCCCTAAACCTCTGACTGCCAGGTGCTGGGACTGGATAACAGGGTATGGATCATGGTAAATACTCCCTATTCTGTTCATTCCCAATGAGACACCTGACACTGGCCACTGTTGGAAGACAGGACAGTGGGCTAGATCAACCGTTGGTCTGACCAGGTATTTGCCATACTTACAGTCTTATGTTCCAGAAACACAGAAGCTTTGCAATGGAACTTACTAACACACACTTATAGAAAGTGGGAGAGATTTACAGATCTATGGAAAACAACAAGCACCTGAATACAATTCCCTCCTTCAGCTCCATCAACACACTTTGGAATCCTTTGGGGTTAGGTCAATGTTCTTGAGAGAGCCCAGGTCCATCCTGGCCTCTGTCCTTCTGCTCAGTCTTCTGGTTCTAGCAACAGTCTACTACCTTGTGAAAGAGTGATGGGCACTAACAGGTGACTCTGATACCAAGCAGTTCCCTCAGGAGAAGGCTGACTAAGTTAATCTAAGTTAATTATCTAATCAGCTGGTGGGGGTGGGGGGAACTGGCTGAGCTAATGAGCCAATTAGCTCATCAGCTCAAGACTGATAAGACTGGCACAGGAAGAAAGTCAAGGAGAGAGGAATAGGGCTAGCGGAGTCCACTCTGACAGAGATTTGCGAAAAGAGAGACCTCAGGTCCTCTCAGGTCATGGGGAAGGGGCTGAAAGCACAGAGGATGCTCTAAACTGCATTGTTGCGTAGGACCGTGAAGGTGTAGGTGGAAGGAAGGCAAGTAAATGGCACGGTGTGGATGCTCAGCCAGTGGAGCTGCAGTGGTCTCTGTGGTGCTTAAAGATAGGGGTAGAGCATAGACACCCCCTCTTGTTACAGAGCTAGTCCCCTTTAAAAGAAAGATCTGATGACCCCTTTTCCCACGTCTCTTCTCACACTGGGATTTTCCGTACTCCCTGCCTGGCATTGCTGGCTGAGGGTCATTCAAAGTCAGTGGCTCAGCTGTCTGTCTTCTGTCATAAAATGGAGGTTTTAACCAGCACTGAAAGTCATAGTCACATCTAGAGATCATGAAATCAAATGTGATTCATAAAGTCATGGACAGATCCCCCGAATTGTCACAATCACTTTGTTCTTTCACAGCCCTACGAAGACAAGGGCCCTGGCTCCAAGAGCTCGTACGCTGACTATACAGAGTAGACAGGAAGAAAGGAGGGAGGGAATGCAATGGAAAAGCAGCTGCTCTTGTTTGTGGTGGCCTCTTGTTAGTTCCATGTTGTTAAATGTCTGTGTTACTAGGTAAGGGGATCAATTCTTTGCTTCTTCCAACTACTCTGCTTCCTTTGTGTTTGGTTTGTGTAATTTCCTCCTCTCTGCCTGCACTCCCCTGTGCAATACCCAGGTACACTTTCCCTCAGACTCAGGAGGAAACCTGATGAGCCCAGCCCAGAGAAAGACCCTTGTTACCACTTTAAAGAGAAGCATCTCATTTACTCTCCCCCTCTCCCCCCCTCCCCGCACCATCAGCAATCCTGCACTATCATCCACGGTGCATCTGGAAGCAACATGTACTTCAGGAGGGAAGTCTCTGCCATTTGTATGCCCTTCTCTACAAGGAAGCATTGGTGAGTGTGATGGTGGCCAACAGCTACAGCCTTTATTCTACTGATGCTTCCACTCAGCAATAAACCAAGAACTAATGGGAAAAAGATGGTGTGATAGAGTTGGAGGGAGGCTGAGTCAGAGAGTTTAAGGCCTGAAGGAAACACCAGATCATCTAGTCCAGTGGTTTTCAAACTTTTTTCTGGTGATCCAGATGAAGAAAATTGTTGATGCCTGTGACCCAACGGAGCTGGGGATGAGTGGTTTTGGGTATGGGAGGGACTCAGGGTTGGGGCGTGGGGGTGAGGACTATGGGGTGGGGGCCAGGAATGAGGGGTTCAGGAAGTGAGAGGGGACTCTGGGCTGGGACAGGGGGTTGAGGTGTGGGAGGGGGTCAGGGATCTGGGCTGGAGGTGCAGGCTCTTAGGTGGGACTGGGGATGAGTGATTTGAGGTGCAGGAGAGGGCTCTGGGTTGAGAGGCTTAGGGCTCTGGTTGTGGTGCAGGAAGGGGCTCTGGGTTTGGGGGGCAGGAGATTGGGGCATGGGGGTGTGACGTTGTCTTACCTCAGGCGGCTCGCAGTCAGTGGTGCAGCAGGCCTGTCCTGACACCATGGACCGTGCTGCACCCTGGAAGTGGCCAGCAGCAGCTCCGGCTCCTAAGCAGACATCCCCCCACGCCCCGATCCCATTGGCTGCCACCTGCAGTTTGAAAACCACTGATCTAGTCTGACAGCCTGTATATCACAGGCCATCAGTACCACCCAGCATCCTTACACCAAACCCCCCAAACAAAGCTGAGGGAGGAGAAAGAGAGAGAGGGCTGGACCCCACTACGACTTAACGTCGACTTTAGCAACGTTAAGTCGACATAAACCTGTACCTGTCCTCACACGGACGCCATTTGCGTCGATTTAAAGGGCCCTCAAAATTGACTTCTGTACTCCTCCCTAACGAGAGGAGTAGTGCTGAAATCGACCTCTCTAGGTTGATTGTGGACTAGTGAGGACGCATGGGACGTTATTGGCCTCCAGAGGCTGTCCCACAATGCTCCATTCTGACCGCTCTGGACTGCCTCACTGCTCCACTGTGACCGCTCTGGACAGCGCTCTCAACTCGCTGCTCTGGCCAGGTAGACAGGAAAAGACCCGGGAACATTTGAATAGCATTTCCTGTTTGGTCAGCGTGGCCAGCTCACCTGCACAGCTCAGTCGCCATTCAGAGAAATCAGCAGCACAAGCCACCATGCAGACCTCAGCATCACAAGACGCCATGCAGAGCTCAGCTGCCCTGGAGACCAGCCAGAGGAAAAGAGCTCCAGCATGGTCCACTCGTGAGGTGTTGGATCTCATCGCTATCTGGGGAGAGGAATCCGTGATGTTGGAACTCCGCAACAACAAACGGAATGCCAACACGTTTGCCAGGGTCTCCAAAGCCATGCTAGAAAGTGGCCACAACAGGGACGCCCAACAGTGCCGTGTAAAAATTAAGGAGCTGAGGCAAGCGTTCCAGAAAGCCAAGGAGGCAAACGGATGCTCAGGGGGCGCGCCACGGACATGCCGGTTCTACAATGAACTGAATCAGATAATGGGGGGCGCCCCCGTCACCATCGCACTGGTCTGCGTGGACTCCACCGATGGGGTAATCGTCAAGGCCGAGAAGGATTCAGATGAGGACAACGATGAGGAGGAGGGAAATATCACGGAGCAGCAGGAGGCCAGCGGAGAAACCGTGTTAGCAGACAGCCAGGGGCTGTTTATCACCCTGCAGCCAGCACCCTCGCAAGCCTCCCAGGGAGGTAAGTGTTTTTTTTAAGGGATTACATGACTCATGATTTTTAAAGGAAGCATTTATTAATGATTAACTTGCCCTAAGGATTTAGCATGCTTTCATTGCTGGTCAGTTTCTACTCAAAGAGCTTGTCAATATACTCCGGTATTGACCGGAAGTCCTCTGCGGACATCTCAATGAAGCTATCCAGGAGGTAGCGATGAATCTTCCGCACCAGATTTCTGGGAAGAGCTGCCTTATTTGCCCCCCCATGATAGGAGACCATCCCACGCCACGAAAGTAGTAAATAGTCTGGTATCATTGAGCAGGCTAGCATTGCGGCAAATGGACCAGGACTTTGCAGGGACTCAATCAGCATACGTTCTCTATCTCTCTTAGAAATTCTAAGCAAAGTGATGTCATTCATAGTTGCCTGTTTGAAATACGGACTGCAATTAGTAGGGAGATAAAGATTCCCAGCTGCAAAGTAATCTTTTCTGCTGAAGACCACCCGCCCGCCTGCCCTCCCGCCAGCCCGTAGTGGTAGCTAGCAGGGAATTTGAAGATTCAGTCTGCTAGCATTTGCCTTCGCAGAAGAGCCCCAGCCAGCCCTTAGCGAGAGATTTTTGGCTTTGTATTGCAGATCTCGGTTCAGTGGGAGCCACGCGGTGGGGGGAGGAGGTCTCCACGTGGTGGGGGGAAGAGGGTGGGGTTACTCTAGAATATCCAAGTGCTTCTTTTAAATATGGATTTGAACTTACCATGGCCAGCTGCACGCTGCTTTCAGAAGCCGTGTTGGGCTGAGGCACGCATATGTGTGTGAGATGCTGTGACTTTTCTGTGAGCCATTCACTCACTTTTAGGTGTAGAACATGACCTTGTACAGAAATCATATCAGGCCTCTGAATACTGAGGTTGCCAATTGCATAGTACTCCCATTGTGTTCCATCCGAGACTGCATCTGTCTCATAACCTTGAATGTATCTGTCTCATAACTTTCAAACTTTCTTTGCCCACATTCGCCCACAGATGCACAATTATCTCAGAATCCCCCATCCTGCTCCTCCCGCCGTGCATCGCAGATACGAAAGCGTAAAAATAAAACGCGAACACGCGATGATATGTTCAGTGAACTACTGGAGAACTCTCACGCTGAGGCAGCCCGCCAGATGGAATGGAAGGAAAGATTGCTACAGTAAGGCAGGAATCGAGAGCCGCAGCAGAAAAGAGGGAAGAAATGTGGCTGCAGCGACAGGAGCGCGAAGAAAGACGCATGGATGCTTTGCTCCAGATAATGGAGGACCAAAGCGACATGCTGCGGTGTCTGGTGGAGCTGCAGCAGGGCCAAAGATCACCTCTGCAGCCCCTGTCTAACCACCTCCCCCCCTCCCCAACTCCCATAGCTTCCCCACCCAAACACGGGGTGAGAACCCAGGGGGGAAGCTTCCTGGACCGACCCACTCCACCCCACAAGCCAGCACAAGCAGCAGCAGGATGAGGTTCTCTGAAAACTTTTAAAAGCTGCTGTGTCTTGTCCCCCCCGCCTCCCCCTCCCGTCCCCCACTCCTCTGTCCGCTCCTCCACCAGTGCGACTGCTGGTTTCCCTCCTCACCCACCCCTTCCGGGCTACCTTGCCAGTGATCCCCTGTATTTGTGATGAAGCAATAAAGGAACCATGATTTTTAAAACAGTGAATTTATTTCCTCTGCAAGCACGGGGAGGGGGGAGGGAAAGAGGGTGCAAGGACGGCAGGCTTAGGGCAGAGCAGAGCAAGGGAGCAGGTTCTCAAACGCCATCTTGGGCACTCGTAAAACTGGTTTTCAAGGCGTCCCTGAGGCGCAGCGCGCCCTGGTGCGCTCTTCTACTTTCCCTGCCGTTTGGCTGCTGGTAAGCAGCGGACAGGCAATTTGCCTCTGCCTCCCAGTCCACCATAAACGTTTCCCCCTTGCTCTCACAGAGATTGTGGAGCACAGAGCAAGCAGCAATAACAATGGGGATATTTCTCTCACTGATGTCTGAGCGAATCAGTAACGAACGCCATCTCCCCTTCAGACGGCCAAATGCACACTCTACTGCCATTCTGCACTTGCTCAGCCTGTAGTTGAACAGCTCCTGACCCCTGTCCAGGGCTCCTGTGTAGGGCTTCATAAGCCAGGGCATTAGGGGGTAGGCTGGGTCCCCAAGGATAATGATCGGCATTTCCACCCCCTCCACGGAAATTTTCTGGTCGGGGAAGAAATTGCCTTGCTGCAGCTGTCTAAAAAGCCTAGAGTTCCTGAAAACACGAGCGTCATGAAGCTTTCCCGGCCACCCCACGTACAGGTCGGTGAAACGTCCCTTGTGGTCAACCACTGCTTGCATGACCATTGAATAATATCCCTTCCGGTTTCTGTACTCAGCGGCCTCGTGGTCCGGTGCCAGGATAGGGATATGAGTCCCATCTATAGCCCCACCACAGTTAGGGAATCCCATGGCGGCAAAGCCATCAATTGTAGCTTGCAGGTTTCCAAGGTTTATAACCCTGAGTAGCAGCAGCTCAACGATTGCCCTGCTTACTTGCATCACAGCAGAGCCCACTGTACATTTTCCCACCCCAAACTGATTCGTGACTGACCGGTAGCTGTCTGGCGTTGCAAGCTTCCAGAGGGCTATCGCCACTCGCTTCTCAACTGTGAGGGCCGCCCTCATTCTGGTATTCTTGCGCCGGAGGGCCAGGGAAAGCAGGTCACAAAGTTCCATGAACGTGCCCTTACGCATGTGGAAGTTTCTGAGCCACTGGGAGTCATCTCAGACCCGCAGCACTATGCGATCCCACCAGTCCGTGCTTGTTTCCCTGGCCCAGAATCGGCGTTCGATGGCATGAGCCTGCCCCATTGCCACCAAATTTGCCAGATTGTCAGTCGCCCTACTTCCAAAAACGTCAGTGTCCCTGTCCCTG
Organism: Sternotherus odoratus; assembly: GCA_032164245.1. Lineage (NCBI taxonomy): Eukaryota > Metazoa > Chordata > Testudines > Kinosternidae > Sternotherus > Sternotherus odoratus. The sequence continues at coordinate 194,900,138 of JAVMKO010000002.1, read as the reverse complement.
CTGTGAATGTCCAGGTCCATCTCCTCCTCACTGTCGTCGGGTTCCAGAAAGCGCAGTTGTCTCCAGATCGCATTCCTCTGCAGACGGTACAGCATGAAATCCGCAACCGTGGTCGAGGTCCTCACAACGGCCATTACTGCAGCCATGGCATCAGTGGGCTCCATGCTTGCAGTGCTATGTTGTTAGGGACTCCGGGAACTGTGGGATAGGTACCCACAGTGCAACGCTCGCTATGTCGACACTTGTAAAAGTCGTGCGGACAGACACTGTCGACTTGCTGTGCTTTGTGGGGATGCACAGAATCGACTCTATAGAGTCTGCTTTAAAAAATCGACTTAAAGAAAATCGACCTACTGCTGTAGTGAAGACATACCCAGAGAGAAGTTTCCTAATACTCTGAGCAACTTGAAACCAAACAAGCCCTTATGGAATTAAGGAATGTGTACAACAGACAGGATCGGGGGTTGGGTTTGATGTTGTTATGATGAGTCTGTTTATTGGAAGCAATGGCTGTGCTCTGCACTTTAATAAGGCCAGCAAGGAAAGTGCAGCTGCATTTTGTCCATGGACTGTCTACTGGGACATAAAATAATTCGAGCATTGGAGGTCTCCTCCATGCCTCACTCCACACTTGCACTGCTTCACACGCACATATCAGCCTGTGCAGCACACAGTCTTCAGCTCCTCTTGTTGCCCTTCATTGCAGGAGGTTGTCGATTAGCCATTAACGCAAAAGCTCATTAAAAAAGATTGTCTGGCTCATCAAGCTTTCTGCACAGCACCTTAGGGATGTTGTATTTGTAATAAATGGCTTCATTTCTTAGTGATGTTCCATTCATACCTTAATTTACAGAAAACATTCTGAGAAACTGGGTTTGCATATGTTCACCTTTGCCTTCACCAACCCTGTAGTACAAAGAAATGCTTCAATTTGCACCTTTCAGCTGGTCACTAAAGTTACTAAAGTCATAATTAATTCCAGTATGCTTGTTTCTAAGGGTACGTCTTCACTACCCGCCGAATCGGCGGGTAGCGATCGATTTTCTGGCGATCGATTTCTCGCATCTGATGAGGACGCGAGAAATCGATCGCTCGCGGCTCCCCCGTCGACTGCGTAACTCCAGCTTGCTGGGAGGCGCAAGCTGGAGTCGACGGGGGAGCGCGCCACCGACCGCCGCCGCCATGAGCACGGTAAGTCAGCTGCAGATACGCAAACTTCAGCTACGTGAAGTTGCGTATCTGCAGTCGATCCCCTCCCCCCCGTAGTGGAGACAAGCCCTAAGGAAGAAATCCAACCGTTTTGAAGGCATAAACTGGCTATTTTTGTGAAAATATATCAATTCTGCCAAGAAAATGTAACTATTACCCCAGAAAGTAAAGTCAATTGAAAGGAGAATAAACTATGACAGGCAATACGTAAAATGGAAATTGGGAAGGTTAAGAAGAGATCTGAAGAACAAATAGCCAAATATACAGAAACAACAAAACAATAATTCCTTAAGTACAGAAGAAGCAGAATGCCTGCAAGAGAATCAGTGGGCCTGTGGGCTCATGGGATAGGAGGGGGCAATTAAGGAGAATAAGGACATTGCAAAGGAGCTAAATGAGATCTTTTGCATCAGTCTTCTGAACAGAAGATGTTGAAGAGATCGTTAACTACAACCTAAAGATGAGGGATTGTCAGAGACTTAAGTGTCAAAGTAGTGCTGGAAAAAATTAAAAAGCAACATGTCACCCAGACCGGATGATATAACCATTCAAGAATGTTGAAGGAACGTAACGCTTTGGGCTGTGAACTTTCCTCAGCCCTGCACTCCAGCATGCTTTCCAGTGGTCTAATTTATTTGTGTAAATGGGGAAACCCCAGGTCTAGTCCCCTACCCCTTACCACGGCGCCAGACAAGCTACCGCACTGATCCATCGGCACGTGCAGCCCCGCCCCCACAGAGCGGTGCTCATGTGGCGCACTGAGGCTGCAGGAGAAGAGGCCAGCAGGGGAGGAGCTGGAGCATCCTCCCCAGCCGGACCTCAGGGGCCAGTTAGGAGGAGCCTGCGGGCTGGATCCAACCCATAGTTTGCCCACCCCTGGCCTAGAACTACTTTGCATTATGGTGGGTTCAGGCTCCATCGCCTCTGGAGTTGGACCCTGCACAGTAGCATTTTTCAGCTGAGAAGGAGGAAGAAAATCTAGCTCTTGCATTTCCAGGAGTGAAATATAGCCTGTGAGATTCATGGAGAGACATAGTGGTGGCTGTGCATACCGGTGTTAAAGAGGCACTCACAATGTTACTGCTCTGCTTTTAGAGACAAGGAGGAGTTTACAATAAGGAGCCTCGGTGTCATGTCATCAAATTACATCACATTTTTCAATTGTCTGATGGTTTCCTTCTTTATCTAGCTTGCTAACCTGTGGTAGTAAAACTGACCATCCTGCAACAGGATAGAACTTACACCAGGCTTAAAATGTTTACTTGCTGCAGATCTCCTCACCCATTTTCTTGCACGAGGGTTTTAAATTCTATCAGAGCATCGTTAAAATGTCTTGCCTTGGCCATGTCACTATTTCAGAAATTCAGATGTGCTGCATTTTTGTAACTTTTGCAATGGGCACAAGCCTACAAAGCTTCCCTATTGTGTGTATTACTACTAAAACAGTGGGTCTGCTCAGCTGAATAGGGGTTTGCAGGACCCGGTCTATTCACTAACATTATGGGTCATTTACAGGGTTGCACAATATCTACTATAGTACGTCTGATCGTTATCTTTTATGTATTTTTAATGCTTCTACAACCATTGTACTGAAATACTGTAGTATCCAGGTTACATGTATATGCATCAGATTGTGTTGAAGTTAAATTAGTCTGTTTATAAATAAAATAATTGTACTTCTGTATGTCCCTGAAGTCACTGTCTCCTGATTCTTGTGTTCAACATCCATCCTGTGAAAATGGGACGCTACTGTTAGTGTTTTTCATGGTGAAATTGTCAGATTGCTTGGAGGTAGGTGCAAGGATCACAGCTTTCCTAGAAGGTGTATAAACACTACTCGGATTTAAGAGCCCGCTTCCCCTCCCACTCCCCAGGATACAAAATAATTTTCACTGCAGTCATTGGGCGTTACTTGTATCCTGCAAGGGAAGGGGAATGCTGGGGGTTGGGGTGAATCTAATCTAGATTTTGGGTTGCTGCTGTAGTTCTGTGTGCTCCCCTTTAGAGGGGTAATATGCATTTCTGTTTAATTTCACATAGAAGGAATTTAGTTTATTACAAATCCAAACTATAACTAAGAGGGGAAAAGAATCTCATTTGCTTTGTGCATAGTCAGGGAACAAGTACCAATAAAACTGGGGTGCATTCTGCCCCTGTGTAAATTATGCACAGGAACTCAAACTGTTTATAAAGCAGTTTCAAAGGCAGTTTAAAAAAATAAACAATGAAGGGTGACTAGATGAGAGAAAAATCCTTGACCTTTGTCACCTTTTAAATGAGTTTCTAATCTCCTAACAAGAGGTAATTAAGTTCACATTAGTTCAAATTGTTACTGGGGCATTCTAACCTTTATTCCTAATGATACCCAGATTTACAAAAAAAAAAAAACATACGGTGGCATACATTTGCATTACCAATGTATAGGACTTTTTAAAACTTTTCGGGTAGTTGGCAAGGTGGCTTGTTTGTTTCTTTTCTCAGAAGTAGAGAGGGCGTGATTCTGCTTTCATTGAAGTCAGTGGCAAAACTCCCATTGGTGGTTGCTACAGGGTCATGCCCCAAATAAATTGTATAGGTAGGTAGGTAAATATGTGTGTGTGTGTGGGGGGGGGGAATCCCTCCACCACTGTGCCAAATGAAAGTCAGGTTTCACAGCCCTGTTATCAGAACATGCCTATAAATCATGTGTGATGCTGTGTGAAATAATATTCTTGTAAACTATGGAGAAAATGAACAATTTTGATGGCCTTTTAACTAACAGAATTGCCACCTGAAAACAAATGAATGGTCAGCTGTGGATGATCAGTTCAGGAAATAGCAATAATGCTTAGTACTCATATGGCAGGTTTCATCTTCAAAGCACTAATGAATCTTCACACAAAACCCAAAGGAAATGCTTAGGAGCAAATCCTCTTCCCTATGCCAAGCCAAGTACATGAGGTTGGTGCAGGCTGCTGTGTGGGGATAGTGCGGGTGGATAGGGTTAAGGGAATCCTATTGTGGCCCCCATATGTACTCCCCTCCAGGGCAGGAATGGGTGTTCGAGCCATGAAGTTATGATGGGGCAAGCAGGGCCGGCGACAGAAATTTGGAGTCCCCCTACTCTGATAGTTTGGGGGGCCCCCAGCCCAGCCGGGCCCCCTCCAGCCAAGCCAACAGCGGCTGGGGGGCCCCCCAGCCCAGCCCAGCCGACAGCGGCTGCCCCCAACCCAGCCGACAGCGGCTGCCCCCAACCCAGCCGACAGCGGCTGGGGGCCCCCCAGCCCAGCCGGCGCTCCCCTCCCCCCTGACGGCGCCTGGGGGAGGAAGCCCAGCCGCTCCCCCCCACCCAGCCCAGCCGGCGCTCCCCCCCAGCTGACAGCTGGCCGCAGCGGGAGCGAGAGCCCGGGAGCGGCGTGAGCCGCCCTTGCTGCTCCCCCCTCCCCTCTGCCCTTTCTCCCCCCGGACTGTGCCGCTGCCGCCGGCTGGGCTCACTGCTCCTGCCGGGGACACGCGCGCTCGTCCGGGGGAGAGCCGCGTGGATGACTACGGGTAGAGCTGTACCGGGGCCCCCCTAAAGTGCGGGGCCTGGTACAGCTCTACCCGTAGTACCCCCCTGTCGCCGGCCCTGGGGGCAAGACCTGGGGCTCCTTAACTCCATCACCTCATATACAGCAATGCAGAAGGAGCCCTTGTGGGAGCAGAGCTCCTCAGTGCGAGGGGGCTGAAAGCAGAGGGGTTATCCATTGCTGTGGATGTATTTATAGAATAGTTGAAGGAAACCGTTCATTTCCCCAATAATAATAAATAATAATAATATTCACTCCTAATAATTCCCACATTAGCTTGAGCTAAGGAACAAGTGCCCTGTTTCATTTAAGTGTTTTGGAATTTTATTTGCTTGTGTCACCAAAAACCATTTTTTTAAATCTCCCACTGCTTTTGTTCTAACTAAAGCTCTCATTAACCGCTCAACAAAGTCAGTGACAAAACTCTGAGGGAGCTCTTGGCTTCCTTTAGCAATAAAAGGGAAGATTTTATTCTTTACAACAGACTAACAGTCTTTCAGATTTTTTGTCAAATAGTTTTATATTTCAGACTGCGGTGATGTGCTTGTACATGCACATGCATTTTTAAATCAAATGTGAGTTTTAAGGCCAATATAAACCTGCAAAAACATGTTTGGGATTCCTACCAACACCTCACCTCCTGTGGTACACTGCGACTCTAATCATCTGTTACAGCCCATTATTTAAAAATGGTAAAATAATCATCCACAACATGGGTGTCTGATGAAATTGCAGTAAGCAGAAGAATGCAGCTCTTCACTGGTGTAAGCTGGTGCTAGACCCCAAGATGGGTTTGTAGCCTTGTTCAGTTTTGCTGTGCTATTTTGCATACAGTATTGCTCACACACAGTTCAACGGGAAAAACACTTGATGAAAATAAAGTACTGTTACTACAGAAACCCTGCGCAGATGTGCAGCGGATCTGAGATTCACTAATCCCAAAGGTATGGGCCCTAACAATGAAAATCTGGGAAGGAGTGCAAGCTACAAACACATACGAGTGAATTTGTGCAAAGAAGGAATGCACTGTGCACAGAGAAGTAAAGGAATATATAACCTGTGTTTTGAAAACATTACTCCTGGCTATTGGCTGTGTTGCCCTACTAAGTCCTTCAGCACTCTCATGCTCTCTCTCACAAGCGCACACAGCCCTGTCAGGCAAGAAATGGTTGTAAATGCTTTTCCTCTTCGCATTCACAAGCTTCTCTCCCCCACAATATCCTTAACTCTTGATAGTTAGAGGAGAGCTAGTTTTCATGGTCCTGATTCTCTGCCCAGTTATACTTGTGTATTGTCACTGAAGTCAATGGACTCATGTGATTTACAGCAGTGTGTGAGGTGACACAGGCCACGTATCTCTATTTCCTGTGCCCCTTTGTACCATTAGTCACTTCGTTCAGGAAATAAAGCTGTTTGGGAGGTTACCCTAACTTCTTATTCCCAGCAATGTTTATAAAGGAGGAAGGGCACAGTAACATCCACTAAAACCTTAGAATTAGATCACAGTGCACAATAGCCTGCATAGGTGAGTAATCTCTGATGTACAACCATGGGGAAGATGCTGGATAGGGGCTAGAACCGGGAAAACATATGAACCAAAGAGTGAGGGTGGTGCACAGTGAAGGATAACTAGGACCGAGAGTACATGGAGCACGTAGAGTTTCAGTGTATGCTCGACTGACCAGTACCGGTATTTCTTTTGTTCTTATGTTTGCCTTTTTGTTATCTCCCATTTTTGGTTTGTGGCTGGCCTTTGCTTCCCCCTGTTTTCATGCATATCCACTAGGCCCTGGGTATGATCTAGTACAGTGGTTCTCAACCCTTGTTTTTCCTTTGTGGACCCCTTCAAAAGTTTCAGACGGAGGGGCAGACTCCTTTGGAAACCTCAAGCAGTTTGCGGATCCCCAGGGGTCCACGGATCACAGGTTGAAAACCGCTGATCTATGGGAACTACAACCTTTCGTGGACCCTCTAGACATAGTCTTCAAATTCCAAGAGTCCACAGACCGTAGCTGAGAACCATTGATCTATCACACAGCTTAGGACATGCTCATGGTGGAAGTGTTTGCTCCTGATTACTGAATAAAATGTTTTTTGGGGAAATGAACAATCCCTCTTGAGATACAACAACAACATCATCAAATTGTTCTCACTCAGAACTCCATGATGCCCATTGAAGGTAGTGTGAGCTGAGGGCCCTCCGCACTTCACTGAGCCAGTCAGCTATTCCCAGGAACAGGCCTTTGGTATCAGAGAACAGTAATTGACTAATACATTGAACTCATGGGAAAGGAGGTGCTTCTGATATGCATCACACTATAACGGTAGTTTTCTTGCTGTAAGCATACAAGATGATTTTAGCCACCCAAACATGCTTTACTAATGTACAATTCCTAATCTGATTTTTTTCTGCAGTACATATAACTACAGTACAATGGTGATAGCATAATTAGTATTCGCACTAACTCAAATTATAGGGTTGATTGCAGAATGTGGTTTCTTCCAGTTACACCAATAATAACACTGCAGTATTATAAAAAAAGATGACACCATGACATTTAATACAAGTGAGAAAGGGACTGTTGTCACTGGAATTAGTTCTGGATATTTTTCTCTTTCTTTTATGAAAATTCCTTCAAATTGTGTAAGAAAGAATTGAGAAAATGCACAGAATCCATAAGTATTTAGTGCAACTAAAATTCTAAAAGAATAATCTTCCTTTTCTAATCAGAATTTTAGTTATATTAGTCAGGATTTCAATCCATAATTCTTTAGTCATCCATGAATTAAGACTCCTGAAATGGAGTGGAGTATTATAACCCACATTCTTACAGATGAGGCACAGGGACTTTGGGACTTACCCAAAATCACAAATGAAGTCTATAGCAGAGAAAGGAACAGAACCTAGAGTTCCTGATGTACAGTCTGGTGCTTTAACTGGGCCATCCTCTCCTCCTCCCACTCTGCCCCTCCCATTGGTCAGGTCCATTAGTTTAACAAAACAGGACATTGGCTTCCAAGCAGCCACAGAAGATGATGTATGGTCAGATATACTTTCAGAGAGATATGCAACCACCTCGTCTTTGCTTTGGACAACAATTTGCTGGATCACAGTCAACAGCTTCTATGTGCTACAATCTCATTTACTAGTCCATGGTGCTCAGAGCCTCAGTTGGCCAATTTGATCCACAAATCTAGTAAACCAATTACATATAGATGTTGAGGATTTAAACCCGGTTTTTATCTGTCACTACTGTAACACAATGTCTTACTCCAGAAAAAAAGATAGAGAAATGGTCCTTGAATTTCCCAGTGGCCTGTAAGATTCAGGACTCTGCTACTAAACACCTGAAAAAATAGGCCTTAACATCTCCCAGAAGAGAAGATAGTACCATAGAACCATAGGGTTAGAAGGGACCACCAGGGTCAACTAGACTAACCCCCTGCCAACATGCAGGATTTGTTGTGTCTAAACTATTGAAGAAGAGATGGTTGTCCAGCCTCCTTTTGAAAACCTCCAGTGAAGGAGTTTCCACAACCTCTCCAGGCAGTTTTTTCCATTGTCCTACTGTTCTTACAGTTAGAAGCTTTCCTGAGATTAATCTAAATCTGCTGTGCTGTAGAATTATAGGGTTGGAAGGGACCACAAAGGTCATCTAGTCTAACCCCCTGCCAAGATGGATGGTTTAGACAAAACAAATCCTACAAGACAGGTGGCTGTCCAGACTCCTTTTGAAAATCTCCAGCGAAGAAGCGTCCACAATCTTCTGAGGCAGTCTGATCCATTGTCCTACTGTTCTTACAGGTAAGAACTTTTTTCTAATATTTAATCTAAATCTGCTATGCTGTAGTTTGAACCCACTGCTTCTTGTCCTGCCCTCTGTGGCAAAAAGAGAACAACTTTTCTCCATCTTTTTTATGGCAGCCTGTGATGGGGCAGCTGCCCCTCAGTGGCAGAGTTAAAAGCAACTTTAGTGAGGCTGCAACAGAGGCAGCCAATTACAAAGGGGCTGAGAGTAGCAGCTAATCATAATATATGGAGATATATCTATCTCATAGAACTGGAAAAGACCTTGCAGGACCAAGTACTGTCCCAGACAGATTTTTTGCCTCAGATCCTGAAATGGCCCCCTTAAGGGCTGAACTCACAACCCTGGGTTTAGCAGGCTAATGCACAAATCACTGAGCTATCTCTTCCTCCCACCTCTGAACTATCATGGCCTGACAGGCTCATCTCAGAAGGGCTGCAGGGCAGAGCAGAGTTCAGAAGCAGACTGGAGCTTGAGGGGAGAAGACCTAGTAGGAGGAAGGAGCCCCAGCACCTGGGATAATTCAGTGCTGCAAGCAGGGACCAGGGGAGCTAGACAGAGCTCCAGGCTAGAGTCAGCAGGCTGAGGCCCTGGGGTAAGGGCAGAAAAAGGTGTTGCTGGAGCCACATGGGAAGCAGCCACAGGAAAAAGGACTGTAATTGCCACTGAGGGAGTGGCTGGATGGCGATTGCAGGTCCCCTGGAAGGAGAGAACACAGAGTGTAGCACAGCCAGGGCAGTCTCAGTGAAGAAGACACTGTAGTCCTGGGAGTGACACAGCTCCTGGATCAAAAGTGACTTTTGCGAGGCACCACCAGAGGAAGGCACCCTGGTGAACAGAGTTACTGTAACTCCCATGACAGTCAGGCAGAGGTGCCAGAGTGGTGAGTCCCACCCCATCACACAACTTTTCAAGTACTTGAAGACCACTATCATGTCTCCTCCCCTCCCCCCATTCTCTTTTCCAGCCTAAATGTACCCAGTTCCCTTCAGCTCATATACTTTGTATTCCATTCCTTTGATCATCTTTGTCACTTGCCCCTGATCCTTTCCAGTTTCTCTGCATCCTTTCTATATTTTGTGACCAAAATTGAACACAGTACTCCAGCTGAGGCCTAACTAGCGCCTAGTAGAGCAGTACTATCACATCCTGTGATTTGCATGCTGTGTCTCTGTTAATGCAACCTAAAATTGCATTTGCTTTTTTAGTAACAACGTTGCATTGCTGACTCATGTTGAAGTTGTAATCCACCACAACTTCCAGATCATTCTCAGCAGCGCTGCTGTCAAGCCAGTTTTCCCCCATTCTGTATGTGTGCATGTGGCTTTCTTTCCTAAGTGTAGCACCTTATAATTGTCTTTGTTGAATTTTGTTTGTCTCTAGCCCAGTTTTCCAATTTATCAAGGTCTCTCTGAATTTTAGCGCTCTTCTCCAAAGTGTTGGCAACATCTCCCCTAGCTTTGTGTCATCTGCAAACTTGATCAGTATAATCTCTATTCTTACATCTAGGTCATTAATAGAGATATGAAACAACACTGGATCCAGAACAGATCCCCGTGGAAGTCTGAGACCTCTCTCCAATCCGACATCATTCCATTAAAGTTACTCTTTGTTTGCGGTTGTTTAACTAATTATGGTAGTTCTGCGGAGCCCACAATTCTCCAGCTTATCAGAATGTTATGTGTGACTGTCTCACAAATCTTGCTGAAGTGCAGGTATATTATGCCCACCTCATTCCCCCTACTCACCAAATCAGTTACCCTAGCAAAGAAGGAAATCAAGCAGGTTTGTCATGATTTGTTCTTGGTAAATCCATGCTAGCTGCTAGTGATCACCCCTTTACCCTCCAGGTATTCACAAATAGAATGTTTTATACATTGCTCTAGTTCCTTCCCAGGTATCAAAGTCAGGCTGACTACTCTGTAGTTCCCAGGCTCCTCCTTTATCCCCCTTTTAAAGATGGGCACTATGTTAGCCCTTCTCCAGTCTTCCAGGACTTCTCCTGTCATATAGGAGTTTGTAAACATTATTGCCAGTGCCTCTGAGATTACTAATTCCTTCCATACCCATAAATAGCATTAGGCCCCAGTGATTTGAATTCATTCAAAGTGGTCAGAAGATCTCAGATGTGTTCTTTACTTATCTCTAGCTGCATCCCTTCCCCTATATTCTCTATGGTAACTTCACTAGCCCTCTGGTCATATTATTTTTGTGGAGAGGACTGAAGCAAAGTAGGCATTGAGCAGCTCTGCCTCCCTATCATCTTCTATTACCAGCTCACCTTCTCCTTTGAGCAGTGGGCCCCCACCATCCTTGATCTTCTTTGTCTGACATATTTGAAGAACCCCTTCTTGTTGTCTTTTACATTGCTTGCCAGCTGTAACTCATTCATTGCCTGGGCTTTCCTGATTTTGTCCCTAAACGCTCATGATATTTTCATGTATACTTCCTTGGTGACATGCCCCTCCTTCCATTCCCTAGCTGTATCCCTTTTGAGTTTTAGACTGTTAAAAAGCAGCTTGTGCAGCCACATTGGCCCCCTATGGCTCTTCTTATCTTTCCTGTGTGTCAGAATAGTTTGATTTTGAGCCTCTATTATTACATCTTTTAAGATGTATTTGGTATTTCCATGAGATCTTGTCTACTATTTCTCCGAGTTGGTTGAAATCTGCCTTGAATCGTATGTGTGAGAGTAGAGTTTATCTGTGTAAACTCCCCTTTGCAGATCCTATTGATCCCAGAGTGGTTTGATGAAAATGGTAGTTTTTGTGGACCAGCCAATCATGCTGCTAAAAGGATTAAAATTCTGAACATCCCTGCACTGTTTCCAGGCCCTAGCCTGTGTTGAGTCACGTGATAACTCCAGAAGTGGTGCTTTTGGTAAACAGAGGACTGTGCAAATGGAAAGGTGAGCACCAGTCTGGAATCTTTGTACCAGACCATCCTGCAAAGGGTCTCCTTTAATAAAGTCAGGCTTGTGGGAGCCTGGGGGAAGCCTGCCAGGATTCAAATGTAGCCCCTAAGAGGAGAGCTGTGAAGAACTTTCAACTAAGAGCCACAGGATTTGAACTGAGAAGCCCTGATAATAGGGCAAAAAATTACCTGAGCCCAAGGAAGGGCTAAAGGAGCTGTGAGTTTAAAGGCATGTAACTACTTTTGCCTGGAAGGGTAAAAGGGCCAATTTATATTTAATTTGTGTTATGGGTTAATAAACCAGTCCCCACAAGTGGAAATTATATTTGAAATACCTGGGTGCATGAGATTTCTGAGGGAGAGATAGAAGCACTACTCCAGAGGTAAACTGAGGCAGCAGCTGATCCTTGTACAATCAGCCTGTTCAAGCCAGCTTCCATGAGTTTGTGTGGGATAAGATGTCATTAAACCAGTACAAAATCAGGATTTCTACAGTGAATTCAAAAGCAAACGTCTATATTATATTACATTGAATTCAGACAAAAGATACACATTTGACAGTTGCCACAGTAATGGCTATAAACATTAAAATAGGTAGAGATGTTATTAGGTAGAGATGTTAATAGGTAGAGATGTTATTTAAACCAAGAACCAGGGGACTGAAGTGCTGTAAAACACAGCTATAGAAGCACTGCAAAAAATAGTAGTCATTGAGCTAGTGATCTTAAATTTGAAAATGCAAATAAGTCATAGTGCTGTTTAAGACCTAAATCCTGCCCTGTGCAGCATCAGTGTCCATGGGGAGTCCTCCAGCCACAGGAGGAGAGGGTGCAACCAGTGAAGGAGCCTGTTCAACTGCAGGCAACCAGCACAAGATTCTGCAGCATCTTCACTCCCCTGACTGCAGCAATGTGGCAGGATCTGGCGGGATCCTTAGATTATTACTACAGCAGTGAGAGGCCAAATGATTTTATTGGCCTAGGATAAAATGTATAATTGTCTTAAATTATAATTCCCCAATATTGGGCCAGCTTCTGCCAGGCACCATGCACTCTCCTTTCACACTGTGTTGTCCTCACAGGTGAAGTTCATCCACTTGGATGATCTGGTCTACTGTGAGAAATTAGAAAAAGATGTGGAGGTGGGTGATTAGTTTAGGCCCTGAAATTTACCCGTGCAGAATCCCTGGGATGTCCACAGTGTATCATTCCTGGGGTATGAGATGGTGTTTACTTTCCTTTAGGAAAAACAGAGACTTTGATTGCTAAGGAAGGAACCCACCTCGTTCCTATCTATGGATATCTCAGTATCAGAACTCATGAAGCCGCTCAGCTTCCACGTTAATTGGGGCTAGACACTGCAAGGTGCTGGGCTCCCTCTACTCCCTCTGAAAAGCGTGGAAGCTGATGGCACTCACACTTCACAGCAGGGACTCAGCCCTTTGTAGAATTAGTCCGTTAGTCAAGATAGCCCATCAATACTTTTGTAAACTGCTGAAATGATGTTGACAAGAATAAAAGAAAATAGAAATGTAGAATTTGGCCAAGGAAACACACTCTAAATCATTTCCAATTACACTGAAGCATTGCTCCTGTTAATGGAAGAGACTATTCCTGTTTTATAAACTTACTCAGTTAATAAACTTTTTTAAGAAAGTAGAAAAATGAATTTGACACATTTTATTGTATGTCAAAAGGATTTTCTTAAACGCAGGGTTTTCAAACGTCTCTCCTCACATTGAGTAGTTCAACACGCCATTGCAGAAACAAATTTTTTATTATTCTTTGATAGAAAATGCGACATACTACAGGGAGAAAAATGGTCAGTAGTTCAAAGGGAATGGCAAATGACTATGCCAGGTAAGCTAGTGAATACTCAGGGCTACATCCTGTCCTGTGCTACACTGGTACCCAAGAGAGAGGAGAGGAATTTAAGAGTCTTGTTACATAATGTAAGAGGGAAAAATCTCTCCATAGTGCTCCAGCAAGCACTGAAAAAGCCAACAGCTAATATCTGCAACATACCTGTGTGGGCATGATCTACGGACGAGGGACTCTCTTTAGGCTCCAGACTTGTTTGGACCCAATTCTGCAGGTGCCAATTGTCTCCTGACAATGCTGAGCAACCTCAAGTCCCATTCAAGTCACTGGGAGTAAAGTGCCCTCAATTCACTGAAGATGCTCAGTACTTTGCAGGCATTGTTCTGAGGGCCCATTCTGTGAGCTGTTGAGTACTTCCTGCCAGAGGCTGTGTACTTTCAATCAGAGTTGAAGGTGCTTTGAATCTGACATCACCTTACAGGATCTGCACATACAGAAAGTTCAGTTTGGGTGCTCACATTCTGTTCCTGAGCAGAGGGGCAGAGAAGTGTGCTGCCCCTTCCCATCAGGAGAAATTTTGCCTTGAGCAGCAGGACTCCTGCGCAGGATGCACTAGCCAGGATTCCTGGTCCAGCTTATCCAGCCAAGGTAGGATTTGGTCCTTATATCGCTGTCGGACCCTGACAACTTGTCTATTTTACACCTACTTCGACCCCTAGAGACTAAAATTGTGCCTCATAAATCAGTCTCCTGCTTTCCATGAGGGATGGGCTGGAAATGTTCAAAGGAAAACTGATTGCATAATGAAAAAGAATTGGGATTCTCTCAGACCTGGGAAGTTCTAATCTATATATAAAGGTACAAACAGGGAAATAATTACAATACCAGGAAAGCCAAAGCCTGGGTCCAGGTCAGATAACCACTAACGTTCCTTGAGGAAATAAAGAATAAGGCCTTTTTCTACAAAGAGTTTCTCCATCACAAATCCTCGTCCTCACATGGAATTCTAGTGAAATATGAGGTAATAACTACTTGTAGGATCAGGCAGAAAAATTAGAAACGGAGGAGCAAAATTTCAGAAACTAATTATACACAGAACAAAATATAACTTGCTGGAGACACTGAGCCCCCTCAACTTCCACTGAGGGCAGTGGGAATTGAAGAGGGCTCCCAAGTATATCCAGGCACTCCTCAGCACTGTGCAGCATGAGTGACTTTTGAGAAACATGAACTCCTGACATTTGAGAATCCCTGTTCTCAATGTAAACTTACACAAACACTACAGCACAAGAAAGGGTCAAGGTTATTTCTTCAAACTGACAAAGGATTAACAATGGTGATTAATAGTTCAGAGAATAGGAGAAAGATAAATATTTCAGAATTCAGCAAGAGTTTCTGGCTATACTGTACTGTATTTTCATGCCCATCATAAAAACACATACAAGAAATAGAGTATTTTAACTGAAGCATTTATAAAACTGGTTGATAATTTTCCACCCTTTCCAGAAGTGCATCAGAATATCCAGGAGAATAATACCTGAAAAAGAAACATTTTATCTGTGTATTAGACAAGGGAATATATATTATGCTAAATATTTAAATTATATTAATATCTAATGTATTTACTTAAAAATCTGCTAGACTCAAACGCTGGTTATAGCTCAAGAAGATCTGTAATTATCCAGCTGTAATCCTTTAAGAGACTGTTTCTGTACTACCTTGCATCTTGTGTCATCATTTACCCCTGAGTAAAATGACTGTAAAATGCCAGTATTCAGACCAATAGGACCAGATTTTCAAAATAGCTCAGTATTCAACTGGAGTCAGATTTTCAAAAAGAGCTCAACTCCCAATTAGGTAGTTAAAGGAAGTGGCCAGTTTTCAAGAGAGCTTAGCACCCAATAGCACTCTTTTCAATGGGAGCTGCTGGGTGCTGAGCTCTTGAAAAACTCTGGCCCTTAATGCAAAGCATGAGTTTCCACAGAATGGCTGTCACAGCATAATGGTTTACGGCTGCCAGAGAAATGCAAGTGCACGTGTTGAAAACTAATGCAAAGGCACAAAGTTGATTAATGTACAATGTTAGTAACTGTGATCTTGTAACAATGTTTTATGGCAATGATCTTATTTCTGTAATATCAGATGACTGATGGAGATATTATTCAAGAGATTTTTATTAGAGTAGAAATTCACTGTGACTTTACTGACCTACTTCATTCTGACTGGCTTTGAGAACAGACCAGTTGTGTGCCTCAAGTAATCAGAGGTCAGCATTTATTTATTTTTAAGTAGGCTATCCTTTTCTGAATAAGGTTGCTGCTGATTGGTTGAAGGCTTTTTTGTTTTTGCTTTTTTTAACTGAATTATAGTGAAAATTCACAAAATCCTTCCATTCCTGCAGGTCTCAAGCATATTACACTATAGTTCATGGTTAGACACCGATGCTAGAATTTTGTCTGCACTTGAGTTTTCTAATAAATATGCTTAGTTTAGACTTCATGGAAGCCACATTTTAAAATTTGTGAACATTTTTATGTACACCTGGATCTGATGTAAATCCATACCTGCCCCAGTGTGTGTGCAAGTCAGTGCTTGTGCCCACACCCAGCTATGTATACAAAATCTCACCTGTGTGCATCAGGATATTTGCTGTCTAAGTCAGATGTGCACCTTTATGCTCACTTGTTTGTAAATTAAGCCCTATTTTTATGACTTACAAAAACTGCAAGCTACAAAGGATCATTGACATGGTAAATCATTCATGGAATTTTTAAAAACCTATATCTGTGGGGTGAAATCTCCTAAAGACACCTAAAGTAATTATTTATTCTGTTAACCTATAGAGTCCTGGGGAGAATTTTATCCTTTATTTACCCACAAATAAAGGCCTAACAAATGCTTTTGAAAGTCCATTGCATACTGATTTCTTTATGCTGGACTAGTTTGTTTCTATTCCAATTTGGCAAGGTAAGACCAAGAAAAACTACATTAAATTTTTCCAATGCTTTGCTTAGAAACAACCATGGTCAAAGTCTCTCTCCCTTGAGAAATTTCTGCAGAATTTCCTTTTTTCAGTGGGATTCTTTGAAGACTTTGCATTGAGGAATTTACAACAGTCAGGTTGCTCCCTTTTTTACAAGCCACCAAAGCTTACAAAAAACACATTCTGCGTTCTTAATGTTACATGAATATCAGACTTGAGAGGTGGATGAAGTTTCAAAATCAACACACAGACACACAGGAAAGGAATGAGGAATAGGAGTAGTTGTACTCAATACTTCCAAATCATATTATGGTCATCTTATTCAAGAACAACAAATAATACCTGAATACAGACATTATCAATTTATACCCAGCAGGCTAGCTATATTTATTCTTAATTCTAAAAGTTATTAAGAGTGGAGACATGCACTCTAGTTGTATAAGCAAAATCACTTCAGTGCTATACCAGAAAGAGCCTTCAATCTACATAGTACTGAAGTCTTGCACTGCTAGCTGTCTAGATTCTTATACCATACCTATGAATATAATATCTGAAACTTGTATTACTGTGTATGTTCCTAAGAAAACATACTAATACTGTATGTCTAAAGATCCATACAATGCCATTGTTGCAGATGTATGCTGCACATCTCAGAACACTTAAGGCCTTCACTACAAGGAGACAGGAGTAAAGCTTGTTATAACTGAAATGTGTTCAATCAGAAATCCCAAATGCTAGCATGCGAGGTGGTGGTTAATAATGCATGGAATTTCTGTTCACTCCATTCTCCTCACTGATTTTCTACAGAATTTAAAAAACTTTATAGTTGTTTTGTAAATCCATGATCAGTTTTTGTGAAAATAACTTTCCAATTGCAAACTAATGCAGTTGTCTTCCTGAATCTGCAGACAGAGAGCCTGAAACTGCAGCTTTACAGGACAAATCCAGCCCTGACCTCTGGAGCAGCATAAGTGCCTCAGGCAGTGGAACCAGCATGGTTCTACTGCACAAAGAGGAATACCCCATGTATAGGGCAGAGACTGCTACTGCAGCTTACTGATTGACATGGCATTCAGAAAGGTTGTGTTGCAGCCCCAGAGCCTCCCTGGTTGATGTGGGAGTTAATCCTATTCCCCAACTCCCTCTTACTTCCCTGCAAAAGAGCAGTATTGGGCTTGGTTTAGGAAAAGATAAATTTGAACCTGAGAAGCCATTTTAAAAAGATAATAATAAGGTGTTCACAGAGACAGGAAAGTATCTGTCTAATTTTTTGTTCTTCCAACTACTCTTTGGAGATGATAACCAAAGATGGTCAATTTTACAAGGGCATTCACACAGACCTTAAATTATATTTTAAATGTCTCATTTTGTGCCATTGCTTTGAAGACAATCTAACAATGTAACAACTATGAATTGCTAGAACTTCTATTTCCTCACCTTACTATTTCCTCTGGGTAACAGTTGTTAATAGTGTTGATGTACTCTTGAAGAAGTGACCCTGGTTCTGCTTTTATCTCTTGAACTTTTTTAAGTCCGCCACTTGTTACAAACAGACGTCGTGCTTTGCTATCATGTGGCAGCACCTCCAAAAAATGAAGTACAATGAATGTTAAACTTTCCTTTAAAAGAGCCTTCTACATTGCTAAACTTTAATATATAAAAAAAATCAGAGAATGAGATAAAACAGAATTGCAACCAATATTCAGAGATGTAGCACCTCCTGTAATAAAGGTTTTATTTTAACTTGTTGGTTAACTAGGAACAATTAAATCTTGAGCCACCTCCACTAGGTCGCAACATAATTTGACTTGTTCATTTAATATACACCACTGTAAATCATAAAAAATGTTTATGACACCTTTATGCAATTAATATTTTTATTGTTTTTACAAAACAACATGCTTGTGAAGAGTAAACAAACAGAAAACTAACATGGAATGATAATTGCACCTGTACCATTGCAATTGA
The DNA here is from genome assembly GCA_032164245.1 of Sternotherus odoratus. NCBI lineage: Eukaryota > Metazoa > Chordata > Testudines > Kinosternidae > Sternotherus > Sternotherus odoratus. Next base: position 194,881,888 of record JAVMKO010000002.1, on the reverse strand, counting down.
GTTATTTAAATCTTTTATGTTGATTCGCTCCGTTTATTTGTATAGCAGATTTTCTTATCATTCTTATGATCTAATATGGATTGTTACTATCAACTCAAGATTCTATTAAAAATGATTGATTAAATCCTGCAGTCCGTCTGTGTAGCCATGGATGGCCCCCACAGATAGCAAAAATACAATGTTTCTGCTGCACAAAGGGGATGGGAAACAGAAGTGGTAAGTGAAGGGATTTTGAATCTCCCTGAATGATGCTGATATGCAATTCTCTCCAGAGGAGGAGGAGGGTTGTGGGCAGGCAAAGAAGAAGGGCAGTAGTTGGCCAGTGGGTCTACTAGGCCAGAATTGTATGTGGAGTGAAACAATGAGCTGTCAGCTACATCTACATCACAAAAATAGCCATGATTGATTAAACTTACAACTCTGTAAGTAAAACAAGCGAGGAATACTTGTAGCACCTTAGAGACTAACCAGTTTATTTCAGCATAAGCTTTCATGGACTATAGCCCACTTCATCGGATGCATAGAATAGAACAGAAGTAAGATGCATTTATACACACAGAAAGAAGAAGAAGAAGAAGAAAAAAGTTGTACATTAGCATACCAATTCTAAGAGGCTGTTAAATCTGCATGGGCCATTATCAGCAGGAGAAAAAAAACCTTTTGAAATGGATTTCTGTGTCTGCACTAGATAGCAAGTGTTGAACTCTAAGTGAAACCCTACATGGGCAAAAGCACTTTATAACTTAATCTGGCCCCTTTCATACAGGCTGGGCAAACCAAGTTTTAAATTTGGTTGTGTTTCAGTTGTTGTTAACTAGCACCTTGGAAAAAAAAGAGCAATTATGCTAAAAGAGTGGGGAAAGGGAATGAGATACATTCCCCATCATGTAGATGAGCTAACAATTTAATCAGCCAAACTTCATTTCTCTAGTTCCTTTTGTACCATATAAAACATCTCCAGAAGGATTAAATAACAGACTGTCCTGGCCCTCGGGTAGAGAGGGCAAAGATAGGAAGCAAGGAGCTTGTCCCCATTACCACTTCATGCAAGGGCCAGGGACAATTACAATCCCAATCCCTTCACTGTGGAACTTCTGCATCCAGGGGCACAAACTACCAAAAAGGAGATAGTAAGCAGATAAACCACACCCCTTCCTCCCTCCATACTGGTTCCCAAAGCTGGCTGCGGGGAATAGGATGCACCCTCTTAGGGAGGGACTGTCTCTCTCAGAGAGGCACAGTCCTTCCATCAACTCACACTGACACAGTGTGGTGATGCACAGACCTCAGGGCATTGCTCAAATGGCCATAGCTTCCCCAGAGTGAAGTGCTCTTCAGACAAAGCTTTTACTTGGCTATGAGTGAGCTGATGGACACAATCTCCCTTATGTCCAAGGACAGTGAATTTCAGAATTATGGTACAAGAGAAACACTTTTACTGCAAAGAACTTCATAGAAATGTGTATACATTACACATAAACCACCCAAGCATAGTTTGTTTAATGCAATGAGTGAGGAGAAGCATAAAGAACCAACATATCATCCAATATAAACGGTGTCCAAGCCATTTACAGCATTAGAAACAGCAAGAATCCATACAATGGGCAGCTAGCTGCTAAGAACTCCCTTCGTTACTCACTGCGATCAGCAGAGCTGGTTGGGAATTTTCTGACAAAATATTTTTTCATCAGAAAATGCTGACTTGTTGAAACCATTCTTAAGGAGGAGTCAATTTAAACATTTTTTAACTTGAAAAACTAAGTTTCAAAACTGTCAAAGCGTTTTGTTTTAACTTTTTTTTTCCATGTTGAAACTGCTTTTCCTTTTGAAATGTTAGTTTAGTAAGAAAGAAAAAAAGAAAGAGGGTTACTCCCCTTGTGCAGTAACTGAAGTTTTTTGAGATGTGTCTCCCTGTGGGTGCTCCACTTCGGATGCTGGTATGTCCCAGTGCCGTGGATTGGAGATTTTTGGTAGCAGCGTTCAGTCGGGACATGCGTGCACAGTAGCTGTCTCACTGCACTGTTGGAGTCTTCTCTAGCATGCACACAGCCTGACTCCTTCAGTTCCTTCTCTACTGTAGAGTCCTTGTATCGAACTCCAAAGTAGAGGGGAGGAGGAGGGTAGTGAAGCACCCACTTCTCAAAGAACCTCAGTTACTGCACCAGGTGAGTAACTCTCTCTTCTTTGTCAAATACTGTTCCTATGGGTGCTCCACTTTAGGTGATTGTAGAACGGTGTCCACTATGGTTAGGGGTATTTTGGAGTTACATGCATAGTGGAGGAGAGGACTGTTAGACCCAGCATGGCATCAACTCGTGAGTCTTGTGTAATTGTTTACTAGTTAATGAACATATGTTCTGAGGCCCATGTAGCAGCTCTGTAGATCTCTGAGATATGTGATGGACCCCCTTTTTGAAGTGCCACTGAGCCCGCCTGTCCCACCAGCCTGGGCTCCTCCTACTCTGTGCTGCTGTAACATTTCCAGCACACACACACACACACAAGTACACCATGTATTAGTAGTGCTCATGCCCTAATAATGTGAATCAGAGGAATCGCCTGTGAGCTGGCAGAATGGTAATGTGGAAATATGTGTCTTGTAGATCGAGGGCTGAAAACCTGTCCCTCTGTTCCAGCGCTGGGATCATAGTGCCTAATGTGACCATTTTGCATTTCTGGGAGCAGACAAACTTGTTAAGTTTTTGTAGATCCAATATGGGTCGCCATCCTCTGTTTTTCTTCTGGGTCAGAAATAATGGGAATAGAAGCCCTTCCTTCTGTATTGCATAGGTACTGGTTCCACGGCACCTAGTTGCAGTAGATGATGTACTTCCTGCCTTAAGAGCTGCTTGTGAGAAGGGTCTGTGAAGAGGGATGGCAAAAGAGGTAGGGTAGATGGGCAAAAAATAAAGTGGATGGCATAACCCGATTGTATGATCTCTAGGACCAGTGATATTTGTTGTGAATTCCCATGCTGGATAAAAAGGTATCAGTCGATGGCCAAATGGGCAAAGTGGTGCTGTCTTGAGTGGGAGGTAATTCAGACCCTTGACCAACAGTTCAAAATTGTTGCTCAGTAGACACAGTTGTAATGCCGCTGGTTGGGGTTAAGGTGGTTGGTTTCTTTGTCGTTGGTTTCTCTGCCTGTTGGTGTTTTAAGGTCTAGTATTTTGACAACTACATGGTGCATCTTTAGAATGATGATTTGGAGCAATTTATGCTGATTTTCTTGGACTTCTTCCAAAGGTGTGTCCTGGCTCACTGCAATTCTCAAAGAGTTCTTGAAACTGTTTAAAATCATCCACCATTGTAGATGGAGATGGCATAATGGCCTCATGAGGAGAGGAAGAATTGTGAAGTGGGGACATGTTTTCCTGACCCGTTTCTTCTTCCAGCTTCTCTGTTATATCCTCTGAGACTATGAATGTTGTAGCCACTGGAGACAATGGAGGAGACCCAAGTTCACCTCTGGGTGGTGATGAGGTTTTGGAATAGTGGGCTCTATATGCTTTTCATGGGTCCCATGTTGCCACTTCATGGGAAACGCCATGAGAGGACACATCCATGGTTGTCCATACCATGTGTGTATTGGCTGTCTCTTTTGCCCCTCAGTGTTCCTCCAAGGTGTGTATTGGCTGTCTCTTTTGCCCCTCAGTGTTCCTCCAAGTAGTCTGTGTTAATCAGGTGAGGAGTGTTGTGGAGAGAGGACCCCCCTCATCCGGTTCCTCATTCTTGCTGTCGCTTGGTACTGACAGTATCATGGGAGAAGTGGGCTGCGGGACGATGCTTTTTGGGGGAGATTCGTCAGTACCAAGAAGTGACAATTGGGGCACTGAAGATATCTATTTATCCCCTGCTTTAGGAAATGCTGTGGTACTGGAGGCAGAGCTGAGAATTCTGTACGAGATGAATGGTGTGCAGCCATCTTCTGGCTTGCCTTTGACATTGCCAGTGGATCCATCATGGTCAGTGCCAATGGAGGCTTTGGTGCAGAGGTCATTGTCAGTGCCAGAGGCGGCAGCAGGCTTAGTGCCGTGGCCACTTCCTGTACCAGCGTGGTCAGTGCCGTGGAGGAGGCATGGCTATGCCTGTATCTTGACTCCATTACTGCTTTAGGCATGGATGGTGGCTGACTTGGCTGCCTGGGAAGGCTGTTCAAGCCTCCTCCCACCCCCCACCTCTGGGTGGGTGATGTGCAGCCCCCACCAACACAGGGCAGGCAGCCCCTCCTGGGTAGTGTGGTCTCAGTGCCCAAGGGCCCCCGCCCCTGCTTGGCAGCCCAGGGGGCCCCCAGCCACCACAAGGCCCAACCGCAGCCACCCTAGCCCTAGTCCCAGCACCAGCACACTTCCCTAAAAAGGAGCAGTCAGTCTGCCTGGGGCCAAGGGAGAAGGGCAAGCAGGAGGGGGCATTCTGTGTGGAGTGTGAGCAGGGCCACACTGGGCTGTTTGAAGAGGCATAGCCTCCCCCAGCTTACGATATCCGCCGCCCATGGCTTTGAGCTCTACAGTACGGCTTGTGCCAGAGGTGCCAGACGAGTCATAGGCACTGACTTGAGAGGCGGTCAGCACTGAAGATAACGACCTCACAGGGACCATTTCTTTTTGTGGTTCCCTCTGTGGAGAGGTCGACTGTCGCTTCCTCTTTTCTTTAGAGGACGGAGGTGTGCTCTTCCTCAGTTCCAGCCCCGTCAGAGAGCCCTTAGAGACGTGTTTTGGGTGGTCCATTTTTGGGTTTGGCTGCAGCAATTTCTCCATTAGGATCATCTTGAGGCAGAAGTCCCACTCATGCTGGGCTCTTATTTTCAGGTTGTTACAGTGAACACACTTTTGGGGTATGTTTGATTCATCAAGACATCTCACACAAAAAGTGTGTCTGTCAGATATCGGCATCAGTTCCCAGCAGGAGCCACATCTTTTAAAGCCTGGGGAAACAGGCATGTTCCAAAGAGTGCTCCGAAAGGAAGATGGAATGGGAAAATAAACTTTTTTTTTTAAACAAACTACTAGCTAAGAAAACAATGAATTATAACTAACTTATCTAAGGTATCTAGTTAATATTTTTCTTTTTTCTGTGTCTACAGGGGAAGAAGCTGACGCACTGCCCCAGGTTTCCTCTTCAGTCAAGGATGGTTGAGAAGGTTGATGAGATTCCAACTATGCAGCGAGACAGCTACTTTTCACACGCATCCCATCCAAACACCACTCAGAAAATTTCTGATCAACAGTACTAGGATGCACTAACACCTGAAGTGGAGTGCCCATAGGGACAGCACTCAAAGACGAATTTAAACATTTCAAATGGTCAAAATCAAAATGTAATGTTTCAAATGGGCTGAACCAAGAATTTTTTCAGATTTTCAGTTCACAAACATTTTTGAGATTGACTTTTCATCCCGATGTTGAATGGGGAAAACTTTTCAATACCTCAGAAGTTTTTGCAGGGTAGAAAAATGGTTTCCTGGCCAGCTCCCGTGGTCAACACACAGAAGCAACATGGCACTGGTATTTTGAACAAATCTGCAATCCTTATTAATTTATCCAGGTGTATAAACAAGCCTGTGGAATGTAGTACTAGATAATACTAGATAATTTTATTTGTGCATTTCTAGAAAAGAACACCATAACAGGACAATCTGGCACTCTCTACTAAAGGATTATGCAGTATTGTATTTGAAAGAAGAAAGAGCTACAGTGGATGGGATTCCCTAACAACTTGTCACCATGGCAGAAACTCAAAATACCTAAAATCCATTACAATTATTCACAGTTTAAATAAAAAAAATTAATTACATTCTTTTTTATTTTTCTTTATATTTTGCTCGTATCTATTACTTTAATAACAGACACAATTGCCCATTTTAATGCCTTTAGAAGATGATTTAGGATTTTTCCACGTAGTCCAGGACTGGAGTCAAAAGATAAAACATAGAACTGGAGAAGCTTTTACTTTTAAAACAATTTTTCAAATAACTGATTCAATCCACCCCTGTGCAGAGAGCTTGCACTAGACCTAAAACATGGCTTCAGTGGAACTTCAGCGATGTACTGACCTACTGGGGTTCTCTGCATAAGGGCTGATTTTCTACTTTGGCAGATGAGGAAGACAATGCCTTGCTTAAAACTTAGGATAAGATTTTCTGATCATTATTTTTTAGTAAAGGTCAGAGACAGGTCACCAGCAACAAACAAAAATTCATGAGCCCGTGACTTTTGCTAAAAATAACTGTACAAGCCATGGCAGAAGTGCACAGCCCCAGCTGCAGCCCTCACCCTGGGGCAAAGGTGCATGGCCCCAGCAGTGGCCACCAGTGGAAGCCACAGGGCTATGTGGGGAGCATAGATCCAGCCCCAGCCACGGCTCCAGCCCTGGCCTAAGCTGGTGACAGCTGATGAAGTCACAGTGGTCCAGTAAAGTTACGGAATCCATGACTGCCATGACCTCCGTGACTAACTCGAAGCCTTACTTATGAGTGACTACTTTCTTTTCCATCCAGGATTATCACTGACAGTTCCAGAGACAGCAGTATCTACCCCTCTTCAGCTAGAACAGGTCAGTCCCAGGTAGGGTCTTAGGTTAATAAAAGGAAAATGGAGAAATTTGAAGTCCTTACAGCCCACCTCCTGAAATAACAACCCAGACTGATTTTAGAAATACTTCAGGAATACTGGCTGACATGCTGTCTAAATTGGAGACATAGGGTGGGCAAGATAATATCTTTTATTGGACTAACTTCTGTTGGTGAAAGAGACAAAGCTCTGTGTATCTCAAAAGCTTGTCTCTTTCTCCAATAGAAGGTGGTCCAGTAAAAGATATTACCTCACCCATCCCCCTTGTCTCTGTAATATCTTGGTACAAAGCTACAACACTGCAAACATGCTGTCTAGGTAACAGATGGTTAATCTATCATTCACCAAGCAGAGCCTTTTCTTACCTTACTGAATTGCCCAACTACGTGTTTCAGAATATTGGGAGGCGCATCATGCAGCAAGGGTTCAAGTGCCGGCAGATATGTGCATTTCTGCAAGATGTTCTTTAGGGCCTTTTTAGTCTATTGAAATGCAAAACAAAATGTCTATAGTAAGACATCAATGAAACAACAATGTGAATTTATGTTCCACATTCCTGGGGCTTGAAGTCTGATCAATTTGCTTTTTTGGTCAGAATTATTTCAAAGGGGCATTTTTTAAATCAATTAATTTAATTAAGAATCAATCAGTTAAGAATCTTATCAATCTGCAAAACAAACCTTCAGTGCATCATATTCCTAGTAAGTTATCTAGTCAAAGTAATGACAATTTTCCTCTGAGTACAATGGGAAAGGGAGAAGGCCCCCTAAATAAATTTAATTAAAGTACTGTAATACGATAAAAAAAAGTTAAATTAAAAACATGTTTTTAAAAGATTGTATTTGAGTAGTAGTTTATGAGGAGACCCTGCCAGTCTGGAACCAAACCTTGCACCACCACCTGTGCAGAGGGAAGCGAGTGTACATCAGCGTTTGGGTCCTAAACCAGAGAAAATACAGAAAGTAATGACCCAATTGTGTAGGACTCCAGGTTCAGAGAAGGTTGGGGTTTTTTTAAAAAAAATTGTGACCATTGGCCTTAAAACTCTGAAAAAGGCTATATAGTTGTGGGGTCTTCTTACTCAACAGGTTCAGGGCTGATTGATCATTCTCTAGTTGCCTTCAAAATGGCATGACATGATAAGATATATATCATATATTATACCACTACATCATTTCCTGTAGTGTCACACAAAAATCTATTTCAACAAAGGCTAATAGGCAGACAGTAACTGGCCCCCTTCTAAGTGTGTAATGATGGCCCTAAATATGGACTATCCTTTATCCAAGTGGGGTTTTTTTTTAAGCCAGCAAAAACACATTTCATACTGACAGCACTTACAAAATTGTAAGAAAGGCTTATGTGTACAAAAAATAAAAATACACCATTAGACATCACTCACTAACTGGTAGCATGATAATACTGAATAACAATTAACACTGTCATTTTGAAGGACTTAAATCTGATGATTAACTGCAACACATAGTATTTCAGACACTGCACCTACTTTTACTTGAAGATCTTCTGAGCTTTCTGTTTCCATATACAGGGAAAGCAGCACTGGTAGCACATTTGTTACAGCAACAGCACGTGCATGCTCTGGAGTATGTCTTCCAATCTGTCCCAAGGCCCAAGCAGCCGCTGCCTTAATATGATCTTCTCGTTCCTCCGACAAGCAGATAGACAGCTGTGGTACCCCCTGTAGTATTCATTAAAAACACAAACATTACGAATCTAGGGCAGGACTAGACACTGAAACTGATTATTAGAAAAAGCTTGTTTCTTCTATTTCTATTTTTCTAGCTTGAACATGACTTGAAAAATAACATGATAAATAAATAAATAAATAAATAGATGAATAGATAAATATATAAATAAATAAATATTTATAAATAAATAAATAAATAAATAGATGAACATGACTTGAAAAATAACAGCTCCATCCCAACTATGTGGCCAGAAATAATTTTAAAGAAAATCCATACAAGTCTAACAGGAGAGAGAATATTAAATCTACCAGTTTCTCTGAGTTTGAGAGAAGTTTGAGAGAACACATCAGCTACTCCAAAGGATTCAAAGAGTAGATGCCACAATTCAGGCTGCAGCTGAAAGCAAAGCTGCCATTTTTGTCAGACACTGATATTCCAAGGTCTTTAGTATGTCTTTATTCATTTTATACTTTTTTATTAATAGGAATCTTTCATATTGTCATTTTTTCCTTTTTCATTGGACACAATTAATCTAAGACTGACTAATACATTATTACTTGCGGAGATGTTGACCCATACTCACATGAGCTGGGACCTTCATCAGTTAGATTGCTCCTTTAGTCATGCCCAGTTTATAATTAGAATTATATATTTTGATAATGCATAATACTTATTCAACTATCCACTGGTCTTAACATACATCAAAATGTTATGTTAGATACAGTTATATTTAAAAAATATTAAACTCTCTTATTGCCTATTGCATATATATAGTAATTCACCTCCCCTCTACATTATATCAAACAAATTAATTTATTGCCAAGTGTGAAATTTAATACTGGTGTAGTTTTACTCTTTCCTTAATAGTTGTCTCTAAGTACCTGACTGTAAACCAGGGCCCTGGTCCTACACTTTTACATATACTTAACTTTAAGTGCTTGAGTAATTTCACTGATTTCAATAGAGCTACTCAAGTGCTGAAAGTTAAGCATGTGATTAAGTGTTTGCAGGATCTGAACCTACAGGACATACAAAACAGAAAAATATGCTGGTACTTTTTCTATGATGTGCATTACTACACAAATCAATACACTACTCCACCTAATCATCTGTGGGACTATATTCTACCTCTTCTTCTCCAAAACTCATTGTAATGGTTATAGGATGACAATGAAGCAGGAGCTAACCTTGGAGATGATCACTGCCATTGCCAGGTTCTCCGAATGAGCTGCTACATAGCCAAGCATCATGATGCCAGGCAGCCTGACATTTCCTTTGCAGTTGCCAATACAATCAATCACAGCAGCAACTCCTCCTGCATTGACTATAAGTTGTGAAAGCTGAAAGAAGATAAATAGAGAAATCAGATACAGTAGCGTATCTAGAACCATAAAGCAGTATACTCAGTTGATCCTTAACTATTTCATTCCTGTTTTTTAAAAAGTGTAACTCTATTATTGACAATCAAGTAAAACTGGAGTAATGGAGTAATGAATCAGATCCATTCTTTGGACTTATGAGTGCTCATAATGTAGCAAACCATCTATATTGCGATGAATGTCTCTGTTTTCTATTCACTTTATTGAAAGGAGCTGGGGACATTGAATGTTATGGACCTGCCTAATCTAAAAATCTATTTAGTAAGTACTCACTGATGAATTATGCAGCCAAAACTTTAACATGCTAATGACTTGTAGAAATGTACGTATTGAGCCAGATGCTCATTTACACTAAGGCCCAATTACACCACTCTGAGTGTGTGAAGGGTCTTTAAAGCAGGTGCATGTGTAATTTGCTCTAAGAAGCCTTGGCGCAAAGAATAATCAGGACTGGGGGTTTTAATGCCCACAGAGTAGATTAAACTGTGGTTTATATTTTTCCAAATGATGTCACCACTAACATCACTTATACAGCAGCATTTGAGTAGTTTAGGACATCACCGACATTTAGAGACTATATTAATTTCATATTATTATGGAGGATATTTCCACCTATCTTGATGGGTATTTTCAGTCTTATCTACAATTCCCAATGCATTTTAGGAACAGGATCATTTTATTAATGCAACAGCTTGGTTAGAAGATGACCGCTTTAAATTAAGTACTTAAAAAATATAAATACTCTCTACATGGGTGTTGACTGCAGTCACTTAGGGTCAAATCTTATATCTGTGCACAGCTCCAGAAAACAGAAGGGAAATCCAAGAGAGAGGGGAAGGAATCCTCCCCGTAGGCTGTAGAACGGCCACAAAGCCATTCCATGACTACTACAGCAGCCTCCAGACCTACCAGCCCCGCACCCCCTCCGCTACCCCCTCAAATATGCATAGGGAAGTCCACTACAGATGTGCTCCATAGCACAGAGGGGGTTTGAACCACGGCACGAGCTCTCCAAATCCTGCTGCCGTACTAGTTCCCTCGTGTTTGCAGAAGGAGGCCAAGGGGACAATTTCCAAAATGTTCATATAACTGATATATCTGATCAGTTTAGAAAAGTCCTGGGCCAGTGTCAGCTCTAGTGTAGCACAAATTCCTTCAGTTGATTTACAGTAGGGATGATTAGACTGATAGCTATTGGACCAAAAAGTCAAGCTTGTGGATTAGAACTTTCCAGTGTCAATGAGAGTCATTAAGATTTGATCTAAGGCCTGGGTAGGATACAATTATTGCAAATATTCACAGACCATTGTTGCCAATTCTTGTGATTTTATCTTGAGTCTTATGATATTTACCGGTAGTCTTTAGCTTTAAGTCTCCAGTTCCTGTAGTTCAGAAGCCCAGCTTTTATTTCTTTTTAAAAGCAAGTTTTTGTGGCTGTGGAAAAAACCTGAAAATGTGACTCAAGTATCACCTAAAGGCTCAACAACCAGAAGGAAAAGGGGTGAGAAAAATCCCAGCATTTTAAAATATCTCATGATGTGTAAGCCAATGTCATGATTGGAGGGAGAAGGGGGTATCTTGACTCATAATTTTTTAATGTTTGTTGTTGCTAATACTATTAATGCACTTAGCATTCTCTGCACTGACTCCTACTGGTAAGGAAAAACTAATTATATACATTGTTCATAGTTTCCTAATCTAATTCATATTCAATACACATCTCAGATCACCAACAAAAACATTTCCATATTTTTCTAGTGGAAATGACATAGAGCCTTTTGCCCTCCCCTTTTAAAAGCAAATGACAGAATAATACGGCATTGTATTTAAAATGTAAAATCTAATGATGCGACCTTGTATTTGCATTTTCAAGGTGTTACCTCAGGCGTGTGCTTTGCTATCTCTCTAATTAAAGTTGCAGCATTTTTCTTGACGTATTCATCTGAGTCCTTCAGGCATGTGAGTACAACTGGAAAAATTTCTGCTTCAACCCCCATTTCTGCAAGATCCACAGAATGCTTTGCTATTTGGCTGAGAGCTGAAAGCACCTGACGCTAGTAAACAGAAATCGTTTTATAAATTATTATTATACAAACACCCCACAACACACACAGAGTGTCATCATACACACAATCTGCTCCATCAAAAAAAAACAACAAAGCAACACAGATCAGACCACCATGGCTATTATATAATGCATTGAGTCAATTCATATACCAGTCTAATAGCTGAGAGTATTCACTAGTATCTAATAAAAGTTTCTCCTTAGGTTAACCTCTTAAAATATGCTATATAACAGAAACACAAATACAATAAGTCACAATTTAACATCATATCTTCAAAGGAAATATAGAAACCTATAGTAATTGTTTATGCTTGCAAAGCATAAGATTGAGCCCACAGATCTTATATTGAAAATATTCCATTTTTAAAGTTTTTATCTATATTCTTTTTAATAATTATATTTTATTATTTATTTATACCTGTAAGAATAAGACAGTAAAACTGTACACAGGAATGGAACTATATTTTCTATAAACTATAAATCACAACTTAAGAGCTATTGAAACTAATATTCAATGTATTCCAAAAACAAATATATTATTGTATTTAAATAGTAAACTAAAACATTTTTATAACACAACCAGAAATGTGTAAGTCCGCTTGCCAGTAACTGGGTTGTGCACATAATACTTATTAAATCAATCTAACAGGTTTTAAAGTTTAGGGCTTGGATTTTACATTTAACACCAAACTGGTTTCTTAGATGTTACTACATAAACCTCTCTGTGCACTCCTGGCTTAGAACACGAACACTATTCACTTGAAAGACTAGTTTCACTGTTCCTTATTGAAGAGCTATTGAACACACAAAAATAATCAGAACTCTTTGTTATCAACTGTGTAGTTATGCTTTTTTTGTTAGACATTTCAATAAGATCTTTCTAAATAAATATGGATATCAATGTCCTCAGTTTAGTAACAAATAATGCCTGGTGTAATTTAGAAAAATAAAATTAAAGTACCTTCAGTTTAGCATCAGGGTTCAGGATCATCTGAGCTAAGTGAGCAATAGCCCCCGCATCCACTACGGTCTGGGCTAACTCTGGAGAATGCTTTGAAATATCACTGAGGGCTGAGGCAGCAATCCTTTTCAAAGCAATTTCTGGCTCCTGGATACAGAGTACTAAAAGAGGAACAGCTCCTGCATCCACCACAGCTTGTGACAGTTCTGTAGGTCCAAGAAAAGTAATTAAGTGAGTATGGGTGACTGACCCTTGTGCAAGCCATTTTTCACCCTGACAGATAGAGCAAAGAAAAAAGGGGAGGGTGTACTTCACTGTCTCGACATCTGCATTTCAAATCAGCCCTTCTGGTTTCATAAACCATGTGGACCAATCCACAACTGAAAAGAATACAGGTCAATAGATGGACCCCCATTTACATGCACACATTTGAGGTAGATTAAGCTGAAATGGTTTGTTATTCTGTGTTTAAAAAAAAAAGAGTAAGCAGATGTCAGCTGTTTAAGCCCTGGCTATTCTGCACTGATCAATAGGCAAGCATTTTATGCATGGCTAACAACAGAGAAAGCTAAAGTACCAAAATTTTACCAACCACCCTAATTAGACAACATTTTGTCCATTTAAATGATAAGCAGATATTAATATGGATCATGTGCCAAATACAGCAATACTATTTTTTAAAAAGCATATATTTTACACTATTAATTGAAAAAAAAATGCACCTTGTTTTGTAACAGAACCCAACTAGGAGTTGTCACCGTCCATTTAAACGAAGAACATTTTGATGGGTCTAAAATATAAATTCTACCACATATATTTAGCTAAAGCAGATGTATTGCCATTGTGAGATTATGCAGTTGAGTTTAGCACAACATCTTTAGCTAACTTCATCTTAATTTTAAAAAAACCCACATAATTAGCTGACATTCAAGAACTGTAGTATTAGAAATTCATTAGCTCTTTCCCTATATTTGACATTAATCACAGTAATGAAATAAGAAATTATTGGATAATGAGGTGCTAAAACTACATCATGGCCATTTTAAGATGTTGAAGAATGAATACACAACACATTAGTTTCAAATAACCTGTTAGATCTTAAATAAGGTTTTGCTCCATTCTATCCTTGTTATGCACATCCATTCTTATCTTTAACATTTAACTTGGCTTACAGTACCATGGCAACATATGGCTATTGTATTTCAAGGACCCAGCTTAGCTTTTCATTTACAGTCCATCAATCAAGGCTTTCCATATTAAAAAACATATACATATATACACATACACATTTATTTTACACACACACAATCTTCTATTAAGTATGTATAGTTATTCAGTCATTATGCTGCTTGTATTTTGTTGGTACCCAAATCATCTTTATGACTATATATGTGTGTTTTTTGAATTAGTAGACCACAGATGCCCACCGTAACATGCAATGAACACACAAGTTTTTACACTGTACTTAGGATTTTACATGGTTAAAATAATTGTTTTTATGAAGCAATATTTGTATTATACATATAGGAATTTTTTAAAAATTATTTCAATTAATCTTCCAGAGTTCACTTTCAAAGAACTATTTTATTGATAATTAGGAGTTTGTGTATATATGCAAGGCATATGCATCTAATACATGCTTTCACAGCAGATCTCTCTCTCTAAAAATAAAGCGAGACATATATATACAAAGCCCAGGATTCCAACAAAACCCTGAGTTGGAGTGTTCATTTATAGTTCACTACTTCAAAACAAAATTTAGTAAAGAAGGCTATTTTAACACAAAGATATTGACTGCAAGTGAAAAACTGTTGCATTTTATGTATTTTTAATGAAAAATGTGTAAAGTAATACTTGCCTCCCACCAAGAATATGTTTTGGTATTGTACACTAATTGATATAGACATATGATTTACTCCTAATCAAAAGGTCAGTTAAAGAAAGAGAATATCCAGAAAAATAAAAACAGACAGTCCAGCTGAGCAGCCTATGAATGTAACAGCCTCTTTAGAGGCAACTTCAAAGACACCATCACAATTGTCTGAAGACTGCCAAGGAGATGATGCCAAGGAAATCACATCAAGGAGATAGGTGATGCTGCTGGAAAAATGTATTTCGTGGCTTAGTGTCAGGATATTGTCATCACCTTTCATAAAGACAGAAGAAGAAGAAGAAGAAGAAGAAGAAGAAGAAGAAGAAGAAGAAGAAGAAGAAGAAGAAAAGTGTATAATGTCTTAAGGTCACCACTAAGCCCTAACACTTTTTTTTTTAAATGAATGATCCACAAAATTTAAAAAGGAACACAAATCAAGTATGATTTAGTATAAATCTTTTCTGAAGATCTAGGAGTCTGATGACATTAAATACTTATTTAAACATGACCAATATGAATCATGAGTATCTGTTTTTCTGATATTGTTTGTAAGATGTATCTGTTTGCATGGCTAAAGACATAATTAATATTGGCCCCCAACTGCACCCCAAAGATCCACAAAGGGTAGAGGTCAGGTGGGCTAGCAGAGGAGTGAGCAGGTTGAGATATGCCTGCAGGGAAACACAGATCATTCCCATCCCCCCCACTAGTGCCTAGCATAGCCCAAGACAGAAATTTAATATGGCCTGGGGCATAACACTGATGGGAAAATCTCCATTTAAAGGGTGCCTTCTTGGCATGGCTTTGTTGGAGCTATGCTGCCAAAGAATAGGGTCAGAGATAGAGAGTCAATGACAAATTCAGTGGCCCTGTCTTATCTCTGATTCCCCAAATTTCATGAGCTGTGTGTGGTCCCTGTGACTTGTTCTTTAGGGGGGATTGGGACAAATTCTTACCCCAATAGAAAAATTGCAGAGAAAATCTCTGTAATATTCACCTTGTGGAGATTTTAATTCCTTTATCTCTCTCATAAGCTTTCCTATAGCATGGAGAAAGGGATTAGGCCCCATATTTTCTCATATCAGCGTTAAAAGAGAGACACCAGATTCCAACCATTCATTTCCCCTCTGCCCCCAATCTTGCTAACTATCCTCACTGCCATATCCCACCCTATCATTTCCCTTGCTCTCTGTACCCACAATCCCAAATGCACTTCCCATATGCTGTCATTAGGCCTGTGTTCTCTCTCCACTAGTGGTCAAATGATTTTTTTCCATCCATACATTCTTTGAGCCAATGCAGCCCAGTTTGAGTCCTGCCAACACGCTGTAAGAAAGAGCGGTGGTCAAAAGAAACACTCGTCATGTTTTCAGAAACTTTCTCATTTGCTTGTGTTTATTTGCAAAGTGCACATGTAAAACCAAGTTTATTTTTCTCAAAAAGAGATTCAATATAGCTTCATTTTATATAGTGTCCTTCATTCAAACTATACCTCCCAAAACACTTTAGAGAGCTAAATTATACAATTGCAAATTTTCTCTTTCTCTCATGCACATGCAGAGGAAGAGAGAGGGTGGAAAAACTGATAAGGAAAGGGAGAAAAAATATTTGATGAAGTTTAAAAGCAAATGGAGAGACAAAGAAAGATAGGGAAGCTGATCTGGATGGAAAGAGATGCAATAAAAGCATCTTCATTATAAAAAGTGTAAAGATTATGTGGAAAGACAGAAAGAATGCCAGAGCCTAAAGAACAGAGGGAGGAGAAGCAGAGAGATGAGAGGTTCCTGAGGCAGTCTGGAGCTGGTCCTTGAAAGATTTTAGAAAACAAGGGTAATTTTGAACTGGAACCTGAAATGGGGAACAAGGGGAATTGTCTGGTCACATGGACAATGTGGCAGTTCTTCTCTGTCAACAAGAGAAAGTAGGAAGCATTATTCTGTACATGCTGGGCAACAGAAGAGGTCTGTAAAAAGGAATTGCTATTGTCAAGATAATAATAAAGATAAAAATGAAAGGAGGATTCCAGCAAGGTAGAGGTACTGACATACATGGGCAACACTGCAGAGAGGCCAACAGAAGATTTGCAGACATGGGAAATGTGAAGAGATAAGGAAATCTCAGAGTCAACAGCGACACCAAAATTACAGACAATGGAAAGCAATGGAAAGTCAATGGAGACGATGGAGTTGTATCTGACAAGCTCTTCAGTCTCAGATATTCACTGGACCTAAAGAAAGCTGAGACCATGTCATGAATTTTGTTGGTCACCAGAAGTGGAAAGTGAACGGGGAGGAGTCATTAGGATTCAAAGTCCACAGAAGTCAATGTAGGTTTTTATGCTGACTTCCAAAAGCTGTGGATCAGGCCCCAGAAGTGTCAAAAGAAATGAACATTTGACTATTTCTAGTGAAAAAATTGTTAATTATTAGTAATTGATTGATTGCTCATCAATGATGGTACCCCAGCGACCAGTACAGTTATGGGAGTGCTGCTGCTGAATTATAAAGATAAGTGGGCAGGAAGTGAAAAGCCAGGGGCTACAAAATGAAACTTCTGGCCCTCCATAGAGGAGGAGTGGTGGTGCCGAATGGAAATCACCAATAGATTCAGAAAGAGGGCAAGCAGTCCAATAAGAAAGAATGGAAGCAAGGCTACAGAGAGCAAGGGAACCAAATGCACAGTGTAGGTAGACAAATTGAACCATAATGACAGGCTTCAGAGGACTAGCCATGTTAGTCTGTATCAGCAAAAACAATGAGGAGTTCTTTTGGCACCTTAGACACTAACAAATGTATTTGGGCATAAACTTTTGTGAGCTATAACTAGGGTGACCAGACAACACATATGAAAAATAGGTGCAGGGGGTGGGGGGTAATAGGATCCTATATAAGGAAAAGGCCCCAAAATTGGGACTGTCCATGTAAAATCAGGACATCTGGTCAACCTAGCTATAACCCACTTCTAGAGTGCGTTTTTCACTCCATGCATCTGATGAAGTGGGTTATAGCCCACGAAAGCTTATGCCCAAATAAATGTGTTAGTCTCTAAGGTGCCACAAGGACTTCTCATTTCAACCATAATGGTAAAGGCTACACTGAAGACACACAAAGAACTTTCATCAGCAGAAAGTTGGCGGTCATTAAATTCATGGAGGAGAGTGACTTCTAAGTGGCTGGAGTGAAAACCAGTTTGAATCACCAAAGTTATGCTGTATGAGAGTGGGAAAAATGAAAGAAAAATACTTCCTCAGTTAGGTGCTTGAGTATAAGTAGCTAGTGTACATATTTTCACCTTCCTGACCATTTGCAACATGCAGTGGTTATTTGCAGAACACAGCTTATATATTTTATGTTTATAAAGCAAATAGATACAATATTATTTTCATGTCTCTCTCATATGCAAGGTTTTTTGCTTTTTAAAAACCTCACTCAGTATGGCATATGAGTAAAATTTCAAAGAACATTTCACAGATTCCACAATACTCAATGGTGTTTCCAAAAAGAACTAGGTAAGTTCATGGAGGACAGGTCCATCAATGGCTATTAGCCATGATGGGCAGGGAGGCTAAACAATGCTCTGAAGTGTCCCTAGCCTCTGTTTGCCAGAAGCTGGGAATGACCGACAGGGGGTGGATCACTTGATGATTCCCTATGCTGTTCATTCCCTCTGAAGCACCTGGCACTAGCCACTATCAAAAGACAGGATACTGGGCTAGATGGACCATTGGTCTGACCCACTATGACTGTTCTTATTTAGATACTCTGTACATTCTCAAAAACTGTAATAAGTGATGGAAATGGTAAAGAAGGGCCAAGAAGACACCATTCAGCTCTGCACCTGGGTTGGGCTAGTGCCCGGGGTTCACCGTCAAGGGTAAACCTAGGAGAGTTAAGTTTAGATTTGTGGGCACCAAATCTTGGGAGCTATTCCTGAGAGATTCTAGCATCAACTGGCAGAAATCTTGAAAGTCAGCTAATCATTTCTCCCTTCTTGAATGGTGGAAATTTTTGCAAGATCACTATTGCCAGGAGTTTCTTGACATCTTGACCCAAAAACTCACAAGAATCCCACAACAGCATTTGTAGAGACTTTTTCAGAGAAGAACTGCATTCTAAGTCTTTATAGGCTTTTTGCTGGTGATTGGCAGTTGATGTATTCAATGAGAAACCATAGTAATTCCCACACCATAACACAATTAACTAGGTCTAATCCATTATCTTGTCTCAACAGTAGCCAATGCCTGATATTTCAGAGGAAGATGTAAAAACCCTATCATGCCACTTGTTGGACAATAATATAACTATGGGAGTAACATTCCTGTAACATTCCTTACTGACTTCAGCTAGTGACCAGTTTATGTCCTAGAGCATACGGCTTGGTAGGTCTTTCAATTTCAACTTAACTGAAACTGTTATTCTTATTAACAGCATAAACTTCTGTTAGATTCACCAATGTCAGCATAGATGCATTTCACAACTGTAGGAAAACAAATGATGTAAATAATTTGTTAGCTTAAATAGCTATACATCATCTCCATTGTACAGAAGGCCCCTCATAAAGAGATTTGGTTCACCCAACCTTACACTTCCTTTCCTATTTTATTTTGCTCATCGTCTTAGGAAGTAATCTCTTCAGGACAAGACCTATCTGTTTGTATAGGGCCTAGTGCAAAGGGTCCAAATCCTGATCAGCTCTTTTAGGTGTTACTATAATAATAAACAGAAACCTGCTCTTGGTGTTGCTAGAGACTCTCTGGGGACTTTCTAATCCACACTCTTCCATTCTCTTAAGAAGTCTCAGGAAGAAGTTCCATTAGTCTATACAGGATACCAAAGCTTAACTCTGTCATGCATTTCACCATCTCAACATGTCAAAGCAGCCAGACGCTTTCTCAGCATGGCTTCTAGTTCCAAACTGAAAACTGGGGCAGTTGATCTCTGGATAAGCAATGCATGGAATGAACATGTACATGTTGTTATGTAGCAACTCTTAAGGCTCTACAGATCCTGAATGGAACTCTTAAATCACATACACAAACAGCTAACAAACAAACAAATCTTTTTTAAGTGCCCAGGACAGTGGCTTGCTTCCCATGGCAGGGTTCTTTAGGCCAGATGCACTCAGCAACTTGGATCCAAGACCTCAACTCAGAGAGAGAGATTTTAGGGCTTTAACCTCATAGCTTCATGGTATGACAGACTTCCCTTCTCTCATTTATGGTCTCTCCTGACAAACAGCATAAGGGACTCAATCCAACTTCCTTTGAAATCAATGTGTAACCCACTAGTGAGTACAAACAACAAGGAGCCCTTGTGGTGCCTTAGAGACTAACACATTTATTTGGGCAAATAAATGTGTTAATCCCTAAGGCGCCACAAGGACTCCTCGTTGTTTTTGCTGATACAGACGAATACAGCTACCTCTCTAAAACCTGCCACTAGTGAGTGTAGCACAGGTCACACCTCTGTGCCACTCTGCAAAGGATAAGAGTTACGTGCCACAGCTACAGAGCCTTGGCTCTTGATGGCTGGTGGCTCCTGTATGACCTGTAGCAGCTCTGGGTTCAATCTTTTCCGTATGTTGACCAAGATGGCAGCTGTCACAAATGCAGAACTCCCATTTACCTCAGGGAAGTTGGACTGGGCCCTATGTCCTTTGTTACCTTTCAAACATTGTATCCCACCCAAATCAGTCAGCTGAAGCTGGCACAGGATTGATACAATACTCACACATCTTCATGAAGAACTGAGATAAGTATTCCAGCTATTGTTTCTCTATGAAGCCATGAGATGTTACTGCTATGCCACCAACCAGGCCTTATTTCTATTAATTTATAAATTACAATCATAGCCACCAAGTTTTGTGCAACAACTAGGATCCAAGTCTTAAACTCAGAGAGAGGGGGATTCCAGGGCTTTAACCTCATAGATTCATGGTATGAAAGATTCTTCTTCATCTGTAACATTTTATGTACATTTTAATGAACTAATTTGCATATAACAATAACATTAGAATTAAACAAATTGTATGAATTTATTGCTGATAAGAGGATTTGCTTGATGGCTCTGATGAAGTCCCACATACTGCCAGCATGCATCAGTCCTGAACAGGGTACAGAAGAACAACTTCCTTTAGGGAAAATGGGTATTTCAATCTCCACGATTCATCCAGTTGTTCATCTCTCTCTCTCAAGTCTGCCAATTCATGCAAAGCATAGCTTATGATGCAGGAGCTGGAACTGAGATCTGTCAAACTCCTCTTATACAAGGGCCACCAAACATCTATTAGATGGGAATTTTTAATCCCTACTGAATTGGACTGGATTCAAACTGGTGACAAATATGTGCAAAGCTACCAATGCCCTGAGACATGTTAGTGTTGCACCTTCAAGAATGTGGCTTGTTTTCATATAATCATAGAAATGTAGGGCTGGAAAGGTCCTTGAGAGGTCGTCAAGTCTAGCCCCCTGTGCTGAAGCAGGACCAAGTAAACCTAGACTATCCTTGACAGGTGTTTGTCCAACCTGTTCTTAAAAGCCTCCACTGATGGGGATTCCACAACGCCCCTGGGAAGCCTCTTCCAGAATTTAACTATCCTTTATCATTAGAAAGTGTTTTCCTAATATCGAACCTAAATCTCCCTGAGATTAAGCCCATTACTTCTTGTCCTGCCTTCAGTGGACATGGAAAATAACTGATAACCTCCTCTTTGTAACAGCCCTTAATGTATCTATTATCAGGTCTTCCTCCGGTCTTCTTTTCTCAAGACTAAACATGCCTAGTTATTTTAATCTTTCCTCATAGGGCAATGTCAGACTGGAAGAGCTGGCATTGTGATTCACTAAAGGAAACCAGGATGGGAAGAGGGCTGGACAGGAATGAATAAAATCAGATTTGTTGTCAGACGTTGTTGTCAAAAGACAGAAGTTGAGCTGCTCCATCAGGAAGAGGCAGGAGCTTGGTCTACATGAATAGAAGTTCTGGAAAGATGACACTATTAACTCAAGTGCTGATCTTTTCGGAGTTTACACAAGCAAGGTCTCCTACTCTCTGGACAAATAAGCAATATCGCCCACAATCCATAATCCAGTGCCCACCCACATAAAAAAAACAAAACACAACATTCTAATTCATACTAAATACAATGTTTTAGAATATAAAATCATTTCAAACGCTATAGTTATTTCCACACTAAGCTCTTTCATCCAAATAAACACCAGCTATTCCCCCCCCCCCCAAATACAAGTTGTCAGGGGAGTTTGACTTCATGACCCTCAACTCCACAGCACAATCCTCTACCACTTGAACTAAAGGAACAGCTGGTAGAAGTAAGCTATTACCCTGGATCAACCCTTAAATAGGAACATGATATACACGTTACAAGTAATATTACACAACTATATGTAAGAGAGTAGTGGACTGTTGAGTATCAGATTCCTGGGATCTGTTCCTGGCTCTGGGAGAAGTCTATGGTCTACTCTAGAGGTAAAGAGCAATGGTTACAGACAGTATAGTCAAGCCAATAGATTTGGCACATTTATTCTGAAAGGCAGTGCAGCCAAGCAGATGAGATCTGGTTCTGTGATGTTAGGTGACATCAGCTCTAGTCTGAGTTTTCCCAGAAATTATGTTGCACAACTCTCTGTTATGCTATTTGTTAAATTAAGGGAATGAATGCTGGAGGGGCTAGGAGTCCTTGATCAGTAATAAGGGTTTTGAAGTCCACAGAAATATTAAAACCACTCAGTAAAAGAGCTGAAGTCAGAATCTGTGGTTTGCTGGGCCACCACCCCAGTGCATCTCCTCCTAAGCCAAAGGACATGTCATGGGGGAGTGCCTCCCTCTCCGTTTGCCAGGCATTAAGGGCTGCCAAATATGCAGGTGTTCACAAGATCTGAGACTTGGTGGATTGGTAAAATAGAGTAGAATGCAGCTCCAAATGTAAGATTTAATATCAGGGGGAAATCATTTTCTGAGTTATAACAACAATAAATCAACTTTTCACAACGCATAATTACTTTTAAACAAACATTACAGTGAAAGATAGCACACACAAAACCTATTACCTGCATTATGTCTGGCAATATACC
Organism: Sternotherus odoratus; assembly: GCA_032164245.1. Taxonomy (NCBI): domain Eukaryota; kingdom Metazoa; phylum Chordata; order Testudines; family Kinosternidae; genus Sternotherus; species Sternotherus odoratus. Next base: position 194,859,243 of record JAVMKO010000002.1, on the reverse strand, counting down.
CAAGTGCCCAGGCTGCAGCTTCCTTTACTCCAGGGTCAAAATCTTCCAAGCAAATCACAAGCGTATCCAGTGCTCCACAATCAACTATCGCTTGGGCTAGCTGAGGAGAATGTTTACCAACCGCTCTTAACACAAATGCAGCTGCTTTCTTGTAGAAACGCTACACAAATTGGAAACAAAACAAAACATACATTTTTACTATCAATTACTTCAAAATCAAAAAAATCAGAACAAATACTAAAAGAAGTATTTTATTACTATTAATTCTTATTGCACCCACATTAGGGATGAAAGCTCCATCGTACAAGACACTGAACAAACAATTTTAACACATACAGACCTTGCCCTAGTCAGCTCACAATCTAAGATGCCGACAGTATGCAATAGGTAAACAAACAGACAAAATGGGAGGGTTGAGGAGGTGTGACAAAAAAGTAACAGGAAAGATACATATGTTTACATAAATGAATGCTCACAAAAGCTATACAAATACAAGAAGGGAGCAGTCCTTGTGCTTTCTCTGAGCAGATACAAAGATTGTGCCTTGGCTTTGTGTGAGGAGTGCACAGGTGACTGTGAAGCACCGTGGCCCAACACCTCGTACATGTGAGGTTTACAAATCCCTCAAAAAGACAAAAGGAGCAAGACGAAGCCAAGAAGGCCCCAGCTCTCAACATCTGCAGAATATGCTCCAAATGGAGGACCTGCGTAAAATGGGACTCTGGCAAACAAGCTGGGGGGAGAGTGAAGGAAAGGCTGTCTGCAAGTAGGGTGACCAGACAGCAAATGTGAAACATTGGGACAGGGGATGGGAGGTAATAGGCACCTATATAAGACAAAGCCCCAAATATTGGGACTGTCCCTATAAAATCGGGACATCTGGTCACTCTATTTGCAAAAAGGAAGCCAGTTAAAAGAAGGACTTGGGCCATAGGTAAGACCTTACTGCACAGCCAGGGGCCTGACCACTTTTTCTTTCCTCTTCTGCCTGACAAGGGGGAAATCATTGGACACCACAATTTGGAAGCTCCAGCTGACTACCTGAATCACTGAGACTGCTTGAACAACCTTCTGAGAGGAGGGACTCAGAGGGCTGTGACCATGCCCCAAACTGAAGAGAGCACTGGGAAGGTAGGAAGTGACCCAAGGGAGGCTGATTTGGGGTATCAGTTGGTGGGGATGGAAGCATTTCTCCACCCCTGCACATCCTCCCTTTGTTCCCTGGCCCAGAATCCAGTCGAGAAGGAGGATTCAGCTCTCCCTACCCTTCTCTCTGACCCTAGCCCAACTGAGGACAACCCACAAAAAGGACAGGCTGTAACTTGTCTAACTTGCCCCCACACGGCCTGACAAGGCCTCCTCCCTCAGGACTTTGGAAATCGATGAGCTGTGGCCAATCTACTACGCCTGCTGTCCCCAAAGTGAACCATACTACACCTATAAAAATGGGCCAGGTAAAATCTAGTCTTCATGCAGTTAGTGTGCAAATTGACAGATGTTAGCCTAAGGGCCCGATCCCAATGAAGTTAAAATGGCAGAACTCCCCAGACTTCAGTGGCAGAAGAACCTGGTTTGGAAATAGAAAAATAGGCTGCTTTTCATGAAAAAGATATTTTGAATAAGAATAACAACCCTAAAAAATGTGTGTGTCTGTCCAAAGCGTAATTTAATAGGAATAATATATCCATGATAGGGCAGATTCTCAGCTGGTGTAAACTGGCATAGCTCCACTGAAGTCAATGGATCTATGCCAATTTACACCAACTGAGGATCTGCATCATTATACACCTTCCCGTGTGTGCATGTGCATTATTCCTGTTATACTGTGGGAAAGACATTTTTTAGAATTTACTCTGATTCACAATATGCTGTTCTTGAAATAAAACACATTCACAAAAACATTTAGAATGTGCTATAAAACCTTTTTTATTTTCACTCAGTTTATATGACAAAACACTCATCTGATGCATGATCCTGTAAGTCCTGAACATGTACAAGTCAATGGAAGTTCCACTTACAGAGTGTTCACAGGATCTGATCCTTTTTGATACTGATGCATAAAATGAATGGAACAGGAATGCATAGGGAATTGCCCATAGGAACTAACAAATTACTTGCATGTCTTGCTAAACTCTGTATGAACTGGATAATTAGTTTCCTTCACTTGCCCTCAGTCACTAAAGCACGGTAGGCCTTCTGTGACCTCACACTAATCTTGCTGATGCCCCAAGTGATTTTGAATCACAGCTGTCTCCTGCATGCATTGACAGTTTAGACACTAAAATGGAAAAGATAAGTCAAGGCATCTATGCTAACTTTGTATAATTTCTGCTATCAAATAAATGGCAGAATATCAAATAAACAACAAAGACCATAATTTTCTCCCTTTAAAATAGTTAAATAACCACATTATTTATAACTTTATCTAAGTCCTACTTTGCTTCCATACTATATACATATTTTAGAATGAATGGGTGATTCCCTTCAATAATAATATGTAATTTTATTATGACTGTACAAGTACTAATCAGATGTACAACAATAAAAATATTATTTGATTGGTGCTTACTTCTGATTTTTCAAAAGATGAAAAACTATGTAATTTAATTTCAGTGATAAGCATTGACATTTGAATTCTTCTAAATCTAAAACAATAAAACTACAATCTAAATTCAGTTAAATAAATTGGAATTGTAGCCATATTATAACTCTCAAATTTCCGTATTTTCCAGTCACTAGGAACCAGTTTGAAAACATTGCTGTTAACCTAAGTTAGGATCCTAAAATTGGAATCCATCCAAAAACCATAGGAAAAGTGGGGGAGAGCCTATCAGATATATTGGTGCTATATCATATGACATTTTATTTGATAAAACAAGCAGATTAAATCCTTTTAATGTATTGTACTGTGTCTGTGCCAATAATTAGATTTTATATTCCTTGTGCTATACAAGTTTCCAAATGTTCATGTGTGGAGACGTTAGCTACAGGATAACTGCAGTTCAGTTCATGTGCATTTTATAAGCTTTCAAAATTAAAGACAAATTCTAACCAATTATCAGTACAGCCTTTCTGATTATTATTTTTTTAAATCAGCCTTCTAACAAACCCTTTCATTAACACTTGGGAAAAATAAAGCTTCCATGAATATATTACAGATAATGTAGAATAAGAATTTTTAAATGTCTCACTGAGTTACAATTATGACTACAGTATATTTTGACCTACCAGGAGACCAATGCACATGCTGTACGTAACTTTAGTACGTTTACTGCACTAAGAGTCAAGACCGTTCATTATGGGTTTTTTTCATTGGCAGTTAAATTGTTTAAGAAAATAAAAATTCCTTACATTCTGTTCAGCCAGTGAATATACAAGCTGTGGAAGAATGTCTCCCTTAACAACTGCCTCTGCCAGGTCATCGTTATAATTGGCAAGTCTCCCAAGAGCCAAAGCAGCAGTCTGTTGAATAGTTGGGACTACGTCCAACAGAAGAGGCCTCAGCAAAGACATCACACCTGAATTACATTAGGAAGAAGAAGAAAGAGACAATATAATAAGCAAAGATTTATCTAAACAGACTTTTTCCATAAAAACAAATGAAATAGACTCTTACAAGTAGCAGAAACTTGTGGTAAATTCACAAATGTTCCACTGAAAATTAATCAAATATTTGCCTGCTCCTGCTAATGTCTATAACATTCCCATCTGCTTTCCAGCAAGAAAAGATGTGTTTGCAACACATGGGTGGGCGATGTATTATATCTAAGTACTGATTTGCCCCTCCTTTTCTCCCAGCACTTAAATTAACATCTGTAAGGTTATCTATCACCACAACATCCCTCTGTAGTAGGGAAGTACTGTTAGCCCCATTATCCCTATGAGGAAGTAAGTCTTATTCCCAATCCAGCACAACAATCACAAAACCATCTTTCCACTCCTCTCCTGATAGTCCATCTGGCATAAAAAAATATACATAAACAGGTGAGCTTGGGGGGCAAATCTTGAGAAATCAAGCAAAATCTTTTTATTTGGGCTTTGCTCTACGTGAAGTCATCCTGGCTCAACAGGCCAGGACATCTGGACAGAATCTACAGTTCCTATAGCAGATTATAGGAAGAGAAGCAGGTCTGCTTTGCCAGGCACAGATTTTTTTCACCCACAACATTTAAAGATCTACCAGCTACTCCCTTGTCCCTCTTATGGCTAGTCTATGTTCTCTTCCTCCATAGTGAGCTGCAAAGATCCACAGTGCATACAGGAATGTGAAATCTTCTTTTGCAACATCTCTGCTGATTTTACTCGCTTGTGTAGGTAAATTTGTGTAACTCTTTTGTGTAAATTTTATGACTTTTGTGTTAACTTTTCATATAACCCTGTGTTAGAAACCCTGTGTTAAACTTTTGGTAATATATATTATAGCCCCTAAAGTAGGATAATTAAGGTAGAAGAAAAATGCCTTTTTGCTAGAAGTAAAATAAGATCTTCCCCCCACTTTGTAATCAATTGCCCTGTTGAATGAACGAGGTGTGAATGAGGAAGGCGTGGAAGGCAGGCACCTCCAGAGAGCTGCACCTGGAGGCAGATGCAAGGACAATCAAATGTGCATCCAACGAAGTGGGTATTAGCCCACGAAAGCTTATGCTTCAAAACTTTATAGTTAGTCTTTAAGGTGCCACAGGACTTTGTTACCTCTGCTAAAGAAGAGGAGACATATTGACTTTCTGGGGGGTTAGAAGCAAGCACCTTCTTTTGGGAACACCCTCTCTGCAGCATTGGGACAACACCCAGAGACACAAAGGACCAACTGACACAGACCTGGATTTTGAATCTGGGACAGATTTGCATGAGAGGGAAGAAGCTACTATAAAAGTGAGGTGCCTTGCAGAGGACCCCTGGGTCTCGTCTTGTCAACATCGGAGCATCGATCCAGATCGGCAGAAGCTCGCTCCACCCCTCCCCCATCTAACTCACCTGGCCAGTGCAGTTAAGGGGAGCAACTCATTGGTAACAACAGCAAGACGGAGTGCGTTTGTGTGAGTGCATGTGTATATCATATGCATATGATAGTATTGATTATTGCATGTATTAATAATAAATGTGGTGTTTTGCCTTATTCCCCCTGAAAAGATCCTGTCTAGTACTTTAAGTACAACACTTGTAGTCCCCACAACCAGTGCTTCTGGGACGTAGATGCCCATAGGGCACTCCAGGATTTGGTCCTCTCTTAGAAACACAGTTTAGAGATACTTAACCATCCTCCAGTCTAATTTTTGAAAATTCTAATAGCAAACGTGAAAGTTATAATACTTATAGGACATCACAATAGTATTAATCACTTATTCAGATATAAAATTATAAACAGAAACCTTTACAAATGGAAGCAGTTTAAACTCTTATTTAAAAAAACAACAAATAGGCTACCAAGGAATATGCACACGAAATTCCATCTGGTGATGATATATTAGGATATTCCTCTTGATTTATGCTGCCACCACAATCTATTGATGGAATTACACCAGATTACATTACATACATTATAGTGGCTAATTGGGGAGAAAGAGCTGTAATATATTTCTCTCCAGATAGAAGAGTTATTGCTATTTCATTAATTATTATTATTGTAATAATAATTATTATGTATTTATCATAGTGCCCACAAAATGGTAGCCAAACATAAAAAGGAAAACTCCCTAGCCTAAGGCACTTACATAATGGATGTACTTTGCTGGACTGAGAGTTTGGGTACATTGCTCCTCACATAATTAAACTATGCAGAGAGAGAAAACAATTTCATCTGGAGCAGTTTTGAACCACATTTTATTTTTGACATAAAATACCCTATTAAGCAGGGCCAAATCTAATATAACCCAAAGAACAAACACAAAACAAAAGTTAGGAGATATGTGCATGTCTGCATAAAGAACACAATTTGTAGAGGAGGGGAGGTTACTTATTATACTAAGTGTGGTTCTTTGAAAGTGTTGCCTCCATATGCTAAGACCTGGTGGATGTGCTACCTCAGCTGTAAAGCAGTGGTTGCAATGGGCACAAGAGCCCTGCATCACAGCCTTGAATGTTCAGAACTATGGTAATTATACTCCATCTGTCTCTGCTTTTTTCAACCACACCAGTCTGATCAGCTGATCTAGCCCACTGTCTGTAGTGACAAGTGGAACAGAGGGGGTTCTCTGAAGGGCTCAGTGAACCCATCAGCTTTGCCAGCTCCAGGTTAAGGGCCCATGCTGGAACAAGTTATTTTTATGTCTTGTGATGGTGAGTGACTGAAAAAAATTAGAACTGTCCATTGGCAAAATTATACATTGGCGTTTCAGACAGACTCACCTGGATAGGAGACAAGAAGAAGATGAGAGACCAAGTACAAGAAATAATCCTGAATAGATTATGGGAATGTATACGGTGGAGATGAATTATTTCCATCATTGTGCCCGGTTACTTAGCCCATCACCAATGAAAGACTTGCACAGAGGCAGAGACAAAATCAAGCTTGGCATCAGTGAAATTCTGGCACAGAACACTGATGAGGTTCTCACTGCCAATGAGTCCTCTGTGCCTAAAATGGTTTTAGGCACTACAGCCACAGATCTCAATTAGTCTGGTACTAATTTCTTTGCTGCCTGTGTCATCTGACTTGGCTGGTCTGAAGCTGAAAGTGGCAGATTCTGTCCAATCACAGAATGAGATGGTTAATCTGATGATGTCAGATCCATGGCCAGGCTTGTAAATTGTCCACAGTGAGAGAGGCACAGATCCTCATAAGAACATAAGAACATAAGAACGGCCATACTGGGTCAGACCAAAGGTCCATCTAGCCCAGCATCCTGTCTACCGACAGTGGCCAATGCCAGGTGCCCCGGAGTGAGTGAACCTAACAGGTATGATCGAGCGATCTCTCTCCTGCCATCCATCACCCCCCTCTGACAGACAGAGGCTAGGGACACCATTCATTACCCATCCCGGCTAATAGCCATTTATGGACTTAGCCTCCATGAATTTATCCAGCTCTCTTTTAAACCCTGTTATAGTCCTAGCCTTCACAAACTCCTCAGGTAAGGAGTTCCACGGGTTAACTGTGCGCTGTGTGAAGAAGAACTTCCTTTTATTTGTTTTAAACCTGCTGCACGCCAATTTCATTGAGTGGCCCCTAGTTCTTCTATTTTGGGAACAAGTAAATAACTTTTCCTTACTTACTTCCTCCACACCACTCATAATTTTATATACCTCTATCATATCCCCCCTTAGTCTCCTCTTTTCCAAGCTAAAAAGTCCTAGCCTCTTTAATCTCTCTTCATATGGGACCCGTTCCAAACCCCTAATCATTTTAGTTGCCCTTCTCTGAACCTTTTCTAGTGCCAGTATATCCTTTTTGAGATGAGGAGACCACATTTGTACGCAGTATTCAAGATGTGGGCGCACCATGGATTTGTATAAGGGCAATAAGATATTCTCCGACTTATTCTCTATCCCTTTTTTAATGATTCCTAACATCCTGTTTGCTTTTTTGACTGCCGCTGCACACTGCGTGGATGCCTTCAGAGAACTATCCACAATGACTCCCAGGTCTTTTTCCTGATTGGTTGTAGCTAAATTAGCCCCCATCATATTGTATGTATAGTTGGGGTTATTTTTTCCAATGTGCATTACTTTACATTTATCCACATTAAATTTCATTTGCCATTTTGTTGCCCAATCACTTAGTTTAGTGAGATCTTTTTGAAGTTCTTCACAGTCTGCTTTGGTCCTTACTACTTTGAGCAGTTTAGTATCATCTGCAAACTTTGCCACATCACTGTTTACCCCTTCCTCCAAATCATTTATAAATAAGTTGAATAGGATCAGTCCCAGGACTGACCCTTGGGGAACACCACTAGTTACCCCTCTCCATTCTGAAAAAGTTCCATTTATTCCTACCCTTTGTTCCCTGTCTTTTAACCAGTTTTCAATCCATGAGAAGATCTTCCCTCTTATCCCATGGCAGCTTAATTTACGTAAGAGCCTTTGGTGAGGGACCTTGTCAAAGGCTTTCTGGAAATCTAAGTACACTATGTCCACCGGATCCCCCTTGTCCACATGTTTGCTGACCCCTTCAAAGAACTCTAATAGATTAGTAAGACACGATTTCCCTTTGCAGAAACCATGTTGACTTTTGCCCAACAATTTATGCTCTTCTATGTGTCTGACAATTTTATTCTTTACTATTGTTTCAACTAATTTTCCCGGTATGGACGTTAGACTGACTGGTCTGTAATTGCCAGGATCACCTCTCAGGATCCTCACCTGCCTAATGGTGCATACTCAAGGTGAAAAGGCCCTACACACCAAGCAACATATCAAGAAATAAGCTTCCCCAAAACAGAACAGCCAACAAATATGCTGGTCTGCCTCTGGGGAACATGGAAGAACACAAAATACACCACTTGATTCCACTCCCATTACTGAGTTCTCAGAGGCCCGATCGGTCATAACCAGAATATCTAATTATAAAATTAAATGTACACAGCTACCTGATACTTATTAACTAGATGACTAAATTCACAACATACTGAAATGAAGAGCTTTATGTTCACGAGAAAAATCATTGCCCCTGGCCAGGAGAGAATGAGCCTACATCTGTAACTGGCTATGAAAAGGAAGTAACGGAACCATGTAGGGTCACACAGATCCTTTAAAAATCTCATCTCAGAACATCAAGTGCTATGTGCAACCCCAATGGGAACTACTTCCCAGAAAATTCCTAAAGCCCTGTCCTACAAATCAGAATAGGCAGAGACCCCCCTCAATTAGGGAAAGCCAAAATTAAATTCTAATATGTGCACAGCATTATGAAGGCCTTGATAGCAGCTCTGGAGTTAACAATGAACCAGGATTTTCCTTTTAATAGTAACTTTGCAATCATCCAGTTATTTATCAGTGGACCATATTCCAAAGAAAGGCAATACTGGGCCCTATAAAAAAATTATTTGGTCATGGAAGTAATATTTGGAGCCTATTCTGCTCAAGCTAATGAGACTAAGAAATGATCTTTGGAGTTTCGACAGTGATCAAGGGCCTGATCCTCCTATACTCCTTCCAATATGATATCAATGGGAGTTCACACAACACTTTGCAGGAGACACTTACCATCCCAGAAGACTAGCCACTAAATTATTATCCACCCATGCTGTGAGATGAAAGGAGTTTGTCATTATTAATACATCACTTTGAAATATGCTAGGGATTTTGAAGAGTATATAAAAAGATAAGACCTTGTGCCAACTCCAAAAATCTTGTTATCAATTTTTATAATCTCATCCTTTGATAAACCATCAACCTCCCCTTCATGAGATGTTACTGCTTTTTCAGCCAATAATTTCTTATCTTTCCTTTTAAAATGTCACATTGCATGCTCAATCCTCCATTCCTGACACAATGAAAAATGCACACTGCAAATCTGGTTGAGCACAGAGCCATCAGGCAATCTCTGAATCTCCATACTACACAGAATTCAGTAGACAAGAACAGTACTACTTTTACTCTGACTATGATGGGTTTTCTGCTCTTAATGTATGTTAAACTACTGCCACTCAACTTCTCTTTTCACAGCAGGAAGCACAGATCCCTCTTTTTCGGGTCATTTTATAAAATGCTCTAAGTTGCTAACAGAGTGGAAAGAAATAATCATTCTACATTTTTTGTTTCCAAGCCCTATCCAAACCTGCATTTCTATGAACATCTGTGGGTGGGCTAAAGAGTCAACAAACCTTATTTTAACATTTTGAGTGGATCAACAGAGGCTCTGAGTGCAACAGAGGCTGAAGCAGTCTAGATCTGAGGGGTCCAAGTGTCAGATCCACACTAGCTGACATTTGTGGCCTGCATAACCTATCTAGATTGTGCAAATTTTAAGCTTTCATTTTTCAGAAATATACTTCTAGCCCTCGTGGTTGTGAAAACATGGTTTATTAATGCTTTCAAGACTATGTGATGCAGATTTGTCTTTGAGACAATGCAGACAGCCTGAGCCTGAAACAATTGCACTGATGGGAGAACGGTCCTGCTGGCTATTCATTTCATTTGAGCATTAAAGCTGAATTACAGGGTCTGTCTATACTTTGAGGTGGGGGGGGGGGGTGATTCTCAGATTGAGGAGACCTACTCATGTAGGAGATGTACTCTCATTGAGGTAGCACACTAAAAAGAGAGTATAGCTACAGAACCAATGGCAGGATGGGCTAGTATAGGCAAGTACAGGCACAGGATCTTGGATGGGCATGTACTGGGGGTGGCTAGCCTGTTCCAGCACTCACACTACCACAGCTACACTTTATTTTTAGTCTGCTAGCTCAATGAGACTAGCACACATATGTCTCCTCAAGATGGGAATCACACTCCCACCCTGAAGTGTAGATATATCCCTAGTGACACCACTTTGAATGTTAGCATTAAATATTTCACTGATGATTGTTTCAGATTATGCAATATGGAAGGGATTTAGTGTGAAGACCACTGAATGGAGGGGGTGGGGGGAGGAAATATGCAATGGGAAGAAAGGAAAAAGATGGGAAAGGTTGAGAAACAGAGTAGTAAACATGATGAGCATAGAGGAGAACATACTTTCCCAGAATTATACCTCCATGAGACAGAAGGTATTGAACAAAAGTTTTGTTGTTCGAACTAAAAGCAGCCATATTCTATTCTTGATCTTCGTGTAAACCTTGTATTGACATCAGTGGGAGATTCACTAAGCATGATATATGGTTCTAAAGCTATAATATACCCACAGTCTTTGGTCTAGATCCTATCAGTGATCTCAGACCCCTCTTAAAAATCTACTCCTCAAAAAAAAGCCCCCCCCCCCACATCCCAGGATTTCTCATTTACTGTGTACCAAACCATTTCTCTGACTAGCACTCGTGAAATAGTTTTATGCTCTCCATATATATGTTTCAACTTCATTACTTAAAGGTTGTAAATTCTCCTCTGAAGTGCAAGTTTTAACCTCAGTCATGGCTGTAAGAAGAGCAAAGACATCCACCTTCCTTTCCACAGTTTTTCCTGAGGACAGCTCTGTCTGCCAAGATCAGGTCAGCCTGCCACAAAGGGAGACTTTCCTTTTGGACTGTGGGTTCAACACTATTCCCTCTGAAGTCAATGGGAGTTTTTCCAGTGACTTCAACGGGAGCAGTAACAGGGCCTTGGAGACCAATTCTGCAACCCTTATTCACTCAAGCAATCCTTACTCATGCAAGCAGCCCCACTGAAATCAAATAACCCATTGTACATGCTCCTTCCCTTAACATGCCAGTACTTAGCAGCAACTCCAATTGTCTCTTGATTTGCCCCCTCCCAACAGCTCCTGTTTCCCTTGGTAACCACATCTATAGCAAAGTCCACACCCTCTATCTCCCCAAAATGTTCCAACCAGCACCCAGCATGGGAATTTCTAGAATTTGAATCAAAATAATTCCAACATTAACTTTAAAAGCAAAGCAGTGCAACATTTAGACATCAGAAACTTCCCCACTACCTCTTCATTTTACAAATATATGGACACACATATTAGACTATACAGCCCAACAGTAAGAATACCAGTACTTTAAGTTTGGTTTGCTTTTTAAACATCAGTAAGAACTTTTACATTAATTTAAAAAACAAAAAAGCTGTGGCTATTTTCCCTGTAAGACCATGATAATAGCTCTCTCAGTATTAGCTTTAAGGTCCTGCTAGCCCTCTAATACAAGGTCTATATATTCCAGCTGGCTCCTGTTTCCTGCACAATCTAGGGCCCTGATTTTGCAAACACTTATGCACATAAGGTGACCAGATGTCCTGATTTTATATGGACAGTCCCAATTTTTGGGTCTTTTTCTTATAGAGGCTCCTATTACCTCCCATCCCCTCTCCTGATTTTTCACATTTGCTGTCTGATTACCCTATATGCACATGAAGCATGTGAAGCTTCGATCAGGGACTTTGTACGTGAGGGAACAAGTTGTTACCAGCACTTCTGCCCCTCCTCATCTAGGTTTGTACACCAGATACATACCTCCACATAAGCCAATTTCCATTCCCGTCCCTTCCCATATTGAAACCAATAGCTGCCAAAAGGGGAAAGGAAAAAATCTTTTTTTTAAAAAAGTTTATCTACACCATCAGAGCAACTGGGATCGGATATAAGCACTCACCCCAGCACAGCAGAGAGAAGTAGAAAGAGACCATGTACTAGAATTATAGTACCAGTTCTGCTGCAGTTTTAGCTAGGTCCTGTCCAACAAACAAAAAAACACAGATTTGTGCTTACCTGCTAGGGGAACCTAGCATAGAATGTATATGGAGACAGACACCCTTTATAACATTAAGATTTAAGTTTCTGTTTCATACAACAGAAAATACTATGTATTTTAACAAGTCTGTGCCTTTAAGAGAAAAAAGGCAACCAATCCTTCTCCAACACAGCTCACACTGCCCATGTTTGTTAATCCCAGTACATCCTCCACTACTTTTCTGCACACTCTCCCTTTTTATTACGACATCCAGAAAATTACTACTGCCCACTTAGGAGCGATCACACAGCGCGCTCAGGAGGCCTTGGTGACTACACAATCTATTTACCTCTTCAGAGCAAGTGCATCAGGCAATTTTTGGCACAAACATTGCTAACAGGGAGGTCAATCAATAATGCTCATCACATTCTAGTCAAAATGCAAAACTTTCTTCTTCACCCTTTCCTGTAAACAACACATAGCACTCAACAGATACTAGTCTTCTTTCTTCTGGAAGAATCAAAGAGGTAGCCGTGTTAGTCTGGAATAGCAGAGGTAACAAAGTCCTGTGGCACCTTAAAGACTAACTATAAAGTTTTGAAGCATAAGCTTTCATGGGCTAATACCCACTTCGGCGGATGCAACCACTGCTTACATCCGACGAAGTGGGTATTAGCCCACGAAAGCTTATGCTTCAAAACTTTATAGTTAGTCTTTAAGGTGCCACAGGACTTTGTTATTTCTTCTGGAAGGTACTCAGATACCATGATGATGGGCTCAACATAAGAACCTAAATAGAACAGAAGCAAAACCAAATCCTTCTCAGAGAGAATTCAATCTACTTCAAATTGCTGCAGTTTGGCTCACTGGGATGGGGAAGGTTCTTCCTTATATGATTACTGAAGGAACAAGTATAAAAGGCCCATATCACCTTTTCCTGACTGAGCTCTAAAATAGAACTCAATCATGGAAAGGAAATAGCCTGAAAAAGATGACCAGAGATGGAAAGGAAACTATCTTATAGGGGACTGCCACCACCACATCCATGTATGTGGAACTGAACAAGAAAAATTTACTGAGGGGGAAACAGAATGTTTTGTGTCATAGCCAAATAAGAATTGGGACCTCTTCATTTCACCACTATTGCCCATTTAGGGGATAGCTGAACTAATTCCTATGGAGAAACAGATGGAGCAGACAGAGAACTGGGAGTAGAAGTGCCCTACTATAGAGCTTTGATATGGGGGGGGGGTTGCTTTTTGGTCTTGCTGTGGGTAAGTCTCTTGTTACAGAGGCAGGAAAACTTTATTCACAAATTCCCTAATTTTTGTTTGCATGGCAGCAATGTAGAAAGTAAAGAATATTAACAAAGTACACTACTTATACCAACAGACTAGATTTGCCTTTGAAGAGATCGTATTAGCTATTCAGAGATGGAGTAACAAAGAACAGGAACCAAATAATATCTCTTACATAACCTCACAGTGAATGACCTTGGACAGGGAATGACTCTCCTTTCCAGCCACAGTTTCTAATTCATCATTTTTGTTTCAAAGAAACCTTACAGCTTCTACAAGCTGAATCACCTTTAACAGACACATTTCAGTTGTGTGCAAAAACCTGATTTGCCTCACTTCAGCAGGCAAGTATTGGCTGCAGCCTAACTTTACCAGGGAAAATCCTTCAGGGTAGCTACAGGTTCCTGATTTTTCTTTACAAGACTCTGTAGCCAAACAAAGAGTAATCTGCCACAGACAGCAGCCTTTGTTTGGTTCTTTCTACTGCTTGGGGGAGAACACCTGAAACTCAAAAAGAAAAAACTAATGTAACTGGACACAAAGGGTATGGTTAGACTAGAGATTATAGCGCGTTTATTTGTAGCGTTTCCCAATGTAGCGCAATAGGTATCGCGCTAAAGCCTGTGCAGATTGAAACCTTGTAGCACTAAAGAATGGATACATTTGTAGCATTTCTGGCGGCAGTAGCAGTTGTGGGATAGGGCAGGTATCCCAGCATTCAGCTGGGTGCAACGTGCTTTGGAAAGGAGGAAGGTGAGGGGGAACTGGGAAGTTGTTCACAGGGAGACGAGATCTGGCTGTCAGTGAGTTTTCGTTAGCGAAAACTGACAGGCTGTCTATTTCAGACACACAGCTCCGTCCGCAAGCATTTTCACTGGTTATTTGCTGTGTGAGTTGTTAGAGAGAAACTGCAAAGCTACTTCCGCTTTTATAACACCTCACATCATTTGCCTTACATGGCATGTTGATTGTCTTTAATGGCTTGCTGATGTCCTTAAATGGCTTGGTGATGGCTTTACATGGCTTGGAGGCATGCAAGAGATCCCATGGGTGTCCACATTCCCACCCTTGCGCTATAGCGCTAGCGCAAAAAGGCTTATCACTCTCGGAAATTAGGTTTAATACTTGCGCTTTAAACAGTGAGTCATTTCGCAAAATCTCCCTTTGAAGTGTGTATGCTATGAAAATTATTGCGCTACTGGAGGGTTTTTGCGCCGCAAAGCGCCAGTCTAACCATGCCCAAAGAGAAAATTCTTCTATGTCAACCATTGTGCTTCAAACTCCCTCAGTCTGCTCCTGATAATCACCTTATTTTCATTCAAAGTCCTCCTTAAAAACAGATTTCTTCCACAAAAACTTTAAAAAACCCTCTGTACCATTTTGTGACCCACTAGAGTATTTTGTATCTGAATTGTGCTGTCCATCTAGTGTAGACTATCAGCTCTTTGAGAAAGGAGCTACATTGTACTCTATGTTTTGTACCATGCCCAGCACATGTGGAGGACATTCAGTAAGTTAATACAGTGAAACCTCCATTTAATGGACTAATTCGGGCGAGGGGGTGTCCGTTAAATGAAAAAGTCCGTTATTTAATAATAATAATAAAAAACCGAGCTGTCGGAGCAGCAGCCCGACCGCCACAGGGTCGGGGCGGCAGCTCCGCAGCCCGCCCGCTGCCGGGACCCGGGTGGCAGCCGGGAGCCGTCAGCCAGCCCGCCCGCTGGCGGGACTCGGGCGGGACCCGGCAGCCGGCAGCCAGCCCTCCCACTCCCGGGACCCGGGCAGGAGCCGGCAGCCAGCCCTCCTGCTGCTGGGACCTGGGCGGCAGCCGGTAGCAGGCAGCGAGCCCGCCCGCCAACCAGCCCTCCTGCTGCCGTGACCCAGGCGGCAGCTGGGAGCCGGCAGCGAGCATGCCCGCCAACCAGCCCTCCTGCTGCCGTGACCCGGGCGGCAGCCGGGAGCCGGCAGCCAGCCCTCCCGCTGCCGGGACCCGGGCGGCAGCCGGGAGCAGGCAGCGAGCCCACCCACCAACCAGCCCTCCTGCTGCTGTGACCCGGGCGGCAGCCGGGAGCCGGCAGCGAGCCCTTCCGCTGCCTGGACCCGGGCAGTAGCCGGGAGCCGGCAGCCAACCCGCAAAAAATGGATTTGGGATGCATCGGACTTGCTCATAAATTTTGTCCGTTGCATCCGAAGTCCGTTAAATCGGGGTTTTACTGTAATGATAATATTTGAGCGATTGTCATGTAAGCTTGAGTTTTCAGGAATCTTGATTCCCAAATGCAGACCCAAGATCAATTAACTGGGGAAACCTTAGGGAGTCTGGAGAAAGTGGAAAGAGAAGAGTATCCTAGATTATCTCAAATCCTTCTCCCTAGAAACAGTGTAGCACAAGACTTTTAACTAGGGGAGGCTGGAGGAAGTTTCCTTGAAGCTTAATCAGAAAGGGAGCCTTCACTCACTTGTCTCAACACATTCTCTCTCAGAGAACCCCTTAAATAGCAATCCTCAGCCCCACATTCATTTCTCTGATAGAGCAGTCCTACCACCACCAATCCTCTACTTGAGTACAGCTAGGATTCTCCAAATATTAATGTGGATACTGAATATGTTTCAAAATGAGCTCTCCCTGACAGCTAGTGATGAGTTGGTGACTGGGGTGAAGGCTTCAGGGCCAAATTGTACTCACATTCACACCTAATCTACATAGGTATCCAGCAAACAGAGCTGTGTGGCCCAAGTGACAGATTTTGGCTGGGGTTGGGTTACAAATCACTTGAATGGGGGGGGGGGTAATTAAATGTTGTTATTTTTATTGTATGAGTAAAGGGCAGTAGAACTGTCCTTAGCCTGTGCTGATTCAGGGCATCAAAGAGAAGGTGGGGGACAGGTGTTTTGCATGATGGTCTGCCTGAATCACAAGTACTATTTGACCTGCCCCTCTCCACTGTTTAAAGACAGAGCTGATTAGGCTTATTTTGGTTTAAGTGACCACTAGAGCTGAAATCTCTGATAATCAGGGCTAAGTGCTTAGATCTGCTGTGGGACAGTGTTCCTGTGGGAGAGATGGTCCAGTCTGCACTAGCACCAAGGTTCCCCCCACCCCCTGAGAGCTGAAATCACTGAGAGCTGGGTGGAACCACTAGAGACTGACTCACAGAGGTCACAGTTGCAGGTGGCAGCAGAAGGTGACAGTGCAGGGCTATTGGGGCAAAGCAATAGAGTGAATGGTGGCATGACAAACAACAGTGGCCAGAGCATTGGCCTATGTTTTAGTTACTTTTCTCCGGAAACTAGATTTGTGACAGGGAAACATATATTTTTTCCTAGTAGGCCAAGATTTTTTAAATGCATTATTTGCCAAGATCATTATCCCACATCATCAGTATCTCAAGAGGTGATTATCTTGGGGAGTTTCTGTACTAAACTGGCAAAAAGTTCCATAGGCGACTGTGCATTGTGTGAAGAAATATGTCCTTTTGTTTGTTTTAAATTTACTGCCTATTAATTTAATTGGATGACCCCTGGTTCTTGTGTTAAGTGAAGGGGTAAATAACACTTTATTCATTTTCTCCACAGAAATCAAGATTTTATAAGACTCTATCATATCATATCCATTCTTAGTCATCTCTTTTCTAAGCTGAAGAGGCCCAGTCTTTTTAATCTCTCCTCATATGGAATCTGTTCCATATCCCTAACCATTTTTGTTGTCCTTCTCTGTATCTTTTCCAATTCAAGTATATCTTTTTTGAGATGGTGTGACCAAAACTACATGCACTATTTAAGATGTGGGCATGTCATGGATTTATATAGTAAAAGTGGAGGAGCTTGGTTTGCCAGACTGATCAGTTAGGCCAATACTGACAACCTATATGAAAAGGCTGCAAAACACCAGGCCTCTGGACTGCAACAACATACAGAAAGCCTTATAAGTCAGTCACTGTCAAAGTCAATTTTAGAAGAAATTAACGAGGCTGTTAAGAATGCTGGAGACACAACTCAGTTTATGTGAACCAACATGGCAATTGCATCATATTTTCTATTTAAGCAAGAACTAGAGGCCTATGTTAAGTGCATTGTCACTTGTTAATCCTGAAGCTGGACACTGGTTCTGAACAAGATTGGCAAATGCTCACTATCTTTCTGCAAAAACTCAGATGACTCTCTTGAACCATGGGGTGCAACAGTGAAAGACCCAGGAGTTGAAAAAGTGAAGAATTCTCTCACCATATTCAAAATATGTGCATACATGGCCAACAAATGCACCAACGCAAATAGGCATCAAGTATTAAGTCACAAAGTGTATGTTTTCTCGATGTCCGTGGTAGGCCAGTAGATGCATTATAGATGTTCAGGTTATAGAAGATGTATCAGCTGCATCTGTGACATCTTAGAAGAGTTAAATGCTTGCAAATTGAAACCCAAACAAATGGCTGCTTGCTTGTGCCTTTGATGGAGCTACAAATTTCTCTGGAAGACAAAGTGGAGCACAAGCTTTGCTCAGAGAAAAAAGTGTAACCCTAATCTTTCCTATACACACTGTAGGGGCCATCTACTCCAGCTGGCATTAGTACAGAACAAGCTGCAGAATCATCAAAAGACATTACAAAGCTACACATTTAATGGCTTTTTAATACTCTTTTTTCACAAGAGTCCAAAAGGACTGAACATTTTGGAAACAAATAGAAGATACACTGGGATTGAAGTTCAAATGAGTCCAACCTAGGAAAACCTGCTGGCTTTCTCATGAGTGATTCTTGGCAGTTGTCTTAAAATTACTGCAACCGTTATTACTGGCTTTGGAATGTATCCACCAAGATAGGACAGATCTCAATAGTGAGGTTGGTGGACTACTTTTGTCACTAAGTTTAGAGAAGATTATACCCAGAAGCCACCTACTACAGGACAGACCCAACAAAGACAACAACAGAACACCATTAGCCGTCACCTTCAGCCCCCAACTGAAGCCTCTCCAACGCATCATCAAAGACCTACAACCTATCCTGAAAGATGACCCCACACTCACACAGATCTTGGGAGACAGACCAGTCCTCGCTTACAGACCAGCCCCCCAACCTGAAACAAATACTCACCAGCAACCACACACCACACAACAAAAACACTAACCCAGGTACCTATCCTTGTAACAAAGCCCAATGCCAACTCTGTCCTCATATCCATACAACTGACACCATCGTAGGACCTAATCACATCAGCCATACCATCAGAGGCTCATTCACCTGCACATTGACCAATGTGATATATGCCATTATGTGCCAGCAATGCCCCTCTGCTATGTACATTGGCCAAACCGGCCACTCTATATGCAAAAGAATAAATGGACACAAATCTGACATCAGGAATCATAACATTCAAAAACCAGTAGGAGAACACTTCACTCTTCCTGGGCATTCCATTAAAGATTTGATGATTTCAGTTTTGAAACAGAAAAACTTCCGAAACAGACTCCAACGAGAAACTGAGGAACTGGAATATTAATTTTCAAATTGGACACTATTAACCAGGGGCTTAACGGAAGTTCAGATTGGTTCTCTCATTACAGTAATTAATTGCATTTCCTGAGTTAATTTCACTGACAACAGATCTCCATTTCAAAAGGTGTTTTTTTCTACTAGTGATAATGGACCATCTACATTTAACAGCCCTCTTAGAATTGGTATGCTAATGTACAATTTTTTTTTCTTTTCTTTTTCTTTCTTTCTGTGTGTATAAATGCATTTTACTTCTGTTCCTTCCTATGCATCCGATGAAGTGAGCTATAGCTCACAAAAGCTTATGCTGAAATAAACTAGTTAGTCTCTAAGTTTTCCTCGCTTTCTTTACGGATACAGACTAACATGGCTGCTATTCCTGAACCATTCTCTCTCTTGTAAGTCTACTGATTAAACCACTTGGGTCATTAAACAATGTCATCCAGGCATCTGCTACAACAGTAGTAGATCTTTGTCCAGAAATAGAAGCTATCCCTGGATCAGTCAGAGATATCCATTGAAAATGTACTGAAAGATGCAAAGACTTCAGTCCAGAAGTCTTCAGCTACACTATTTGTGTAGCTGAAGTTGTGTATCTTAGGTCGATCCCCCCCAGAGTGTAGACCAAGCCTAAGATTTTCACTAGTAGAAATGGGCCTGTGCCAAAGTTCAGACCTGATTCCAAACTATCCCAAAGTTCAAGGTAGGTGGAAGTTTGGATCACATGGGGATGAGGGTTGATTCAAGTCCATCTTTAATTATTGTTGAAAACATGCCATTTCTAATATTTGAAATAATTGTTTTTCTTTTAATAATTCATTCTGATAGCAAAATTCATGGACTGTGCCTGCCAAAGGAACAGATTTCTTTTTTAAAAAAATGTGTAAAATTGTTAACATCAAAACAGATTTCTTCCATAAATCCCAGCCCATTAGAATGAAATTTGATAAGTGAATTGTTTTTCAGTGTCTCAGTTACACATTTACCAGTTGACACAGGTTTTCTGGGGGAGGATGTTTTTGCCTTGCCAGACATGTGCATTTATTATGAGTTGAGAGGCCCAATTCTGCAACATTTACTCATCCTGAGTAATGAACAGCACTTACTCATGTGAGTAGACTCATTCACATAAACATTCAGGCAGGGAACAATGGCCAGCAAGAAAGCACACATACAGGAAGGAGCTCTGTGGAAGAAAATGTCTGTTAAGGTTCTCTTGCAATGATCTCTCACTGTTCCATAAGGGGAATTTCTCCCCATGGAAGAAGCTATAGGGTAGCCTCCAAACTTGGAACACTCTGCACCAAATGGGGGTATCAAAGGAAAGCCAGAGCCACCTGCATGAAGCATTATCTGCAATGGTCCCTACCTCCCAGGTCAGTTTTGGCTACAGGATTGGGGAAGAGGACTTTGCAGACGGAATAATGCAGTCTGGAGTTCTTTTATCTTTACTGAGGATTCTCCACAAAGTCCAGAAGGTGTGTGTGTATTCGGGGTGGAAAGATGTGTATCCTTCCTTCAGCCCTCCCCAGGGTATGTGTAGGCTGCAGCTGACAGCAAACTTCCCAGTTCGAGTAGACAGAGGGGCTCAAGCTAGTGTGCTAAAAATAGCAGTTTGGATGATGCCGCTTGGGCTCTCAAGCCCACCTGGCACCATAGGCCTAAGTTTGGGTGACTAGCTCGAGTCTCCACCAGAGCCACAACAGCCAACTGCTTTTTTAATGTACTAGATTGAGCCCTGCTATCACCAGGTTATCTACCCAGCTGGGAGGCTCACTTCAAGTTGCAGCATAGACACAACCCCAGTCTCCACTAGCACAGAGCCCAGACCATGCCAAAAGCCTCCACAGAATCTGAAAGGGGAAAATGGTGCTGCTAAGCGTGTTGAAAAAAGTTTAATTTATGCCAGGGCTGAGCCCTGGCACCTCCTAGGTTTAGTGTCAGTTACAAAAGTAAACAAATTGCTTGAGCCCCTATACCTCTTTCATTACAAATTACGCACTGGTGCTGACCATGTTGTTGTGCAAAAGGTCATAGAGATCTGTGCGTGCAGATCTAGGAGTCAGAGTGGTAGATGAAGTGGGTTCTAGCTCACGAAAGTTTATGACCAAATGAATTTGTTAGTCTCTAAAGTGCCACAAGATCTAAAATGCAATCTGAGCCATTATATTTTAAATTCATTTACACTGTTAGTCTTATTATCGATCTACTACCACACTACAGTTGCCACTGATATTGCATTTCTTGTTACTCATCATTGGTTCACACACCTCCTCAAATGGCATCTATTATGATACTAGATAAGTGCTTAAAATGTTACTTTTAAAAATTTTGATTACATCTCAGCTTGGGTCCTTTTGATCAAGGACACTGTTTAATAAAGAGCAAGAACCACCTCAAACTCTATTTCATTTGTGAAATGACATTAGAAAACTTCATGTATTGATTGCTAAAGGCCCAGTGCTGCTCAAATTTAATTCAAGTAAATTGCCATTTACTTCACTGGGAGCAGGAGCAGGCCTAACAGTTCTTTAAATCCAATATAGGAGCCCTCTCCTGTAAGGTGGCAATCACCCTCAACTCCTGTTAAAGTCAATGGAAGTTTAGGCAGTCAGCATCTTTCCAGGATCAAGTGTTACATCTTCTTAAAACAGTTCTCTGCTTAATAAACAATGAGCTTTCTTTACAAGGCTAAGCAAAGAAACAAATTTTAGGTGTATACAAAATGGTTTCATTCTTGTATAATAAAGGATCACCTCCCCCTTGTTTCATTAGAAACAGCTTCATATAGTAGAACCACCAAAATAGACATGACAGTCGTCTGCTAGACAACAATGCCTCAAAATACGGTTCCTGGTGGTGGTGGTGGGTTTTGGTGTTTTTTTTTAAAAAACAATTAACCGTATTCAGTTTTAGAAATTGTGCATTTGACACATCTGCTGAAGTATTTTGATACCAACAGCTGTTGTTACAACATATGCTTATGAATTGGTTTTCAAGGAGGGATTCAGGTTTCATTTTTAATATCTGTGAACCTCAGTAGTTAAAAAAATATATATGAAAAACATCATTGCAAATATTTTTCTTATCTAAAAATGAGAGAAAATTTTAAAAACTTATGAAACAGGAGTAACAGGACTAAACTGAAACAGATCTGGCAGCCAAACATTGTGCACTGCTGTTTCAATACACCAGTAGGCTGGGGCCTGATCCTGCATTTCTTGTCCACCCAAAACTCAGTAGGAATTCTGGCTGCACGACAAATGCAGTCTCAGGCCCCTCATAGATTCCATGGCCAGAAGGGACCATTGTGATCATCTAGTCTGACCTCCTGTATAACACAGGCTATAGGACTTCCCCAAAATAATTCCTAGAACACATATTTTCGAAAAAAAGAACTGGAATACTGAACTGGAGTACTTCAGATATCCTAGTCCTGGACCTGTTTTGAACAGAAACTGTCAACAGACTGAATCATGCCAATTTGCTTGATGGTTTTATGATGCGCACTCGTGGAAACTAGGATAAAACTATCAAACTCATCCAAAGTCCTGTTTCCATTGATGTCAGTGGGTGTAGCATTGAGCCCTTGTTCTCACTTGCAGGCTAGTCCAGCTTTTCTCAAATGCGAACACCATGGCCGCATGTGGCCACCAGGGGCTTTTCTTGCAGCCACTGGCCTCTGCTGCCTCCAGCCCCCACCAGTGCACCAGGACTTGAGGCTCCATTCCTGGACTCACATCACCCTGACCCCCACTGCTTCCTCCATCCTCCCATTCAGTCTCCCATCGCCCCTGGTCCTTCGGCCTCCTTTCCTGGGTTTAATTTGTCCTCCAGCTTGCTGAGGATGAGTACGTCTGCTGTGCAAAGTGACATTAACAAATACACAAGTATCACTTTTCACAATAGCAGACTTACTAGCTATCGAGTCTAAACAAAAAACAAAAAAACCAAAACATGCAAAGCACCTTACTTGTGTTTCTATTCTATTTAGGTCCAGTAAAGAATAGGGACAACTGTACATTATTTTTATTATTGAGTCTGAAAAAAAAAAAGCCTGTATAAATACATTACAATTATTTGGACATGTATATGTGCATATTTATTTGTTTTTCCTAAAGTTAATTAAGTATTTTAAGAAAAATTGTCATAGTGGCCACCAGGAAGAATTGGTGGCTGCTTTCTGAGGCCACCAAAAAATGTGTTGTGAAAACCCCTGAGCTAGTCTACTATTTGACCTCAGGACATTGAAGTGAAATGCTAGTTAGTGCATTAAACCAATTTCCTATTTCTAAAATAATTATTGTTCATCTCAGAAATATTCTTTTCATTTTAGTTAAGTTCAAAAAAAGCTATTTTGATATTTTCTTTTTCTAATTGCTAGTTAGCTGTAAAGCCATTGCATTTCTTTGGGTTTGTAAAGTGATCAGAATTTCAACTAACCAAATAACTTTATACTAAGTTAATCAACCACTGGTGTTTTAAAATAATAAAGTAGCTGGTGGGTTTAATTTGGTTGATTAGTTGGGATTTTTTGTTCACTCTCTGAAAGCAATAACTTTCTTTAGTCATTTTTTTAAATACTAAATATAAGGCCTGATCCTGACTTGAATAGTTTTCAGAACTGTTTCCAAAAGAAATACAATTTGTTAAAACATTCAGCCCGATCCCAAATCGCTTATTATGAGTAATTCATACTCAAGCAAACAATCCTGTTTCACAAATGAGGACAAATTGCATCAGTAAGGACACCAAGATCAGGTTATGTATACCCTGGTTCTGTGGAAGACAAAAATCAAGTATATAAAGTCATACAATACTATAAAAGGCTTATTTAATTTGGTGTAAAGAATCAGAGAGGCAGCTGTGTTAGTCTGGAATTGCAGAAGTGACAAAGAGTCCTGTGGCACCTTAATGGGTGTTCCATTCATGGGTCATTCGCACAGTCTAGCCCTACATTTCTTTAACAAGAACTTAGGTATAGTAATATGATATGGTTCAAAATGTATTAATAGAGTTGTACATGTTTTCTTTGTTTCTATCGCATTTCAGGAAAACTACCAGTTTAACAGACATGGAAAAGAAGTATCTACATATATAAAAGTCAAATGGTGTATGCGTGTATGTATGTTCACTTACTCCTTCCACACCATTTGAGCTAGAGACTTGAAATTTGGTACAGTTATAGGTCTTAGGGTGCTAATCAGGGTAAGAGTCGAAAATTTTTCAAATCTCGCCTCTGACGCCCCCCAGGAGTGAAATTATTTAAAGGCCAATCACATCAGCTGGGCAGCTGCTGTTCTCTGTGACATAGTTATGACATCATAATACCCCCCTCCAACGGACCCCGCACTCGCTCAGCTCTCTTCCCCCTCCCCACCTCCGACGGACCCGAGTTGGGTTTGGTCGGAGGGTAAGTGAGGTAGGGGTGTCGGGTTTGGTCGGGGGGTGAGGTGGGGGTGTCGGGTTTGGTCGGGGGGTAAGTGAGCCGGGGGTGTTGGGTTTGGTCTGGGGGGGTAGGAAGGTGTCGGGGTGGGTGGGAGGTGAGGTGTGGGTGTTGGGGTTGGTCAGGGGGTGTTGGGTTTGGTGGGGGGGCAAGGTGGGGGTGTTGGGTTTGGTCGGGGGGGTGAGGAGGGGGGTTGGGGTTGGTCGAGGGGGTGAGGAGGGGGGTCGGGTTGGTCGAGGGGTAAGTGAAGTGTGGGTGTCGGTTTGTTTGTGGTGGTAGGTAGGGGTGTCGGGTTTGGTTGGGGGGGAAGTGAGGTTGGTGTGTCAGGTTTGGTCTATGAGGGGTGAGGTGTGGGTGTTGGTCAGGGGGTGTTGGGGTTGGTAGGGGGTGACGTGGGGGTGTTGGGTTTGGGTGGGGGGGTGAAAATGTGAGTCGGGGTTGGTCAAGGGGTAAGTGAGGTGGGAGTGTCGGGTTTAGTCGGGGGGGATGAGGTGGGGGTGTCAGGTTTGCTCTCTGCCCCCTCCCTCCTCCAACGGACCCCGCACTCGCTCAGCTCTCTGCCACCTCCCCACCTCCGACGGACCCGAGCAACGCCGGGTATTTTTGCTAGTTTAATATAAAATGCTTACAGTATAATAATTAGTTTATCAATACCATAAAATAAGTCAGGTTGTACTGTTCATCAGTTCATGTGCCTGACAATTCTTATTTTGGATTATTAAGTTCCATAATAGCAATAAGTCTGAATTTCTTGGTGGTTGCAGAACACATCAGATGGCTGAAAGCATTCAACGATTTAAAAACACCTAGCACAATACATACCTCCTTACCTTTTGGGTAGGATTTTGCTTTACAATATCACGGCTAGCCTTATTTAAAGTCTGTTTATTAATGATTCCTCATGCTTCCAAATACAATTTTATTTATAAAATAAAAATGTTCATTTATACCACCAAATTTTCCTTTAAATACAAATAAACTGGAATTTGTAGGAGATCATATCAAAGGTATCCATAGTCTTAAAAAATCAGAACTAAAACTGCAATCCAGCAAGACAATATGTGTGTGCAATACAAGAGTATAGTTAAACTTTCAAATTTTATCCAGGAAGATACAACAGACAGGGTGCCAAAGTACCATTGCAATGAGAACTATACAGTACCTGCATATTGACTAATTGGAAGCCTAAACAACAGGTGAAACAAAAACAGAAAGTAAGTCTTGAGCCATCTCTAGAAGAATTCCGCAGATAGATGCTGAATATTAAAAAATTACAGAGATTTTATTTTCTCAGTACTCACACTGTGCCTAAAATATTTTAGCTTCTGTGAACTTAACATGAACCATTTATAGTTTAAAGTATTTCTGTAAAGCTGTAAAGTTTTTCTCTTCACCTCAATCAATGAGATCAATATTTCTACTCCAACATTGTCAGACACCATTATAATGGCAAAGTAAAATGCTATCCTTCTACCATCAATAGTTGAAACACACAAATTAGAGAGTAGCAGACTGCAAACCCTACCATTTGTTCTTTAAATGTAAGACCTGCGTTATTTTTCTCCTTCATAAAACTGCAAAGGGGGCGGGGGGTAAAAAAGGTTAACAAGCGACTCGTTCCTGGTTGGGGTGGTATGATCTTCCCTTCCTCTCTTTCCTGACATGGAGATTAGGAATCATCGCAGTTACATCACTTGGAGTTTCTTTGCTGTGGACACATCACTTCGCGACGCAAATGCAATTGGCCTTAAGGTGGAAATGCTTTTAGCACAGACGAGTACAAGTCCCCCTCGGCACGCGCCGCACGAGGGGCCGCGGCCCGGCCCGGCGGGGGAGGGGAAGCTCTTTACCTGCATTCTGGAGGGTCTCGATATTCTGTGGCCTGGTAGCAAGTTCAGCGACCGTTTGAACGAACTGAGTTCGGGCCTTTTGATACTGTTCGAACACTGCAAACGGGAGAGGGGGACAGAGTTAGCGCAACAACTAGGGGTCCTTGGGGCACTGGCTGGGGGAGCCCGAGCCGAGCCGAGCCGGGCCGGGCCACTCCCGCCCGCGCTCCCGCACACGGCTGAACCCCCCCCCCCCCATACCTTGTAAGACCTGCCTCTGGCTCATGGCTCCGGGTGGTGGGGAAAGTCCCGAGCCAATGAGCGGGGCTGAGGGGGCACCTCGCGCTGACTCCCGGGCCGAGCAGGGCCGCGCCGCGCTGGGCCGCTGTGTGTATCTTCTCCTAGGTAACCAAACGGAAGCCGGGCGCCGGCGGGGAGAGGAGGGAGCGGGAGCCGCCTCCGCCGGATTGTGACATCAAGGGGCTGACCCCGCAGCCGAGCGCGCGGAGCGGCTCCCCCCGGGACACGTCGGGCGGGGGCAGCCCCGCGCCCGGCCATGGACACACAGCGTGCGGGTGTGTGGCTGCTCCAGCCTGCTCCGCTGGGGGCTGTTAGCGGAGTATGTCAGTAGCGGGGAAAGTGCCCTGAACCTGCTGGCTGCTTGGTCTGCTAGAAGTTAGACGGTGTCTACCCCGCGCCGTGCCGGGCGTAAAGTTAGAGTGTGTAAGTGCAGGATCCCACTGTCCTAGAGGACATATTACATAGCCAACAGACAATGCAGGGCATGGCTTTATACTGGATCTAGTGACATAGACACCCTATCGTGTACTTCATCACATCCTGCTTTTATTTATTTCGTTGCTTTTTTTTTCTCCCCAGAAGAAAAGTTGTCTCCCCATTACCGGTTTGCCTTTGTGTGTTTTGTGAAACACACACATTAACTTAAAAATGGTCATACGCTATGAGATCAATGCTCCATCTAGCCCGGTATCCTGTCGTGACAGTGACCAGTCCTAGGTGCTTCGGAGCAAATGAACAAAACAGGGAAATTAACCCCGTGATCCATTCCTGGACCTCTGGCTCCAGTTTCTAGCAGTCAGCGGTTTAGGGACACGCAGAACATGGGGTTGTGTCCCTGACCATCTTGGCTAATAGCCACTGATGGATCTGTCCTTCATGAGGATAGATTTAATTTAATTCTATTTTGAACCTTTATACTTTTGGTCTTTGCAACATCCCCTGGCAAGTGTTCCACAGGTTGACTGTGTCTTGTGTGAAAAAGTACTTTGTTTTAAAACTGCTGCCTATAAATTTCATTGGGTGACGCCCCTGATACTTGTCTTATATGAAGGGATAAAGAACACTTCCCTATTCATTTTCTCCACGCCATTCATGATTTTATAGACTTCTGTCATATCTTGCTCAGTTGTCTCTTTTCTAAGGTGAACTGTCCCAGTCTTTTTAATCTGTCCTCACATGGAGCTGTTCCATACCCCTCATTATTTTTGTTGCCCTTCCCTGTACTTTTTAAAATTCTTAAATCTTTTTTGGGATTAGGAAACCAGAATTGCATGCAGTATTCAAGGTGTGGTCATACCATGGATTTATATAGTGGTATTATGATATTTTCTGTCTTATTATTTATCCTTTACTAATGGTACCTAATTCTCTGTTAGCTTTTGTATGGCCTGCAAACTTTTCTACTTCACTGTTTACTCCATTTCTGAGATCATTTATGAATATGTTGATCAGTACAGGTTCCAGTACAGATTCTTGGGGGACCTCACTATTTACCTTCCTTTACTGTGAAAACTGACCATTTTTTATTCCTTCCCTTTGTTTCCTATCATTTGACAAGTTATGGATCAGTGAGAGGACTCTTCCTTCTTATCCCATGACTTCCTACTTTGCTTAAGAACCTTTTATGAGAGATCTTGTCAAAGTCTTTCTGAAAGTCCAAGTGCACTATATCCACTTGATCACATTTGTCCACATGTTTGTTGACACCCTCAAAGGATTATAAGATTGGTGAGGCATGATTTCCCTTTACAAAAGCCATGTGACTCTTCCCCAATAAATCATGTTCATCTAAGGGTCTGATCATTCTGTTGTTTAGTTTCAACCAGTTTACCAGGTACAGGTTTATTGGCCTGTAATTACCAGGACACCTTTTTTAAAGGTGTCATATTATAGTTATCCACCAGTCATCTAGTAGAGGGACTGATTTAAGATAAATTACATACCACAGTTAGTATTTCAGAAATTTCATATTTGAGTTCCTTAAGAACTCCTGGTTGAAGACTATCTGATCCTGGTGACTTGTTACTGTTTATTTTATCAGTTTGTTCCAAAACCTCCTCATTCTGGGACAATTCCTCAGATTTGTCACCTAACATTTGCTCACTGTTGTATGTGTGTGTGTGTAATCACTTGTATTTCACCTGTATATTTAAGTTTCAAGGTATATATATTCAGAGAGAGAGTCATGCTAAATCACTGTAGTGTATGTAAGATAATACCGACATTTCTGTCTTCTGGACACACACACACACACACACACACAGGGGGCGCTTTTAAGAGGTGCTTAAGACCCTCAGCTTCAGTTGAAATTCACTGTGCTCATGACCTATACGGAAAACATCACCACTGTTTCTGATTGTGCTAGGATCCAGAGAAGAAAGATTTCATAAAGTTATGAGATTTTAAGGGCTTCAGTGAAAGTCACAGAAAAATCCTTCCTCCCTGGAGGGAAAGCCTTTAAATGCTGCTTTAAAATTAATCTCGAATGAAGGGATCTCTAACCCCTTCAATTGAGGGAGATTTAGAAGGTCTACTTTTGTGTTTTAATTTAAAACCTTGTTTGCTTTCATTACTTCTGGGTTTTCCCTCCGCTTTGTTAATTGGAGGGGATGAAAAAGTAATGTGTTTAGTGAAAATCAATATCTCCCAAGAACTCAAATGGCATTTTAACAAAGCCCACCTGGGTCTCCTGCAACTGTGTAAGGTTTTCACAAAAAAATATTTCAGCATCGGAAACAATTTGCCTTTGCCCCTCCTTTCTCTGTAACTGGATTAAAGAATGAATTCAGTTTAAACACTTTTTTTTTTTTTAGAGGAAATCGGCAGCCTCTGCGTTTGCACGCTGCTCTCCGCCAAGCAGCCGGGAGTTGAAGGCATAGCCCCAAGCCGGAGGAGAGAAGTCCCCTTGGACAAGCAGGGAGGAAGGGAAGTGAGCTGTTGGAGGCGCCAGGCGGGCGCGGCTACCTCCGCGCATCGCCTCCCCCCGAGTGGGAGTCTCTCTGGAGTCCTGCTGAACCGGGGGAGTTTGGGGAGGACCGAAAGCGGGGACGGTTCTGCCGTAGGCGGCGTATAGACCGGGCTCTTGTTGCTCACAAGAGCTGCACCCCACGGGCCCGATCCTGCGGACGTTCCCAGGAGACTCTCCCCCGCCTAAGGTCTATGGCTCTGGGCACTCTCGGGGATTTCCGCGGGTAGGGAATGTTTCCAGGCTCGGGCTCTCCTCGTTCCACTTCGCTGCCCCAGCAATGTCCGTATTACGAGTCCCGATTCCCAATGCAATGTCCGTGATTCCCTGTGGAGACAAACAAACCTCTGGCAGCGCTCACTGGGTCCTCGGCTCAGTTGCAACCTGGGCCCCTGGCCGGTGTCGCCGGCCGGGGGGGGGGGGGGGGTGACGTCGGCAAGTCGATGCTGCTGCAGGCAGCGACCCAGCGCGCACGCGGCTGCTGCTAGTTTTGGCGACCTCGCTAATCCCACGTTTGGGGTTGGCAGGAGACCCGCTGCCAACCGCTTGGCTGGAAGAGCAGCCGCTGCTCCATCCGCTGCGGGTGTGGGATTGAAAATAAATCTCCGTCTCTGCGACTCTTGGCTGCCTGCTCAGCGAGGAACAACTCGGGGCGGCGGCGGCTAAGCCGCTGGGGGCGGAAAGCCCTTTCCTGTGCGCTGGGAAAGCGGGGGGTGTTTCTCGTCAGCGTTAAGCCGCCTGTTGGGTGCGTCGCCGCCGCGGGAGGGGAAAACGGGGATTTTGGGGGGGCACCCCTCGGGCTACTTGTACTGCTTAGTCAGAACTCCCGCCCTTTGCCGGCGCCGGGACTCCCCCGCCCCGCGCCCTCGGGCACGTCACTGGAAACACAGGGCACTCGCTCCATTTGCGCAGGCCGGCCGGCAGGGGCAGGGGAAAGGGGCGGAGCCTCTCCGCGGCGGCACTCAGGGCGCGCAGCAGCACGCGCAGTGTGTCCCCCCGCGCAGCGAGCAGACCGCTCCCCGTCCCGAGCCCCGGCGGGGCGAGACCAGATCCGCTCCCCCAGCCCCGCCGCGGGCCGGAGCGGAGCGTGAGCGGCAGCCTGCGAGCACAGCCGCCCGGCGCCCCTAGCGCGGCTGGCTCCGGAGCCGTTTTCCCCTTGTCGCCGGATCAATGGGCTAGGTAGAGCCCTTCCCCGTCAGGCACTTTGCTCTGTTTCCTTTCCAAGAAATCACCCAAATCCCAGCAGCAGCAGCAGCAGCAGCAGCAGCGCGCAGCTGGCTGACGAGACTGAGCTGGCAATGGGACTGCGCCACGCATCGCGCATGTGCAGCCGAGAAATACATTTTGTGTTTTTTTGACTCGCTTCCTTATGACAACGCAGTATGTGTCCGCACCACACAGCTGTCTGGGCACCCGGACGCGTACACAGACTTGAGGGCGGATGTCTTAATGAATAAAGAATAATTAATGGTCATTTCGAATAAAAGCTAGTGCCTTTTTCAGGAACAAATTAAGTAACGGGGGCGCCCAAGTGGCTTCTGCCGTTCAAACATGGGGTTATGAGAAAATTTCATTTCTTCCCCTCTAAAAGAGTGGGAGTTATTCACTGCATATGTCTGGAGAAAGATCATTCCACCCATGCGATTGTGTGGGAGCTTAATGCGGAGCAATCTGTACGTTAAAGAGTTGGCTCGAGCTTTTGGGTACTTCTAATGCAATATCCAGGACTAAAACCAATAAGAAAGGTTGTATTTGTTGGTGACAATGGAGTCATGTACAGACGCCAGTGGGGTGTAAATAACTTTCTGTCTTCAGCAGGTATGCTGCTTATCTTTGCGTTTTACAACATTCATATATTTTTCAAAAAAAGACTCCAGATATTAAAATATTAGATAACCTAGTCACTGCATTGGACTCTTAGGGCATTAAAACTTCAGTATTACAAAGACGCGATGTTTATGAATTAGTATCTCTAATGAGCTCCACGCCAAGGATCATAATTATTTTACAAATTTGGAGTCGGCTTTATAGTTGAGCTCGCAAAACTAATATTATATTTATCAATAAATATAACTCCGGAGGTCATCATTATAGCATCTAAAGTAAACAGTGGGATTGAAATGTGAAATTAAGATTGACAGTCTTTGAACATACCTAGGTTACACACAGTGTTCCAGATTCATTGGATGGTGATTCTAAATACGTTGAATATTTGTGAACAAAATCTCTTATTACTTATATAGTATTTAACCCAAATATTGGCCAAGTTACTCTAAGTCCGATGTATTTCAAATTCTAATGCCATATAGCTCAAAATGTAAAAACAAAGTGTCACCGTGACTTTGGAAACTGTTGGGTTTTGTTTGTTTGTTTGTTTTGTTGTTGTTTAAGGCTTTAAAAATAACAACTGCGATGAAAAATATCAGTCATGACACGAACGTGTTATCTGATAAATAATAAGAAAGGTCTGCAAACACCCTACAGTTGAAAGAAGTTATTCTTTCAGCCTCATTAAAAAGTTTAGCTAAATTTACCCAGTTTGTAAGAAAATTACATGATGCTAGTAAATAATCCGTGAAATCTATTCCGTTGCAAATAAAATGGACTGAAGCTAACAGCATTATCCACCACAATCAGCTAAGGACTTCGATTAATATTTAATGCAAAAACTTCCACTTAAAAAAAAAAAGCTGGCGGTGTAGTTCGCTCCAAAACTGAAGGACTCGTCAAATCAGACTGGTAAAAGAGGTTATTTGCAACAGAAAATATTTTGGGAAATTGTCACCACGTGTATTTGACAAAGGCAACAGCTGTTAAACACATTTCTGTCATTCTGATTTCGGGTTCTAAGTTAAATTACAAAAATAACAACCACTAATGATTTATGTTCAACGTTTTTTAAAGAAGTAGAGGTGTGAATTACAGATATAATTGATTTGGCTGGCTAAACAAGACAACTGTTCATAGATATTAAGAAGCCAAAACTATAATAATAAACATATCTAAATATTCCTGCTCTATTTCGTTCCTGTAAGTTGTGAGGGTCTACTTGTATAGATAATAATAAACTATGAAAAATCGTATAGAAACTCAATCTACAGATACACCATTGATTCTTGCAAGAGTGCTCAAGACAGAAAGTCATTTATGGAAATGATGTGATTGTCAGACCTAATTGCTTGGCTTATGAGTGCTTCTAATGAAAAACCTGTAGCACTGGACATGTTAACGTGATATCTGATGCATTACTGGTTTCAAGTTTAAAATAAAACAAGAAACCCCACCATTATTCAAGTGAATCGCGCTAATTCACATTAATATGGATGGTCTTTAATCTTGTCCCTTGATTCATTAGACGATGCAGTTCTGGTGAGCAAATGAGATAATATTCACTTCAACTCAGTGCACAGCACAGCTGTTGTTGGCCTGTGCTTTTTTGAAACACTGAAGAAAAGAACTTTTCACTGCTTTGCTTTCCTACTTGTGTCAGCGAGAATGCATTGCAACAGGTTGGTCAGTTTCCTGATTGATATCAGGTATTTCTTATATCGCTCACATTATGTTTATAATTACATTGTGCGAAGTTTGGAGGTAACTTTTTTCCCTGGATGGAGTCTAAATTCATCACATATATGGCTCATATAAATGGCTTTAGAGTATATATGTTCACAAAAATGAGGAATATATCAAGACTGCTTGAAATCGAGTTACATTTAGTTTACGGGTTTATATATTATATTGTTCTGGATCTGTGTTATCACCTAGATGCAACAGTCTTAAGGACTCCTGTTTACGACTTCAATGCTTTCAGTGTCTGGGAAGGATTTAAAAGTTGATGGTAGAACGTGCAGCTCCTAAATCACATTACCTATGTTCCTTAGAATTATGTAAAGTTACAATAATATAGCAGCATTCCTGCTACTCGTTAGTCTTGTAAATATAATGCAAGCAAATAAATACCACACAATTTATCCTGGCAACCAGACTTGTTTAAGCTTGTTAATAACCGTGTTGAGTATACAGATAGGTCCGCAAAATACAGAGTGTCACCATCACTT
Source organism: Sternotherus odoratus (assembly GCA_032164245.1). Taxonomy (NCBI): domain Eukaryota; kingdom Metazoa; phylum Chordata; order Testudines; family Kinosternidae; genus Sternotherus; species Sternotherus odoratus. Next base: position 194,825,595 of record JAVMKO010000002.1, on the reverse strand, counting down.
AGCAGGTCTGAGGCTTTGGTGGATGCATCTCGCTCCCTGGATTTCCTCTATAGTTTAGAGGTTAATGCTGTTAACTTCAGCTGATAACTTTTCCGCAGCGAAGTGAATTATTACTGGTAGTTATGGGGTCCGGAAAACAAAATGCTTTCAAGACTACAGCGATCTTGGGGATCGTCATGGCATAGTGTTTTCTATATGAAAATGTAGTCAAGGAGTCACTTTAGTTCATTAATTAACTTCAGCATTGACTTGGCCCCCGATTTAATTTTACAGAGACTCAATATAAGAGAAGTACAATTAGACAACATAATATTCCATTTTTCCTCTAATTGTCGAGCTATAGCTAAATAGAATAACTTTGTGGGTCCTCTTCTCAGATTTTGGTCGATAAGTTTAATTTCCAAAATCTTTTAAAATACATATATTTTAAAAATAATTTTGATGACCGATGCCAGAAACCTACAGAAATTGCAAACACGTTAGAATAGTCATTCCTCTCTCATGACTTGAAAAGCAACATTGACATTTTAACAGAATTTGTAAATGGTGCTGAATCATGTACATTTGCTTTGTGTATGTTAGTACCTGGTCACAGTACTAATTCAGAGAAAGGACAAGAATAACAACGTAACAAAATAAATATCACTACATTAAAAGAAAGGTAAAACAATACAGGTCAGTTTACATAAATGAAACCAGCAAATATAACCTCGTAGTCCTGAATGCTTGATTCAGACAGAGACAAACACGTGTGTCTAGTTACATCACTGGTTTCCTGTAGAAACCTTCCGAGCTTGGGCAGACACAGAAGATGATGTTGTGTTCCAAAACCGAAAGAAGCCTTGCGTTACTTTGAGGATCTGAAACCAATGAGGTATTTTTGGGTGGGTGTCTATTAGTATGTGAGTGTGTATTTTGAGTTCCGGCTGAAGACTGTTCATGGCTATCTAGACAGAGACACAAGCCCAGGGAGAACTGAGGTATACCCGCACGTTGGTACTGTCAAACAATGCTCCCAGACAATGCGAACTAAACGGAGTCTGTGCTAATAAGGCGCAGAGATTGGCAGGATTGAAATGTGAAGCGCGAAGATCAGCTTTGTGTGTTGCCGAGCGAAGACACAAAAGCACACGCACGTTCCTCCTTCAACTGCTGCATGTAAGGGTGGGGGCAAATAAATGCCGCGCGGACAAGATAAGATACCCCGGGCTGCGGGAGAAAAGGGAGGTGTAACGAGGCACCAGCAGCGGCGCTGGCTGGAAATAGCTGTCGTGTGGTTGCTATTAGCAACAAATCAGCTGAACAGCTTGCGAGCTCTAAGCACCTAGCAGGGAGGTGGCAAGGAAAGCGCCGGGAACAGAGAGGCCACGGCTTGTTGGGCTCGCTGGAGTCACCTAGAGAGCCCGGAGAAGGGGACTACGCCCCGGAACCCCGCGAGGCAGCTGCCGAGGGAGGGGAGGGAGGTACCCCCACAACAGGCCCCGTGTTACTGGGTGCAAACGCCCCCGAGAAAGGAAAACGCCAATCCACTTCAAGAGACAAGATGGCAGATCCTAGCGGGTACGTTATAGACACCCCCTCACTGCATACGTGGATTGTACACCTCCCTGCATGGGAGCGATGCTCACAGTCGACGCCAAGGAGATACGATTTCAGGGCTTAATGCGGGATTATCTCCCCGCCCCTCAGGGCATGGAGGACAAAGTTCTATATTCCCCACGCCGAGGATAAGAAGTTCTATACGCCCCTTCCTAGCTATGTCGGGAGGGTGAGGTGTTAAACACTCCTCTCCGAGCACGGAAGGTGGGTTGTAGACACGCCTCTCCATTTGTGGAAGGTGAATTATACACCCCGTTCAGAGCACAGAGTGGGGGGTTATCTATTCCCTTCAGTGCCCGCGGGGGATGGCATACTTAGTCCCGTGAGGATCAGATTATAGACACCCTTTTCCCTACGTGTGTGATTAGGTTACAGGCAGCCCTCTTCATACTCGTTTGTCATGGCATTTCCGTGTCCTTCCAACAACCTCTCCTCCCCCACACACTCAGGGTGACCCACTGAGAAAATGCCACTTTGTATCTCTGCGCCCGGCTATTGAGGCCCCAAGGCTCAACCACAAACTGGGTCTCCTGGGAATATCCCAAACGGCCACCGATGTGCACTCAAAACCCCTAATGACTTAATTCCCCCACGAGCTGTGGCCACCACAAACATCCCTTGCTAGAAAGCAGACGTCCTCCTCCCCCCGCCGCATGCAGCAGAAATAATGTTCCCAAGAGAATTACTTTATTTTAAGAAGAAACACGTCTGAGCCCAGGGGGGTTATTTTAGGTTCTCTTATTTTATGGGGCTACACGAGAGTCAGAGATCGCATTGCAGAGGTTTCACAAGGCGTCCTGGTGACATTTGTCTCTGATCATTCGAACATCTCTACCTGAAAGCAAGCCCTACGGTCTGTCAGTCTCTGAGGCCTCCACTGCTGCAGCGATTGTGTGTTCCCTTTTTAGTCGATCAAAAAGTGCTCGGACAGAGAAGGTTCCTGGCGATCGTTTTCACCAGTTCAGAACTGAAGAGTTAAAAATGTCAGTGCCGAGGGAAATGACAGTGATCGTTACTCTCAGCAAAGGTCAGACAGAACAAGACAGAAAGAGCATTCCAACTATTCTGGGATTTGAGTCACTCTGTAATTTCACCACTGTCGCTGGGAAATAGCACCAGAGGAAACTTTTTAGGGGGCAGTTTTTTATTTTCTTGTGTTATTAGCTATGCAATTTTAAATGCTTCTATACCATAAAGGAAATTTAATTGAGCTTCTCTGTGCGAAATAGAGGAAGCCACACTGCAGTGGAAAATGTAAATAGCGTCGAGGTGGTCAGAGGGGAAAAGCATTTGCATTTTTTTTACAGCGATTAAAAATACAGCCCTTTGTCTCTGTATCTGAGGTGCGATATTCAGCAACGTGCCATTAAAATACAAGCATCAAATGGCACCTATAGTCAACTTCGTTTATCCGGGAGGCGGTCTGGATTTCTTCAAATGGCCCCTGCCTTACCTTTGGTCTGCTGGAGCTTTGTTTCCTATTTTTGCCGCTGGATGCAGGCAGAATTTGGAGGAACCTCCCTGGAAGCCAAATATTTCGGGTTGGAAGCAAATCGCATGGATACCTGAGCCTGCTGGAGGTGCGTGGGTTGCTCTAATCCAGCCAATGAGCATTGCCACCACCTTCTCCCATTCCTGTTGTGGTCAGGAGTTCACTTTCCCTCAAAACAGGATCCTCTTCAGGGCTCCTAGTAATATCGTAAGGAAACACGTGTGTGTGGGGGGGGGGGAAGGTGGGAGGGACTCCGTGATTCACAGACTCTGGGACTCACGTGTCAGTGGATCCCGGCTTCTCAAGAGACATTCTTCCTTATTAAACGGATCGGTGTGCTCTGGTTATTAAATAAGATCGTCTGTCTGTGACTTGGTTGCGTTGCACTCCGTCCTGCCCCGGCTTGGAGTTGTGTGTGGACGGCGAGCGCTGCCGGAGGGATTCTTATCCTCCACAAGGTGTCCCCCACAGAGGAACGGAAGAGAAGCAGCTTTTTCCTTCTTTCCCTTCTCCAGCAATGCCCAGAGAAATGCGGGGTTAATTGTTCTGCAAAGCCTCGGTTGGAAAGCAGACTGAGCGGGGACCTGCACCGGGGAATGGCTCTATCTGAAAATGGGGAGAGCTGGCAAATTGTTTATTTGCTAACGGTGGCCGCTGCTGGTAATTATTGCTCGTCTGACAAATCCTGCCGCGTTGGCAATGGCTGTTCGTCACTTGCCCAGGACCGCTCCTGCAACGGGTACTTGCTTTGGGTACAGTTCCCGTGGAGAAGGATGGCAACCGGCCCTGGCGGATGATTCGTTAAGGCGTGGATTGGACTGGGGCTCCTCGGACAAAGAATGACAAGGGACAATGGTTGCTAAGCGGCGGCCGCTCCTGAGCGCACCGGGCCATGGTGATTTTCGAGCGACTTGTAAGTCACGGTGGGTGGGCGCTTTTCTCTTGCTTTCGTTTTCCCGCTAGCTCACCGGCTCGCGATGGCTGCGCAAGGAGCCTGCGTCTTTCCGTGGCCTGGCGGCGGCTCAGAGGAGACGTCGGGGCTCCCCGCGGCGGCTGCGCCTCCCGATGGCTCCGTCGCCCGCCGCCTTGTGCGCGGCCTGAAAATTCTCATTTGAATTTGGCGGCAGAGAAGTGGGACGTTCCCCCGGCCAGCGGAGCTGCGCAGGCGCAAGATGGCCTCTTCCCGGGGTCTGGCCGCCGCGGCAAGGAGCCGTGTACGCTTCAGTGGAGGCGTTGAGCCAACCGCAGCGCGCGGAGTGGGTGGGGGGAATTTGCAGATGCCACATATTTTCTTTGACGCTCGCTGCTCCACACGAAGACGCCATGGGGGTTATTTTCACATAACCGCGCGTTAATTCGGGAAAATAATACCCCCCCCAGGAACCGCAGGGCTGCTTTTCACCCCCCCCCCCCCCAACAATTCATTTCGGCGCTTAACGCTGCGAGTTTCGCTTCCTCTAATTTCGAGAAAGAAAACATGGGCCAGTCACCACATGGAGGTCCGGGCATCAGTTTCAGGGCGATGTGCTGCTAAGAGAGAGAGGGACAGAGCTAAAAAAGGCGCCTGCTGCCTGCCTCCTGTTCACATCTGGAGCAAGGCACACAGGAACTGAAAGGAGAACGTCGGATCCCTAATTCGGAATCCAGGCTCAAGCACCGAAATCGCCTCCCTAGCTCTCTTCATGGTTTCGAGACATTTGCATGCTGCAGCCTGGCTTCAAAGCGCCGGCACAGAATGCAAGTTTTCTTTCTTCTTTTCGAGAAACGAGCCCCAGTTGTCTTCGTGGGTCCTCTTTTTTAGCCACGCGTTTGACGTTTTTAAATGCATACAAGAATCGGCGCATTCAATAAATATAGGTATTCAAATCCAGTAAGCACCGAGACGACACACGAGGCTGGAAGGTGTGAGGGGGTTGATCTTTTGTCCTGTGACTCTTATGTTTGGTTACAGACAAGGGAATGCAAGGAGCAAATCTGGAAAACCACGATATCAGAATCTGAATTCATATGGCTCTAAAATAGCTGTCCCGAGGGGTTTCCTGACCTGGTAACGATTTTAAGATGGGAACACTTCATGTCTTCAGCCGCTTAGATACGCCTATAAATAATGGCAAAGGCATTCCTTGCATTGGACCTATTAAGAAAAGGCGAAGAAAAAGACATTCAAAATTAACAGCGGAAACAGGAAACACTTCTCTACGTAAACATTGTCTCCGAATTTGACAATATCAAAATCAGAAGGTGCTTGCGCGGATGAAAACTAGCCGAGTCCCAGGTAGCTCACGGTGGAGGTTGCCTTTGCTTTTCTCTGTCTAGCTGGAAAGCGGGAGCTTGTACAAGTGCATAGAAGCGCCCGATCTTTGTGAATCTGTTTGGTGGTAAAGGTCGGAACTGCAAGAGCTCACTTGTGATGCCTTGAAAGGTAATAACCAGCTATATGCGGTGAGAGGATACATACAATAGATTAGGGCCAGGGTCAATATGAACGGTCGCTTGCAAGTCACAGCTGTAAAAAACCTACTTCCTCCCAGTATTCATCCGCGAGAGCCCTGCAGAGTCGTTGTGGCTTCTAGCTGGCAATTCCTAACGACACAGGTCGAGTCTTTGTCAGCAGTGAGGGTGGGGGATGGAGTGACATGCCTGATAGTGTTGGAGAAGTAAAGGAAGAAATTTACCTGCATTTTACGGAAATGTTTATCTAACGCTTAAATTTTCTCTGCCTTTGAATTGGAAACATCCGAGTCTCAATGCCTCCATTCATTTCCAAAGAACTGAAGAAAAGCTTCTTTGAACCGAGTTATCTAAAAAGATGCCTTTTTTCTCCGGCACCTTGGCGTGTGAATGAAAGGAGCTTCTTACACCCTGGTCTAATTACGGGACGCTAAAGACTCCTTGGAGTTCACCTTGCAACTGCAATAGCTGCACGCTGATACTGGCCTATTGAAAGACGATGGGATGGGTTGTTTTCAGCACTACTTCGTAACTCAGGGGACACAATTCTGCTTGTGGGGGAAAAAAAAGGTCTTAAATACTTTTCAAAAGAGTGGATCGAGTGGGCCATAAAAATTCGCACGCACCATTGTGGGTGGACACAAGTTATGCGTGGAGCTATTGGCAGCTGAACCGGAACTGAATTTTGCAGCAACGAGCTTTGAAAAACCGAGTGTTCCCATGCATACAAAAGAAACCTGCCTTAAACTTTAGCCATGTATAGGATAAATATGATTGATGAACAACTTTTTACAGCAAATGCAATTAGACACCGCACACTTGGGCTTATTTTCCCTATAAAATAATCTTTAAAATTAATCAGAGTTTGAGGAATTTCTTCTATCACATTAAATGGCCATTTCATCTTCACGGGCTATCAATAATCATTTAAGAATTTAGCCATACGTCTCCTGAAACAGTGCATTTTACTTGCTAAGACAATCTTGTGAAACCAGGAGAATGATTGAACTGCTTTTATGTAAACATCAAGATGCTATCTTGGATTTTTTTTCAAATTTAACAATCTGTGTGATGCACAATGACAAAATAACACGTAGCAAAACATTTTCTAGGGAAGAACAGACATGTACCACAGCTCACTTAGATCGATAGAGGTGCTTATCATTAGAAGGACTGGATTAAAAGTGAAGTCCAGTGTACCGTAGAAATTGTATAAATTCTGAAGAGAACTATCCAACTCACATTTAATTGGACTTATGCTTCACGGAAAGGTTGTCTATACCAATGTTAATTCAGATTTTATTGCAACATTTGTCATTATTGAACTGGTTCCAAAATAAAGAAGCTTAGTTTGATTTTTGTGCAATCCAGTGTTTGGGGTTCAATGTAGGCCTTTGTTGTGAATTTATTCATATTTTACGTAGGATAGGGAACCAGGCCAAGACAATTCTTTGCGATTGAACTCTCTTTACTTTAAAAAAATATTTTGTTCCATTGAAGTTTTTTAAAAAGTAACACAGAGCTGGAGAGAGACAATCTAGGACGGATATGACGAAAAATAAATCCGCTTTGTCAACATTTGAGAATTAACCACTTAGTCTCAAGAACTATTCAGGTGAAATAAAGAACACTGCTTCTTCACTATGAAAGCATCTGAAATAAATCCGCACGCTTTAGACAATTGTGTTGTTTTCATTCTACGGTGACCTGTTCTATTTACCGAAACCTGTCATACACACAGAGAGTATTTCAGTAACAACACTCTATTTGTTCTTTGATATCACATGATTAACAAAGCTCATTTGCTATTTCTTCAATGAAGTATCCCTTTTATTTGTTTATTTCTTTGATCAACTATAAATGAAAGATATTCCTGTATATAAAACTGAACGTTTTAACTGCTGAAATGGAACTGTACATGTTTACTACAGGAAAAAATGATCAAATCTCGTTTAACAAGACATTATACATCAATAATCCCTGTGGAGGATTTGCAGTCACCTGATCTATAAAAACAAGCAGGACGAGTAACAGCAATTTATATGCAAAAGTAATGATTTAATGACTATAAGCAAGACAAAGCAATAGAATTGTGCTTCTGTTGCAGACTGGAGACAATGAAATGTTTAACTACAATTTTCCCGTACAAACATGAAACAATATCCATATAGAATAAACACCCTCACAAATGTATAAATGATGGGTGATGAACACACACAAGTTCGACCAAAGCAAAGCACAAACTGAAAAGTGTTCGGGGCTATTCATATTTTAAGTGAAAAGTGTTCCTTCTCGTTCAAAAATAATACCTTTTGGAAGCCTCTGATAAAATGCTCCTATTGGCAGAACATTAAAGAATTGGCAATATTAAAGTACCTGTTAAATTTTAAATGAAGTTAGTACTGTACCATATACATATATATTAAAACAAATTTAGATAAAATGCCTTCATCCAGCAATTTGCTGGTTCCTTAAAATTTATAACACATACTTTATGGCTTCTATAATGACTCCATGTGCTTTTTAAAAACACAATCCCATCACACCAAATAATAAAACTAACCAAACAGGTAAATCACTTCCATGTTCCTTAATTTTTCTTCACTGCACCATTTAAATTATTAGTAGCGTTGGGTAAAAGTAAAAATATATCACTTGAAACAAGATAAAGCCCATAAAATTCTATGAAGATTTCCAATTGCTTTCAGGTTAACAGAGATTTGTAATAGACTGAAGCTTTCACATACAGTGTTCTCTGCAATATCAGCAAAATGCAAACAGGTGGCATCTGCAAGGGTCGAACCAGTTTGGAAATTTAACAACCATATCATGAGTGCATGAAACACAATATTTTCTTTATAGTATTTATAAATATATCATACAATACTGTTTCCTGTTATGTCATATACCAATATGGCATTGTACAACAAGCATAATGCCATCTGATTCTTACAAAAGCGAATCATTTAAACAAAGTCAGTAAATTAAACGGTAATACCCGCTTTTAGGCATACAAATTGTAAAACTGAAGTTTACTTTCATTTTGATCGGTTCTGCGCAGCAACAGAAAAGTAAGGATGCAACATAAGAATCAAAATGGCTAATACGCAAGAAATAGTTATTCACAGTGACATGGCTACATATGCATTATTCTCTGCATATTCTTTCAGTTTTGTTGAATTTCGGGATGAAAAAGCCGTTGCTCTCTACAGGTTCACAAAACAGCATAATAACAATAACAATTGAAGAGAATGTAATGGAGGAGTTAGTCTGGATTAACAAACTACATCCCAAGGTTTATATCCACTTCCGGAGATTCCCACGTCTAAATGATGGGGACCAATCACTCCACCTCTTTCCTAACACATCATGGTACACTTCTGTCTGCTTCCCAGTCCTTTGAAAAGAACTCTTTACAGAACAATCCTTCGTTGTAATTAACGTCCATATAAACAGTCATTTAGTCCATCTTTCATAGCCAAGTTCGGTGTCACTACAAAAGAAAGCGGTTGGGACGAGAGTCACATGTATTAGCATCTATAAAGCTGTACTGGCATGAAGAGATCTATATAAATCAGGGGGTTCGGCAGTCTCATTGAGGTGTCAGCCCGATGACGTTGCTGAAGAGCCATTTATTGATGTTTTCCGCGCTCTGTTGGTGAAGGAAGATTGGTGGTTACTGGTGGGGCTGCTGCTGGTTCCATTCATAGTACTAGAGATATGGGGAAACTGAGGATGGGGAGACTGCACTGGAGTGCTGGGGCTGGGCAAACAAGATGAAGTAGAGGGGATGCCGCCTGCTGGGCTGCTCGCCTTGTCACTCCCAGAGTCACTTTCTAACTCTCCGCTGTTGTTTAAGCCTTCTCTCTGGTGGCCGATCTTCATTCTTTTGCAAGTCGGTCGAACTCGGTACTTCAGAGGAAGCGGGCCGTTCTGCAAAACAAAGAGAAGGCGCCCTGAGCACACTCCCTGCACCAGTCAAGATTACAGCGTGAGAAGAGGAACGGCAGGTATTTACCCTTCTCCAAGTGTAAATATAGGCAATATCCATTAGTGTATAGTAGTCCTTCAAAGGTTCCTCTTCATACATCACATCGATCTATGTTAAGACATTAACCCTCCAATTAATGAATATCAGAATAGAATAATTTAAAGCATAATATATTTTTCTTCCGGGGAAAAGTGATCTGGAAGCAATATTATCAAAGGGACTTCAAAACCTTTTACTCCAAAAACCGCATGTCAGAGGAGAACTTTTGATACATAATATTTATATGAAGAGAGTATTTTTTTAAAAAAATCTATGCAGAATAATTTCCTCAGTATTTGGAAGAGAGAAATAAAATGGAAAGAAATACAACATAAACACAAATGCTTCTGTGGGATTTTAAAGTATTTTCTTATTCCTACAAAATATTACATTATACCTTTTAAACATGGTTCGGTCTTATTAATGTTTGGTTCTGAGTTAAACAACTAATCAGAAACCCACTTTAAAATAAAATAAATAACAATACAGCTAACCAGCTCTGGAAGGTTTAGAATAAAAGGACTGTTAAACAAAATTTTAAAAAAATCCAGGTACCTGAAAAGTATTAGGTATGTCCATTTTACTTCGGAGAAACTTTCTTAGATGCATCACTGTCATTGCTGCTGGGCAGCGTAAATATCTTTTATCATTCACCTAACAGTATATTTGGAAAAAGTCAGTCCATGTATTGAGAATAAGCAGCAATTTTTTAACTCTTTAATTTCAGATGACAAAGTATAATTGAATAAAAGCATACAGGCTTTATAAAATGACCAACTACAGTTTTAAGATTTCTATTGAGAATTCCTTATGAAGACAATTGGAAATAAACACTAAATACTAAAAAAAAATAAATTGCAGAACAAAATCCAATACTGTATAAGTAATTGTATATGTAAGGATGCTAAAACATCTCTAATTTTTTAAAAAGTGATTATCTTTTAAAAATTCAAACTGTCTTTCTTCTAATAAATGACATTTAAAAAATAAAAGTAAACTACTTCAGTTTCCATTTAAAAAGTATTAACACAGCTTCTATTTTGTCTACCAAAGTATTTTCTTTCTATCTATAGCTATATGAGGTTGCAAACCTCCGTTTAATATCTTTTTATGGGGTCTGTTTCTTCTGGCAGATTATTATTTTATTTAGTTCACCAACCAAATTGTCAAAAAAGTAATTTTTTTCTGTTAGGCTTTTGTCTCGAGTAAAGCTAGATTATTTACCTCATCCTTTGATTTTTCTCTCTCTTTATTTCCTTTCCGTTCCACTCTGGGGGAAACAATGAAACAATTACAACAAATAATAGATAGAGCTGTTACTATTGATAAACATAAAATATTGCTTAGAGAACTTGCCTATTCTGGTCAAAGAATTCAATGGATAAGCTTATTATCTCGTCGTCTGTTATAATTCTTTTGTCTTCGTCTGCAACTTCTCCCCTGTCTTCATTAGAGCCATTGGCAGCTGCACAGAAATTTCCACAATAGTTTATATTTTTCAAATGAAAAATCAGACAGAATGGCGATTCTCAGTCACAGGGGAAAACCTCAACAGTGAGATAATTTATTAGTAGTTATAGAGCCATTATTATATCTTTAATCAGAAACCTGAATCTAGGGTGTCTTAAATTTATTTATGGCTAAATCATTTGTAAGTGAAAGAGGAAATATTAAGCTGTTTTAGCTTAAGTATAAGGCCAAGTGTGTGTTATTTTTACTAAAGGTTTAATAAACTAGAAAGTTTTACCATCAGCTGATGGATGGGCTGCATAAAAATCTCTTCTTCTTTTCATTTCATCTGGATGGGAAAGCAAATATGTTTCATTTAGTTTACGCTGTACTATAGGTAAAAAAAACAGCATAGTAGTTAGGTATTGTTATTTGATTTAACTACTTACTTTTGAAAAGGCCTGGTACTAGTTTGTACACAATATCTTGGAGAGTTTTATCTGACCTAAAAAAAACCCAACCCCAAAATACAAATAAGCAAATGCAGCAATACTTGAATAAAAGTTACAGCTCTTCATTTACAATCAATTCCTTAGGAGTGAGGCATCCTTTACTAAAATTAAAAGCTCTGCTATATTAAAATTAACCCACAAGACTTTACAAACAAATTGACATTATTAAAATAAATGTTAACTCTTTTGCAATTTCTGACTGAACATTTTCTGTCCACTAGCAATCTATCTCAGAGTGTACACTCAGTCTAAATGAAGGCCTTTAAAAACATGTAATCACCAACAAAAAAGAGGACATAAACATAACAAAAGAGCAATGAAGGAAAATAGTAAAGGATGAGGATTGTTTTAAGTTTAACTTTTCCTTTTAAGTTTCATAAATAGTTTTGATATTTCTGAAAAGCAGTTAAGAGGTTGCACTGCAGGATGTCTGTGTGCAATGGAACATGGCGATACAAAGTATGGGATAGTGATAAATAAGGAGAGGGAAAAGTACATTGTTCAAGCGGTTAGTGTATTCCAAAAAATACAAAAACTGTCTCGCATCCAGTCAAGTCTTCGATTTCAAGCCGCGACAAGACTCCAAAGACAGCACATAGGCAAATGTTAGCATGTAAACTGACAACTCTTCTCGAATTTAAATTGTAAGATGAAGAGATAACATCAACATATTCACTGCTAGACCCCTTTTATAAAGTAAAATTATACTTTTCTCCTACCTTATATTCAAAAGCGGTCTGGTTTTGTGAACTTGGACATCACATATAGGACAATACTTGCTTGTCTCCAAGTAACGTACGATACACGTCTTACAGACTATAAGTAAAAACACGTAAGGCTTTTAGTAATATTATTAGGCAATACTCAAACATGGACAGAGGTGATATTTTTACACTATGCACACTTAGAAATGGTCCACTGTCAGAAATGCGCCGCTTAAGCTAAACAAGTTGTCTAATGAGCTGCAATTAACGTGAAATTGAAGCGCTCAGTGGGTATATACACACACTACGGTAACAAAGACTCAGGCTTTTGTCAAAGGAAACGTGCACAAATCATCTTTCGCACAAAGCTGCCAATTGGATGTTCTAGCTAATCGCTCGGTTTTTCCGGTTGCACGGGAAAGGTGCGAAGCAGCACAGGGACAATGCGGAGAGCCGGACTGTACTTACAGGAGTGTAGACACTCTATGATGGTTGTTGCATCAATGAAGTACCCGCCACAGAGCACACACATGAGATGGGGGTTTAGCTCGGTTATTTTGATTCTGGTTGTTCGGTGCATTTTGGCTTAAGAAAAGGCGGCTCTGAAAGACACACACAGAGGACCGTTGACGGAGGGACGAGCGCGGTGTCCCGGGGACAGAGATCCCGCGTTTCCCCACCCACGCCGAAGTTGCAGCTCCGAGAGGCAGGGAAATATGGAAGGAGGCTGAAGGGGGAGACGTGGCCAGCCAGGGAATTGCGGGCGGGCGCGATGCCCGGGTGACACAACCCAGGGAAATGGCCCGGCCAGAGGTGCCTGGGGGCCGGGGTCCAAGCCCTCTGCCAGCTGCGGGAGGGCGAGCCTGCTGCCCAGCGCCTCCCCGCTCCCCCGCGGGTGTGCGGTCCCTCGCTGGCCCAGACTCCCCCGGGCGCGGCTGGAGCCCGCAGCCCGGGGTGCAGCGGGAGCCGGGTCCCCGCTCCGTGGGGCGGGCCGGGCACGGGGCTGCACGGGAGTCACACAAAGGGGAACCGGCGCCTCCCGCTGCGCCCGCCCTGGCATTTCCGGAGAGCCGGGGGTGGGGCTGGGGGACACGCACCTCCGAGCTGCTCCGGCCGGCCCCCGGGGCTGCCCGCTGCCCACCCGGCCGGGGCTGGGGTCCGGGCGGCGGCCGCTCCCCCCTCGCGCCGCGCTCGGTGCAGGCTCGGGACTGCTCAGCTATCCGAGGGGGTTGCTATAGCAACTTACACTTACACTTGGCATCCTGCCACCGCTGGGAACACACGAGAGCCAGGCGGGGGGGAGCCGGGGAGAGGATGCGGGCCGGGGGAAGCCGGGCCGGGGAGGGGGCGCGGCCCGGGCAAGCTGCGGTGGCTGCGGAGCGGCGCCGGGCAGAGCCTGGGCCTGGAGGAACCCAGGCTGGGGTGCAGCTGGGGGAGGTGGTGTCCGGCGCGGAGGGGGCTGGTGGGGCCGGGCTCCGCCGAGCGGCCGCACGATCCCGCGGGGCGCAAAGGGAGCGGAGCCGGATTTGGGAGGGAAGGATGGGGGTGGGGGTTGGGGCTGAAAGCGGAGCTGGTGGTGGGAGGGGTCTCGGGCGGCCAGAGAGCTGCGCCGAGCCGGTGTTGGGGTCTTAGACTAGCGAAGGCAAATGCAAGAGGCTCCTCCCGAGTCTCGGCCATTTCGGATCCTCTCGGGGGCCTCTATCCACGTCGACTCGGTGCAAGGAGCTTGTCTGAGATCGTTCCTCTTCCCCTCTGCTCCCTCCCTCTCCCAGCCCAGCCGAGCCGCGCTCCCAGGCGGAGCCCCCTGGCTCGCCAGCGGTAGACTTCGCCCCAGCTCCCCGCGATCGCCTTACCGAGACCTTTATTTAACCGGGTCTCGGTCGAACGCTTTTGGGGGGATCAATATGAAATTCTCCCGCGGCTTGGACAGGAACGGTGCGAAGTTTTGCTAAGGTGAAGAGAGATTGGCAATAACATGGGGGTGGGGGGAGCCGTTTGGGAGGAAGCCGGTGTGCAAATCTCAGACTGTTTGAACAAATCACCTTTTGAGCAATAAAAGCCACTTTAAACAGTGCGGGAGTGACACTATGCAAAGGACCACGTGACCAGCCCATTCCTGACGCTAAATCAACACCTTGTCAACGCTGTGCAGCGACAGGAGTGAAAAACAAATGTCATTTTCCCAGCCCACAGCCTCCAAACCCCCATCGCCAGCAATGGCACCAACAAAAACCATCCAGAGGAAAGAATAAGAGGGAAAAGAGGAAACTCCAAGGAGATAAAAAACACCAACCGCCAGCTGCGCCAATTGTACAGTGAAGTATTTGCTGTCAACTCGAACCTGAACCCTGACATAACAATGCTGCTCAAATGCATGCCCGTCCCCATCCCACTGCTCCCACTCCACGGACCGAGTTTCCTCATCTCACTCTTCCAGGGACACAGTCTAGAAGCCACCCTCGACTGAAATGTCCGAGTTCATGAAACTCACTGTTGGATAGTGCTTGGGATTCTCTCCAGATCCCCGCCACCTTCGCTACCCAGCAGTGAAAACCCAACGATAGGAACCGGGTTCCGAACCGCTGCGAACCTCAGCCCAACTGGCCAGGTGAGAACGTGTCCACAGCGCCCACGAGCGATCTGAGCAAGGAAACTTCACTTGCTGCTGCGGCAGGAGACTCGCTGAACGAGCTAGGGAGAGCAGACAAACTCTGCGAGCAATATGCAAAGGGCTGTGGTGAGGTGATATCCCCACGGCTGAGGGGGGCACAGCGCAGGGAGTCAAGACACCAATGTCACGATATCCTGATTTCAAAGATCGCCTCAACAGTCTTCAGCCCGCCCCTCTTTTTTCTTGATATCGACAGCATGTTTTTGTACGAGAGGGTAAATCAATGCAAGGCGGCTTTACTTCAGTCTCTGAAATATATGACTGCAATGCCAGCGACCTGGGGTTCCTTACATTACTCAAAGACGAAGAGACTGCTTTCACTGTTCTGTGTTTTATATGTTAAACCCAACACCGTGTAAATCATACACGTCTATATTGCAAAATAAACCCTGGCAGAGGTCACCTATGACGGTTAGTTTAGACTTCTTCCCAAGCCCTGGTACATCAGGGCAGTCCTTCGAAAGATATTAACGTATGTTTTATTTCACGCAAGCGTAGCCTCTTCCTAAATGGAAAATTTAATTCAACCGTGAACCTCGTTTAGTCGTGGCATCCCCTACCGCATATTATTTACTGCCTAAAGTTAGCTCTTTTTCTGCTAACCGCATACTATGAACTGTCTTTGAAATCTGTGATCTCATGCAGCAAACTGAATCAAACACCCAAATACTCACGACCAGCCACCTGGTACACACACACTCCTGTAGATGTGTGTGTCCAATACACACACTATATATATTTTACTACAGCAAAACATGACCATCATATTTTGGTTAGAGGCAAATCCTTTCAGGTTTTTCTACTCGTATTAACGTTAAGAATCCAGAGATTCACCACACTCAACACAAACTGTCCCTTAACATGAATATATGTATATAGTAATACACACAACCAAAAAGATCCCCAACTAAATGCAACAATACATGATGGTAAATCTTGCTAGCGGTAAACAGTGACAGCCAACTGCCTGTTTAGAGGCCTTACATGGGTTATGTCAAAATGAAGAAGAACAGAAGCACGTTCTTGTGATTATAATCAAATAGACTATGAAAAAAATCTAAGCGCAATAAACTATCTAATTCGCGTTTCCAGGTGTGTAACAAAGTATACCTAAAATATAAGTAACGTCATTCAGACGATTTTGCGTACTTTGCACCTACTGTATATCCACACGAATCAATAACAAGTCTGTCATCTAAAGCCTTATTCTCTTTCGGAATAAGAGTCACTTTTACTATGAATACTGTTATTGCCCCTTCACTAAAGGATGTCCACATATGTTTTAAAGGAACAGTAAGGATAGTGTTTCCCCCAAAGTACGTCTTTGCACAGCATAGTGTAGCAAAGAAAGAACTGAAGAATGGCAACAGAAGGTAAAAATCCCCCAGCCCTTAAAATCAGGCTCATAAATTTAACTAGGTGAAGTACCTACCCAGTCTACTTAAATAAACTAACGTGTATTTGTAGGTATCGCCATGATCTGGTATAGATCAATAGTTTGCATCTCTGGTAAATTGCAACAAAAGTGTGTCTTAGTTTACGGGATGTATTGTAAATAGCCCCTCTAAACAATTGTACTGGATTACATTCCCAGAATCTCTCAAGTCTTAAGAGTCCGGTAAAAGAAACTGACACTGCTTACTATAGACTACGCAAAAAACTATTGAATGTTCTACTTGGCGTTGGCTATACAGGTCTACATTTTCCTAAAGTTTATGGGGAGTGAGGTACGATGTCTAGTTTCTAGATTCTGGAAAATGACGATTTTCCTTTTCTATACATTTATTTTTTTCTGCTTCTCCTTTCTCGTTTACTTCCAAATATTAACAGTAAATAGCTAGGAAAGCTCCAAGTTGTGTATTGTCAAGGCCACACACAATTACATAAACCTATACAATCAACTTTCTAGTGCCACCCGTAACAGCACGAGGAGTAAATCCACGGCACCCTTTTTAAAGACTTTACCAAGAAGTTCATGCTAATTTACCCTTCCCGGGCTCAGAAGGAAAATACCAGTTAAAGAAAAGAAAGTCAAACACCACTCTTGTCCTGCAATCACACCATCTTCGCTATGGTGAATCTCCACACCCAATTTTCAAGGATCACAGACAAAGTGATTCTTCACAAAAAGTTATTTTTCAACTTTGGTCTCCTCTGCCCCCCCTCTCAACAGGTACAAGCCCAGAAACTTTAGCATTTTAAGCACAAATGCAAACGGAGGCATTGGAAACAACTAGGAACCGCCATCTTACAAGCCATCAAATTTCACAGAAGTGTTTGTCCAACTTAAGTTAATAACATTTTCTTTGCGGTCTCCCCCGGTCTAACAACCCCCCCAGCGGGATCACTACCCCCCAGTGGCCCTATCTCTATAAAATGGGAGCCGTATCTCCCATTTGAAACCCCCCCAAGCAGATTTCTTTCGGAGAGGACTGAAATCACTTGACCTAGGCAGCTCCAGATTTCATGAACCGTCCCCGTTTAATCAAAATCTGCCTTTAAACAAAGGGCGCTGAGGCCGGGCTGGAAACAGGGACGGGAAATATAAATATTCTCCGAGGGGGCCATGTGCACAGAAACGTTTTAGGGGGCAGCTGAGGGAAGAAAGGAACTAAAATTTGCAAATGTGGGTGCGTAACGAAAGTGAGTGCACAGGCTGCTGCTGCTGCTGTGTGAGTCTGTGTGTGTGTATGTGTGTGTGTGTGTGTGTGGTTGGAGCAGCCTGTCAGCGCTTTTCGCCTACGGAGAGCTTGGGGGACACCTAGGCTCCCCTTTGCAGCCCCCAAACCGACCTAAACCCGCCGCCGAGCCCCCGCCGCCCCCCGCCCTTGGCAAGGAGACACCTCGCTTTATACATACCCGGAAAAAGGAGGCGGTGGGTGATGATCGGAGCGGCCAAAAAAGACAATGAAAGTTAAAAGTCGTTCAGCAGAAAATGAATGTGAGCCAAGCGGCCATCTTGAAATGAACTGCAGACGCTGTCAATTGCAATAAGCTTATTGCTGCTGCTGCTGCTGCTGCTGCTCTCAGCTCATGTTAGTTACAAAACAACCGGGTTTTCTCCTCTCCTCCACCGACCCTTCGCACTCCCTCTGGCTCTCTCCCTCTGGTTTTTGGGTGACTGAGGAGCTGGGAGTTTAGAATCTTTCTAATCCGGATGGGTTCTGTCTCCACCAGCCCATTGTCTCCCCCTCGGCCCCCTGCTCTGCCTCTCGGGCTCCTTTTTATTATGATTATTTCATAGTTGTTGGGGGGGAACCAGGGAAGGGAGGGCGGAGGAGGGAAAAAATGCAACGCTGAAGGCACACAGTGGAAACTGACACCGTCCCCAAAATGGCTCAGAGTTCGCCCGCCCCGCCAGCATCACGTGGGGCTCCTCATTCCTTAAGGGTGGCCTGGGAATTAGTGTCGGTGTAGTCGGAGCCCGTCAGCCTCCCCATGACCCAATCCCACAACTCAGCCGCCTCCTCCCCCTCCCCACACGCCACCCCCTCCCCCTTCCCCTCCACACACACTCTGCCTGTTCCTCCTCCTCCCCCCAACTTGCACACAGGCAGACCCTGACTATTCCTCCTTTTCCCCGCTGCACACACGCTGCCCCGGCCCCCTCCGCCGCCCCCCACACATTCCCCACTTCCCTCCACGCTACACACTTTGCCTTTCCTCCTCTCCCTCCACACCCCTTCGATCCCTATTCTTCTCCCCCGCCGGCTACAGCCACCGCGAGCCCCGCTACTCCTTCCATTCACACACACTCCCGCTCTGCACACTCGGTCCAGCCCTCCTCTCCACACACCGCCTCCCTCCTCTACCTCGCCCCACAGCCACACACACCGGCCGCCCCTCCTCTCCCCACCTTGCCAGCCCCATCTCTGTACAGCTGTGCCCTGGACACCCCCTGAGTGTCTCTCCCGCACGCTCTGCCGACCCCTCCTGCACACATACCCACCCACCCCACGCGGGCTCTCCCCACTATTCCACACACACGGCGTCCATTCCTCCCACCTCCACTCCACGCATCTCCTCCGCGCCTTGCCCGCACTCTGCGCGGCTGCTCGGGCTCCCTCCCCCCCCCCGGCACCCGCATCTCCCCCATCCCTCGACACATAGCCCCCTTCGCTGCACACACACAATTTCCTGCCCCCACTCTACACGTCCTGCTCCTGTCCCTATTCCACTGGCGACCAGTCCCACGGCCGCCTTTCCACGCTGCTCTTCACACGCTGCCTGCGTCCTCCACATCCACATGCCACCACCAGCCTCTTCTCCCCTATCCCGCCTTCCTTCCCCTCGCCTCTCTGCACACACGCTCTGCCCCTTCCACACATCCCCCCCCTCCACACATCACCTCCCCTTCCCCCCCAACTCTTCCCCTTTCCTCGCTCGCTTCTACAGTTTGGCTCCATTCCCTTGTTCCTCCCGCATCCCCCACCCCCAGTATGCCCATCCCGCTCCTCACTGCACCCTCCCCACGCCCTGACACCTCCTGCCCGACCCCCGCCAAAGGCACCCTGTCCCCAGTGCACACGGCGCCCAGGCTTGGCTCCCTCCTAGGACCCCCCGGGCATATTTATTCCTTCTTCCCTTCTGCCTCGGTCCCCGCTACCGCTGCCCCCGGCACGGCGCTGCTTGCTGGGGCTGTGCCCATCTCCTTACCCCCCACCCCCGCAGGACACGGCCCCTGTGTGGACAGGGGGCTCACTCGTGCTGGACATGGTCCACCACAGAGTAAACGTGCCGCGGCTAAAGTTCCGCTCTCCACCCGTCCCGGGGGCTGCGATAGAGAACCCGCTCCCCAGGGGACAGGGATTATACCAGACTATTGACAAGGCCAGTCCTGTCTTAACCTCCCCTCCTATGACGTCCTTGGATCGCTGCAGAGCAACCCCCCCCCCCCCCCGCTCCGGAGCTTTAACGAAGGAATGGCAGCGTTGGACCCAACAGTGTCCCCTTCCCCCCCCCCCCGCGTTTTGCCGGAGTCAGGACTGCAGGAGCCTCGCTTTGCATTTAAACAGGTGCCTTCAGCAACAACCCCCCCCCCCCCCCATGCCCGTTGATGAAAGACAGCGGCGGCCACGAAGAGGAGCAGTGGGAGAAGAGTTGTGGATCAACACTGACTTCATACCGGGGGTAGCATTGCTGGAGGGACAAGCTTCCAGCTCATACGGCGGGAGGTCTGGGCGTGGGAAGAGGTGGTGGAGACAACGCAGGTCCCATTTCAGGTCCAACCCCCCCAGCCGCCCTGAAGTGACAGAGGATGGGCTTCTCAGCAAGAGCTGCCCTTGAGCCTCGGCAGAGCGGTGCCGGCTCTGAGTCCAGGAAATCCGGGGCAAGATCAACAAAGGGCAGTTTTGCCTCCTACTGTAAAGTTTGAGTGAATAATCTCACACGAGGTTTAACATCACTGCGAGTGAAAGGCTGCAGCAATGGGCGGACAACTGCCTGACACTCTACCACCGTAGAGCGCTAGACCCTTAACCGGAGCGCGCTGAACTGGTTTTTGCCTTTTGAACGATAACCCTTGTTCCCCCAAGGAAATGCCATTTGAAACGGAGCTTCTGTTTCCTCCCCCGGGGAGCTTTTCATCCACAACAACACAGAAAAGAAACAAACTCGTTTTATTATAACGTATGGAAAAATAGCAGAAAATCATATTTCAGAAGAAAGCACAAAGTGAATATTTTAAAGGCAAATTATTATCTAGGCAGCTGGCGTAAGAATACTTGTGATAAGAAATCAGGACTTTAACAAAGAACATAAAGTTGACTGCACAGAAAGAGTAGTTACACTTACTCGAATACAGAATTTCAGATTCAATAGCTGATACATAAGTAATAAGATCTAAGAGTTTGTGGCTATGTGCTATTTTAAAAAGAAAGACAATTGATTCATCATGTTCCCTACGAAGAACCCGTTAGGAGTCAGTGCACTTTTCTTCCTCTTGAATCCTGTAGCTTGTCAATTTCCTACGATCACATCTGAGATGCTCTTTCTAGGCTTTTTGCTGCATCTTTTAGTTTTCCAACTAAATCCTAAAAGAGGAAGTACTTCATTTTAGAATATATTTTGCAACAAACTGTCTATTAATAGAGACAAATACATAGTAGTTTTAGATACTCAAAATGGGAATAGCAGCACTTGCCTCAAATATTTTTATATTCGATACAAAGTATTTAAATGCCAATTAAAGCAATAACTTTTAATATACTTCAATGTTTAAAGTGTTCCACATATATCTGCAAAAAATAGCGTTTTACACGAATCCTTTACTAACATATTAAAGTGCATTAACATTAATATCAGTGTCTTCACAGTTAACCTTAAAATATACTTATCACAATAGCCATACGCAAATATCCAATATTTTGAAAATATTTAATGTCCATTTTTATGCCAACACAATCCCGAAGTCAAAGCATGTCAAATTTAATTCACTCAGCAAAACCTAAACCTAACCAAAATATATGTTTGAAGGTAAAACAAAGCTAAACATTTCACTTGAATTTAAAATTTGTAATTGGAATATCTTTGCATCCCTCCATCCCCACAGTCTTTCAGATTTCCCCTAATATTTTTCGGTATAACAGCCCTTCAACTACTTATTTACATGCTTAATTGCTGAGCAGAAATCAGCGTATATTTCAATTCATTACTTCCTCTTTAGGTGCAATTAGCACCGATTAAAACTCTCCAGTTTATACCCTTTAATCAATCATGCAGTGGTTATCCAAATACCATACCATTTTCTCCTTTATATTTTCTCTGTACCACAGGAGATTAAAGTTGTAGAAAACGGATGGATTTCCTTTCAGATTAGCATTACATTTATAAGAAATATTTTCCATCCGTTTATAAAGCCATGCCAAACAAAAGAGTATTTCCCACGTAACTAACTTCGTGTATCTGGGTAGCTTCACATCAGAAGTAGAGATACAATAAAATATTGCATTTAATATGTTTTTACAAAAGGCATTCTTCCCAATCCCATATATTTTTGAACGGTTTACAACTTTGCAGTTCATTGACACCCGATCAAAATTCACAGCGCTGGAGTTAAATACAGAAATAGTGATGATATAAGAAAATACCTGTAATTGTTCCATAGTGCAACTAAAACTAACGTCAGGGTGTGATCTTGAGTCGCTGTTCTGAAGGAAAAGAATAACACCTGTTTAATTAAAATGTGTCTTGATCCTGGAGTGGTCTTTTATCCACTTATAGTGGGAAAAGTAATGTACAGTACCTCCACATTTAAGGTCACCAAATAGGCAGGTCGATAAGTTTTATGAAGTTGGTTGGTCTAAAGTGATAACAAAACACACAGGAAAGTCAGACATTACCACAGAAAAGGAAATCAAATCAAAATTTCCTAATGTGGTAAGATTACCTTGATTTGATATTCCAGGCGCCAAGAAACATCGGTTATGTGCTGAGGACATCTGCCTATACTGAAAGATACAATGGTTATGTGCACCCTACCCTAAAAGTAAAGGTCAGCTTTTCAAGGCTTTTGGTCAACAAAAGCTAAGAAGTTTTTACGATTTTCTCAAATGATTGTTCAAAAGTTCACAACTTTATTTAAAGAAGAGAGTGTTAAATGGGGAAAGGAACGTTAATATTTTGTTTACATTTGTGTTCAAAAGTATTAAACACAATTGAACGATTTTTGTGACTTTGATAATTTAAATAGCTCATTATAATTCCCTCCTAATATATTTGGGTTTTTTTGTTTGCTTGTTTAAATAGTATCTACAACTGAAAAATGACTTCTGTTTACAGAATAACCTACCTTCCCAATATGATTTCCAACGTATCTTTATGTTTCTGAAAAAAGGAAAACATGTATTTGCCAACTTCTACTGAATGAATAATTATAAAAGGGAAATATAGTTTAAAATTGACTTAAAACCTGATATTCGGTGCAAAATTGCTCTATTCTCTCTCTATCAAATTTACAGTCTTCTAGATATGTGCTAGAGAGAGAGAAAAACAGAAGTGTATTAGTCCTTGAATAGAAATTAGCAGGATCATTTAAAGTAACAGCCACAAGAAAAATAGGGTGGCTTCAAAATACCTTATAGTCGATTTGTCGGCTTTGTGTTTTCCAGCCTCCAGTATACAAGTTGCAGCTGCTGCATGGCAATGTTTTAATACTGTTGGGTCAATATGTTTCAAGACTGGGTGATCTAAAATAAATGAATTACTGATGATCTACTTGTTCCTGAAGCCTGAAAACAACTTAAAAGGGCGCTTCTTCCTTTTTAAAATGAACTGTTCTAAGAAGTCAGAAAGTAAAATGCTTCGTAATTTAGAGGGTGTCAGGAAACTAAATATGTAGGCAATCTGTTAAATCCAGCACACAAGTCAGGTATTTTCATATTATGAAAATCATTGCTAATACGTTAGCTTCAATAATAAGTGGGTACATGGATCTCCCCTTAATCCATTACGAATCTTACGTATCATAGGGAAACCCTTAATTTCCCATCACCCACTCGCAAGCATTTCTCAGAGGCTTATCCCCAGAGACATGTCATTAGAATCTCACCTCGATTACACCCGTGTAAATTACTCCGGATTTACACCGGTATAACCGAGATCAGAATCCGGCTCATAAAATAAAAAAGAACATAAATACAAAGGTTCCACTTATTTTCTGAGTAGGTTAACTTTTTTCTCCTAATCTCCCCTTCCATCCAGCCCCTCCCCCATTTTATTCAGTTCATTTCTGGAATGACATTCAATGATCCAATTAAGAATAATGTAAATGATAACTAATTGCACGGATTTGCTGTGATTGTCATAGGAAGAAACATCCCACAGGCAAAACAAAACAAAGCAAACAAAACTTTTGTTCGTGACCCAGGAGGACACACAGACACAAATAGGCGGATACCTTCGTTTTAATTGCTATATACATCACACAATTAAACACTCAGGCACTCGCGTCTAGTGTAAACACCCCTCCGAATAACAAGTTACTTCGGAACTGTCTGCAGATTAAATTTCACCAAAAGACGGATTAACCCCTCCCCCAAGTAAACTAGAATTTTGCTCAACAATTACTGTTTGAGCTACAATCACCCCCAAAGTGATTTGCATTCTCAAATAAACATTTTGGACTATATTGCAGCCACTAGCCGAAGAATTAAAACAAATCCTGTTGTTTCACCCTACTGCTGTGCGAAGCTGCATGTCAGATGTCAACACACGATGACTTTGCATGGGAATTACTGACCAGGCAACAGATTTTTATTACCCCAGCTGCACTGAAAATAAATGAAGCGGGGAATTAAAAATACATATGAGGGACATCGACTAAAGACGAGAACTGCAGCTGCCAAAACCAAACTGGACCCACTGCCACATACAAATTTGACCCATGACATCTTCATTTTAACCTCTCCCGTTGGCAAATATAGGTACCGTAACCTCCCTATAGAGCTGTTTCGAATAACCAGCCAGGACAAAAAGGAAGAAGTCACCCGACTGTCCCAAACAGCCACGGTCCTGTCGTGTAACTGGGGCTTGCCATCTCTTTTAGGCCACAAGCGAGAAATGCACAGTTATTTCTGCAGGGAAATAACAAACATGGGGGAAGAACACTACGTGGGCAAGCGATGACACTGGCGTTTGTCTTGCGTGGTGCAGGTGGCATAGCCTGCGTTACAGTACAGGGATCTAGGGGTCTGGCTCTAGCTACAATTAGCTGCAAACACCAGGCACAATAACGTAGCAGACGATAAAAATAGATCAGTTTTCCTGTCTCTCTCCAGCTCCCCGAAAGACACTGCCGGGCTCGGTTCATCTCCCGGCTCTTCCTCGAGAAGCAACGCTTACCTAAAGCTCCCTGGTCCGCCTGGGCGTTAAGCAGGCTCTGGAAAGCCGTCTGGAGCAGAACCGTGTAGGCGCTGGGAGAAAAGCAGCCAGGATCGGCTAGGAGCTGCAAGCCGCTCTGCACATACTCCGACAGCTCCATTGTGAGCGCTGTGACCTTCGACATGCGGCCCACGTGACACCCAGGCTCAGCTGATCGCGCAGCTTCAGAGGAGCTCGAGCGGCGGCGGCGGGTTGTTACAGCCCAGTCCCGAAAGCGAGAGGAGTTGCTGCTGCTGGAAGCTAGGCACCCGCTCTGCCGAGCTAGGCACCACACATAAGTGCTTTTGTATTTAACCCCCCGCTCCCCCTCCATGTCTCCTTTATCGGGGTAGGAGCAAAGCCAGTTTCTAACTAAAAATAATCACATGGACAGCCATGAGTTTTACACACGTTTGGTGTTGACCCCCCCCTCCTTTTTGCAGTGTAAATACCACCGCTGATTTATTTGTAGGGAACAGCCAAGGAAATACCATGCACACACTGTAAACTGGCTTTACCCTGGCTCTGAACTTTCAATAACTTTCCAGCCCCAGGGAATGCATTTTTTCTCCTCTTTTCTGCTATATATCTTACTATGGCTTACTTTTCACCAATGATAATGTATTACATGTTCTTTACGTCAATGTGCCGCTTCCAGACCTTTGTTTGCCTCTCTTTCCTCTAAGAATTGCACAAACAAATTGCTGAATAACTCTACTGGTATCTTGTCGATGGACAACTATGGGGAGGGGGCATTGAAATGGTCTATAATAATAATTATTAATAATGTATTATTATATAATATTTTTAAAGCTGGACTGGTAGATGTATGTTTTATATTTTGACCTGATCCGTTCTCAAGTGCTGTGGAAATCTGAATCTGTCTGATTTAGTATTTGTTCTTCCATTATGCAATACAATAACAGGCCCTGATCTTGAAAACACTTATTCACATGCTTAACTTTACATACTATTAGTCCCAGAAGTATTTGTAGGATTGGGGCCTTCATGTTTCTTTTGTACATAGAGACATTTTGCAATATGTATACCTATAAAATGACAAAAATGTTATGGTTGAGAGTTTACCTACACAAAAGTCAGGGAACTTTAGATCTAGACCACCAAGGCTTTAAATTTAAATCAGTGGAGGCTAGAAGACTAAATACCTTTGTGGATTTAAGCCTTAGTGCTATGATTCCCACAGCAAATATAACTCAGCTCTTTTTCATATATGTAGAATTTTCTATTAATATATAACAATATATTTATACTTTAAATATATTAATTATATAATGTTGCTGTGGGAACACTAACCTTGAATTTTGTGAGTAATTTGTGTGTTTAAAATCTTATGTGTAACATTCTGTTAATGTACTTTTTGTATGTCTTTAAAAAATACAAAAAAGAGTTTATGTGCATTTACTTAAGTTAGATCCAAATGATCACACATTAACACAAATACACTGTTTGCTTAAATGTGTAATTATTAAAATAAGTACTAAGTGATTGTATGTCAATGGGCATATTCAGATATATGCACACAGTTTGTGTTTATCTGGATTATTGCACTGTGGGCTCAGCCCTGCTCCTATCTGAAGTCCATGACAAATCTTCCAATGACTTCATTGTGTGAAGGATCTGGCCCTTGAAACAGTAAGGAAAATGATGTATTGTAGTACAACTATTTTAACTCATTAATACTTTTATTTCTTTTCTTTTTTCCCAAATTTTCTAAAGCATAACTTTTCAAATTAAATTGGTTTAGAGTAATATAAGTGTGAAAAAAGTGCAGCCTAAAAATTTAATAAACATGACAAACTTTTATCTGAATCTTGCTGGATGGAATTTTACCAAGATTTCCCGGTAAGACATATTTGGGTTAATGAAGTACCCAGAGATATGTCAAAACAAATGGTAAGTTTTGCTAAGCTATAAGCAACTGAAATAGGGGCTTAGAAGCAAAATGCTTCTATAACTACAACAATATTATCACTATAGCAATAATATAATATACATTCTCACATATAGAAAACACTGGTGTAGATAGATGCCACCTGATAAATAGCATTATTTTGATTGATGACCCTGTATGTGTTAATATATCCCTAAAATACAAGGTGTTGACATAATATGTTATATAAGCCCTTTATATTTTGTTAACCTGTTATTTAAATGCTGTGTTTTAAGATTAACGGTCTATAATGCGTAATAAGGCCCTTTGATGGGATATATTTGTGAGTCAGCTAAGGACCAAATCAGGTGATTGACTCTCATCTGACATTCTCAGTGTAAAAGGCCTTATTGTCATTATAATATATGAATTCTGATGTATAAAAATAAAATGACAATCCTTGAATAAAAACTAAAACAATTTAAAATATTTTTAGACATGGTACTTGTCCAGCGTACCTGAATGTTCTTAGCTATTTCACGTGTAACCTAGTATTCCTGACTCATGCAAAACTCCCACTAAAGACTAGGAGAATTTTTATTAAAGGAACACCATCAATTTAAAATCTAGGTAATTTTACAAAATGATTTAAAAGTAGACACCTGCCCCTGAGTGTCCCTGTCTATTTTTGTGATTTTAAAATTCTATTTTCCTATTTTTAAAAATATTTCTCTCTCCCCTGTTGCTATGTTAAAGACCTACACAAATGACAGTGGGAACAGTGAAACTGTCTGTCTATCTACATTCTGCTGCCAAATGCATAAAGTAAAAAAATATTTTTCTCTAATTTGTTTCAGCTTTACTCATGCTAGATCTTACTTGTAAGAATAGCAGATAAAGTATACCTACTGGTATATTAATATGAAATGTAATAATTAAAATCAACACAATTGTTACATAAATTGAGACTTCCATTTTGCTCATCTGCTGAAGTATGTTGCTATCACTTTTTGTTTGCAGATTGATGACAGGGCTTTCAGCAGATTGGACTTCTGCTGGGAAACAGCAGTGAAAAGACAGTTTTAATTGGGAGTTACGAGAACCATTTATAGTTATCAAGGTAATTAAACAATAGCTTATTATCTTTAAAAACTTTTAAAATTTTCATATCAGTATCTATCTCTCTGTTTAGTGATAGCTGGATAGATAGATACCTAAATGGCCTGATCCTGCAGCTGAAGCCAATGAGAATTTTTCCTGAGTAGGAATTGCAGGATTAGGTTTTATAGATTTAGAATTACTATAATTTTCCTTTCAAGAAGACAGTCTCATTGTGTAGGCTTAATGACATTCTTTAATGTTACTCTACGATACATTTTTATGTTTCTTAATTTAAAAAAGGAAAAGAAATGGTCTAAGAGTCTGTATATAACTGTTCACAGTGGCACAGCCTATAATGTAAATGGGTAAGAAGAATAGCATTTAGTTCCCATTTTCCTTGTACTATGGGCTATTTTGTCAAGCTATTGTATAAACAGAGTTTGTGTACTTAAGGCCCAGTCACCTTCCTAATTAGGGGTGGGGGAAGCACCCTGTGATTGCAGAATCAAGCACTTAAAATATAATGTATTGTATACATACCATACTAGGCTTCAAGATAATATATTCGTACTATTAGAAAATAAAAATTAGAAATCTGCTATGTATTTTGAAGCAATATTTCTGTTTTGACACATTGACAACAAAGTGAAAGTCACCGGAGCTATGATCTTTGAAGCCTGGGCAGACAGGGATCTTGGTCAGTTTCCTTTTGCAATAGTGAAAGACCACAGAAAGAAGGGGAGAGAAAATAAGGCTCTCTGTGCAGCTGTGTCATATAATAATAGTATATAGTGACTGTTTTACACACCTATGACAGAGACTATATAAAATGGAGGAGAGAGGAGATAACAAAATGGAGGATAGGACAGAAATATGAACATAGAGTTACAGAGGAAAAGAGATCACAGCTATAAAATAAAGAATAATTACTGAAAGAAAGATTTTGAAATACACATAAACAGCACAAAAGCCTATTACAGAAATTCATACTCTAGAGTTTTCTTTACATTTACAACATTTTAAAAACTAAATGATAATTAACAATGTATTTCCTTAAATGCCTGAAATTCAATCATTGCAAATATCATATTTTAATTTAATCCCAATATCCCAGTCTTTTGTCTTTTCAGATAGGAGGTCAAGTTGATTCACAAATTTGTCAGGTAAATATAAGTGTTATTTTGTTGCTCTCGCATACTCTTTTTGTGTGTGTGTGTGTATGTGTATACATATACACACACACTAAAAAATCTATTGATTATATTTTCCAAAAGAAAACTAAACTGAATATTAAAAACAGTACAAAGTAAATACATTAAGATTAGAACAATAAGTAATCAGTCACACTAACTGCCACAACTCATTGTCTATTTTTTTCAGCTATAAAGAATTCATTAAAACTTAAACATTGCAATAATATTCAAAACTGAATGATAAATAATTTAGGTTTCCTAAAATAGTTATTCATGAAGTGTACAAAGTTGGACCAAAATCATAGGCTCTAGCTTTGCATCTTGTCTTCTACATAGTCTTCTCCAGTGGAAAAGAAGATGTGATGACCTAGGAAGATATCGTGCCATTGATATTATACAAAACCGTTACTGACATAAATGAGAGTTTCATCCAGAGATTGACTGAATGGAATTTTGACAGGGTAAGGGGTAAAGAACAGTGCCCAGTAATTATCTAACACTGAGTTTATTCAGCATGTGCAAATAATTCTGATTTTAAAATACAGTTTAGGATCCTAACCTTTCTTTTAGGTAATTACTGAGGTTTTCCTTATACAAAGCATATTTTATTAGAAAAAATACTTGAAACAGATTATAAGAGAAAAAGAAAAACAGTAAGGAATAATTAAATAGTAACCATGAAACATAACTTTCATTTGGTACATATCTAAAGAGAAACCCAGGACAAATATATAGGCCCTGTTTGCTTTCTTAGCTCAATCACTGTTGTAATAATGATGATTGAAATGATAGACTAAAAGAACGTACACACAAAAATGGCCCAGGAACATTTCTCCCATCTTCATTCGCAGAAAACAAAATACTGCCCTGAACCACGCCATGATCAGATTGTGCTGTTGATAAGGCTCTTGTAGGTATTTTTTTCATCAGGTGTAAGTGTAGAACTAGTCACAATATATTTTCTAAATATAATTTTGCAGCTTTTCTGGCACTTTTGGGATAAGTATTGAATACAATACATTGTCTGGTTGTAGAAAGGGCCTCTCCAACAAAACATGCCTAAAAGTGGCCATAGATAGTGCTGATCAATAATGTAACAAATCAATTTTAAAGTGAAATATATCAAAGATATTAAGGATGTATTATATGCTTTCTGTAACCTGTGACAAAAACAATTGCAGCTTAGTTTATTTCTGATCATGTTTCAAAATTCCTCATTCCAATTTTACAGTGAAAACTAATGTTTCCAGTTCTGTAATCTTTCTGGATTAAGTGGGTTTGGAGTTAAAAACAAAAATGAAAAAGAAGCATTATGTATTTACTATTAATTAACTTCATTTTGACTTAGTCACAAATTACTTCTATTTGTGAAGGAATAAAGTTGAATCTAGATCTTTTTTTTTTCCACTCTCCCTTGGCAAATGGGAACAGTTCCATATGCCCAGAGAACAAAATCTAAAAATCTTTATGAAGGTCTATATTCTGCATATCCTAATTATCCACTTTTTAAATCTTGACATCTTAGTCATTTAATTTTTTTTCTTTTAATAAATATTCAGAGGCAGAAGTAGTCTGGGTAATTACGCTCTTTCAAAGAATCAAAGCCAGTTCTCAATTATAACAATACAAGCACGTGTTTTAAAGCATAAAGTTTCTACATATCCCCCTCATTTTACTTAAAAATGTCAAATCAGTTTAAACCAAATTTCACTATAAAATTGATTTGAGGCTGAGATCTCATATGTCGAACATTGGCACAGAAATAACTTATAAGCCTGAGCTTCTATAAAAGGGGTTATTTATTAAAATAATATAAGACTTGTATAGCTGTTTTAGCAGATACCATTATAATGCATAATATAATAAATCTCATATAATAGTAGTTCTGCCTTTTTGTGAGTTTCAGCATAATTTTTGTCTTGCTAATAAGATTAATTACAATGTATTGTATTCTCAGCTTCTCACTTTCTAACACACAAACAATGTAGGCTATGTAGACATTTGATATTTCTTCAAGATAAAATTCTAGCATATCTGACCAGATTTCTTGAGATTTATAAACTAGACCTATATAAAGGGTGAAAATCTTTAGCAGTGAACAGAGAAGCACAAAAAGTAAACCCTGCTGCTTCAGCAGAAGTGCTGATTTAGTTTTATGTAAATTTTAGCCTTATATCGCAAATAAACATCATTTGAAATACTTACAAAGTATGATACAAAATAAATCTTTCTGGGTTTTCATATTTTTATTCTGTATTTATGGACAAAATACATTTCATTGCAGCTGACTTGAATACTAACATTTTTGCTACCATTCAAATCACAATACCAAAATGATTTATAGACATGTAAAAGTTATGTATATAATTTATGCTTCCCAAAAAGGTTCAAACACAGACATGCATTTAGTACAGTGAGAAATTGTCCTCCACCTTTCAATTCTATATGCTTTAGTTTTACTGAAAAGAATCTCATTTTCCAAGTATTTTTAGAGAGCAAACCAAATATATTTTAAGACATGTCAGTGTTTTAAAACAGTCTTATTTTACCTGTTTATATCTCCTTGTTGCAAAGATCACAGCTTCACCGTTGGAAGCCTATATAGAGAATATTATGTTCTGTGAATATTATTGTCACCATGCATTCACAGTCTGTCACATTAATAGTAGGCAGTATATAGAAGAGCAAAAAAGGAGTAATTTTTGTAAAATGGCATTCAGCAAATGTAAGTTATAAAATAGATAAGCCTCAAAAAAAATTAAGGCAACATGCTTTTAGATATCACTTTGTCTCCAGGTGCTTAATATCAGGCCAATAAAATCTGATTTAGTGTGAGGCCAAATTGATAAAATAATTTAATGTTTTTGTAACAAGCAGAAAAATGTTTTTCTTAGCTCTGTATCTAGTTAGCTTCTTATCAAGGAAGATAGATACTCAAAATATAAACAGTTATCTATAATCTGACTTTTACAGAGATTTTTCTATGGTAGTTTTACTTCTATTCACATGAAAGATTCAGCAGTTGCAAGCAGCAAAAGTATTTGTACAAGAGCCACAAAGATAGTGTGTAGACTGTAAAAATGATGGGAAAGTAACAAATGCAGCGAGTGCCAGAATGAAACAATATTGTATTTTTGTCGAATTAAAATTGTTGAAATTTGCAGAAGGGGGGGAGGGTTCTTGAAAATATTTCAATCTGTCAATGGCCCAAAATGGTGCTTACATACCAAAATGATAGATACCTTAGAAACAGATACGGTAGATAAATAAAATTCTGTGGTCCTCATACAGCAAAATTTCCTGTTACAGTTAGTGGGGAATACCTGAGCAATTTTTATAAAATGTAAAGATTTCAGATTATTTAAATCAGTGCAGCTTCCTGGAATTACTGGAGTGACACCAGTTTACAACTATTGAAATGCTCACCCATATAGATTATCTCAAAAGGGATGTCAGCTACCATAAAAGATACAGTACTTGCATATCCTAAAGCAAATATAGTTTGAATAGCGTATTGATGTTTTCTTGAAATGCATTAACCTGAGCAATGTGTTCAAAATTGGGTGAATTTATGTATGGTGTCAAATTATTTTGGTTTGATCATATCAGCAATTACATATTGCATTGATCACTTTTAATCATCTGTGAAACTAGAATAGAGTATGAAAGTTAATCTTAAGGAGTACTGACAACTTGGGAGCTCTATTTTGCTCCTATTGGTTTCAGTGAGGGAAGCATCAGGCCCTTGCATTGAAAAAATTCTATGCATCAAACAATTCACAGATTGTGTGAAGGAAATGTGTTAGATTTCTTAGAGTTACATCACATATTTCAATGCCTAGGATTTCTGACATAACTATTGAACTCATGCCGTCAGATCCTGCAGACTCTTAAGCAATTCAATCCAAGCCTATTCATGTGCTGAAAATGATGCCTGTGTTTAGGTGTTTGCAGGTTCAGTGTCATAGTTCTTAGATTAAAATTCTACCCTATATAAACCAATATTTTCAGAAGGATATAGACTAACAATTTATAACATCCTGATCATTTCTTTATTTTTTTGGCTCAATTCATAAAGGAAGAAAGATGCCAATTCCTAGAATTTTGAGCAGTAATCAGTGAGATCTGGATTATCTCACTTATTGGCTACACATACTGGATCTGATCCTGCAACAATTACAAAAATAAGCCTTAGACAACTAGTACCATTGAAATCGATGGAATTTTGCCAGGGTAAGGAGTAAAGGATAGTGTCCACTGATTATGTAACACTGAGTTTATTCAGCATGTACAAATAATTCTGATTTCAAAATACAGTTTAGGATCCTGCCTATTATTAGATGACATTTACATGATGGTCAATGTGGGAAAGTAGAGAAAAACCCCTATGCTGATCCTAAATGTAATAATTTAGCAATGCCACATAAAAATACCAGTATTCATGTACTCTCTGTTTCATGCAAGATTTATTTGTTTATAAGAGAAAATTACAATGGTTCGTTGGTGAATTAGATCAATAAGCAGTGGTGTAGTGATAGGGGAAGGTTATTTTACTCTCGGGGATTTTGGCATCCTAGCACCACATTTGAATCAATAGAAATCATCAGATACCCTAATCTCGCTTTACCAAATAGCATTAGGCCTGGGGTGATGGAAAAAAATGGAAGGAGAGTCTGGGAAACTACTGTTTTTGCATGCAGTTATACACTGTAGAATATGATGGTGTTGGTACCTATGTGGATGTTACCTGCATATGAGCTTACCTGTGTGTACACTAATTATAATGTTCTCATAAAATTGGTATTAACACTATGGTAATATAAGGCTTGATCCTGAGGTCCTTGATCAGTCAAAACTTCCATTGAATTTCAAAGAGAACGTTGCCTGAGAAGGGACTTAAAGATTTGGCCCATATTGCTGAAAATATTTTTGCAGTTTTGTCAGTACTCTGTCAAAATGAATACTAACAAGAGCCACAAAGCAAAAGAATGTTATTACACCAAAAACATAAATGTTAGGAACCTATCTTGTGATTTCATATATTAATTAATATAAAGCAATGTGCATGTAATAATGATGATGATGAAAAAGCAAAGCTAGATTTACAAAAGAATCCCAAGGATCCAAAGATATGAAGGAATGTGAGGTTCCTATAGTTTGGATATAAAGTAATTTGGAGGTGTGTGGGGGGAGTATTTTTGTCTTATTTTGTTGTGTTGTGTTTTGTTTTATAGTACAGATTGCGGATGATTTTTTTAAAATTAATTCATCATTGAAATATAAGGCCTAAATCTGCATTGCTTGCACATCCCAAATTCCTACTGACTCCAGAGGGAGTTTTAGGTGAATACACATTGCAAAATCAGGATTTAGGAAGCTGAGAAGTGGGGTCTTCTAAAATAACACTGTCTTTTTCAACAATATGGGTTTTTTGCTATCATTTTATTTAGTATTTGTCAATGTGCACATGTGAAAGGTTTGAAATAATAAACAGTGTTTTTATGCATATGGTTTAATCAACAATTTGTAAATGCTATACCCTGAAAGTGTAGTTTATCTTTTATATGAATATAAGTATTGAAAGTATGCCCTGAAAAGGTAGTTTATCTTGTGCAGAATTTTCTTATTTTAAAAATCATCTGTCAGTCCTTTGTTTAAATGGGGAAATTACGTATTAGAAGCATCTTTTCTCTTGACAAAAGGTTTAATATCTTATGCCATTTGTTCAAAATGAAAATTAGATACTCCTTGTATTCCAATATTTTCACCCATATCACAGCATTGCAGTGTCTTAAGCATATAGTAGCTGTATAAGATCAATGTATATGTTCATTGGCAGAGTAATTGACCTTCTCAGTCAGAAATCCTGTTCTCAATACCTACATGTAATGCACATCCATAGAGCCAAATCCTGAGGTCCTTATGCAGTTTTTACTCTGGCAGGCTTCCACAGAAGTCAATGAGAGGCGACCTGAGTGAAAACTGAGTAACAATGTCAAGATCTGACCCATTGCCTCTTGGTTGCCAATCCCCAGGCCTCTCAGTTCGCCTGGCTACTACCCACTCACTTGTGAGTTGGACCGTTGCCCTAATATAGGTGCCAGGCAATAACAGCTCATGTGGTCAGCCTGTGTAACAATGCAAATGTGATTTCTTCAGCAGAAAGTATGGGCACAGTATTCAGTACAACTGGGCACTACATGTCTTCCTTCACTTGATTACATTTTTTGTAATGAATGTTGTTAGGAAAAGAGGTCCTGGAACCAGGGAGGAAAGAAAACGATGCAATTACTGGTACTTGATGGTTCCAAAATTACAAATAGCTCAGGAGCAGGTGCCTTGGGAACCCATGGGGGCCAGCTGAGAGGTGTCAAAATGTGCCTAGCGTGAGCAAACAGCAGAGGAGACAATGTCACTAAGGGGCTAACTGAACCACAAAGGAGTAACTCGAGGGGAACTCCAGAAACGCACTATGCATTGCCCTAACAAGTGGGTAACACATGCCAAAGAGGCACACCCCTGAGTGTCAGCACCAGAGTGTGTGGATGATGCCCTTTCATGTGGGGCAAAGGAAAACAAAATATTTCCATGGTCTTGAGCCTGGGAAATGCCCATAGTTATGCTGAAAATAGTCGAATCAGAAAAGAGACGATTGTCTGTCACTCGTCTCATTCAGCCTGTGAATTGAAGTAGATCACTTGAAACGTCATGACCCTGCATTTGTAAATGCCTAATTGCAAAGTGTAGGCAGGTAGGAAGAAGATTATGATCCCTTTTGCAGTGCCTGTAAAACTAATGCCCATAGGCCACACTTGTCCCTTGACCTTGCTAAATGTTGCCCATGTGCTGGAGGGAGTACAAGCAACTTTTTGAACACATTCCCTTCCCAGGTGCTTTTACTTCACTATGCCACTGTTGGTAGTTTTCAAGAACATGAGAGTACAAGTGACTTCATCATGTGTGCTTTAAAGCTAACAGAGGTACAGCAGCTAACAAGCACATGGAGGTGGAAAAGGAGCATCAGAATCAAAAATATTTTCCACTGCTTGTGCTCTGTGTTCATGTATTCAGTGAAAACACATGGGAAGCAGAATAGCAAAGCAAGAGCAGGATATAAAAAAGAAAGAGAGGACAGGAACAGGAAGAAAAGGGGAGAGAGACACAGCCAGAGAGGAGCAAGGAGGAAGAGGAACAAAAGACTGATTATTCAGGAGACAAAGGAAAAGGAGAGTGTGAGTGCTCGAAGGAGACATATTGAATGAAAAATGAGAAAAACTAAGATAGACAAGTAAGAGAGAAAGCAGGAAAGGGAGAGGACAGGGATTGAAACGCAGAAGAAAGCTATACACAGAACATGACAGCAGAAAAGGGTAAAACATCATAGGTGTGCATAGGTTTTATTTTAGCTTTTAATGGTGTGTTTTGTTTTTAATAAAGCTAGGAAATTGGTGTTTTGGACATTCTCTGTTGCTGTTTCTCCCTTCTTTGGTCTCTAGCTACTGATTCTTTGTTTCTGCTGCTGCCTTCTGTCTCAGTCTATCTTCTGTTCCCCCCAGCCCCCCTTTTCCTTCTCTATCTCTCTTTCTTTCAATGACAGTGAATGGGGATGTAGCCCATGGTGTGTGAACAGGGCCAAAATGTTCTCTAACCTGCAAGTAAGGAAGTTGTTATTCTTTTACTATTGTCTCTGAGAAGGCGCAGTTGAGACAGCTTGAAGCCATCAGTGTCTATCTGAATTAGCATATGGGATCAGTCTGACTTTTGCTCCATGCTAGGCAGGGGATGTGGGCAAAGCCTTGATTTCAAGGAGCTTTACAAGGAACAAATGCTGAGAAATTTTGAACTTTAGTTAATGAAACCCAAGAGAAAGTGCTGAGGCAAAACAAAACAATGAAAAACAACAAGAAGAAGATAAAGATAAACCTCTTAGCCTTACCCCTTGATTTCCCTGAATTTCACCTTTTGTGTGTGCATCATTTAGATTGCAAACTTTTCCTGGCAAGACTGCTATTTTTGTGCACTATATAGCTTTGAGCATGTTGTTGGGGCTAAACACACAATAACATTTTATTTATATATATTGATTATTAAAACAACTTTTCTCCTTAATAGAAAGTCCTTGGCTTTGAACCCCAGAGTGTTGACAAACCATGGAAGGGGCAGTAATGAGGCTAATGATCCATAGGCTGCACTGATTGTGGGAGTTTCCCCACCCTGCGATATGGGTCTGCTAGTGCCAAAGAAGTTATTCTGGCCCTTCGGCTGGAGTCACAGTTGTAGAACCACATCACAGCCTAGGAGGCAGATTTCTTGTCCTGCTCCCAAGCACCCAGGCCAGTTATTTAGTGGGGAGAGGAAGAGGATTTGAGCCATAATAACAACTTCCTGCTAACAAAATTTCATCAGGATTTTGGGCATGTGGATAAAAACAAACACAAAGAGTTTATGTACAGTTTAGGAGATTAACATATTTGATTATGTAGCTGTTTCAGTCTATATTGTCATAAAATGACAGTACTTTAACAAATGAGGCAGAATTCAGAATATAGTGTCATAGATCCAAGAGAGCTGCTCCTTTATAATACAGTTTAAGAAATAGATGGCTCGCCAATATAGCTGAACACCTGATTGACTCTAAAAGGCTCCTTTTATCAGGAAGATAATATAAATTTTCAAATGTAAAAATTTGCAAAGTACCTATTTACCTAATCTATTATGTATTACAGTCTGCTAGACAAATCTTATCAGCCAAATTCTCTGCTGGTATAAATGGGTCAGCTTCAATGAAGTCTGTGGAGTTGTGCCAATTTGCGCCAGCAAAGAGTGTAGCTCCATCTCTTTAAAATCACCTGTTACGTATATTCTTTGGTCAGCTAGATTAGTTACTTCAATTACATAATCAACCAAATTGTATTGCTTATATTTATGTTGACCATTTTTGCATATAAACAAGCTATATAGAATTGAAACAGAGTTAAGATAAAATAGTTAACTTAAAACATCAGTAAATGAAGAAAAATACAGTACCCCCAGAATTTAGTTCATGCTGAGATCTAGGTTCATTAGTTAATGTTTGTACAGCACATGAAGATAAAAAGTGTTATATAAGTTCTAAGCACTATCTAGATTATTATGGGAAGATGGCTTCAACTTTACCTGTGAAGAGATGATGCTTCCATACTTGTTTTGTAAATATATGTTTTTTATGTGGTAGACAGATGAATAAATAATATCCTATGCTGCATCAGTCATTCAGACAAAATTCCCTTTGACATCACTGAGAGATTTGCCTAAGGGCTGCAGGATTGGGCTAATAACAATAATAACAATCAGTATTAAGGCCACATGAAGGTTATGACAATATTAACCAAAGGAAGGGAATGGAAGGTTAAAACTGAAACTCTCAACCACCCCATCCATAATTTATCGTGTTATGACTAGTTACTGCAATACCACAACAAGGCAAGTCCTGAGCTACATTTCAGCCCTTACTTTGAATTCTCTTACTTTTAAATGTCATATCATAATATTAATATTATTTTTGCCCGACAGTTTGTTTTGGGGCATTAATATTACACCAGTACAGTGATTTCCTATTTGATGGATTACAAAATGTGTTGGGTTTGGTCAGTATTTTATCACTGGTTATGAGAATAATCTCTTTGGTTTGCCTCACACAGCTATTAAATAGCTACAGAAAGATTGATTATGGTACTATAAAGTACTTCATCATTAATAATTGTAAGAGCCAGGATATAAACAGATTTCATGACTGTGTGCGTTCTTTATTAGAATATCTGAAAAAAAGATCCGTGCATCAGTTTGCTGTGGAAATTTCTGGGAAAACTGATTTCTTTGGTTTTCCAGTGCTTCATATAGCAACGTGCAGCACTGCAGTAATGAGGACTTAAGTCACAATCATATTAGTAGTAAAAGACAAACACTCAATAAAACTAAATACTGTAACAAATGGAAGAATATATATGTAGCACATAATGAGCCTGTTCTTGTCCCTATTGGAGTTAATGGGATTTTTAGTTGTTAATTTCAGTGAGAATGTGATTAATTCCATCATGTGTGCTAGTAAATTTAAATATAGAGCTTGATTTTTCACTTTTCATGTAGGCAAAACTCCTACTAAAGTCACTGAGAGTGTTCCTGAGTAGGTAATTCAGGATTGGGCCCATTGCTTATAACTTATAGCTGCTATACAGTCTTGTCTCTAGGAGTGCAGGCAGTGTCTGCACTTGGACTGCCAAATCAGATTGTGTCTGTGATCTATGTTCATTCTGCATGCTTGCGAGAATAATTTATTATGATACTGTACTTCCAAAGAATACATTCACTTCCAGACTCTCTACAGTAATACCATATGGTTGGTTCAAATAAACATTCCAAGCCAGTGCATTTTTCATCTTGGGAAAAAAAAGAAAAAGGCAATGCCAAAGCAGTTTTGTATTTATTCAATACCTACTGTCATTGCATTTGACTCCAGGTACAGAATTAATATATTTAGTAATAGTAATTACTCTCTAGGCCTGTGCATTGATTTCCATTGACTCTTACTCTTCATTTATTTTGTTGACCAGTGCCATCAAAATGAGAGGATAACTTGCTCATAGTATTAATTTTCGTGAATTATTGCACTATTCTATATAAAACTTAATTGTTTATTTTTTCATATTTTGGATACAATGTGTCTGTTTTTATCTGAAACAGAATCTGTTGCTCTTTCGTTATCTTCCTGATACGAAAATATATTGCTGCTGATGCACAAGCTTAACTAACCAAATAAATAATCAGTGTATGTCAATCTTTTGTGCACTATTAGAAATGTGTTACTTTGTATGGCTGCAGCATTTTGACTGACAGCTCATTTATTAATACTGCTTCTATAGAAAAAGCAAACGCAGCACTCTAAGGATCTTAGGCAAAATGGCCATCAAAGTCATGGGAATTTGGGAGGTGTAAAGACTGCAGGATTGTGCCTACAGTGGGCCAGAATATGCTCTCAGTTACACTCCGGCAGCCCCCATTGACTTTTGACTCCAGTGAGGTGGCACCTTTTTAAATTACAAAAAAATTACCCCCCGTATCTTTCTTTTTGATAGGGTGTCAATCTTCACTAGTTAGAAGATGGGATATAGCACAAGACTCAATACTTCTATTTTTATTTAGTTTAACTTTTGATTGAAGTAATACCCTACATCTGATACAAACCCCACAAGATACATTCATTCAAATTAATCATTCATACTGGATAATCTCAGATAATCTTGTGCATATTCATGGTTTCTGAAATAGTTTTCTAGATGGATGGACTAATTACTTAGAAAAAGTGGTACCTATATGACAGTGATTTTTATTCAAAACTAGCTTTGTTTGCTATTTCTATTTATGAGTGGGAAAAGTTGGATATTTTACTTGACATCTGCTCTCACTCCCAGTGGTATAAGTGGAGGTTTATCACTGACTTCAGGGGGAGCAAGAGTAGGTAATAGTGGTGAATTATAATGTCACATATAAAAAACATCAATGCGTATGTAGTTTTAAAATAAACACCTATATTTTTGTATTTTTTTGGTAATTTATGGATAACTGGCCAATGCATATACAAAATCTTCTTTTAATTAAGAGAGGTTATTATGGTGTCCAGTTATAAAATTATTTTATATAAATGTTAGGGTTGTAAGTCTCAGTTAACTCAAGCGAATAACTCAAAACAAATTAATTACAAGTAATCACAGTTTTAATCACACTGTTAAACAACAATAGAATACAAGTTGAAATTATTCTAAATATTTTTGGATGATTTTCTGCATTTTCAACTATACTGATTTCAATTACAACACAGAACACAAAGTGTACAGTGCTCATTTTATATTATTTTTATTACAAGTATTTGCACTGTAAAAATAAAATAAATAATATTTTTCAGTTCACCTCATACGAGTACTGTAGTGCAATCTCTTTATCATGAAAGTGCAATTTATAAATGTAGAATTTTTTTGTTACATAACTGCACTAAAAAAATAACAGCGTAAAACTTTAGCGCTTACAAGTCCACTCAGACCTACTTCTTGTTCAGCTAGTTGCTAAGACAAAAAAGTTTGTTTACATTTATGGGAGATAATGCTGCCTGCTTCTTATTTACAATGTCACCTGAAATTGAGAACATTCACATAGGCATTCACATAGCAATTTTGTAGCTGGCATTACGACGTATTTATGTGCCAGATATGCTAAACATTCGTATGCCCTTCATGCTTCCACCACTGTTCCAAAGGACATGCTTCCATGCTGATAATGGGTTCTGCTCCATACCTATCCAAAGCAGTGTGGAAGGTAGAAAACACCCAAAAATATTTAAATAAATGGTATTCTCTTATTGTTTAATGTTGCGATTAAATATGCGATTGATCGTGATTATCTTTTTAACCTTGAAATTAATTTTTTAAATAATTTGACAGCCTTAATAAACTTTACTACATTATATGCAGAATGTGGTGGGGAGGT
Source organism: Sternotherus odoratus (assembly GCA_032164245.1). Classification (NCBI taxonomy): domain Eukaryota; kingdom Metazoa; phylum Chordata; order Testudines; family Kinosternidae; genus Sternotherus; species Sternotherus odoratus. The sequence goes on along the minus strand of JAVMKO010000002.1, from coordinate 194,784,128 downwards.
TATTTGCAATGATGGAATAATTAAAATTGATATTACATTTCTAAAAATATATATGTAAATGTGTGAAAAATGCTAAATTATTACTTGAAAATAGAGTTTCTTGATGCATTGCTCATATTCTTCTTAATTTTATCTTGGATTAAAGAATAATGTTTTGTTTTGTATGCTACTGGTCCAATTTGTTAAATTGTGATGTAGGTTTGCTTCTATTTGAGATTTAGTTTATAGCAAAACTAAATAATCTCTGTTGCCACAACTGGAAGTTACTGCTATAAAACTGTAATATTATGCAGAGTATATAGAAACATTCTCTACCCAAAAATGTTATATTGAGGTTATACACAAATTTTTATTAGAAATCTCAATTTTTATTCTCTCATAAATCTCTCAAAACATGCAACTTTGTGCTGAAACTTGCTGTGGTTGGTCTGGCCCCTGTCACGGTAGCCCCTGGAATCAGTGGAAACTGACCCATATGCCATGTGATGGTATAATCTTTTGTAACCCAGACCAATGTCCTGTTATTGGAGCAACAAAATAAAGATTAGTTTCTCACAATACTCCTGTGTGTCATACTTTCATTATAATCCCAAAGGTGATTTTTTTTTAAAAAAAGAGTCAAATCAGTTTACCTGTTTTTGAGTTAACTGAACATGATAAAATAGACCTTTTTAAATACTACTAAATTAAAATCCTGCTCTCCTTACTCACATGAACTTAATGGGACTCTTCAGATGTGTCAAGCAAACAGGACTTGGCTCAGTCTGATTGCCCTTGAAAGCATGATGGCGGTGATTGATTTCCAGTGATCTGCTGTGCATCATTTATCTACCGTACCTTCTGCTGCTGAGATTTTGTTTAAAAATTCTTTTTAATAATGTGCTTAACAGTGATTCTTCTCCTCTTCCGAACTGTAAGATATATACAAAAATGACAAGCCCTGAGCATCATTTCTCTACATAGCATTCAAGGAAATAGATAACGATATATGTTTGCTGATTGTCTGAATCAGAGAAAAGGTGTTTTCTGTACATGACCACACAAACCTATAGTGTTGTATAAATACTGAAAATAGAACAAATAAAGTTGTAATAAAGTGTTCTTGTATGAGAGTCCAATAATTCAGCATTTCCGATTCAAGGTGGACTTCTTCCTGATACACGTGGATGCGGCGGACATTCATGTTTCTCCCCCCCTCAAATATTCCTTTCATGTAAGTCTCCTTTCACTGTGAAAGAGCACTGGGTTTCCCAATAGCTGATGGATAGACAATCCAGTTATTTTTGAAGAACCGGATAGATGCCTCAGATTGGATTAATATGCTATCGGTCGGATTGCGACTGGCCCTTACACAACTGACCTGATATGATAACACGCAAGGTCCAGTTTCAGAATCGGTGCCTGGGGGACCCCAAGGATTGTTCCCTCTGTGTATTCGTGAGAGATGGACATCACCTCACCTGGAGCAAGGAGAAGGCAGGGTCGTGCTGTGTCACCACTTTTGTACCACCCCAGGACAAGCAGGCTGTACCATCCTAAAGGATGATGCAGTGTGTCCACTATACCCACTCATCGGTTTGTTTGGAGAGGGATTATATCTCCTTTAGATTCCCCTAGTATAGTGTTCCATCTCCAACAAGGGCAAGTGCATCCAAAGTTCATTGTTTGGTGGCATGTTGTTAAATATTATTTTTTATGTTATTGATAAACGTATTCTTTCCTTGTGCCTGATCCTGCAGTCATTTCTCCTGCAAAACTTCCTTTGATGTCAATGGGACTGAGAACGGCAGGATCACGTCTTATCTTTTCTTTCAATTTAATACATTATTTTAAACTGAATTTTAGAAGATCTGTGTTACAACAAAATGTAAAGACAATAACTGAAATGGTTTAGTACTTCAAAATGTTGTATTGTTTCAGCTGGGTGTAATAAGACAACGAAGTCCCAGAATCTTCTCACAGACCAAATAATTGATTTATGAAACCTTGTCAATCTTGCTCTCATTTAACTCAATGGCAAAATTCCCATTATCTTCAGCAGCAGCAGCAGGATTGGATCCAGAGTTAGACCATAGCTATCAGCAAAGAAATCCAATAGTTCTTAACAGTTATTTCTGGTACACAGTCATTTGTGTCCTCTTCTTTGTGTGATACAATGGCATTTAAGATTGATGTGCAGTAGTAAAATTAAAGCAGCACAGAGTATGAGACAAATGTGCAAATAATATTAAACATACATTTCACTTTTGAAACTTGACTCTTTTATTAAAAGGTTATGAGATTATCTGTTGTAACTTTGGGACACGTCATGTTTTTAAGATAGTTGCTTTAGTGTTGCTGTGACCTTACATTAGAATAAACTTATTTTGCTCTAATAGACTGCAGCTTGACTTTACTCACACTGAAATCCATGGGGTTTTTCTTTCTCTCTGTACCATTGAGCAATGCAGAAGGTGTATCTGGTCTTTATTTAGGGGTATCTGATAGACTGATGTATTTTTGTTTCATATTATTCTATTTATAACAATAGCTTGATATTTTATTATCTAATAATAGTATATGTATCCAGTAACGTTAATGTGTAATTGTTATGTTTTATGTAAAGCAGAGGTTCCTAAGAGAGCCCTTCCCAGTGACCCTCAGAGAGCTAGACTGCTGGTTCTGAGCCCTTGATGCACCTCAGCCAGGACATCGGTAGAAGGAACTGAGCTGTTCTGAAAAAAAAACTTCCTCCTTCTTCCCCCTCCAAGAACAGCCACGCAGACTCAAACCACCCGTGTCCCCACCATGTGCCAGAGGCAAGGGAGTCAAAATAAAGGCCTTATCCCCAGGCCAAGGAGTTACTGTGAGGAAGGGAGAGGGAGAAAATAACCACGGGATTGGTGAACAACAGGACTAGACAGGAGGAAGAGAGAAATCAGACACTGGAGCAAAGGAGCTGCCTAGAAGTCTGGTGGGAGGAAGCAGTGTGGGGCTGGGTGGGAGGAAGGAGCGAGGCACCTGAGAGAAGTAAGGAGACTAGTTACAGAGGAGGTGCAGGGGCCAGAAGGGAAAAGGAACACAGAGCTGGGAGGAGCCCAGAAGCAGTCACAAGTGCACCCAAGGGAGGTAGGTGCATGTGACCTGGGGAAAGAGCTAGAAAGTGAGATCGGAGTGGAGATGGAGGAAAAAACTAGTGTCTGGGAAGAGATGCATGAGGCTGGAGGGGTCAAGCTAAGTTAAAAGGATGACAAACATACCGTGTGTGTGTAGTTGTGCGTGTTGTGCAATCACACATTGGAGCATGATTTGGCACGGAGTTAGTCCAGAAGATGATTGCTCTAACGAGTGTTTATGCTATGAACCAGTATGCATTGCTGCTGCTTTGGACCTGCTGCTCCTGCTCTTGTTGAAATCAATGGGCGTTTTGCAATTGACTACTTGGGAACAGGATCCAGCCCTTTTATGTTTACAAGAGACTCAAAAGTAGCAAAAGTACATTTGGTTCATTTGTAGTTCTTTATTAGTAAAGTAAAAAGTCTGTGAAATTCAGACCTTTTAATGTCCCTTCAGTTTAAATAGTTTTTAGAGGTTAATTATTTTAAGAATAATTTCACAAGATGTTACCCGAGGCAAATCATATAAAATTAAAACAAAGAGTCTGTCAAATTCCAAGTCTGTAGGAAGTTTTAAAATTTTTAGCCTTCTGGAATTCCTGTGGTTCACGATTTATTCTTGATATATGCCAGAAGGAAATATAAGGCATTGAAATATATACAGAAATAAATGTAATTACATTGAAATAATAATTGTAATTATTTGAAAGCAAGCACAATTCAATATCAATTTTAAATGTCAGGTAAATCATAACCAGATTAACATGATTTTAAAAAATCTGAACTTTGTAACAGAACAAGGTGTCTATATATTTTTCAATTATGAAATTTTGCATTCACCTAAGGCTTAGAATAGGAACATGTTATAAAAATAAACAAGTAACAAAGACTACAAGTTAGTGCATCAGAGATTATATCTTCAAATAATGGACAAAAGCATAGTTACTAATCCCTGAGGAACAGCTGCACTAGTTATTTGATAATTTTCTAAAAAATAACATATAGATGAAAACGTTAATATTTTTAAAAAGACATTTAAAAAGTTATCCGTATGTGCTAGTTATTTTAAGTCTTCTAAATGGTTTTATGATTAGATACCTACAATTTGCTCATATGAATGAATTATGTTCTTTTCTTTGTCTGGTAAATAGAAGTCTTGTTGGGACCAGATTTTGTTCACCTTACTAATGTAGGTAGTCTCTTAACTTTAAAAAGTTGGACTTTTTGTATGACAAACAGGATTTGGCTAGGGATTTCTGTGCTTGTTGTTAGGGCTTGACCCTGCAAACACATGTGAGTAGCTTTATTCAGATGACTAGCATCATGGAGCTCAGTTGGACTATCCATCTGAGTGAAGTTACTCAAGTGTATAAGTATTTGCAAGATTGCACCCTTAAAATGTCAGAAGACGTGTGTGACACATCTGTGCAAAGACAGTACAAATTTGAGCTGAAAAGAAAATGTACTTGTAGCGGGCCCGAATGGGCCCCCTACGAGGGGGAAAGCTCACGTGCCGGCGATCTGCCATGGACGGCGGAGCCGGCACGCCCCCGCCCCCCGCCCCAGAAGTACAATCGGCAACCCGGATGTACAAAAGGCGGGTCCGGGCGCCGAGAGGGAGGTGGGAGGCGGAAGGGGGACTCGGGACCGGCGGACTGGCTGCCCCCGGGCTCAGACCCAGAGCAGAGGGAGGGTCCTGAGGACGGGCGGGACGGACCAAGCGCCCCAGCCGCGACCTACCGCGAGGCCGGGGATGACGACCCCGGAATCCCGGAGACCGAGCCTCCCGCAACGGGAGACATTGGGGCCGAGGCCCCGATAGCTGCAGACCCCGCGGCCGCTGGAGGCGACCTAACCGGACCCCCAGCCACAGACCCCGCGACGTCCGACGACTGGCCAGGAGTTCCAGCAGCCACCTACCCGGAGGAGATAGGAATGGACTGGGCCCCCGAGGGCCAGGAGCCCTGAGGCCAGCCGCTGGAGGGGTAAGTGAACGGGCTAATTACTTCTGTGGCCGGAGCTGAGACGCCCCGACGAGAGACCTATAAGACTGTGTAACTGCTGGCTGCCGGGACAGGACAAACCCAGGCTGAAGTCAGCCGAGAGAAGACTGTGGAATTCCCAGCTGCTGGGACGGGAGAGCCAGGCTAAGGCTCAGCTAACAGACTGGGTAGTGATACGGCCGGAGCCGAGACTCCCGACCAGAAGCCTTCCCCGGCCGAGTAGTTGCTGACTGCTTGGGTGGGGGCCCAAACCAGAGCTAGGGAGCTTAGTGACTCGGTGTCCAGGCTACCTGGGGGTAGCCCCAGACGAGGGCCAGATACCTGAGCCCTTGTGTGCCCCGGCTGTCTGGGTGCCCGGTCGGGGTGACGTAACACCGACTGGGGCCCGGGAAGACGTGGAGGCCACCCGGTAGGGGCGCTCCCGACGCTGGGAAACGCTAATTCCCCACAACCCCAGCAGGAGGCGCCCCGGATAAGGGCAAACACCTCTACAGTACTAAAGAGAATGTTTGTGATAGCTTAATAAATTATGTAACTATAAATGTATATACATTTTGAAGCACATTTTATTTACATGTTCCTCATAATGATTGCATGTAGCTGGTAAATGTTATGTTTTAAAAATAGGAATTAAGTATTCATTCCAAAAATCCTTACAAACAGTAGTTACTGTGCATACTTGCAGCCAACCCAATTTTTAGTTGCACAAGCAAAGTTCAGAATAGTAATCAATTTTCTCACTTGTATAACATAAAAATGAACAAAACATACTTTTCAAGTGTCAAGTAAAGAAAATTATCCTGGGCTGAGTCCTGCTGTGCCAGCTTTAGTTAAAAATGGGATTTATAATGGAAATGCTGCCACAATCCTCTATCTAGACCATTAAACTCAATTTAATGAACACCAATCTATGATCTTCATATTATTAATGTCAGTCATCATACTTTACATTTAAGGCAAAAATTCTGCTTCCTTATTTATGCACATAATCCCATTCAAGTCAATAGAATTACCCACATGAGCAGGGTGAACAGAACTTGACACAAAGTACAATGGTGGTTGTGCTGAGTCTCTATCTACTAAATGCACTATAAACCTCTTGAATCTAGGACTCAATCCTGCAATGTTTACTCACCTGAATAAATCTTATTTTAGGCAAATAGTCCCACTGATTTCCCTCAAAGGATTAGGATTACAGGATCAGGTCCCTAGATTGATTTCCCCACTAAATGTATATGATATTACATGGGAAGGAAGGGCTCATTCTTGTAACCCTCCCTGACATGAGTACTTACATCAGTGGAAATTATTGAGTCAGGTTTCCATGCTGGGCTCCAAAACTTCAGTAAGTGCCCCCACTCTCAGCTCCATGCAGCTGACAGCAGGAAACCCTGCTCTCATCCCTGGATGGCCGACTGCAGAAGCCCCCCCGCTCTCTGCCCCGTGTTCCCCGTCAGCTCTGGATCCCCCTCTCTTAGTCCTGGGCAGCCGACAGCAGGAGACCCTACTCTCAGCCCCAGGCAGCCAACAGCAGAATACGGATTCTTGGGAAAGTAATAATGGATTTTATTACCACAAATAATAAGGTCCATTATTTCTTTTCTGCAATTTTCCATGGCTTGTCCGCAACTCAGCCGCAATTTTTTGACAATCACCCCGCAGTTCAAGTAGGGCCTTATTTATAATATAATAACAGTTGAAGTGTCCCTGGGTGTGTTGCATCACTGAATAGTTTTATGCAAGGATATCTGTCTTTAAGTGTAATCTCCCATCCATTCTCAGCAAAATTTAGTTAAATTCATGATATATTAAGCCACAACTGGAGGAAGAGGAAATGAGCAATTTTCCAATTTATGTAATTTAAGAGAAATATGGGTTGCGGACAGGGTTAATGGCTATTGGCTGTATTAGATAAAAATACATCTATCTACTAGACAGTGAAATCCTGTTAAAGGTGGAAGAAGCCCCAAATACAAATTTTTCAATGCTTCTGTGGTTCTCTGTGGTCATATAGGACACAAGTGCTAGGTGTATTTTTGTTGAATAGGGTCCTCAGATTTAAAGAAGATCATAAATATTATTATTTTCTGTATTGGTTTTTTAGTAATGGGTTATTCCAGCTTATATTATTTGTTTGAGATTTTAACAAATTTAACCAAATCATGTATTTAAAACATATAGAACCAATTCAGAAAACAAGAGCTGTTTTAGGGTTACTTACTTTTGGGGGGGGAGTGAAATGTTTTGAATTGTACAAGTGAATGGATTATTTTAATTGGGAAAAAAAGATTAAAGGTTTCAAGGTGCATAAACAGACACACACATCTTCTCTATAAGCAGGATAGCTTATTCTTTTTATATATTGCAAAGAAAGCAAAGGTAACAAAGAGTCTTGTGGCACCTTAAAGACTAAAGTTTTCAAGCATAAGCTTTCGTGGGGTAATACCCACTTCGTCGGATGCAAGCAGTGGAAGTGTCCAGGGGCAGGTATAGAAAAGTAGGCAAGAACCAGGTAGGAGGTAACAAGGTTAGTCCAATCAGCCTGAACCAGCTTGTTATCTCAAATCAGGGAGGGTGAGGTATTCCTCTAGCAGCTGAATTTGGAGGTGTGAACTTGGAGAGAGGAGAAGCTGTTTTTGTAATTAGCAAGCCATTCAAGATCTTTGTTCAATCCCAGATGCTTGAAAACTTTAGTTAGTCTTTAAGGTGCCACAGGACTCTGTTACCTCTGCTATTCCAGACTAACACAGCTACCTCTCTGATTCTTGACATCAAAGAAAGCAAAGTAAAATCTGTGAAAATCTGGAAATTCTGAATACATAAAGAAACCAATTGTTAAAACAAAGTAAATGTTATTAGAGTATTTTAAATGCCAGTTAACTGTGTAATGGCCAGAATAGAAGGGCTATAACATGTAAGCCATACATGCCCATATGTTTTTCATGTTTTGTATTTCCAGTGGGTAAAGTTTCTCCTGGACACTGTACCGGGGTGGTCACCCACTCCAGCCCAGAAGGGGTTAAAACAGCCCTGGAGAGGGCTGTGGCTGGGGGGAAAGCAGCGAGCAAAGGCTGATTGGAAAGGCAGCCACAGTTGGGGCCAGGCCCAATCAGGCCACAGCTGGCCCTTATAAAAGGGCTGTGAGCCAGGTGCTCAAACAGTCTCTCCAGGCTGGGAGGGAGCAGGACCTGGGTGCCTGCAGGACAGGGTACCTGAGGTGTAACAGTGCTGGGGGAATAGGCAAGGGAGCCGGGGCGCTCCAGCCTAGCAACTCCCCAGACTGCAGGCCTGAAGTAAGGCCTAAGGAGGGTACTGGAGCTAGGGAAAGGCAGCAAGTCCAAAAAAACCTTGCCTATGGTAACTGGCTTTTACACTGCAGTCTGCCCCACAGTGCGGGGGCTTGATGATAACTGGCAGTAGCCCTAGACTGAGGCAAGGTTGGGATTAGAGGGTTGGGGGTTCTCCAGGGAGGGGAGACCCAGAGGCAAAGTTTGGTGGTTTTGCCAGGGGGCAGCACCCCGGGAAAAAGGGCACTGGGGTCTGGGAGGGACACGGGGGCCAGCAGACAGCGAGACACCGGCCTGCAGAGGGCAATCTGAGCTGAAAAGAGCTAATTCCCAGACGGCCAGAAGGAGGTGCCACAGGGGTGAGTCATCACGCCGCTACAACACCGATCGGAAGGTATGTAGTGTAGCAACTTGCAATGTGAGGAAAAAACAGTTAATTACAATCCTTTTTAGTCAGCATAAGGGAATGTGGGAAAAGGAAACAACTTTGGATTGCGTTCTTTTGAAAGATTTGTGTTAAACGTAAGTATCCCAGAGTGTGATGCCGAGGAGCCTACATGATGACCGTGGCTATATATGCCCTTGGTATTTTTTTTTTAGAAAATATTTTTGCTTTACTGAAGTTGAATTTCAGGTATGTCAACTGAGCACTCCGTTATAATGTAATTCAAACAGGAACCTCGGAAAATTTAGAATGGATTTCATAGAATGAACGAAAGAAGGGGAGGGAATAAGGGCCCCTCCAGAAGGTATAGGAAACTCCTGTGTGCAGTTGAGCCCGTGTGTTTCTGCTGCCAAGGGAGGGAAGCTGGCTGGATGCCAAGGGTCACACGGGGATGTACATCTCCTGCCTGTTGTGGAGCTGATTATAGAGGGTCTATGCATCACAGCATGTAGGGGGAGAGTGGGGAGGTTGGGCTTGAGCCATGTCAGGGATCGGCTGCTCTGTGGATCCTGTCATTCTCCACCCCATAAGAGGGCTGGGCTAAAGGCTGCAGAATATATTCTGGAGTTACTTGGAGGGGAGGATCCCTTTCCACTAGGCCTTATACATTGCAATGTGTGTTTGTGATTATTTGAGCTAGGTGCTGATGTCTGGATTTTAGCCCAAATGTATTAAACAGTAGAGAACTGATATTTCCTATTCTTAAGCATTAAAGAATCTTAATAACCTTTCATTTTCATATGCGTAAATTCTTCTTGGCTTACTGACATGAGTAGGCCTGTTGAAATCAGTCGAATGAAGTGTGTGTGCCAAGTGAGACGGATTTAGATCATTGTTACCTCTGTAATAGATTATATCAGGGACTAATAATGATAGTTAATAATTAATAACATTCCTCTGAAGTCCCCCATGGGAAAGTCAACAGAGATGAGAAGAAAGGACTATGGGTCATTATATAAAACACCCTTACCTTACCTTACCTTGTTTGCCTATGGACCTGCTCAGCTTCACTTAATGTCCAAATGCTTTTAGGACTCTTAATAACTTGTATATTACATTCAGATTTTTAGACATTAATAATATACCCCCTTTCACCTATTGTAATTATTTTAGCGCCTGATGCTACAAAATAGCACCAGCTAATTTCAAAGGGATTGGCATGAAACCTAAATATCACTCCAGTTCCCTTCCTATAGACATATTTTTATATTAAAGTCTAAGGCTCCAGACTGTTCTGCAGCAGATTATCCAAAAAATTATAGCTCTTCTATAGGAGCCATCAAAGCCTCCTCAGCTATTTGTAGTCACTAACTAAGCCCTGACATCTCATATTGTCATTGGATTATTGAGTAACCTGGAAGGGAGTGAAATATTGATTGCAAATATTTAAGGATGAAAAGGGAAATCTATCCTCTTTCTAAGGAATTTATGGTCCTTTCCCCCTTTTTAAAGTCATTTTCCTTTTGTTATATTTATCTTATTATATTATCTCACCATTACATGCAGCAGGCTGATGTGTCCATCTTCTGGCATCAGCAAGGTATACAAATTGATGCCTCAGTCAGCTGGCATTGTAGAGAGGACAGACCTAGATGGACAAATAAAAAAAGAGAGGGATTAGAAAAGTCCTTTTTGCATTCAAATCAGTTTGGATATAACATCGTAGAAAGCAAAACTAGTTTCTTTTGCATCTATATTTTTGTTAATTTGCTATGCACAAAAATGCAGCCTGAATGTCTTTTGCAAAGCAGATTTTGAAATCTGAAGATGGACTTAATTACACTGCAGTCTTTTCTTCTCTCACCACAGTCCAGACCTGCCTGCTCTCCTGGTTCTATTCACAATACAGCTGCCGAAAAAGTCAATTTGCTGTATCTAAATATCCATATAAACTGCTAATCCAACCACAGAACTACATTATGCCAAAGGGACAGGACGAGGACATATGTGGGAGAATTTTTAGCATGTTGGTCCATTAGGGAGATATTTTAAAAGGCATTTTCAAAAAGAATAAAGAATGAAACAAGAAACAAAACAATTCCCCCCCCCGCCCCCCAATCCAGCCACCTACCTCTTGTTGTCCCTTTCCCTAGAAGTCCCTTTGCAACTACATTGGCACATGCAGGTGGTTTTCTGCATGGTTAGTTAGTTCTCTGCCTGGTACTTAAGCTGAAATCATTAACATGTGTCTTGTACATTACCTGAATGAAAGGCCAGTTCCCAGGTTATTATAGCCCATTTTTTCTCTTTGCTCCTGCGCTTCCCTGTTTCGATTACAAATCCCCCTCCAGGCACAAAGCAAGCTGGACACCTAGGGTGCAGCTAAAGAGTTATTTGTTCGCTAGGTAGACATTAATGAATGACTGCAGTGCTGCCCTGAGCCCGGGCTTCCCCACTATTAAAAGTTTAATAGAAAGATCTGAGAAGCCAGGGGCCAAGAGAAGGAAAAGGGGGAGGCTTGACTGTGAGTAAATCAATAGGTACCTTGTCTGTTCTTTTGCCTTAGTGGAGACTCCACCATCCAAGAGGGCAGCAGTAACTGGGGCATTAAGAGAAGCTAATTCCCTCTGTATTCTTTCCTTTTGCCATCAGTCCTACCAGAGACTGCTGAAGCTGCAAAAATGGCACCTTTCCACTGGAAAAAAAATCCAAGGAAGCAAGAATATAGCACTGCTAAAAATAGTTCTTAATATTATACTTCCATTTTATGTTTTCCCTTTGCTCTTTTTCTCTTGGTTCTCTTTCTGTCGTCTTTTCCCTTATATCTTTATTTTCTTCCTTTCTTTTGTTCTCTGCACCCTTCTCTTTCTCTTTCCCTCTTTCCCCAGGCCCAGTCACTAAAGATAGATAGATAGTGTGACTGGATCCCTGGGGTGCAGCTTGGGACTGTGGGATCACTGTGCCCCCTTAACTCTATCCAGCTTGGGCTGTCTCTCACAATGCCTTGCTAGTGACCAGCAGCAAACCCCTCCAGGCTCTGTGATCACTCAGAACAGCATGTGGAGCCCCACACCCAGTTAGATTGCATGAATGCGCCCAGAGCCACTCATAAATCACACTCAGAAAGGCATTACCACCAAATCCCCCCTCCCAGTTCCCAGCAGTGCACCCCAGGAATATACCGTCTTAAACTGCTCAAGATGAGTAGTGCTAATTTATTAATTGGTTCACCACTTCATCAATGGAAAGTGGATAGTCACCAGCCTTTGCAAAACCTGAGCAGATTTGCCACACGCTTCATACAAACTCACAGGTAGAGATAAACAGTTTAACACTGCATTGACTATAAAAGATAAATTTTCTGTGATATTAAGTGATGGGCAAAAAGTCAGAGTTAGTTACCAAAAGCAATAAAATATAAGCACGCAGTCTAAACTCTCAACCCAACTAGACTGGGCAGCAACTAGATTAAACAGGTTTTCTCACCCCAATGGATATTGCAGTACTTAATATACAGATTTGTCCCTTAAATCTGGGCCAGTCTTCTCTGTTGGAGTCATCAGTCTTCTTCTCAGTGTCTTTGTTGTTGGCCGCATAGGTGAGGTCAGGAGAAAAGTCCCCACATGTGGCCACTGTCACAGTTGCCAACTTTCATGCGGCACATAAGCACCCCAACTTTAACAATAAGCCAAAATTCAAGATAACCCCATTTCAAAACAAGGCCAAAACAAACCAGTCCCTAAGAACCCCAACACGCTATGTGACCAGATCCTCCCGTGTGCAGTCTGGGACTGTGGTGGGCCCTCTGTGCACCCCTGACTCTCTCCTCCTTGCCCCTGCTTGCTGGCAGCCAATCAAAAAAAGAAGCAACAAGCTACAGCAAGTTTGAGGAAAGAGTCTAGCATCCACACACAATGTCCAGACCAGTGAAGTTGGTGCATGAGGATCATTGCTTCAATCCTTGGCTTCAGCGAGGATGCTGGCACTAGTGCGGTGGTCTTGCCACTGGACAAGAAAGATCTTCTGGAGGCATTGTTGGTGATACCACTCCAAACCCTTGAGGTTCTGTTGATAGGTCACTCTCACTCAATACTGAGAAGACTAAAATGTTCTATCAACCTGCTTCAGGCCATGCACATGACCCACCACAAATCACCATTGAGAGTCAGACTTGGAGATAGTTGAGCACTTTTGCTACCTTGAGAGCCAACTTTCTCAACATGCAAAAATCGACAATGAAATCCAGTACAGGATCCAGTGCTCAAGTGCTTCCTTTGGGAAATTTCTCTGATGCATTTTCACAGACCATGACCAACGGCAGGACACCACGCTCAAGGTCTATAAGACAATTGTTGTTCTATGGATGTAATATACAGATAGAGAAATGCTTTTCAGCAGATCATAACCTTTCCCTTGATACCTTATAAGGCATGCTTCATGTGCAAGATCACAATCGTATGTAAATGAGTATTGCGGGGCTTACAGGGTGCTCCCCCAAGGTACAGACTATCACAGATAGAGACATTCAATTTTAAGAACCAGAGATTTATTTTTCATTCATTATCTCTTTATTTGCTCCAAGAAAGAAGCAGGAAATCACTTCTTTAGTCTAGTTACCTCACTGCCTGAATCTCTGTGCCTGTAGATCTAACTTAGAATGTCTCCACAAATCCCTACATATGTTAAGTCATCAAAGCAGGATTCATTTTAATTCCAAGAATCATACAAAGGAAACGTTGTTTTTTGTCCTCCATTTAGTGGTTTTAAATATAAATGTCTTCTGTTGTTACTCCATACCCACCTCTTGGTTTTGTCCCCAATCCTTTCTAGCACTGAGAAGACCATCAATCTCACTTTTATATATAGGTAGGCTTTGGGCCTCCCTTTCATTAGCATCCATGCTTCTCAGAAACATGAGAAGATGTTTGGATGCTATCTTCACATTGGTTTTATTCTGATCTTTTCATTCATTGGATTGGCAAGAAGTATTTTCACCTCAGGTTCCTTGACGTAATGTGCCTATACTGACTTACTTAATTCAAATATGTAGGTTTGGATCACAGTTGCCAATTTTCACACAGTAAGTAAGCACCCCGACTTTCAGATAATCCCATTTCAAAACAAGGCCAAACCAAGCCAGTCCCTAAGAACCCCAACACTTTATGTGACAAGATTCCCCCGGAGTGCAGTCTGGGACTGTGGTGGGCCGCTGTGCATCCCTGACTCTCTTCCCCCCTTGATCCTGCATGCCCCTCCCCCCCCTTTGCCCCTGCTTGCTGGGAGCTGATCAAAAAGAAGCAACAAGCTACAAGCCAAACAAGCTGTCACGGTACTGAAATAGTTTGGTACCGTGTAGATCAATGGGTGCACGAAATATTATGTGAAGGGGGTCATAACAGGTGTCTTATGTATGTATCTATTCCATATGTGTGTATCTATTCTGTAACTAAAGTTAAAGGTGCCTGTAATTCAAGTTTAGGCTTGGCTCCTGTGAAGGCTCAGACACACTGGGGCTGCCTGATGGCCCATTAAGGGACATCAACCTCACAATGGACTTTGTATATGCCTGTCCACACCCGAGCTGCTCTAGGAATGTCACTGCCTGGTCAGAAACTGAATCCTGGAGAGCCTGGTGATTGGACCTTGTGACTGTGAGCCTCCATTTTGAACCGGACTCTGCAAAAGAAGGAGGAGGATCTTGGCCCAGAAGACAGAGTCTATAAAAGCTGGAAGAAGCATTCTCCATTTTGTCTTTTACCTCCAGACTTCAGCCTGCCTTGTTTCCAGCTTTGGATGGAACTTTGCTACTCTGGGAACTCTGGATTAAGGTGCTGACCCACCCCTAAACGGGGTGCATCCAAAGACTTTGATTTGAACCTGCAGTTATTCTACCTTTGCTGCAAGCCTGAGCTAAGAGATGTGCCATTACTGCGTGTAATTGATTTATTTTAACCATTCTTAACCCTCACCTATACCTTTTTCCTTTTATAATAAACCTTTAGATTTTAGATTCTAGAGGATTGGCTACAGCGTGATTTGTGGTAAGATCTGATTCGTATATTGACCTGGGTCTGGGGCCTGATTCTTTGGAATTGGGGAGAACTGTTTTCTTTATTTGGGGGATTGGTTTTCATAACCATTGATCCCCAGGACAGGTGGCTGCTGGTGGTGATACTGGGAAGCTGGAGTGTCTTAAGGGGATTGCTTGTGTGACTTGTGGTTAGCCAGTGGGGTGAGACCAAAGTCTTTTCTGTTTAGCTGGTTGGGTTTGCCTTAGTGTGGAAAAACCCCAGCTTTGGGCTGTAGTTGCCCTTTTGGAAGCAATCTGTCCTGATCTGACACTCACAGTTGGATCCCACCAGGAACAGCACCGTCACACAAGCAAAAAGCTAAAAGCCAAAAACTAGCCAACAAGCAACCCCTCACAAGCCAATTAAGCCAAAAACAAGCTCAATTTCTGTGTTTTTTTCACAAGCATGTCTGCTCTGGATCCCCTTTTCTTTGTCCAATAGATATTTTGTGCTTGACCACTTTCCCAAATCACAAAGCAGAAGTAGGAATAGTCTCTTGCTTTTGTCTGGGCAGTCTAAATACCTTTTAAATAATCCTTTTGGGGAAGAAATTACGCTTCCTGAGTCATATCATTTCTGCACTAACTATGGGAAGCAATATTTTCTTGCAGGTTCAGGCTATCAGATTTCATTCTGGACTGGAGTTCACCAGGATCCCTCTGGTGTGACAAGTGAGGTAGACTGTGATGGAAAGAAGTTTCTTAGCACTGTTTCTCAGGGAGAGAGGATTCAGGCAGAATTATGCTAAGGCCAACCCCAGGTAGTTCAAGATTCTTTTCATGATAGAAGATTAGATTAAATGAAAGTTTTGGCCCCCAGTTTTTACAGTTGAACTCCATTATCAGAGAACTGTAGGCAACCCAGAAGGCCTAAAAAATATGGAGTCCATAGTGTGGTTCTTTAGACTCTGTGGGTATGGCTAGACTAGAGATTATAGAGCGTTTTTTGTAGTGCTTCCCAATGTAACGCAATAGGTATCGAGCTAGAGATTGAAACCCTGTAGCGCTAAAGAATGAATACATTTGTAGCACTTCTGGCGGCAGTGACAGTAGCGGGATAGGGCAGGTATCCCAGCATTCAGCTGGGTGCAACCTGCTTTGCAAAGGAGGAGGGTGAGGGGGAACTGGAAAGTTGTTCGCAGGGAGAGAAGATCAGGCTGTCAGTGAGTTTTCCTTAGCGAAAGCTGACAGGCTTTGTATTTAAGACAAACAGCTCCGTCCGCAAGCATTTTCACTGGTTATTTGCTGTGTGAGTTGTTAGAAACTGCAAAGCTACTTCCACTTTTATAAAACAACACTTCACGTCATTTGCCTTACATGGCATGTTGATTGTCTTTAATGGCTTGCTGATGGCCTTAAATGGCTTGCTGATGGCTTTACATAGCTCGGAGGCATGCAAGAGATCCCATGGGTGTCCACATTCCCAACCTTGCGCTACAGCGCTGGCGCTAAAAGCCTTCTGCCTCTCGAAAAGGAGGTTAAATACTTGTGCTTTAAACAGTGAGTAAATGCGCAAAATCTCACTTTGAAGTGTGTACGGTATGAAAATTATAGCGCTACTGGAGGGTTTTAGCGCTGCAAAGCGCCAGTCTAACCATGCCCTGTGTCAGACTATACAGAGATCTCCCTCAGAAAGACCTTTGATATGCAACCCAGGAACCACATAAGGGTGTAAATGTGCCCATAAAGAAGCATTAACACTTGAATTTGATGTTAGTCTCCTCTCTTAAATTACCTGATTAGGCAAAGGTCTCAGGAAAGGGCCCATCATGTTAATTAGATTTACCATTTTAAATTCCCAGAGATTGTTGTCTGGATTACCAACATTTTTGAGCTAGCAGAAAACACCCTTAAATAGATTTAAGACACCAGTTGGAAATGCCTGTAGTGAAGCCATAGGGTTATCTGTTTTTTCCCCTAATCATTGCAGTTAGCCATGTTGCTTAATTTTGACTTAAAGATAGATCTACAATTGATTAATATGACCACCTGTCAAGGAAGTACTGGAGCTGAAGTAGATGCTTTTGGGAATTAGTTTATTAAGGATTCGGGAATGTATCTATAGACTCTTCAATCCACTGAATCTTTTAGAATGTTTGCCAATGCTGAAATTAGTGAGGATATTGTTTCTTGGACTACTAAGATTCAAATTTTGGGACAGTTTGGATGAAGACCTGTCCTAAAACATGGTAAACATCAGAAAAAACTGAGTAGGACTCTTCACTACAGCATTAGTTCGATTTCCTTTCATTCAATTTTCTAAAGCAGACTGTATAAAGTCAATTTAGTGCATCCCCACAAAGCACAGCAAGTCGACAGTGTCTGTCCTTACAACTTTTGCAAGTGTCGACATAGCGAGCATTGCACTGTGGGTACCTATTCCACAGTTCCCGGAGCAGGCACCATTTCGAGTGCTGCACTGTGGGTAGGCATGTCATCATTCCGCTCCCTTTTTTTTGTGACGCCGACACCATTTCGAGCTGTGCACTCACTGTGGGTAGGCATCCCATTATTCGAGCCCCATCCCCGCGCTGCGCTAACGCCATAGCACTGCAAGCATGGAGCCCACTGATGCCATCGCTGCAGCACTGGCCGTTGTGAAGACCTCCCGCCTTGTTCTGGATTTTATGCTGCATCGTCTGCAGAGGAATGCGATCTGGAGACAACTGCGCTTTCCAGAAGCTGATGACAGTGAGGAGGAGGAGGACATGAACCTGGACGTTCACAGCAGGGACAGGGACACTGATGTTTTTGGAAGTAGGGCGACCGACAATCTGGCAAATTTGGTGGCAATGGGGCAGGCTCATGCCATGGAACGCCGATTCTGGGCCAGGGAAACAAGCACGGACTGGTGGGACCGCATAGTGCTACGGGTCTGGGATGACTCCCAGTGGCTCAGAAACTTTCGCATGCGTAAGGGCACGTTCATGGAACTTTGTGACCTGCTTTCCCTGGCCCTCCGGCACAAGAATACCAGTATGAGAGCGGCCCTCACAGTTGAGAAGCGAGTGGCGATAGCCCTCTGGAAGCTTGCAATGCCAGACAGCTACCGGTCAGTCGCGAATCAGTTTGGGGTGGGAAAATGTACAGTGGGCTCTGCTGTGATGCAAGTAAGCAGGGCAATTGTCAAGCAGCTGCTACCCAGGGTTATAAACCTTGGAAACCTGCAAGCCACAATAGATGGCTTTGCCACCATGAGATTCCCTAACTGTGGTGGGGCTATAGATGGGACTCATATCCCTATCCTGGCACCGGATAACGAGGCCACAGAGTACAGAAACCGGAAGGGATATTATTCAATGGTCATGCAAGCAGTGGTTGACCACAAGGGACGTTTCACCGACCTGTACGTGGGGTGGCCGGGAAAGGTTCATGACGCTCATGTTTTCAGGAACTCTAGGATTTTTAGACAGCTGCAGCAAGGGATTTTCTTCCCCGACCAGAAAATTTTCGTGGGGGGCGTGAGGGGTGGAAATGCCCATTGTTCTCATTGGGGACCCAGCCTACCCCTTAATGCCCTGGCTTATGAAGCCCTACACTGGGGCCCTGGACAGGGGTCAGGAGCTGTTCAACTACAGGCTGAGCAAGTGCAGAATGGCCGTAGAGTGTGCATTTGGCCGACTGAAGGGGAGATGGAGATCATTACTGATTCGCTCAGACATCAGCGAGAGAAATATCACCATTGTTATTGCTGCTTGCTCTGTGCTCCACAATCTCTGTGAGAGCAAGGGGGAAACGTTTATGGCGGGCTGGGAGGCAGAGGCAAATTTACTGTCTGCTGCTTGCCAGCAGCCAGACAGCAGGGAAAGTAGAAGAGCGCACCATGAGGCGCTGCGCCTCAGGGACGCCTTGAAAACCAGTTTCATGAGTGCCCAAGATGACGTTTGACAACCCGGTCCCTTGCTCTGCTCAGCCCCTAAGCCTGCCGTCCTTGCACCCTCTTTCCCTCCCCCCTCCCGATGCTTGCAGAGGAAATAAATACACTGTTTTACAAATCACAGTTTCTTTATTGGTTCATCACAAATTCGGGGTGGGGAGGGGAGGGAAACCAGCAGTCGCAGTGGTGGAGGAGTGGGTGGGGGGAAGGGGTTAGGGGTGGTCTAGGGTGGCCAAGACTCAGCAGCTTTTTAAAGTTTTCGGATACACTCATCCTGCTGCTGCTTGTGCTGGCTTGTGGTGTAGAGTGGGTCAGTCCCCGGAGCTCTTCCCCTCCCCGGGTTCTCACCCCACGTTTGGGTGGGGAAGCTATGGGACTTGGGGAGGGAGAGAGGTGGTTATACAGAGGCTGTAGAGGCGATCTTTGGTTCTGCTGAAGCTCTACCAGACACCTGAGCATATCGCCTTGGTCCTCCATTATCCGGATCAAAGCATCCATCTGCCTTTCTTCGCGTGCCTCTCGTCTTTCCTCACGCTCCAGCCATTGTTCTTCATGCTTTTCTGCTGCAGCTCTTGATTCCTGTCTTGACTGTAGCAATTTTGCCCTCCATTCAGTCTGCTGTGCGGCCTCAGCGTTGGAGTTCTGGAGTAATTCATTAAACATTTCATCACACATTTTCTTTTTACGCTTCCGTATCTGTGATAGACGGCGAGAGGGGCAGGTGGGCGGATTCTGAGATAACTGTGCAGCTGTGGGCAAAGAAAGGCACAAGGTTATGAGACAGAAACATTCACGGATCACAATGGGAGTACTATGCTACGGGGAACCACATTATTCAACTGCCTATTATGAGTATATTCCACACCTAAAAGTTACTGGATGCCTCACACAAAAGTCACAGAAGCATCTCACATACAGCCTCAACAGAACACGGCTACTGAAATCACCATGCAGCGGGCCATGTTAACCTTAAGCCATACTCGGATATTCCAGAGTAAACCCCCCTTCCCCCCCCCGCCACGTGGATCCCTCCTCCAGCACACCGCGTGGGGCTCACCGTGAACTTCAAAACAAAACCGGGCTGTGTACGGGCTACCTGTTGGGAGTGGGGGGGCGGTTGTGCAGACTGGCGGGGGGGGGGGGGGGAGAAGGGGGTGTGTGCAAAAAAAAGACCACTCACCAGAGGATCCTTCGTGGGCTGGGGTACCGAGCTGTGCAGGTGAGCTGGCCACGCTGACCAAACAGGAAGCTATTCATATGTTCCCGGGTCTTTTCCTGTCTACCTGGCCAGAGCAGCAAGTTGAGAGCGCTGTCACAGTGGAGCAGTGAAGCAGTCCAGAGCGGTCAGAATGCAGCATTGTGGGACAGTCTCTGGAGGCTAGTAATGTGACCTGAGTTCTCACTAGTCCACAATCGACCTAGAGAGGTCGATTTTAGCGCTACTCCTCTCGTTAGGGAGGAGTACAGAAGTCAATTTTAAGGTCCCTTTAAATCGACGCAAATGGCATTCATGTGAGGACGGATACAGGTTTATATCGACTTAACATCGCTAAAGTCGACATTAAGCCCTAGTGAGGACCAGCCCTTAAAATATGTAGGATTAATTAGCATCTATAACGTAACTGGACTCTTATGATTTGGCATGCATGATGTAAGTAATGTACAACCAAAATGGGAGATCACACAGCATTTGTATCAGGCAGCCTATATTGAAGGATGTCACTTATAATGAGGGGAAATAGAGAGGAATGATAGAGATGCTTATCTAACCACCCAACATATCCTGGTTCAACCAGGCAGAAGCCAACTGGCACCCCAGTTTTAGAGGCTTTCTAGAAGTAAAATGAAGACATCATCCTGGACTAAATGCCAGGCAATCAATCTTTTAGGAAAAAGTGTTTTCTCTCTATATTTGTAATTCACTTTGGGCTATCTGTTGACCAGAGTGACAGGTACAATAAGGGTACAAATCCACTTATGTTCTTAAAATTTTAAAGAAGATTTTAAAAGATGTATATGTTTGAATCTGCTTTAGAGTTTGTCCTCCCATCATTACCAATTTAAGAAAATCCTACTGTAAACTGTGATTTATTCCTAATTAGACTTCAGTGGGACTTCAGCACATGTTTAGGTGCTGTCCTGAATAAGTCTACTTTCCTGGATGCAGCCAATGAGTTCTAGACCTTAGAAAAGCTTTGCTGCCTCGGAGCATAGAATTTGGAAATTCGTCTGCCTCCCTCTGTATTCCATAAAACACTCAATCAGTAGTGGCTGCACTAAAGTTGAATAGCATCAGACTCATTTATCTCAACAATATTCAGTATTAATGATATTCCAAGAGCTATTCAAGCTCCAGTAAGAAATGACTTGATAATAGCAGTGTTGCAAATTTAGGATTTGTTGCAAACCACAAGAGATTCCCCTTTTAACTCCTTCTGAGTGTATAAAATTATTTGGTTTTATGGCAGTTTCTGCTTACACATTGAGGCCCCAATAGGAAGAAAGTAAAAGAAAGAAATGATGTTCCAGCCAAAAGGATAACAACAGATTTCAGCTTTATGATCTTTCTTTATTGAGCTCTGTGGTGAGGTATAGAAACAAAGACAGTGAGACATTTTCTTGGAAATAAGGGAATCTAGCAAAATAATTCTGGTATATTTGTCTTCAAATTTATCTCTGGGCTTTCAAAAAGAATAGTCATTTCGAACTCTGAGTGTTTGGGTGGGTTGCAGCAATTGGATTATCAGAAAAGAAAGCTTCCAAATATTAAACAGAAAAGAATCACTTCTCCACTTTGTCTCTCAGAGTTCTGAAGCAATGTGTTGATCAAGAAGTGATAAAAGCAGATGCAGTTCTACAAAACTGCAGAGACAAGGATTATCCTTTCTGAGGACTGTCAAACAGAATTGTGTGTGTGATATTTGGAAGCTACATCAATGTAGCCATCATTGGCACAATACATATTTTTTGTGCTAGTGACAATTTTTACTCCTCTTCACTTTTAAAAAATGCTTTTCTGAATTTGAGGAATTTATTTTAGTGTTTGCGAAAGCTGCTAAATGTACAGTCCTAAAGATTGAAGGGCTCACATTATCCACTGGACAGGTACATTACAAGGAGTGGCAATGCAAACTCTCTTTCTTGCTATTGTGCCTCAGATGAGATCATGCCTAGGAGTAAGTGGATAGTTCTCTCTCATTCAGTCCTTGGCCCCTCAGCTGAGATTGCCAGCCAGGTTGTGAATTATGGCCAGTAGTGGTGGTTGTTCCGTGATGTTGACACTTGACTAATAGGAAAGAACTAGGCTTAGAGTGATGATCAACTCAGTTAATATACTCTCTGTCACTGAATTGCTGTCACATGGTATCCTCTGAGCCTTTTGATCCACAACCATGCAGCTTACCCCATTTTCCCTTCCTGTAAATATGACTCAATGAAACATTCTGAACAATGATTGACCTCCGATGTTACTAAACAGTCTGCGATTAGCAAATAAGGACACAACATGTATTAAATCATTTTTTAAATTCATGACTAACCAATATTTATTTAAAATAATACAGATAAAAAGACAAAGACTCTGGATGCCATTCAAAATACATTTTACTGGGGGAATAAAAACCTTTTTCTCAGTCAAGAAAACCAGCTTGCTCTTTAATCCTCCTCAGTTTTGAATCCCTCTTTTGGAACCACACTTTTCTTTGGTTTGTTGTTGGGAGCTCTGTAAAAATCAAAATTGACTCATGGGGTTCCCAGAGGGAAATCAGCCTTTGATTATTTTTTGTCATAGAATATTAGTAATTGCCATATTGGATTAGACCAGTGGCCCATCTAGTTCAGTATTCTAGCTCTGAGAGTGGCCAGCACCAGATATTTTATAGCAAGGTGCAAGAAATCCTGCAGCATTAAGTATCTCTAGCATCAGTATCTCTGAGCTTCAACTCCGGAATAAGCAATTAATATGTTTTGGAAGACATGGGAGAGGATGTTTCCACATTTGCAATATCTAGAAGGCTGTTTAGCTGGGTTCTAGAATGGATGGCAGCATGAAAACAGCCAACTTTCAGAAAATGATGTATAGAAAGATAAATTACTTTTCTAGGTCTGTATATATCTAAAGCAAATTGCAGAAAGGATGTTTCCCAAGAAAAAGTGTAGAAATGTACTTAATAATCTGGTAATTTTATTGTGTAATTGGGAGAGCCCCCTGACTTCCAGCCACCATACTGCTGAAATTACATGGGAAGCTTTTTCTCAGTTTTATAGATCATCAAACTGCATTATTTTGAAGACGGGCACAGGGTATAGGGTGTGTGTAAAGTCCATTTAAACAATACCCAGCCAGTTGCTTCCCACTTTCTACATCATCCCTCTCTTACATACAAGCACCAACACTCCGATCTTCTAACTGCTTACATATGTCCATTGAAATCAGTGGGACTACCCACATGTGTAAAGTAAAACATGTACATAAACCAATGGGATCAAGGCTCAAAAGCACTCCCAAATTACTGGTCCTGAGGCTATCCCAGGCCTGAAATGAGTAAGTTCCTTAGGCACATGCCTAACTTTAAGCACTTGGGTTGTCCCATGGAAGTCACTGGGAGTACTAGCACCTAATGTTAGGCACATGCTCAAGTATTTTACTGAACTGGAGTCTCCTGATATGCTACCTTGGGTATTCTGGTCTTTGCTCTCTGTGTGTGTGCATGTTACTATGCACAGCAGGGTGATGGAGAGCCGATGAGACTCAGACATGTAGAGTCACCACCCGTGTTCTTCACACTGAGAATAGCCCATTTATCACAAGCAGGAAAGCACTTGACAGGGTGCAAGGTGCCCTAAAAAATTCATTTTAAAAGATTATTTTAAATGTTGCTTGGGGCCTATCATCCCCATCTCTCTCTCCACCCTCTGAATAGCCATAAAGATGTGTGAAAGGTGCTACCAGCAAAAGTATCAAGGGTGTGAAATTGTACACTGAGGAACGGAGTGATAGTAACGGCACTTATATAACATCTTTAGCCAAAGTTCTCAAAGCCCTTTGAAAAAGTTCCTCTTTTACCGCTTTTGTAAACGGGGATTCTGGGACACAGAAGTTAAGTGATTTGCCCAAGGTCACAGAGTACAGAACATAGAACTAAACCCTTACAAGATACCATTCCATGACTCCAGTGCTAAACACACAAAAATTACAGGATATCTCACACATTCTGAGAGCCGACCATTCCTGGGAACGCAAACTCATGACCTAATCCAACACTCAGGTCAATGGAGAGACTCTATTAATTTCAGTAGGAGTTGGCCTAGGCACCTCAGATCCCATTCTGTCTCCTAGGAAGCCAGAAACTGAGAGCATTGTGGGTGCACAAACTCTGCCGGGAGATGAGTTATTAGGGATTGTGTATGGTGACCCTTCAAACTGATTGACTAGCTCTAGTTTTACTGGGACAGAGACAGGTTTGCCCTTAGGCAAAGCCTTAAAAGGGTGAGTAAGGATAAGGAAAAACTTCAAGAGTGGTTTAGAGGTGTA
This sequence comes from Sternotherus odoratus, assembly GCA_032164245.1. Classification (NCBI taxonomy): domain Eukaryota; kingdom Metazoa; phylum Chordata; order Testudines; family Kinosternidae; genus Sternotherus; species Sternotherus odoratus. Next base: position 194,759,878 of record JAVMKO010000002.1, on the reverse strand, counting down.
GGTCTTACACTAGAGGGTGTAGATGCGGATTTATTCCAGGATATCTGGTATGGATTTGGTTAATAATGTAATATGTAAAATAACAGAAGTGTCAGCTTTCCCTTTTACTGGTGTTTCTCACCACTAAATTAAAACAAAAATGTTGCTTTTGTACATCTAATAAAATCCTGCCTTTTCAAGAATCCCCAGTCAATTAACATCACACTAGTAAAAGCTCTAATAAAGCACATTTGGAATGCTATGGAGGAATAGCTTTTGGATGCATATGGATAATGGATGAATCAGAAACGGAAGTAAAAATCTATGGTTAACTCACTGTGATATGTGACTTTATTTTCCTTCAAAATAATATTCCCTTAAAGGGAGAGCTTAGAAATAACTCAACTGCTATAGATTTCGTACAAAAAGAAAATGTATAATACCCTCCCTTTCTCCCTACCAAGTAATTTCACGTGACTAGATTTAACAGTCAAATTTTGTGTTTATTTAAATTCTGCATGTTATTTTATTTTTAAAAACTGAAAAAGAACATTTCTTGAGGATGCTGTCAGAGACCTTACTACATATGGGTTTTTCTGGTAAAGTCTTCTGCACAAAGTCTCTGTGGCGCAATCGGTTAGCGCGTTCGGCTGTTAACCGAAAGGTTGGTGGTTCGAGCCCACCCAGGGACGCGGCTGTGTTTTGCCTCGCCACTTCTCCGTGCACCTTTTTGTACAGGTGAAGGTGGCTCTGCTCCCCGCGCAGCAGCTGCCCCCCGTGTTCCAGCAGGGGAGGCGGAGCCCCGGGCTGCAGCAGCCACCCCAGCGGCAGGGACGGTAGCTGAGTATTTCTCGTCAGCACCATCCCCGGGGAGCGGGCTGAGATGCAGGGACAGCAACCCCCGGCACGGATCCCCCCCCCCCCCTTTGCTGCAGAGCAACACTCGCCCTGCCTCGGTCTCCCGGAGATGCCTAGGGGACTCCTCCGCCCCCCTTTCCCCGCCTCCTCCCTACAGGACCCCGCTGATTCCCACCTCCCTGCAGGGCCCCCGCTTCACCTCCCGGCACCGCCGCTGCCCCTCTCCCCAGGTTTCACCATCCCCAGGGCTCGCCTGCCCCCCGCTCCATTTTAGTTGCTTTTCCGTGAGACCCGAGCGTCCAGCGCCTTCAATTGCCTGCCACAAACTCTGCCCCGGGGCTGCAGGGGGTGCGGGGGAGTATTTACCTCTCCAGTCCGGTCTAAAAGAGAACAAGAAAATCCCCCTTTAAGTGCATAGCACTGATCGCAATGAGTAAAGTACTGATCACGAGTCATTAGGAAACGTTGCATTGAAGTCAGTCTTGTGGCTGGCCTTTTACAACCGAAGGATGGACGCTGGAGCCGAAACCCTAAGGGCAAAAATCCCAGTTGCAAAAAGGATTATTTATTATCGAAGTTAAAATGCTCAGCTACGAAGCTGGTGGCTCTAGGAAGGCAGCAGTAGCATTTTACAGTATTTAAAATATGTACTTAAATAACCAGCAGGGAGGGGGAGCAAGAAGCAGAGATGCCAAGGAAACATCTTACATAAGAGGGTCGATAGGAAAGTCGAGCCAAATTCACGTTCAGCTGCAAATGTCTCCGCAGGAACATTGAAATCGGTCTGGACAGTCCCCCAGCAGCCGTTCTCGGTTTGTTAAACTCTCCTAGAATACGTCTGAATCTCCCTTTACACGGTTTATACCGGAGCTGCAGCTATTTTCAGGCCCGATTTCTTCCCTCCTTGAGCACTAGCCTTCAACTGGCCGTGTAAAGTGTTTTGCATAAATGAATGTTAAAAGCAATTACGTTCGAAGCTTCACCTAAACGTATCAATTAGGAGTTGGCACCTTTACCATATTTTAGCCCGTGACCTGATTCAAAGAAGCTTTTCACTGGGTGCAAATTCGGCTGTTTTCGAGATCAGTTTCTACAAAGTGTGGTATGATCTACTTACAATTTATAGCCAACAGAATTCACATTAAAACTTGCCTCCTTCGACGGTAAAGTTGTACTTCACAGATCTTTCTTTTCAGTGTGTCTGTTTTAAAGAAAAACAGAGTTTTCTCAGAAGTCATGTGCAATAATTTAGACTTGCAACTCTCCAGTGGTGGCAAGATGTGGCCCTACCAGGATTAGAGGTTGACAATACTGTGTTTTTAAACAACTGACAAATCAATTAAAAAGGAATGCAGGCAACAACTATAACATATAACATATAACAGCTATTCGCTGACATTATTTTCTCTCGTTTTGGTCTTTTACATTTCAGCAAACCATTTTGAAAAATTGGCAGCCACAGATCATGTGCAGACAAACCCTATAAACGTATTTCACTACAGTATCTAGCAATTATAGCTGACAATGTTTTATTTATAAATAAATCCTACCCAATAGTGGTATTATTATTTTAATAATCATTTGAATAAATGTTATTCTTCTTGCTGTTTCACATTATTTCCAGAAAAGCTTCAAGCCCTGTGGTATTACATTAGCTGCATTTGGCAAAAGCCGGGTATGTGAATAGAGAATATATATGTGTGTGTGTGTGTGTGTGTGCGTGTTTGGATTTGTACATTACTTTCGTATGCTATCTAGGCATGAAAGGTTTACACACAACCACAACTCTTGAAATGTGAATGTATGCGGCTATGGCAGCATTTATAGAAAGGCAGGGTGGTAGCAGAAACTTAGGAATCCTAACTAAAGACCTACAAAACTAACAAGGAGAAGGAAAATGAAACCATAAAACGTCTTGTTTTCTAGAGTAAATCATAGAATGCCTTTATATATGTGTATTGTTATTTACCTCATGGGCTGCAAATCCTGCCCGTTAGTACATTGTGTTGAGTAAATATGTCTATAGAAAAAACGTTGAAACATATTTAGCCAATATAGCATAATTGTCTCTATGTATATGTGTAATATACACAGAAAAATATATTTAAACTGCCTTTGATTTGTACAACTGTACAGCTAGGCATGTAGGCAATACTTAATAAAACTAATTTTATAAAGGTAGCTACAAGGCTTGTGCATTCAAATTTATGCACCGCTTCCGTTCACAAAAGCACCCCAACCCATCTGCCCACCAGCTAATTAAAATCGAGGGTGTGGGGGGGAGGGGAGAGAAATCTGGAACATGTTTTGGGGGGAGGGAGTAGAACCCATGTAAGAGCGAGGCGAAATATATTTATTGATCAGTAAATCTTCCCATTATCAAGCATTAAAAAGCTCATTTTAATTTGCTGACGAGCGCAAATAAAACATGTTTCCTAAATGAATGAATGTTATTCAAATTCAATTGAGAAGAAATACTGTGATCGAAATATATCTACTTGTAATGTTTGATAATTGTTATAAGACTTGATACACGCGAAGTGACTTTCTCCATAGATAAATGTATTTAGAGTCCATCACCACGTTGGGTCTCTGTCTGCTCTGATACTTTACTGAAACGGTTGTAGGTTTGAAACGAGCTGTTGAAATGAGAATTGCACAATAGCGAAGGCAAGAGAATCTTTCAACTCTCTGTATCACTGTTACACCATTTTGGCATTAGACACTAATCTGTTTCGTCTATCGGTGCGCACACACTGATGATGGGGGAGATGTTAATGAAGACGCGTCGATGGGACAGCAGAAAGCAAACTTCAGTCGACAACGGATCGGGCTGTGTGGATGCTGCTTTACACTGATGTCTCATCCTGCTCACCTTCCGCTTTCCCTGCAGTAACTTGTCAGGGCCAGCCTATAAATCCCCCCCCCCCCCCCCATCTCTGCTGTCATCCACCCTCCCAAAATACTTCTCGCCCCTTCCATGTTGTCTGCGGCCCCCAAACACCCCCCCCCCCGCGCATTCCTTTCTATTAAGGGCGTTTGCAGAAGTGACCCAACAGCAGCTCGTCCGGCTTCCGCGTGAATCACTCGAGTGAGTCGGGGCGCAGCGCTCGCTGGTTGTTCCCCTCCCCGATCGCTGCAGCGTTTGCACCGCGGGCGCCGTGTCCCCGCAGCTAGGGGACCCGGTGCGATAGGGACAGTCCCCACGTTGGGGTCTTTTTCTGATATAGGCTCCTACGACCCCCACCCCCGCCGCGATGTTTCACACTGGCCGTGCAACAGCACAGTACTGGGGGGGGGGGGGCGGTGTAATAAACCCCGGCGTGGGCAGCCAAATCCCCAGTTTGCCCCCTAGTCACTCCCGGCTCCGCCGAACTGCTCGGATCCCGGGCCGGGGGGTGCAGCCCAGGCTCCTCTGTCCCCTCCCCCAGCCAGCGCCGCGGGAGGGGCCTAAGGCGGGCAGGAGCCTCTCCCCGGCTCCCCTCGCTCCGTGCAGGCCTCGCCCCGCCGGGCTCCCGGAACCCTCCGCCCGCCCGGGCCGCTCCGCCGCCCCCTCCCCGCGGCAGCAGCAGGCTCCCGCTGCCATTGGCCGCGCCTCCCTGCAGCTGCTCGGTAGCGGGCGCGGCGGGGAGCCTGGGGCTTTCGGCCGGGAATCCAGGTGCCGAGGAGGGGGGCGGTGGGATGGGGAGCCGCGGCCCCCTCCTCGCTCCTCGCCCCCCGCCTGCCCCACGGAGCCCCCGCCCGCGCCGAGCACCCACAGAGGGGGGCGCCCACGCGGAGATCACGCTACAGATGCGGGATTCCTGCTCCCCCCCCCCGCCCGCTGCCAAAGGGGGGAGACTCGCCCTGGGAGTACACCCCCCCCACCCCCCCCCATGGATCTCCAGGAGGCAATCCAGGCCTGAGGAAGGACCTGGGGATTGGGCCTAAGCTTTGGACCACAAAGACAGCCGGTGAAAATCCTATTCAATGGGTATTAAACGTGATTTCTCTGAAATGAACAGAAGATTGCGGTGTGCTTAATGTAATATCACATCTGAACTACTGCACCCTTCCCCGGGTGGGTCCACTGAACGGCCGTGTGCATATTACCTAGGCTACCGACGGTATTTAAAATCACATTAGTTTAGACCTCTGATCCAAACAGCATCAGAAAAGGAATATCAATGTATAACCTACAAAGTATATTTTAAGTAACTCTTTTGAACTTTTGCCAAGATCTAATTATTTGAGAGGCAGATTAGATGTGGAATAAAATATTCATAGACTGAACAAAGAAGAAGATCTGAAAGGTTTGAATCATGAAAAACAAGAGCTCCCTGAAAGGGTGCAGAAAACAGCCATCTTGAATATTTTAATCTCTGGCAAGTGTTTCTTTGGAACAAAATGGATGTTGGAGGGAAACAGCATAGTTAACTTTACTGTATCCTTCTATTTCTAACACCATCCCTCTCACAGAATCCAGCTGGCATCGGGCAGTGAAACTAGAAGGAATACCACAGTTTATTTTATATATATACATATATATAAAATAAAAATAATAATATGAATAGTATGGTCTGGAAATTTAATATTTCTGTAATTTTTTCATGTCATTTATATTGATGTGTTTGCATCAATACATACCTGTCACATTCAGTACCACAAAAAACATTGTTAGGACTATTCAGTATAAACAAGCAACTGCTATATGTTTACCAAGAACACAGTTGTAAAACATTTTCATTTTAATATAAAATATGGTGTTGCTTTTATGAGGCCTGATCCAACTCTCGCAGAAGTCAAAGGAAGGATTCCTATTTATTTAATTGGAAATTGGATCAGGTCCTTGGTTAGAGGTATGTGTGGGTATTTTGATATGAACCGTTATTTTTAGGAATTCATCAGTTGGCCATAAAAAAAATCACCTTGCGCTGAAATTAAGCATAGAAGGTCCTCAAGATTATTTTTCCTTTTTACCAAAATTCAAAAATAGCTATTCAAGTTGTTTTTTTAAACTGCAGGGGAGAAAAGTAAAATATGTACATCTTAGTGCTTTTAGATGCTTTATTTTTTTCCCTTATGAATGAAAAGTAGCTTCCTTTTTTAAACTAAGATTTTGAAGGCTGTTAATCTGAACTGTGGATTCATGCCTTTGCATATTTAAAGGAATAAATTATTAAAAACAACCAACATTGGGGATAGGCAGGAACCGAAGGGTCTTGGTGGGGACAGAGATAAATTAGAAGTTAAGACACTGCAGAGGGCTCATGGGGGCTTGTTCCATGTGATTTTTTTTCCCTTCATTTTACGGGTTATTGTTTACTTACCTTGGACCCACTCCCTCTGTGGATAAGCTTGGCAGGAGCGATGTAGAGAAATATGCTAAGGGGAACTAGAAGAGTGCTAGACTAGACCGCTGAAGAGTGTTGTCTACAGATTAGAAAATAGGACTGGGAGTAAGGATTGCTGGATTTTGTTCCGACTTTGCCACTGACTAATTGTAATCTTGAGCAAACCATGCAGGCCAAAATATGCAAAACTTGGGTGCCTAAAGCTAGGCTCCTGAGTGATCTGATTTTTTTTCAAATATTTTCAAACGCTGCACTCATTCTAAAAATCAGATTGCTTATGTTAAGTGCCTGAGTATGGATTTAGTTGTATAAGCTTAGGCACACAGATGTGAAAAATTTTACCTTCACCTCTTGTTGCCTTATTTTCCCCCATCTGTAAAATGAAAATTGAAATATTTCTCAACTCTTTCAAAGGAGTGTTGTGAGACTTCATTAATCTTTTGAGAGCCTGTGGGGTGGAAGGCGCTATAAAATCAAGCAGCGTGCTCATGACTTTATAACACCATAAGCAAGCAGAAACCACGGGGGAAAAATAATTTTGGAAAATATAGGGACCAAAATGGATAAAATGCAACTGATAAGTACTTAGCTGCAAACACTGAAAATGTGTGTTATAAGAAAACAAATGCACAAGCTACAATAGATAACCTTGAAAAGCAGACACTGATTTCTTGGTGCAAAATGTCTTATAGGACATCTCTTATTCTAAAAACACTGTTTTGTTAAAGGCAAACAAATTGTTGTACTGTCATCTAGAAAATATGAAGAACTTAATTAGACTGAATAATGTTGGGAGTTGTGGGATTGTTGTTGGGCCCAGAGGGGAAAGTCACCATCGGATTTGTAGGAAGGTTAAGCTCCTGCATTTAAATGTCACTGAGAATCCGATTTATGTGGGAAAGGTATTTAGGATTCCAGGGAGGAAGCAGAGTGCAGAGAGGGACTAAGGAAGTATTCTTCTTATACTTTGTCAGACCTGAAGGACAGAGACATAATGATCAAAGCAGCCAGGGAAAAATATGATTTTTTTTATGATGATTGTAAGGGCAAATGTTGCGTGAAAGAAATATATGAACAGGAGAAGAAAAACAGAATAATGTTATTTGTCTATATAACAATAATGATTTTGTACATTTTGAAAAAGGTATTTACTTCATTCCCATTTTTCTGTGGCATGATCAATTATTTTTCTCCCTGTTGTATGCTATACTCCCTCACTGTCATCATAAACTCTGATAAAAAAAAAAAAAGCCTGAGAGCTAGATTGTGTCTAGCCAGGCATGGATGCACAAGGGAGAGAAACAAAGGTGCAGGAATTCTTCCACCTACATACCCTGCACAGTGGCCAGGCACAGTTTGCAAACCCACAAAGACCTGAGGCTCTAGTGGTAAATTTTGAACAGCACATTTGAATTATGTAGATACGGTAGTTTTCTCGTTTTGCTTTTTTGCTGGGTCATTTCCACTCTGGGTTTAGCAAACAAGAAGCCCTCTATTAAGTATTTCCTAGAGCTGGGCATATAATTGGTAACAAATAATGCATTCAATAGACTGAAGACTTGTATATACACAGTTTTTGTACCAGTTTAACTATATTGATTTGAAAAACAGTATAGTTACATTGATGTAGCTCCTTAGTTTGTATGCAGTTATACCACTATAAAGGTGTTTCTAATCTGATACTTATATAAAACCTGTATGTACTATCATCAGTTAGCCACCTTTTCTGCCCACAAATTATCTGTAAACACTTTATTTTCTCATATTTGTTATGCAAATTATTTGCCAAATTATTTTTCAGAATATTTGTTGGTCTACTATAGGTTGCTAAAATATTAAATAGTTAAAGTAGTCATTTAAATTTCAGGCTGTGTTGGCTATTTTTAATTGGACACATAGTTCACATGGTACCATTTCTGTTCCCTGATTGGATGAGATGAATATTCTGAGACTCAGGTGTGAATGTTCACATTTACAACCCAAAAATGTACTTTCCACAAGTATTATCTATGATTCACATGAAATGTGCTGTTTCTGTAAACATTGCTACTGGTAAGTAGTTGCTAGTATATTTTGGGAAAATAAACAGAGTCTAGCAAAACGGGGCTTAACTTGGTTGTGATCTTTAGGTAATAAGAGGCTGAAACAAAGCTGGAGCAAATTCAGTATTATATTTCAAGCCAATATTAGCAGGAAATGTTTTGTCGTATTCACCTGGCTCCAGTATTCAGCATTCATTGGTGAGGTCTGTTTTTTGCAAGCCCTAAACTAAAAAGGAAGACTGTGTTCTTTTTCCCCTTCATTTTCCTTAATTTTGTTTGAGTCTCCTGTGGAAGTCTTTGGATCTTCCCCAGCGGTCAGCTCCCCAGATTGAGAAACACACTCTAGCCTATCCTTGCAGTCCTCCAGCATGAACACCTCAAACCCCTCCAGCATTAGCTTGTTCCATTATCTAATTTCCTTCTCTATTTTCATATATATATATATATATATATATATAACCTAGATCCTTCCTTTTTAATTTCAAGACCTTAGTGTCTTCTTTACTACTGTTACCACTGCAAGTCTCAAATAAATTGGTTGGAAATAGAATAATTAGGAATTTATTGCAGGAAGAAGATAAAATTAGCTGCAGTAAAGATCTATTATTAGACAATGAATAGGTCCATTTTCAACATTTAAAGGAATTGTACAAATTACCTGTTGGCCAGTTGTTGTTTTTCTAATTTCCAACTAAAGGCAGTGCTGACAGAACCATTATGGCCTATTTAGCTTGCCTTTGGAAATATTTTTCATGTAAGAATTTGTAAGAAACTTGGAAGATTCATTTGGCTACTAGATGTTAATAAAATTGTTAATGATTTCAGCATCCTCAAATGAGACTATTTTACTTAATTTCTAGAGGTTACTAAAAAGTATTACTAATAACGTTTCTGTCCCTCAGGTTTGTATGCTTGTATTTGTGAGGTCAAAATAAATTCTGTCGACCTCAGTGGTAGCTCCATTGACATTGGTGGTATTACACCAGGAACAAATTTGGTCCATGGTAAGTTAGGCTGCCTGGCTTTGCAAGTGGAGATATTAAAAACAATAATACTAATACAGTTTTTTAAAACTCCCATATCATCTCTAACAGCTTTTCTACTCAATATGTGTCATTTACTGAACCCATGATGGTGTGATGTCCTAGAAACGTTTTATTGCTATTTGTGAGTAATGTTGCCATCCCAAATTCATGCTGATAAAATCTTTTATACTGAATATATTTGAATCTGCCTCCCCAGGAAACTCTATCTCCACCCCCATCAAACTCAAGGGACTAAAATATCATGGATTCTAGCTCCTGAGATGTGGAGGGAAAGGTGTGAGAAATACAATGATATCATATTGCACTAGGCCTGTGTATGAGGGGTCAGGTATTTTAGGGGAACTCAGAATGTGGTTCAAATTCTCCTTCACATCCTGCACAGCAGTGGTGCTCAACCAGGGGTACATGTATTCTAGATATTCGCCTAGTTTTACAATAGGCTTCATAAAAAGCAGTAGTGAAGTCAGTACAATCTAAAATGTCATACAGACTTGTTTATACTGCACTATATACTATACACTGAAATGTAAGTACAATATTTATATTCCAACTGATTTATTTTATAATTATATGGTAATATGAGAAAATAAGCAATTTTTCAGTAATAGTGTGGCTGTGACACTGTATTTGTATGTCTGATGTTGCAAGCAAGTAGTTTTTAAGTGAGATGAAACTTGGGGGTAGCAAGACAAATCAGACTCCTCAAAGGGGTACAGTAGTCTGAAGAGGTTGAGAGACACTGCTCCACAGGGTACGATATGCAACCCTAGTGTGGACTCCCTCTTGACATCAGTGGGAGATCTACAAATGTGAAGAAAAAAGAATACTGAAGCCACGTACTAAAGTGAAGCTATTAAGCCACGTTTACACTAGGAAATTTGACAAAAATTCCACTGGAGCACTGGTGGAAACTATAGCATAGAAAAGGCTCCCACAGCCCAGACCCATTTTTATCATTCTTTATTATACTTACTTTTGGGAGGTGTAAGACCCAGTGTAGAAATGTCCTGAGAGAAGATTTTTTTTTCTTTGAGCATTATCAAATTCAAACTTGAATCAAATGTACCCATACAAAATGGGGGGAATAATTGGCTAGGCAGAGAAGGATCTGGGAGTTATAGTGGATCAGAAATTTAACATCAGCCAACAGTGTAATTCAGTTGAAAAAACTGCTAGTATCATTCTGCAGGTATTAAAACAGTGTCATATGTAAGACACTTTTCTACTCTGAGTTGGTGAGGCCTCATCTCAAGTACTGTGTCCAGTTTGAAGTACCACACTAAGAAAAATGTGGACAAACTGGAGAGGGGCCTGAGGAGAACAACAAAAATGATAAAACATTTAGAAAGATTTAAAAAACTGAGCATGTTCAGTCCTGAGAAAAGAAGACTAAGGGGGGACCTGATAAATTTCAGATATGTTAAGGGCTGTTACCTGTTCCAAAAAGTAATGGGCTTTATTTATCTGCAGCAAGGGAGATTTAGGTGAGATGTTAGAAAAACCTTTCAACTTACAAGGATAGTTAAATTTTGGAATATCTTACCAAGGGAGGTTGTGGAAACCCAGTCACTGCAGGTATTTAAGAACAGGTTAGACAAACACCTGTCAGGGCTGGCGCAGGTATACTTGGTTCTTCCTCAGTGCTGAGGGATGGAGTAGAATAGGTGACCTATGGACATCCCTTCCAGCCCTGTATTTCTGTGATTATTGACGATGATTTGAATCCTTCTTGTTTTACTCTCACTGTCTTTATTAGGAAGTGTAAAATGAGCTGGATTTGGCCATATAATTGTTAATTAACAGTGAGCAACCATCAAAGGAAAAGGACATCCACAGTGGCATACTCAATTTTTGAAATGATAAGCCTGTCTCTAAGTGTCACTAAGGTGGATCATCTCTAGGATGTGGTATTGTAGGTAGTAGTTTAAAACAATCTTTAGATTGTAAACTCTTTGGGGCAGAGACCGTATCACCATATTTGTCTGTAATGTGCCTCAACCCTTTTGGAAGTATATAAAAAATGTTAATTAATTACTACACAATAAATACAAGGGAGCAAGTACAGAAGTAAAAGTTCTGGGGCTGTCTAGGCATCTCCTGGGATCTGGGTCAGTAGATAAGCACTGAAAGGCATAAAGCCCACTTTAGCTGTCAAATCCTGAGCCTTTAAAACCATTTGCTGATGAGCCTGAAAACAGTGAAAATATTTAGCTCCTGTGGTACTGGTTTAATAAATGTCACATTCGTTTTATACAATATCTCTCTCTCTCTCTCTTTGCTAGTCTCAGTTTAACCATTTCAGTAGCAAAACAAAGGACACCTTTCCCTACCCCAGCTACTTAGCCCTTTCCCCAGCTGCTTTTCGGTATATTTTTTTTTTACAGTTTTTCTGGCTTAGGTCAGGTGATCCAGGCATCCCCTGCTGTTCCTGCCCGTTTTCACAGCCTGTGAATTAGCTCTTCTGGAGGCAGCATTTCCTGTCAGTGACTGACAAGAGGTGTTGTATCTGACAAGATGAATTTTCTCCCTCTTTCCCTCTTTCTTCTGTCTCCCCATTGCCTCCTCATCTCTCTCTGCCCCTCCTTTGCATCTAGTCCCCTTAACCCTCTTCGGTTTTCTCTCACTTCTCCTGTATTCTTTCTCCACTTCACTTTCTCTCTATTATCTTTCTTGTCCTCCTCTGCATTCTTTCCATCCCAGCAGGGCTCACGCATACAAATTGACCCCCTCCCAGCCAGTAATGTGATCGAAACTCTTTGTGGCTCCTACTATCTCTATGGTAACTATCGGGGGGGTCTCCATAGTGGTGTTAAATCCAGTGCACTGGCCCACATACTGTTGTTCTTGCTAACATTACATACTGACCACATGGGCCTGATTGCTCATTTAAAAACTACCTTTTAAAATAAAATATTGAAATCAATCTACTTTAAAGAATTTAACCCTATGGAAAGCTGAAACCATGTGCCTGCGGGAAAATAGTTTTTTTTTGGGTTCTAAAGGGTCTGAAAGATGTTGTTGTCTTCAGAACTGCTTTTCTGGGCAGCCCTTTTTTATCACTGTATTTATTATTATTGTTGATCTGCTGACTGTTGCCGTCACACTAGGGATACAGCTAGACTACAAAAATTAGTATCCACATTGCAGCAGCAGCTGGTAACAGTGAAACTGATGTTCTAAGCCACTAATGCAGACTGGTCTCAGAGCAGGTTTTTGTTACAGAGGCTCAGACATTTTAAATGATATCTACGCTTGCTCCTACACCATTGCTACCAGTGTGCAGCTTTACCTCTCTTGACAGTTGCTGCAATACATGTCCTAAATTTTAAATAAAGCCTATGTTACTATACATCCACTTACTACCTTCAGGTTTGGAGCTGTGCAAAGATGGAGCAAATATTGAATCTGGCTGCAGCATAGAGCTGAAGGAAGCATCCAAATAATTGTGATATGGCCATAAGGGCTATAAAGAGCCACTTACGGGCCAGGTGTGCATTTCTCCTGCACGCAAAGCTCCCAATGAAGCAATGAAAACTTGGGAGACACAGAATCCAAGACCATGTCCATTACACTGAATAGATTTTTTAAAAGTAGCCAGCTTTAGAAAATGTAAAAAATCTAGATTAGCAATAGAAAAATAACTGGATCCAAAGATTTTGCCAATATTATTATTTGCATAATATCTGCAAATAGTAAGACATGGTTCCTGTTCAGGAATGTAGGTCCAAATATTGATCCATATTAGGGTCAGGAGATTCTTTATAAACAGCTGTGTTTTTGTGCACAAAAATACATTGGGGCTATTTATTTCTACAGAAAATAACGACATTAGTAGCACCTGTTCAATATTCATGAACATGAATAATTAAAATCTGTTGGGAATTTTGGCAAAAAATACCTAAAGTTTTAACTTACAAACTATTGGGTTTTCCCGTATGCTTCTCTGTAGATTTTCTGGGATTTAAAAAAAATATTATTCAGCCTTACTTACACTTTAATACCAAATATCACCAAAAGACACACTATATTTATTAGGTAGTTAAACTTTCCTGGCTTTGATGCTACCAGAAAAAATATTAGAAATCCCACAAGACCCTGAATTTCCCTGTAGGGTCTTGCAAACCACATTGTTCAGAACTTCGTTGCTGACATTGGAAACACTACTTTTATCTTAATCTTTAAGGACAGTAATAAACATCTGAATTCTTCAAATAACAAAGAAATTACTTGGTTTTCCAACCAGCTGTACATATATGCCATACTCACAGAAGTATTCATAAAAATGTCCATTTAAATGAACTGATTATTCATTTGATTGTGAATGTTACATCTAGCTACATTTGGATAAATCAAGGAGATTAATCGAATGTTTCTGTGACTACAGTCAGCAATGAAATGGTTAACACTGTGGGCATTTAAGTGGTCATAATTAACAGTCCATTAAGATGAATGGAGAAAGTTCTCACTTAGCACTGCTATTGTTTCAGTCTGTCTGTTTACAGACCCCGCACCACAACAGTGTGTGGCTTGATGTTGTCCTGTTTTTTGCAACTAGAGGAAGTAGAAAGCTCATTTAAACAAGCTTGGATTCTAGAAAATACAGCAAAATCAGGAGGATTTCTGTTGTCCCAGCTGACAGGGATATGAGAAGCAGCAAATCCACACTTTTTTTGATTAGCTAGTTACTAAATAACACTCATTATCCATCAAATATTAGATACAAATCCATCGAAAATAAAGACCTAACTATCCTGCATTACCTCACACTTCATAATGACTCACATAAAACAATAAAATTTGCTTCCAGCAAATAATAAAGAGGTAGGTGGAAAGCAACTCCACAGACCTGTAAGCACGCTTCCTGCTTTCTTGATGGAATTGTTTTTTTTCCCTTATTTGTCTTATATTTTTCTGCAAGTGTATAAATATTTAATTCTTTGCGTGTTTCATATTTTTCTATAATATGTCATGGGTGGCAAGCCAACTTCAAGCATGTAAAAATCATGTGTTGGGCCACAAAACATCATAAGATTGGCTTTAAATGCATGAGATAATTATAAAATGATATATTTGGGTTCTTTTTATTAGTTTTCTTGGTTCTGAATGTTTAGTGTTCACTCGCTTCACATTTTCAAGCTTTCTCTGCAACCATGAGGGCTGAAAAATTACTTTTTTAAAAAAGGAAGCCGAGATTCTCATGAAATCTTTAATTCCAGAAGCTGGGGCTTTAAGAAAAACACCAAATATCATGACTCATGGTAAAAGTGAGAGTTGGCCATGCTGCATTAGTGCTGGTGGCTGTTCTCTAAACAGGTCCAGAGAGGTCCAGGCCCCAAGCGTGAGAACCTGCATCCCAGTTACCTAGTGCTAAGTCTAGTAGCACAAATCTCTGAGCAAGATACTTTTAGGTGTCTCATCTCACCACAGCAAGGTGTCATTCAGCTCTTTAGTACACGAGACACATTTTATTTTCAGTCATGCTCTTTTACTTATATAGGCTCTGATTTTTAAAAGGTTTCCATTTTACAGGTGCATTTTTCCCCCTCACAGATAATTCATTTCCATTTAATTGTGAATGCAATTCATAGTTCTTGTATATCTAACTATATAACTTCACTCAGAAATCAGGTAATTAGAAAGCTTGACATCAGCAGCACTTGGATGTGTATCTCTTTAGCTACACTACAGTCATCATTTTGGTATCTGAGTTCCCAAAAAAATGAATGAAATACAAAATGTGAGTGAAAATAATGGATCTCAGCATGTTTTAATTCATTCATTTGAATATAAATGAATGAAAATATTAGCAAATAAATTTTGTCTTGAACTCAGGTATGATTGTCAAAAGAACAAAATGATACATTTATATAATTTACCTTTATCCCTTCTGAAATAAAGGATAGTTAAATATGAATTTGCATACTTTCATGTGTTAGGGATTTTCCTGAAATTTTAACCTTATTCTTGACATTCCTGATTTTTTTAAGTGTAGTTGTTTTTGTTAATTACAATGTTCTTATCAGGACGTTTGCCCTTAAGCTACTGGTACAAATTATCTTGTTTAATTTCATTTTAGACACATTTTGGTCTGGGCTCAATTTAAAACTTGCCATAGTGCCTTGTGCTTGGCTGAGGCACTTGCTGACCATTTGAAACAACACTAAAAGCACAGTGACATACCAAAGTGATCCCCTGATGCCGTTTTATAGGAATCCCTGTTTATTTCATTTTGGTGGCAGGTCAGATTTCATGAAGAGGGAAGGTAAAAAAGGTCATCTATGAAATTAACACAATTTTTAATCAAATTAATTTAAATCCTTCCAGTAACTCAGTTCCCAGTTTTGTCTTCCTAATGCAAAAAATTAATCTCTACAAAATTGAGCCCTTTCAGTTCATAGACACCACCTTTAACTAATGGGAGAGAGAACTTTATACTAACTGCATCTGATGTAACTGTTACTCAAATTTCTAATGAGTTTATTTATGTAATGGTTAAAAAAATTGCAACCTCTACTGAAATCACTGTAATAAGCAGTTTGATTACTAGTAAGTGGAACTGGTTGAAAAATTAAAACCATTTCTGTAAAAATTTCAAACTGCTTACAGATTATTTCAGTATTTTCAGTTTTAAAATAGACCCACTTTTTGTGTTTCAAATTTTTCTTCATTTTAAAAATCTCATCATTTTATTTTCAAAACACAACTTTTTTGGTGTTGAAATTGACAATTTTAAAATTTTTAAATAACCCACCATATGAGTCAGCTGAATATTTACAATTGGCAATAGAAAAACAACCCCCCCAAAATTGAAATGGAGAATAAGAAATAAAAACTGATAAGAATAGAAAGGATAAAAACATTGTATTGAAAAGTGGCAAATTTAAAGAAAAGTTAAGTGGTTTTATGAAAAATTCTGTTTTAAGAAAGGGACAAACTTTTTGGGGTGGTGGTGGTGGTGAGAACCTAATATAAAAATATCTACTATTTCTTGTAGTAATTTCTTGCAAAATTGGTCCCTGTGGCTGAAATGCTACAAATACTCTGTGACAGCATGTTTACCCTACATGTCATATTACCATGGACCTGAGAGGCCAAATGACCTGTGTGCTTGCACCTGTAGAGTGGGCCAGGCCTGATTAGAGATAAAGCTCAGCTAGGAGGTTCTGTCCCCTCTCCTCCTACCCTCACCTGAAAGAAAAATGCTGACTGAAGGCAACTGGAGGAAAAAAACTTAGGGGAAGAGAAGGTGGAGTGTTTCTTCTCCCTGGAAGAAGGCTGAGAAGGAGGTAGAAGAGATGAGGTAAGAGGTGAAGCTCTACAGGGCTTGCCCGAACCCTGAGTGAGGGGAGGACTGTGCCAGCCTCTGGGTTTTGATTGAGGCACAGAAACCTGTGGCTAGACAGAACATTCTAGAGCAGTAGAGGTATCCCTGCGATAAGGTGGCTGCCAGTTGGGCTGAAAGTTTGGTTTTGTATAAATTTCAGATAGATTTTAGTAAAGGAATTTGTGATGCTGGTAAAGGCAGGGCTCTGTTAAGAGGTTGGGCTGGAGAGCCAGGACACTTATGGTTGGAATAGGCTAAAGGACAGTGGGGGAAACAATATCACAGGTTAAATTGCTATTGTTAACAATTGTTAAATTGCTATTAATTGCTATTGTTAACAATTGTTAAATTGCAACAATATCCCAATGAGCCCGGAGGAGGCATGCTGGGTTGACAACTTTGATATATATTGCATGCATCCAACAAAGTGGGTACTAGCCCAAGAAAGCTTATGCTTCAATACTTTTGTTAGTCTTTAAGGTGCCACGGGACTCTTTGTCGCTTCTTGATATACACTGACATGCTTAACATGCTCCTCTGGGTAATCCCATTGATTTTAGTGGGACCACTCACCTGTGTAAAGTTAAGCACATGTGGAAATATCAGCAGGATCAGGGCTCATGTTTGTAAAATTGAAGTTGTGGTAGCATTAACAGAAATGTGGATGATACTCCTTATATACTTATTTCAATAAACAAATGTTTATGGGGACAAATGGCAAGTGGCCTAGTTGTCTGATTCAAAAGCTAAAGGTATAAGTAAGGGCCTAATCCTATTTCTATGGAATTGAAGTAAGTAAGTAAGGTATAAGTAACAGCCTAATCCTATTTATATGGAATTGGCCATTGACTTCAGGGGAAACATAATCAGATATAAAAGCTATACATTTTAGTGTTAAATGACTTTGTTTTAATAACAATATATATCTGTTATTTATATAATAACTTCTATCCAGGGAGCTCAGTGGGTCTTGTAACTTAATTAATATATCTTCAGAGATCTCTTGTCAAGCATTTTGCAGATGGGGAAACTGAGGCCCAGAATTTCAATGCTTTACCCAAACCTGTGTCAAGCCATTACTGAAGTGATCAGTGGTGGTTGTCAACCATAGTCCATGAAACTCTTGCTGGTGGTCCCTGGAAAACTGGCTGGTCATGGTGCTGTGTCTCAGCCAGTTAACAATGGGAGCTTTTGGGTGCGGCGCATTATTGTCAATCTGGCCAAAGATACTGAAGGGCTTTTGAATATCTAGCCCTACAAATATAGAGTGCAGATGAACTGTTGCAGGACCACAAAGTATTTCAATTTCCTTCTTTATATCTGATAGCTCAAGCGAAACACCAGTCTTTTATGGGAGGGGGGGAGGGGAACATGTGAGGAAGCTTGCTTGTCACTGCCAGTGCTGTATTTGATCTGAGCATTTCAGTTTCCAGGGCTGTCAGTTTCAGTGATGCACAATATTTGAGCATTGGCCGCTTGCCAGGATTCTGAGGGCTGCATGTCATTTGCATACAAATTTAATTTTGTACTAAAAAGAAATGTGTGCAACAATCATATTTCATGCCTACTTTCATCTCCTATTTCCCAGGCATAGGAATGGAAGAGCCTTGCTGAGGGACCAATGCTTTCCTCTACGTCTAGTTCTACTCACCTCTGGCTTTAGTGTCACTCTGTAAATGTGTCTTTCCTCTCCCTTTCTGTATTTCACAACCATAAATACTTTTTTCTCTCCACAAGACCTGATCAATGTATAGCAATACACAAGGAGTTATCTAGTGTCAAGATAGCTTATTCAACTTACTACGTTTGCTGCTTAAAAATAAAAACACTAAATTCCCTCATTACACGGTGTTGTGGGGCTTGCGGAGGCCTGCCATGATCACAGCAGCCTTTTAAGTAATGATATCTCAGGAGAGGTGAGTTTGAGTTTGAGTGACTTCATCCAAAGATATGACAGAATCAGGGAAAGAAGAGATGTCTACAGATCATCAGCGAAAGACAAGAGAGTACCACCCTAGAAGGACATCTTGAGGAACAGTTCCCTTTCGGGAGATCCAGTTCTTTGGACTTGTAGGAATGTTGTGGGTTATGTTGGTGGAAAAGCCTGATATTTTAAATACCCATGAATTACTTTTAATCTTCTAATCTGTGGGTTAAAAGGGTTATTTGGAGAAAGGCTTCAGAACTTTGCTTAGACATTTAAAATTAGACAATTAGGATTTCCTCATTTTCCTTAGGCAACTATCCCACAGATTTGTAAGGGCTTGAACCAAAGTTCTGGAAAAACTTCTATTGACTACAGTGGTCCTTGCATCAGGTTTGTAGAATGAAACATTATGGATTGGATTTATTTTAGGGCTGTCAATTAATCACAGTTAACTGACGCAATTAACTCAAAAAAATTAATTACAATTAATCATACTGTTATACAATACAATGCCAATTGAAATTTGTTAAATATTTTTGTAGTTTTTTACATTTTCAAATATATCAATTTCAATTACAACACAGAATACAAATGTACAGAGATCATTTTTATTATTTTTATTATAAATATTTGCACTGCAAAAATGAAAAACAAAAGAAATAGTATTTTTTCAATTCACCTCATACACATACTGTAGTGAAATCTCTTTATCGCAAAAATGCAATTTACAAATGTAGATTTTTTTTGTTACATAACTGCACTCAAGACCGAAACAATGTAAAACTTTAGAGCAGGGGTGGGCAAACTACAGCCTCCAGGCCACATCCCGCCCACGGGACCTTCCTGTCCAGCCCCCGAGGCTCCCCCTGGCTCCTCCCCCTCTGTCCCTCCTCCACCGGAGCCTCAGCACGCCATGCGGGCAGTGCTTGGGTGAGGGGGGTTGCATGCTCTGGTGGGGCAGCATGGAACCAGACATGTGGAGCCAGACACACTGCTTTGAGCAGCAAAGTAAGGGAGGCGGGGTTGGATAAGGGGCAGGGGGTGGTTGGATGGGGTGGAGGTTCTGGAGGTGGTGGTCAGGGGACGGGGAATCGGGGGGTTGGATAGGCATAGGAGTCCTGGGGGTGGGGTGGGAGGTCGATAGGGGTCAGGGCAGTCAGAGAACAGGGAGCGGGGGGGGGGGTTGAGTGGGGTCCTGGGGTGGGAAGTTAGGGTGGGGAGGTCTCGGGAGAGAGCGTTCAGGGGACAAGGAGCAGGGGGGCCTAGATAGGGGAGTGGGGATCCAGGGGGGGTGGTTGGGGCAGAGGTCTGTGGGTGGGTGTTAGGGGACAAGGAGCAGAGGGTGTTGAATGGGTTGGGGATTCTGAGGGGGGCAGTTAGGGGGCGTAAAGTGGGAGGGGGTCAGATGGGGGCGGAGCCAGGCTTTTTGGAGAGGCACCGCCTTCCCTACCCTGCCCTCCATACAATTTTTCAACCCCGATGCGGTCCTCAGGCCAAAAAGTTTGCCCAAACTTGCTTTAGAGCCTACAAGTCCACCCAGTCCTAGTTCTTGTTCTGCCAATTGTTCAGACAAACAAGTTTGTTTACATTTATGAGTGATAATGCTCCCACTTCTTACTTATAATGTCACCTGAGAGTGAGAACAGGCATTTGCATGACACTGTTGTAGCTTGTATTGCATGGTATTTACGTGCCAGATATGCTAAACAAAGGGTCGGCAACCTTCAGCACATGGCCCATCCGGGTAATCTGCTGGTGGGCCAGGAGACATTTTGTTTACATTAACTAAAGTATTGAAGCATAAGCTTTCGTGGGCTAATACCCACTTTGTCGGCTTGCATCTGAC
Source organism: Sternotherus odoratus (assembly GCA_032164245.1). Classification (NCBI taxonomy): domain Eukaryota; kingdom Metazoa; phylum Chordata; order Testudines; family Kinosternidae; genus Sternotherus; species Sternotherus odoratus. Next base: position 194,739,523 of record JAVMKO010000002.1, on the reverse strand, counting down.
GAAGTGGGTATTAGCTCACGAAAGTTTATGCTTCAATACTTTAGTTAGTCTTTAAGGTGCCACTGGACTCTTTGTTACCTTTGCTATTCCAGACTAACATGGCTACCTCTCTGATTCTTTGTTTACACTGACTGTCCCTGCTGCCTGTGCCGCTTCCTGCAGCTCCCATTGGCCGGGAACAGTGAATCGCAGCCACTGGGAGATGCAGAGGGTCGTGCCTGCAGACGGTTAATGTAAATAAAATGTCTTGTGGCCTGCCAGTGGATTACTCTGATGGGCCAGGTGTCAAAGGTTGCCAACCCCTGTGCTAAACATTTGTATGCCCCTTTGTGTTTCGGCCACGATGCCAGAGGACATGCTTCCATGTGATGAATAAAACAATGCATTAATTAAATTTGTGACTGAACTCCTTGGGGGGAGAATTGTATGTCTCCGGTTCTGTTTTACCTGCAGTCTGCCATATAGTTCATGCTATGGCAGTCTCGGATGATGACCCAGCACATGTTCTTTATTTTAAGAACACTTTCACTGCAAATTTGACACAATGCAAAGAAGGTACCAATATGAAATTTCTAAAGATAATTACAGCACTCGACCCAAGATTTAAGAATCTGAAGTGCCATCCAAATTCTGAGAGGGATGAGGTGTGAAGCATGTTTCCAGAAGTCTTAAAAGAGCAACACTCTGATGCAGAAACTACAGAACCCAAACCACCAAAAAAGAAAATCAACCTTCTGCTGGTGGCATCTGATTCAGATGATGAAAAATGAACATGCATCAGTCTGTACTGCTTTAGATCATTATCAAGCAGAACCCATCATCAGCATGGACACATGTCCTCTGAAATGGTGGTTGAAGCATGAAGGGACATAGAATCTTTAGTGCATCTGGCATGTAAATATCTTGCAACGCCGGCTACAACAGTGCCATGTGAATGCCTATTCTCACTTTCAAGTGATGTAAACAAGAAGCAGGTAGCAGTATCTTCTGCAAATGTAAACACACTTGTTTGTCTGAGCGGTTAGCTGAACAAGAAGTAGGACTGATTGGACTTGTAGGCTCAAAAGTTTTACATTGTTTTATTTTTGAATGCAGGTTTTCGTGTACATAATTCTACACTGGTAAGTTCAACTTTTATGATAAAAGTACTTGTATGAGGTGAATTGAAAAATACAATTTCTTTTGTTTTTTATTGTGTCATTATTTGTAATAAAAATAAAGTGAGCACTATACACTTTGCATTCTGTGTTGGAATTAAAATCAATATATATGAAAATGTAGAAACATCCAAAATATTTAAATAAATGGTATGGTTATTGTTTAACAGCACGATTAGTCATGTGATTAATCACAATTAATTTTTGTAATCGCTTGACAGCCCTACTATTTACTATACCTGTAGTTGAATAAAGCACATTTTTTAAAAATCCCACTATTCTGTTTCTGGAAGCACATCTTTTTCTCTTTTCTGTGACTAGCATAGTACAGTATATCTGATTGTGGAAGGGTCAAAGGAGCACTAAATGGTACCTGGTGAATGAGAGGTAACTTCCTCCCAACTTTCCCCTCTTCTTGGACACAGGGTAAGGGCTTTCAGAATGGCTGTTTAAGAGTGACAGGGAAAGGACAGACCTTTGAGGAAAGTTGGGCTCTAGACCTAGGAGGCATAAGACAGGACTGGGTTGGATGAAGCCCAAGGTGGGGATTTAGTAAGTATAAGACAATAAAATAACTTTTATTTAAATGCTAACCCTGAAGGGCTGTTTTCTTCCAGCTGATCTATTCTGCTGGCTAATAGTAACAACTTGTATTGTAAAATCTGTTTCTCCATTTTTCCTGGAAAAGTGGCATGGGGAGGGGAAGGTGGGGAGCCAAACTTTGAGCTTAGTGAAGTAGCTGGCTTATGTAACTTTCGGGCTTGCAGCATAGAACTGCAGTGAAAGTAAGGCAATTGGAAGAGACGGCAACTCTGAACATAGCCCCCCTATGAGAGAGATAGTGGTGGGATTATTTGGATCTGTTCCTGAAACTCTAGTTTTGGAGCTTTTAGAGAAATTGGCGCCACACCATTTACTAGCTGTGCGATTGGCATGTTGTCCTGTAGTGGCAGTGCTCGACGACTGGCTTTACCTTGAAATGTTGTGACCCGGTTTAAGCCTACTCATAGGTTCTGGAGGAAGATTAGAGCTACGATTTAACCCTTCTCTAAGTTTTTAAAAGATGAGAAGAAATACTGTCCATTGAGCAGGTGATTGCATAGAAAAATACTAGGGAATGCTTTAAAAGCTCCTGTTTTGGAACCTCACAATAAATGGCTGGAGTCTCTGGGGTATGTCTACACCAGGGGTCTCAAACATGCGGCCCGGGGGCCACATGCGGCCCGCAAAGCCCTTCCCTGCGGCCCGCCAAGCTTCCTGGCGCCCCCCCTCCCCCCCGGTCCCCCCATAGCAGTTTGCAGGACGGAGGGGCCAGAAGTGGAGGCTTCTCTGGGCCGCGCGTTTTTCTAGCTCTGGACTTCCTATATTGCTCTTGCTTTGTTTGCCAAACAGCTGTTGGTGGTGCCTAGTGCTTTCCAGGAGGGAATGGGGAGCTGCGTGCTCAGAGGAGGAGGTGGGGCAGGGGTGGGACCTCTTGGAAGGCGTGGAGTGGGGGCAGAGCCGGGGCAGCGAGGGCAGGGTGTGTGTCAGTAGTGTGGCCCTCGGGCTAGTGCACTAGTTCTCATGGAAGGGGTGGAGTGGGGGCAGAACCGGGGCAGCGAGGGCAGGGTGTGTGTCAGTGGTGCGGCCCTCGGGCCAGTGCACTAGTCCTCATGGAAGGGGGGGCAGAGCCGGGGCAGCGAGGGTATGTGTGTGTGTCAGTGGTGCAGCCCTCGGGCCAGTGCACTAGTCCTCATGCGGCCCTCATGGTCATTTGAGTTTGAGACCCCTGGTCTACACTGTAATTAAACACCTGTGGCTAGCCCATGTCAGCTGACTCGGGCTTGCAGGGCTCGGGCCTATTTAATAGGCCTGTTTAATTGTGGCACCCACGCTTGAACATCTACAATTAAACAGCCCTGTAGCCCGAGCCCCATGAGCCTGAGTCAGCTGACACAGGCCAGAGCCACGAGTGTTTAATTGCAGTGTAGACATACCCTAGGGGGCTACATGACTGATGGAAGTTGTATGCTGCTTGTGTGATGAATGCCAATTAAATCACAGGCAAGATGCCCCAGGGAAGTGGCTCTGACTGGTGGCTGCCTGCATACAAGAGTCCAGTGTGACTTCAGTTAATGTGATTTCAATGGATGTGTCTTTTAAATGTTCCCCGCTGCCTTGCTGATCTCTGAGTGAATCTAAACTGTGCGGTTTCCTCACTCATGGATGCTTCCACCAGCAGGCAATCTGAGCCCAGGACTGAATTGCTAGTATCACTGACTTCTCCTCCCCTGCATTTTGTTTAATGAGTACATTAAAAGTACATTTTAAACAGTCTCCTAGTTAAGATAAAACTAATAGATGAATTAGAGTCATTTCCGTAGCTGTCCAATACGGCCTGTGTGCAACATATATGTACCAAAAGAAAAGATAAAGCAGAATCTTTCAACTGCTGCTGTTGCAACAAATTTTAGACGAAGAACTGGACAGAACCTGTTTTAATGGGCTGGAATGTTTGGATAGTTCTTAAAAATCTTAATTTCTGTTTTCCGGCTGAGACTGGAAATGATGAAACACTTCAAGAAAGGCTCTTGCTGGGAGATTTCCAGGCAGATCTAGGAGCATTGGAGAGCTCATGAAAAAGCACTCTTGTGAGATTTCCAGCCCTGTTCTGCAATATCAGGAGGTTCAGATTGTTTGGATAAGCATCTGAGATTCTGAACCAAACATGAACTCTCAATTTCCTGAGGTTTGCTCATAACTAATGGAAATACTTGTTCTCTCTCTCTCCCTCATTCTATCTCTAGTTCTCTCAATCTGTGTGTCTTTGTGTGTGTTCCATCTAGTTATGATAAATAATTCTCCAACACATCAATGGATGGATTCAAGAAAATTCATATGTTCCAGGACCTGCTCAAACTGAGATTTTACTTTGCAAGTAATACTGAAAGTACAAAGGTTAAAAATACAGCTTTCTTGTTTAATTCTTGTCATGGAATACTTTTTTATCCTAAAAAGCTTCAGCAGTTACTAAGTCAAATTTTGAAGACTGCCTGAGTAATGGATCCGAGTGAATAATTTATTTAGTGAATTTATCCATGGAATTAATGGATTTCATTAATGGAGAACCCATAATCAGATCACAAGATTCACAAATTGATTAAATATTCAGATTTATTTATTTATTTTAAAATGAGTATATGCATTGACTGCAAATATGGTATTTGTGTTGTGTGACTTAGTTGTGGTTGGTCAGAGGAGAAGCTGTAGTAAATATAAATGGAAGAATGCACCGGCTTTTCACAAATATTCACAAATTCTTGCATTTATGAATTTAGGATTTGTATCTGCAAACAAATGTTTTGGCATTACTTGCTCAGGCTCTACTCAGTGAGACTAACTGAGTTTTGCTTGGTATTTAAATCAATGAGCTTTTCTCTGCAGATTTGATGACCAGTTTTTTCTTGTTCATTTTCACCGGTGATAAATTGATGTCACAGTTGGTCTCGCTTGTACTGGGAGCTGCAGAAGCAATTTTACCTATTGTTAGTGCAAAACACAGAATTCAGTTCTCAAAGCCTTAATGATTTTCAAGCAGAGACTATTTTTGATTGCTGAGATGATCATGTAACCTTTTAAAATTGGCAATGTACAGTGAAATCTTAAGCCTACCTGATTTCGCAAAAACTTCTAGTTGCTGAGTGAATTTCACCCACATAAAACAGAGTAATGGGGCTTTATGTGGGTGAAGTGCAAGGAGATGAAATCTCCCTCCACCTTAGGCCAAGGTGGAGGGCTACAGGACAGGCTCTTCTACCTTATAGGCCTTGCACATATTATATGTCTCCATTACCATAGTACTCAAGCACCTCACAATCTTTACATATTTATCCTCACAACCCACCTGTGAAGTAGGCAAATGGGATGTAAGAAGAGTCAGGATGAGCTCTACCCTGACATCTGGTGGTGAATTGTGGCAAGTTGTGGAAAATAACTTCAGGGGGTGATCTCGTTTGCATAGGCACACCCATCCCGCCTAGTATGAGCCCACAGCAGCCCAAATGGTCACTCGGCTGCTGTGGGATCCCCAGTTTCTCTGTTATTGGGGAAGGAAGAATAAAGTGTTGTTATCCTGACTATTTGAATCAAGGACTGTGGAACTGTACTTGGCCTTTTATGACGGAGGAACTCACCATCAACTAAGTAGCACTTGCTAGGCAAGGAACATGGGTTCCAAACCCCAGTGAATTGAGAGAGACTGGGAACAGGTATTTATACCTGGGGGTGTGGGACCCCTTCTGAGGGCCTTAAACATTAATTGCATCCCATCCTCTCTCTACTGTGTAATGTCAGAGCTAATTTTGATTCCATTAGGAGTCTGATTACAGACTGCAGAACTGAATTCACTTTGGGCCAATGGTGCACCAACACGGAGGCTCCCCTACTGCGACCTGAAATCACGAAGTACTGTGTTAAGTAGTGGAGTGGGGGCTGAAGATATATTGGTGAGTGGCTTGGAGGACAGCTGGTGGAGAGGAGAGGCTCACAGGATGGCTACTGGAGAGGAGCAGCTGGTAGAGAGGAGTGGCTTGTGGTGAAGGCTGCAGCATAACACCACAGAGAGGCAGGGCAGGGAAGTCGGCCATTGGAGCACGTAAGATGCTCCTTTATCCCCCTCCCCCCAACATCACACAGGCTGGGGCGGGGGGAAACTCAGCAGATGAGCTTTTGAACTCTGGGGCTGCAATGACCTGGGACAGAGACTTTTGGATTGTGGGACTTTTGGGAGTTGGGGTGACTTTTGGTTTGCTGGACTCAAAAACCAAAGGGAAAAGACATGGCCCAATTTGCTTAGGGTGGGTCCTTTTTGCTGATGGTTTGTGTTATGAATCCTGTTTGTGGTGTTTACCCAACATAATGCTGCACTGTTTCTCTCTGTTATTAAAAGGCTTTTGCCACACTCAGACTCTGTGCTTGCGAGAGGGGAAGTATTGCCTCTTAGAGGTGCCCGGAGGTGTGGTATATATTTGTCCCAGGTCACTGGGTGGGGCCTCTAGCCAGCTTTGCCTTGTGTTATTGGAACGGAACCCCTAGATACTGAACCCGGCCCTTGTTGCTGCCAACTCTGACGGGCAGAAGGGTTACACTATTATCCTTGTTTTATGGATGAAGAATCAAAGCACAGAGAGGTTAAATGAATAGCCCAAGGTCACACAGGAAAACTGGGTCACAGAAGGGACTTGAGCCTAGGTCGCCAAAGTAACAGACTGGCTTGATAATCACTTGAGCTATCCTTATTCTTAGGGGGACCTACTGTTATTTGCCAGTTGTAAAAGTTTCCCTGTTCCATTCAGGCATTAGGCTCCCTAAACCACCACCCTCTTTATTGCCTATGCGGGGCCTGCATACGGATTCCCTTTGTGGCGTGCAAGGGTGACAAAGCTCCCCTGCACAGCTGCTCTACTGGCAAACCCCCAAACTGGGAATTAAGTGGGGTGGGGCTTTGTGGCTGGTGCTCCACACCAGCATGAGCGTCTCCTGCATTTTACAACCAGGATGAGTGTTTGTCCCTATCTCAGAATGTGTCTCAAAGCCAATACAAAAATTGCCTCAGTAGCATATCTCAAACAATACCAAATGTTTGTTAAAACCTAATAATGGACAATTCTGGAATAGCCTTCTCACAAGGGAAGTTTCTTCTTAAGCCAGTCACCAGCTACCTGGGGTTATGTCCTGAGCATGAGGGTTTATATCCCTTACTAATTTTTATCCTAGCTATTCAAGTCAATGGGAGATTTGCCTGAGTAAGGAGTGGAAAACGGTGTTTCCTATTTTACCAACACTTTTCTGGGGTGGTTATGTTGTGCTTTCCATATCAGTCCATAAAACTTCCATTGGCCTAACAAAGTAGAAACATTTATAGGTCTCATCATCAGTAACTAATATCTTAATGTAGGTGAAAGGAACAGTTAATTAGCTCTGCTCTTTTCAGCAAGGAACATTAGAATTTAATGAGAATTAATAATTTCATAAGTTATGGAAATATTGCCCTGAGCTAAACATGATCTAATACAGTATTACAAATAGGTATTTAAAATGAATGCAGTGACATTTTCATATAATATTATGTTGTACCTACAGGTACAGTGTATACTTAGGTCATATTACATAGTAAATTACTGTTTTAAGATATTCTGTTCTAAGGTCCTCACCGTTTAAAAATAAAAATGCTGATGCAAACTTAAATACAGCTTTGTAAATGTGACTATAACACTGCCATATTCATCTTAAAAAAAAAAAAAAAAAAGCAAAGCTTGACAGAACTACAGATCATCTGAAAGCCCCATTTAGGGACAACAATATCTTTACCATGTGCTAAAGTGTTTTCTTGAGTCAGAAGTCAGATCTACGGGACTGCTCATGTGAGCAAAGCAAACAGGGTAACTATTTTGATTATAAGATACCTTCTAATGACCATAGAAAATATTTATGTAGTAAATATATCTGGGGCTATTTTAGACTGATCTCAAATAACATCGCTGGCGTGTACCAATGTTTCATTTAAATTGGCTTTTTGGTCCAGCACTTTCATGCACATGCTTAGCTATTGCTGCTTTGTCTGAACTATTATTCATTGTGCACAAGGGCATTGTTTATAACTTCTAAAAGAAAAAAGTCTAGATCCTGGCCCGGTATAAGTTGGCCTATATCCACTGATTTAAATGCAGCTATACTGATTTTCACCATCTGAGCATCTGGCCCAGGAACTTTACTGGAGGTATTAGAGAGAGCAGGGAGTGGCGGGGGGTGGGGAGGGGAGGGCAGGAGTGATGCATGGTCTTACTACAATATATTTGGTGATTATTATTTATGTTTTTTAAAAATATGGCAAATATTTGTTAATTAAATTGACTAATTCAGTTGACTTTTAGTAAAAATGTCCTGCTAGAGAGGAGATCAGTATTAGGGATTCTTTTCTTGAATGTGGTCTGGATTTATGTGCTGGACAAATCCAATATTAAATGGAAGAAGCCAAAAATGTTGGGTTAGATTCTCCACCTCTTTACTCTGATGTAACTCTTTACTTCAAAAGAATTAAAATGGCATAAAACCACAATAACAGGGTGGAGAATCAGGCTAATTTAGTATCTAATCTTACTCTTGAAAGAATTATAGCCTACATTATACATGTCAGATTGAGTAAGGACCTGAGTAGCCCTTTCCAGCCACTGGGTCTAGTCTGCAGTACCCTATCATTAGAGCAATGTGTGTGGTGAAAGGTGAATTCCTCTTGTTGCAGCAATATCTAGCCAAAGGACGGAGACTAAACTATTATGTTTTTCTCAGTAGACTGATCATTTGCATTTTAAAATGCAAAATAATAAAATTAACTCTTATTTTCTCCATCATGCAAGCAAACAAGAATAAATAAAAACCCTCATCCTAAAATTCCAACCCATCACTCATATCGCAGATATGCTGGTATGAGAGAAAAATACCTTTCTGGAGTATATATTAGATCATGTTTCCTTTAAAATCCTAAAGATTACTGTTGCCCACCCAGTATGCCAGGTTTTGAAATAAATCTAACTAGAGTTGGTTAATACATCCAGAAATTTTCATCAAAGAGTGGAAAGGGAGAAAGAAGAATATACAGAAAATAAAATTCTCAATGAAGATGTTTGTTGTAAATTCAAAATTTTGAAAACTTCAACCAGCTTTACAGCTTGATGAAAAATTGCCAGGAAGAAGGTAGTTTTCTGTTGTTGTTGAAAATCCAATACGTAAATTACATTAATTGAAAACTAGTATTTTGGAAAATTTCAACCATCTATAAATACAACTAAACCAGATTATGTTGCCATTTTTATTATACAGTTTCACAGTGTAAAAAAGTCAAGATTGAATTGATGTTTCATTATTTTCCAGCATCTTACCCAATTTGTAAACATGTTGTGAAGTATCTTAAATGATGTCTGAGTCAATAATTATGGAATTGATTTTCATCACAAATTATTGATTCTCAGCGCTTTTTGAAAAGGCATTGGTATTCCATTACATACATTAATTTCCTATTGATTGGAATGATGCTGTTAAACTTAACTAGAGTTAAGCTTCTACTAGAGTTTTCAAGTTTTTGTCAATTGGCTGGAAAAATTAATTCAGGTCTGAAACCTAGTTCACAAGACAGCAACCAAGCAACTAGATTTCTTTTCCCCTCAATCAATTTTTTTATTTATTATATCAGCACCAGTAATATGATTCTCACCTTGAAGGCCACATCTAAACCCTAATGCTGCTTCTTCCTGCATACAATCTCCAGAATCTGACGTCTTCTTGCCTACAAAAACCTTGCTAATGATTGGACGTCCGGTAGGCTGGGGCTGCTGCTCAGGCTATATGGTACTGGCTCATTGTTAACTTGCTCTTCCCAGTCTCTGTATCCATCCATCTTTTGTCTTACAATCTATTTGTTCTTCATGGCTGCACATAGAACAGTGAGACTTTGGTCTTTGACTGGGACCTAAGAGCTACCAAAATACAAATAATAATTAAAAACGATCTGTTTCTCACAGGGGCACTGGAACAAATTGTATAGTGGGGGGTGTTGAGAGCCATTGAACCAAACTGTAAACCCTGTATGTGATAGAAACCACTTCAAGCCAGGGGTGTGGCAGCATCCCCAGCACCCCTAGTGCCAACACCTATGGTTTCTCCTATAGTATCATGGGTCTGAACACCCATGGGAAGGACAAAGTATAGGTAACTGAGCGGGTACAACCCAGTAACAAATGTAATAAAAACCTAATATCACTGAATCACTGAACTGTCCATCCTTCATCAGTTGAGACTGGAAGACGTGTTGTGATCAGCTCAATCTTCTCTTGCTCTGCCCATCCTTCACCATGCTTGTCCATATCTCCTTGTTAGGAAATCTCCAAACCCGCACTCCCCAGCACAGCTCAAGCCCCAAGCAGTCTCTGCTGCTTGCCACCTGCCGGGGGGGAGGGGGGGGGAGACCCTGCATCCCAGGGACCAAGCTGCCTGGGACAAGTGCAGAGGCCAGGCCAGTCTCAGACAGTGAGAAGGCAGCGTGGGAGGCTTGGCCAGGCCCCACCAGGCAAGTGGGTCCTGAGAGAGCCCGACAACTCCCACAGGACAAGCCCTGGCCATGCTGCCAACTCAGCCTGGCAGACACAGTCACATCCTGGCAAGGCTGGTGAGTGCAGCCAGTAGGGTGTATGGGAGTGGGTCTCTGGAGAGTGTTGGGGGTGGAGGTGGCGGGCTGAGCAGTGAAGGAGCAGGGGACACTGGGAAGTGAAGGTGGGAGGGTGGGGAAGGTCTATGTGTGTCTGAGTGGAGGCTGCTGGACGGGGGCGATGTGCAGGCCGCTGTGCAGTTGTGGTAGTTGTGGGCACAGGTGTCTTTGGGTGGGGGTGCTCTGGCCATAGGAGATTGGGGGGAAGGGATGCTTGGGGATGGGGTGCAGGCCCTCCCCTGAGGGGAAGGGGCATCCTGGCAGCACAGGGCCAATGTGCATCTGTCAGCTGCCGGTTTCTAAACAATGCCCTAGTGCTGGGCTTGGTGGAGCAGGGCCGCCCCCGCCGTACCATGCCCCACTGCCCTCAGCCAGTCATAGACTCATAGAATCTCAGGGTTGGAAGGGACCTCAGGAGGTCACCTAGTCCAACCCCCTGCTCAAAGCAGGACCAATCCCCAATCCTTTGCTCCAGGGAATGACCTCCCCTGTGCCATGCCCCATTTGCCCACAAAAATGTTTGGCATCAGGCCCACCAGGCCTGTGGAGCCTGAGCAGGATGCAGATGCCCTCGGGGGACTCAATTGTCCCCAAGGGTGAGCTTCAGAGTTTCATAATATCTTCTTGGTTCTTTTGTTTTTTAGCTGACATGTTTTTATTTGCAAAGAGCATCAGTTTGATCGTATTTGTTATCCACAAAGAACACAAAAAGATGTGTTTTTATCCCACAAATGTCTACATTTAGCTTGGTAGAATCTGTTTTTTTTTCTTTTAATGATTTTGATGGATAATGATTATTTTAAGCAATTTGTTTTAGATTTTTATCTATTTAAAATTTCAGTTGTGAAATGTTATGGGATGGGTCAGACAATTATTTAATGACAGATGTTGGGATTCAAAAATCTAAAGCTTTATAACCCATTGAAACACAACCTGTTGATATCACATATCATGATATACAAAGGAAATATAACAAGTCATACCTGTTTTTATTATTTGTTCGCTAGTCCACTTGTAACAAGCCTAATTCAAAAATCTAAATCACTGAAGTGTGACTCTAAATTCTCAAGCACTATTTTTCTTTCTTTGCCTATCGGTACATTTTGATGTGATTGATGGAAATATTTTTTTCATTGGTTTGTATGTTTGGTGAAATCGATATTTACCAATAAACATCTAATCCTTCCAAACCTACATATATCCTTCCGCATATTCTGCCTATTGGGCAAGGTGCTCACTGTAGCGTAGACTTATTGCTTACAAAGTGTATGTTTGGACAGAGTGCATCAATATTACTCAGATTCTTATAAGCAGATCTTTCCATACATTTCTCCAGCTGTTTGTAGCAATCGAATAAGCTCTCCAGTGATGGGATCAATCTGCATTCTGGTATAAGCACTTCTGGCCTTTAGAACAAATTTGCTTGTTCCACTTGGATTGATCTACTTCTGCATAATGTAGCTTCTCCTGAGCATAATCTAGTTAGAAAACAATGATTTTATGTTTTGTACTGCTGGGACCTCTAGGTTTCAGGATTCAGAGCTCTGTATGCCATTTATAAATGAAGAGACTGTCCCTACCCCCAAAGAACTGACAAGCTACGTGTAAGGTGAGAGGCAAAAGATGGATAAAACAACCAGGGGAGCACAATTTAATTGTGGTGATTATTTATATATAACCATGAAGAGCAGAATTTGACCATGACTCAACAGTGTAATGGAATGGTATTTTAAACAGACAAATGAAATAATTAAGCTAATGAGCTTTAAAATGCATGGGAAGTCTGGAGGGGGGAGGCAGGGCAGAGGACTCTAAATTGCCTCATTTTCCTACCTTTGGGGTATTTAATGTCACTGTGTTTAACATCCCTTTCCCTATCCTGCTGACAGAACAGAAGGGGAGATTCTGGCATCACACTGCACAGAGGCACAAGTGCAGGCTGGCTCCCAATCCCACCCCCCCACCCCCATCCCATCCTCCCTGCCCCCCCTGCGCACTGGCAGAACATAGCCCTGCACGCTGCTGGCTGATTGTTACAGTGGAACCTTCTGCACATTAAATTGCTGGAGTTTTCCTTTAAAAATCTGAGATTTTTAAGGGAAATCTAAGATTTATGGTGAAAAATTGCCCTTCACTCATATGTTGGGCCTGTTCTCACAGTAACAAGAATAAGGAAGATCTCAGCATATTTGTTGGGGGGTTTTCTTTTGGGTTTAAATCAGGCCCTTGACATTATTTTCATGTTGGTTTAGGGTTTAATTAGAGAGCAATTGGCATCCGCATTTGTACACCCAGTCACCATATCATGATCTAAAACCTAGCTACTTAATCGCATAAGATGATTAGCATCTTATTACAGTACTTTATTAAATTTTGATACCAAAGTTTTATATTGAGCATTTGCAAATCCTTCTTAGTTAATTAACAGTGAAACAAAAACCTTTCCATTAGGTGAGAGCTACTATAATTATATTTACTTTGATTTATTACCATCTATTTAAATTGTATTATTGAGTGTGTGTGTTGTACCCCAAAAACTACATTATAAGGACATTATTAAGGCTGCAAAGTCAACCACTTAAAAGTTGGGAAATATCACAACTCATTTTGTCTGTGCATCCGTAATGGGTCTTCCTTGTGCATATGTATTATGATATAGTCTTTAATTACATGATCACATACTATTTTTTTCCACAAGCCACCTGCCTCCATTAGTGCCTAGTATAGGTGGGGCTCGCTGAATAAGAAGCTATTTGGTATTTTGTTTTCTCCTTGTTCAATGTGTGGCCCCAGGTCTTATTGTACACTAATCAAATCCTGCTCTGGAGACAGAATCAGGGCCGGTGACAGGGGGGGACAAGGGGGACAACTGTACCGGGCCCCGGACTTAAGGGGGGCCTGCGATGCTCGGACCTCTGCAGAGGCGCGGCGCCCGCGTGGCCGCGGCTGACAGCATGCAATCCCTGGCGGGCGCAGCCAACCACCCCAGCGCTGCGCTGTAGACAAGCACGGCAAGCGTCCGCACCGCACCGCACGGCTGACGGGCCGGCAGACTCCAACCACAGCGGGGGCCCGGGGAAGCGCACCCGGCCGCGCCGCCCTGGTGGTGTGCGGTGCTGACGGTGGTGGAGCAGAGGCGCCGAAAAGGAGTCAAGGGGAGCCGGCCTCGCCAAGGTAAAGGGGCAGGGCAGGGGGCCCGGCCCTACTCGGGGGGCGGTGGCTCCGGGGGGACCTTTGGGCAGGCGGGTGGGCTCTGCGGTGAGTTCACCCCTGCCTTGGGAGGTTCATTCATCGGCATGGCTGGGGGGCAGGCAAGGGGGCGGTGAGGGGGGAGCGCCGGCTGGGCTGGGCCCCCCCCCAGCCGCTGTCAGCTGGGGGAGGGGGATTGGGAAGCACCACCTTGGCTGGGGGGGCCCCTCCCAGCCGCTGTCAGCTGGGGGGGGGGAAGCGCTGGCTGAGCTGGGGGGGGGCCCAAACGATCACAGTTGCCGGCCCTGGACAGAATTGGTACTGTAATTTCCTCATGGGGTTTTCTGCGGAGATCATTATTATGAGCATGAGCACTTCACAAACCTTAACTAATATTCACAATACTGCTGTGAGGTGTGGGAGTAGTAGTGTCCTAATTTTTATAGGTGGGGATCTGGGGCACAGAGATTAAGGTAAAAAGAAACCACTAATTTTGGTGCTCAATTTGAGACATGCAGAATCTGATTAGGGAGAGGAGAAAATACAGAATATTTAGCATTATATGGCACATTATGTTCAAAACATGGGTTCCAGAGACCTCAGTTGCAGCTGTGAGTATGTGGTGCTTCTGCAAATCTGACCCCAGGATCTAAAGTTGGGTACCCAGACAATGAAGCACAGAATTAGTGACCACCAATGAAAAGTTTAGTGTCAGTAATTTGACTAGCCTCAGATAGGAATTCTGTGGCAGAGGCAACCATAGAATCCAATTCTCCAGGGCAGCATGCAACTGCCTTAACCATGAGGCCATGATTTTTGTTTTTGCAATTGCCTGCTTGATTCACTATAGACAGACCTTCAGCTTCCTCAACAAACAAGACTGGGTTCCTGCAGACAATACACGGGCATAGTTTGGGGTGAACAGGGGTAAGGCAGTGGGACACAAAGAAGCACACACACACACCCTTTCTGTGAGCACCAAGCTGCCTGGTGAGGAAAAGTGGCCACTCTGGCTTGCTGACTCTGTTTTTTGTGCAATGGTCAGTGGCTGCGGTGGGGCAGGGCAGGGGGAGTTGGGTGGGGGAGGGGAAATGGGAGAATGAGGGTGAGGTGAGGGAAGAGGCGGTGGGGAAGGAACAGGGATGGGAGAGGGGCAGAGGGAAGAGAAGGGCCAGGCTGGAAGTGGAGCCAGGCCATTGTAAGAGCAGTCCAGGCATAGGCGCTGACTTCCCCTCTGCCTGGTCCGTGCCTGCCCCACCCCCTGCACGACCCTCACCCCACCTCCATTCCACCCCTTCCCCAAAGTCGCAGCCCCATCCCCTTCCTGCCCCCATTCCACCAAGTCCCTGCCCTACCTCTTCTCCACCTTCTCCTCTGAGTGCGCCGCATCCCCACTCCTCCCACTCCCTTCTGGAAAGTCCTAAGCACCGCTGAACAGCTGTCAGGCAGCAGGGGATCAGGAAGTGCTGGGAGGAGGAGGAGGAGGAGCAGGGATGCGCTGCACTGGGGAGAGGAGAAGGAAGTGAGGAGGGGGGAGCTTGGCTGCAGGTGGGTGCAGAGCACCTGCTAATTTTTCACCATGGGTGCTCCAGCCCCAGAGCACCCATGGAGTCAGCAACTGTGAGAAGCCCCAGACCCTCTACCTGTCCTGGCAGAGGATTTCACAGCTAATTGCTGACGGCAGAGGAATGGTGAGGAATCTTGGGTTCCATTCCAATTCCTTCTGTCTGGAAGGGAATGTATATAACCCACATGCCTAACATGGCGATATCTCTTTAAGCAATCTAGAGAGAGAAAGGGAGAAGAATGAGTTGTGTCTGGGTCCCTGTTGCTAGGCAGATATACAATTAGCAGGCCACTCTCATAAATTTTTGGAATTGGGAGTGGTCGTCTTAGCATGCTCAATAGTTTCTCTATAGCTGGACTCATAGACTTCACTGAGGGCAAGTTGTTAGGGCAGCAGCTTTAGGAAAAGACATGTGACCTAGCTGGGTGGGCTGGGAGAAGCTTAGCCACAAAACAGAAGCAGAAAGAAGGCTCCTAACTCTGAAGCATTTTGTAGTAGGTTAGTACTATTGTTTACTTATGAACACAGGGAAGGGTTAGTTATGGAAATTAGGAGGGAAAATATTTTTTTGTTTTAATTGTATACCTTGAATGTTTGGTTTTAGCCAACCTGTTTTATTTAAATTCTCTTGATCAGTGTGGGTCACCAGCTCTTTTCTTATTTAAATGTGGTGATGATGATGAGGAAAAGTCCTCTATATTGTGCTATTCTCAGATTTGTATTTTTCTTGTAACAGGGTTTTTCATGTATATACTTAATACTGATTGGTTAATTAGTTGGCTGACTAGCTAATTAAGTGATTCCATAGTCCAGCACAGAAGGTCTGGGAGTCTGGATTTCTGCAAGTAGCAGAGGGGGAGATACTGTTGCAGTGCATTGTACACAATAGATTGCATAGAGTTGATGAACTAAAGATTTTCACTGGGACTCAGGTGAATTCAACTTAAGCTTTTGGAACTCTGCTTTATTTCTCAGTGTTTCTGTGGGGACTGATCAGTTCTAGATTTAATATGTTTTGTTTATATTTGTGTCTGGCTGACCCTACCCTGTACAATCATTGCTGAAAATCTGCAGTGACTGAATTTTGGGTCTCCCTGTACTTTTCTGTAGGAGTTGTATTTAAGCACTAGGAGAGTGGTGGTGAAGTAAACTCCAACCCACCAAAAGGTTAAAAATTGGTACCCAAATAAAGAGGGATTTGAAAATTGCTTGTGATTTATTTCTGAGGAGTATTGCACCAGTCAATTATAAAATAATTCAGTGTCACTGAACATAGCTGTTGAATTTGTACATTGTGTTAATATTAAGATAATGGAACTTGTCATAATTTGGGTTAGATCCCTGTAAGGCCATTTTGGTCAGTGAGGTTTCCTTTGCCTCTGCTGATAGTAGAGAGACGTTAAGAGGGTTGTTAGAACCTTTTGTTATGTGACTGATATGAGGAAGGTGAAGGGAGAACAAGATATGATTCTTTGGGAATTCAAAGACCCTGTTTCTGTGATACACATAGGGAGAAAATGTATGGTGCAGTAGTTAGAGCACACTCTTCTTCATTGTGCAGTTTTACCATTTATATCCACTGGTGCTGTGCCCACAGTACCTCAGTGTGGGGATCAGGGATATTCTGTGTAGTCTGATAGAGGATTTGAGACTGAGACAGCTTTTGGTTACACTTCTGGATGATAGTCAGATTGCATCGGAGTGGGCAAAATATGGCCCGTGGGCCACATGTGGCTCGCAAGCTAATTTAGCATGGCACCCTGAGCTCCCGGCTGGGGAGGCTACCCTCGGCTCCTCCCCTGCTCATGGGACTTCAGAGCAAAGCTGTTATTCAGTGGGTTCTGGAAGCCGATGCTACCCAGATGGGTATCAGTGAGGTCATTCAGCAGTTAGTAGGACCCATTTGTCATTGTTATGTTTAACTAGATGGAGCAAAGAGTACCTGCTGTTATAGATTCTGGTTCTCAAGTAACCTGTGTATGTAAAACTTTCTCTTATGAGCATTTATCATATTAAAAGTTAGTCTGTCAGTATATTTCAGATAGAATGAACTTGAGGGCACCTGATTCCTGGGATTTATATCCTTGAAGATATGATTCCCAAAGGTCATCTGTGGGACTAACAAACAATATGAGATACTAGTCTTGGTTTGTCCAGACCAACATATGAAGCAGCAAGTGTCAGCTCTCATAGACACAAATGAGCTGAAATATTTTGTAGAAGACTAAGCAGAAATGTGGTCTTGGTTTCTTACTTAGGATTTCACTACCAAGTGAGTGGGCTGAAGTTTAGTCAATTTTTCTTCAGTCATTACAGTAAGAAGGAGCTCAGGTGATCTGGAGGAGAAGAAATTCACTCACAACTCCACCTGGCACATCCAGAACAGTGCCCAGAATTCTGAAATTTGCCGTGAACAAATTGGAGACTGCCGTAATGCTAGAAGATTCAGGTGCTGCACTTGGACCTGGTGGGCTAGCAATTCTGTCTCAATTTGTTAGTCACTGGCTCCAGTATGAGAACAAGAATACAAGTCAAAAACGTATTGAAGAAAGACGTCTCGCGCTCTCATTGTGAAGAAGCAAGTAGTTGAATGGATAAAGCTGGTGCCAACCCAAGTTTCAGAAGTTGTGACTAAGAAAGAGACTGTCATATTGCCACTTGACTTTGAAGGATTGCCTCAGTGCAGCTGAGAGGAAAAAGACTGCTAAGACTATCAGTAAGGAAGCTTGTAAAGATTATGCTGTTCATAATCTAGTCTTTGTAAAAGTTTCAGGAGTAACACATGAGATTGAGCTCACGAATGTCTCTTTTTAAAGGATGAGCTAGAAGGGTTTTGCCCTCAGATTTTGAAAATATGCGTCAGCGTGTGTGAGTTAGTGACACGTTCCTTTTTGAGGTGAGATCTTTTGATCACTTGGCGTGATTGAGGAAATGTAATCCATATGCATCATACGTGGTTCTGGTGTGTAAGAAGATTAGCCCTTAGAATGGTGGTGGATTATAGCAAACTGAACAGTGTTATCTGACAGGATGCTTTTTGGTTTCCCAGGATAGAAGAAACCTTTGCTTTGCTGGTAGGATCTAAATGGTTGTCTGTATTGGAGATGAAAAGTGGGTACTATCAAGGTCCAGTAGAGTCCAGTGATTGTCTGTCTGAAGACAGTCTTCACTAGACTGTTGGGTAATTTTCTATAGGAGTTGTATTTTAAGCATTAGGAGAAGGGCGGTGAAATAAACTCTAGCCCATCCAAAGGCTACTTGTGTTCTAGTGGGCATGGACTCTTCTACCCCATCCTCTACAGCCTGTCCCTGTACTAGTTGCAGCTCTTCCCTACCCTTGCTCCTTGTCCCAGTTCATTCTCCCCACCTAGCCAGTCAGGCTCCACTTCTCAAGCCTCTTCTGCCAGTCTTCTTGTTCAGCAAGTCCTTGACTCCCAGTCCCAGTTCCACCCCTGCATAGCTCCTCATCCAATCTGTCTCCCAGGCCTTCCTGTCCAGGTTCACCGTCCTCAGTGACTTCCATTCCTCCCCAAGCTGCTCATCCAGTCATTTTCCTCTTTCCTCACCTGCTGGCTCAATATTTCCCTCACCAGCTTCTGGCCCCAGTCTCTCCTTCAATCCCAGATTCTTTTCCCACCTCTGCCAGCCTCCAGTCCCACCCTCCCTTGCTGCTACTCTTGGATCCTCTGCAGATCTGGTTCTTGTCACCTCTGCATTTGAATTAGGCACCTTCCTCCTCCATTCTGCCTGGATCCAACAAGGAATCACTAAGAGCACAGGTGAGAGAGTCTCCCTATTCACACTTCAGGTGCTCAGAGCTGGACCCAACATAACTTGCTGCAGCCCAGAGCAGCCATTGCAGGGAAAATCCTGCTCAGCCCTGAACTGAAGCATGCCCAATGCAGCCAGAATCTTAGGAGGAATTTAGCTGCTAAAATCTTAGTCTCTACTGACCATGTGCAAATTGCTTTGAATCTCAAGACAGAGAGAGAAGCAGTGGGGGTGATGTCTATGATGAGCCATATGGCTAAACAGGTGAGATGGCCTGTTGCATTTTGTACCACTTAAACCTTTTAAGATGTGTAGCTTTGATTTTATTTCTGTGTAATGTATGGCTTTTGTGGCAGGTGGAATCTGCTGTTTTCTACTAATTTCTAGTTTAGTGTTATGGTTGATGACTTTTCAAGCTGCATAGAACCAGGGACAGGAGAATTTGGGTTTTTACATATTCTTTGTGTCAATTATTTGTTTTGAATTTAAAAAATAATGGGTAGAGACAGGTCCAAACCAAAACTGTAACCACCCTAAAATTAGGGAAAGACCAGTTTGGGATCTGAATGGAGATCTAGAGATGGCCTTAGGATATTTGGGAAGCTTGCGAAACTATTCTTTTGCAACCTTCCACTAGCCTTCATGATTTCCTTGGGCCCACTACTCTGCACAGGGCTGGCCTGAAGAGTCTGGGGAGGGCTAATGAAATGGCTGAATGGGTACACCCCAAATTTCACTCATTCATTTTGTATAGTTTTATTTTTCTCTTTTTTTTTTCAGTCCATTACTAAGAAGAACCTTAAATGCTTCTCTGTAAACAAATAAGTGGATTTTTTTATTGCATCTTTGGCATCCCACCTAATAAGATATGTTGTTTTTACGTCTCTCTTTGGGGCACTATACCAGCACTGTCAAAACCTATCCACAAGCACTAAAAACATGGGGATGGAAACCATATATAAACATTTTTATCTTACAATGGGTTATAATGGCAACAATGAACTTGACTCAGTGCATTTCCTGTGGGGATAAAGTGACCTGCAGGGGTTAATACCCTGAGGCAAAACGATGGACCATCATCTCACCCAACCAGTAATTAACCTGAAGAAATGCCTTGAGCTCCTATCGTTAGTCCTTAAAAAGAGCCTTTAGAATTCAAAATTAGTTTGGAGTGGGACTTACCACCACCTGAGCTTCATTCATTGTAACTAACTTGTCTCTGCTCTTCAAGCTGGGTGCATTTAAGTACTGTAACTGTATGTAACAATTGAATGAATTACATTGAGATTAAAGGGCTGAACCGGAGAAACTGCATACGGATAGTTTTAAGGTGAGGCATCTTCCAATATTATTCTAATAGCAGTGTGATTCCACTGCTTCAGCAAATGGGGAATCAAATTATTGCATTATTTATCATCATATGCAAAATGTTTCCATGTGCAGTGAATGTTCTTAAACTGTTCAGGTGCCTTACATAAAATGGTTGGGGTTTTGTTCATTTAATTTGTTACCGGCAGTGCCCAAAATGGGGTGCAAATATAAAGGAAACCGTGGTTCTTGCCCTCGAGCTCACGTTACCTATGTATTTGTGGAATTTTCCTATACGAAATATAGGTGAGTACTGGGAACACAGCTAATAAATATTCTGGTTTTCTAAAGCAAAATTGGGACGTTTAAGCACAACTACTGTGCATCCCCCCCCCCCCAAACCACTATATTTGCATTCTGCATCAATACCTTTTTTAAGATCACTAACTCATAATTTAAGTTTTGAAGGGGCATGTATAGGTTACTTCTATAGCTCATGGCAATCTATTCTCCATGTTCGTTTCCCACAAGTATTTATATAGCAAAAACATGCCTATAATGTACTGATGTGCCTGAGATATTGTAAACACAAATATCAGGACATTTAAAAATTATGGCTCCAGCTTCAACCTTAACTTGGCTACTTTGTTTACAATATTTTGTAGTAATCTACACGGTGACATTCTTAATGGCTTGGGGCCAAATTTTCATGAATTAGGGAGAGTAATGTAACTCACCACCTACCTAAACAGGGGTTTTGTGTACATCAGGCCTGCACAACTCGGAAAGCAGTGAGGGCCATATTACTGGCAAAAAAAAACCCAACTGTGGGCTGAAAAGCCCCACCCTCGTCCCGCCCCATCTGCTTCCCTCCCACCCCCTTGCTTGGCTTGCCCCACCCCAACTCACCCCCCGCGGGCCACATAGAGAGCCCATGCGGGTCCCATGTGGCCCCCAGGCTGCATGTTGTGCAGGCCTGGTGTACATGGAAAAAGCAGCACTTGTCTTTTGTTCTCTATTATACCAGTCCTATATATAGCCTCTTGTGATCTGCTCCTTCTGTGAGGAGGATTCTGACACAATGTAGAGCACAGTGTGGAAGTGGGAAGTTGTGTGAAACCGCTCATTGATAGATCTCATGGGTGCTTAAAGCAGGTTCTGTCTTTTTACTACACGTTTCTGCCCATAGCATCCTGGCACAGTAGGATCCCAATGGCTGGCTGGGGCTACTAAGTGAAGTAAGAATAACTTCTCTGTGCTTTATTTCCACATCTGGTAATGTCTCTGACTTAAAGAATATTAACAAATATGTTTTCTGTACAATACATTAGACAAATATGCTGTATCACCAAGCAATAGTAGCCATGGGCCAGTTGGTATAAATGGACAAAGGTCCATTGTCTTCAGTGGTGCTATACTGGCTTACAATATCATGGGTGGCCTCTTGGCCAAGCCATCAGGGATTGAACTGGGGTTCCAGAGCTAAAAGAATGAGTTGTCACAGCTTGAGCCAAAAAAGTCAAGGTGCTGTAGTTGGGCGTGTGGGGTGCACTGGGGTTGGGGGGCTGTATCCACTCTTATCTTCTGTGGATCAGGCACAGAGGGGGCTGCTAACATATAATTCACCAGTGGGTTATAAAAGCAGCTGAGGTCATGGCCAAATAAATCAAATTATGATGGTCTGCTCCAGAATGCTCAGTGGACCAGAGAAAATGTATTGATGATTGACCAAATGGATTGATGATCTTCTCCACCCTCCAGTGTGCAATATTTGAACTAAATCAAGAAACCATGATAAAGGGAGATGGGGAGAGAGCGAGAGCGGCTAGTGAGGCTGCATGAAGAGTGTAGGAAGACCAGGGGGTATCAGTCACTGGTATTTCTGTGTGTGGATGCATGAACAGAGCATCCTGCTTGTGTTAGTGCATTTTATAAATGTGTATACAAATACATAAATAAAAATGTACAAAACAAGAAGTGGTAGGAGATAACATGTGATTGAGCAGGAAACAATTTGGAAATGAACATCAGTTTTCTAGATGAATTTTCTTCGTATACATCAAAGGTATTTATGGTGACTGAGGAGTGGGAGACCAAATCCCCAATCAGATGAAACACAGGAATGGGTACACTGAAATCAGTGGGATTGCTCACAAGTAAGGCAAGCAGGATTTCACCCTAAATCCATAGACTAAGCCGTTTGGGTTATCTGAGCTCTCTGAAGTGCTTAAAATGTTCTAACTGCTGAAAATCACCATTTCCCCCCACAACTTAATATTTTTGAAGAGATTAAACCATTTTATCCTCCCCTCCTAAAACGTCTCTCTAGACTGAGAACAAACATGTACAATTCTAGTTCAAAGAATAATATTTGTGAAAAGGTTGTAGCCATCTGAAAACAGAGGCTGATAATGCTAGTACCAGTTTTACCCATTATGGGATTATTAGTCCAGCACTACTCTTTTCCTAGTTGATACGTGTCTGTGTTGTATAATACAAAGGAATCAAAAAGCATCTTCTTTTTTCACTTGTGTTTTTAATACAATACTTGTTTTATCAGGCACTTTAGAAACACCAGAAGATTGAAATAATGGGAAGTAATTCAAGGCTAACATGAAAAAAGCATTCAAATAACACAAGTAATTGTGCCTTTATTGCTGGTAAACAGTAAGAAATGTGCATTTACTGTATCTGTAGTTAAGGTGCTCTGCTGTAAGTGTTCAGAACAATCCAGCAAACATTTTACTTTACTGTCACCTGTCTTCTCTCATTGGCCTATATCCTCACATCATGAGCCTATTTCCACTGTAATTTAAAACTGAGGCATGGAAACAATTACAATGCAGTGGACCCCAATGCCATAACAACACAGTCTCCATTTCTCCTGTGGGTGGCATAGAACAAGATCTTACCCAATTCAGCCAAAGATTTAGCTGCTGCAGCCTTGTTTTCTCCTTTTTGGTCTTCTCAAGAACTGCACCCAGGCAAGGCAAATGAACCAGACTCCAGGAAGACCTGTTACTAAAACAGCGTAGTTCAAATGTCAGCATAAACCAAAACAAGTCTGTACCCTCCTCCATAGTTTCTTCAGCCCCTTGCTGAGCTAAATTGTTCTTTCCAAAACAGAGTCCTGCTGACTGGCATTTCCTCAAATCTCTTCCCTCTTAAGGTTTCCTCTTCCACTCCTCATGGCAGGTTACTCCAGCCACCCTTTTCCTCTGGCAGCTACAGAGAGTCTTTTGCTGGCTCCTTGCTGATCTTTGGGTCTCCTCTGAATTTCTGGAAGAAGTCTCCCTACAGCTCTCAACTCCCCAGATTCATCGGAGCAGGGAAGCACTGCCATGCCCACTCTGGCCTTCTCTGGAGAGAACTCTTCCTGGCCTTCTCTCCAACGCAGTAGCAAACCCAGTGAACCCTACTGTCACCATGAAGCCTGGCTACCTGACCCAACCAGCAACACAAGTACAAACCCATCTCCTGGGATCAGATGACGAGACACAAATGGGGCTAAGCGCAAGCCCTTTAAAGGCACTATCACAAATACAGTAAAACCTCGATATAACGGACTAATTCGGGTGAGGGGGTGTCCGTTAAAGATGAAAGTCCGTTATTTAATAATAATAAAAAAACCGAGCAGCCCACCCGAACTAGTCCGTTATATTGAGGTTTTACTGTATAATGTTAAACTATTACGGCATCCGGGAGCCGTGAGTAAGCCCGCCCGGGTCCCGGCTGCTGGGACCCGGGCAGGAGCCGGCAGCCAGCCCGCCCCCCTGGGTCCCGGCTGCTGGGACCCGGGCGGGAGCCGGCAGCCAGCCCGCCCGCTGCCTGGACCCGGGCGGGAGCGGGGAGACGGCAGGCAGCCCGCCCGCTGCCTGGACCGGGGAGGCAGCGGGGAGCCGGCAGGCAGCCCGCCCGCTGCCTGGACCGGGGAGGCAGCGGGGAGCCGGCAGGCAGCCCGCCCGCTGCCTGGACCGGGGAGGCAGCGGGGAGCCGGCAGGCAGCCCGCCCGCTGCCTGGACCGGGGAGGCAGCGGGGAGCCGGCAGGCAGCCCGCCCGCTGCCTGGACCGGGGAGGCAGCGGGGAGCCGGCAGGCAGCCCGCCCGCTGCCTGGACCGGGGAGGCAGCGGGGAGCCGGCAGGCAGCCCCCGAAAAACGGATTTTGGATGCATCGGACTTGCTCATAAATTTTGTCCGTTGCATCCGAAGTCCGTTAAATCGGGGTTTTACTGTAATGTGTCTGGCACTTCACTGGAATTTGGTTAAAGACCTGTTTATAATTGAGTCTGACAATTCTAAGTGTAGTTTAGATGGGCCCCCGAAGCGTACATGTGGAATCCATTTAAAGATGCCTGGCAAAGGAAAAAATATGGTCCGTCCCCCCACCACCACCTTGTTTGTTCATGATATTTGAAGGTGCTAGTAAAGGTACTTGGTTTTTTTTTTTTTTTTAAATCTTTTCTACTTACAATTTACATTAGAAACTGGTTGGGTTTTGTTATAGGTAGGGCCCTACCAAATTCATGGTCCATTTTGGTCAATTTCATGGTCATAGGATTTTAAAAATAATAAATTTTATGATTTCAGCTATTTAAATCTGAAATGTCATAGTGTAATTGTAGGGGTCCTGACCCAAAAAGGAGTGTTGTGGGAGGGGGGAGTTGCGATACTGCTACCCGTACTTCTGCAGTGCTGCTGGCAGCTGCGGTGCTGCCTTCAGAACTGGGCATCTGGAGAGCGGTGGCTCCTGGCAGAGCCGCCGCCACCTGCAGGAGGGCAGGAGTAAGGTGGTGTGGTATGGTATGTCACCCTTACTTTTGCATTGCTACTGGCAGAGCCCAGCCAACAGCCGCCGCTCTCTGGCCGCCCCGCTTTGAAGGCAGTGGAGAAGTAAGGGTGGCAATACTGCAACACCCCTAAAGTGTGGTGTGGACAAATTGGAGAGAGTCCAGAGGAGAGCAACGAAATGATTAGGGGGCTGGAGCACATGACTTATGAGGAGAGGCTGAGGGAACTGGGTTATTTAGTCTGGAGAAGAGAGAATGGGGGAGGGTTTGATAACAGCCTTCAATTACCTGAAGGGGGGGCCTTCCAAAGAGGATGGACCTAGGCTGTTCTCAGGGGTGGCAGATGACAGAACAAGGAGCAATGGTTTCAAGTTGCAGTGGGGGGAGATCTAGGTTGGATATTAGGAAACACTATTTTACTAAGAGGATGGTGAAGCATTGGAATGGGTTACCTAGGGAGGTGCTGGAATTTCCATCTTTGGAGGTTTTTAAGGCCCTGGCTGGGATGATTTAGTTGGGACTGGTTCTGCTTTGAGTAGGGGCTTGGACTAGATGACCTCTTGAGATCTCTTCCAACCCTAATCTTCTATGATTCTAAATTAGCCTTGTGACCACCTTTTGGATCAGGGCACCCAATTTGAGAAATGCTGGTCTTTCCCCCCCCCCCCCCTTGAAATCAGTATGGTATGGTACAGGGTAAAAGCACACAAAAAAACCCCCAGATTTCATTGGGGGGGGGGAGAGACCAGATTTCACACTCTAGGATGCATTTTTCATTGCCGGGAATTTGGCAGGGCCCTAGTTTATAGCATATATTTAACTCCAATGCCTAATAAATACTTGGAAGAAAGCAAGTCTTAGAGATTCAACATCCCCAACCTCTAAATGATGGATGAGAGAGCTCCTAATCAACATCTGAGATTCCTGATATGAACTTCAACACAATCTGAGGAGACCAGAACTGATATTAATCCATATTTGTTTAAAAAAAATAATCAAGTACGTATTGTCAAGAAACCTTTCTGTTTATCTTTCTAACCCATAAAAAAGTAGAAAGGCACTCAAATTTAAACATTTTTAGACCATCATGCAGCTATGGGATGGTGTGCGTTTAATCTCAAAATAAGACTTCCATTGCTAGTCATAGCTATGTTGCTAGAAAGTGGTAAACTTGTCACTCATGTAGAAGCCCCATGATGTTGTAATATTTAATTAGTTAAAAATCAGAGAGGTAGCCGTGTTAGTCTGGAATAGCAGAGGTAACAAAGAGTCCTGTGGCACCTTAAAGACTAACTAAAGTATTGAAGCATAAGCTTTCGTGGGCTGATACACTGCTTGCATCCAACGAAGTGGGTATCAGCCCACGAAAGCTTATCCTATATAATAAATGGCCAGAGGTAGTTTGTCCGAAGCCGTCATGCGCAGTAGAGACGGCCCGGACACACGACATGCTGGGAGGTGTAATTCGGCGGCACAAAATGGCCACCGCGCGTGCACCGCCACGGGCCGTAGAGACAGCCCGGACAAACAGCCGTAAGCACTTTGGCCATGGCGGGGTGGGTAAGTGTGGACGGGCGGCAGCCAGTCACGAGCCTGCAGAGACACGTCCCAACGATGAGCAGGCGCATGGAGCTCCCTTTTATGGAGGCAGGGCCGGGGCAGCGCGGAGCAGCGGCACGGTCGCTGCCAGGAGAGCGAGGGGAACGTGCGTGTGGGCAACACTGTCAGAAAGGAGCGGGTGTGGGTGCGTGTGGTGGGTTGTGGGGCAGTTGTGGTATAGTTTGAGTACAGTGGGGGTAGGAGAGGACGGGGGCTGTGGTATAGAGGTGAGGAGGGTACAGTGGGGGTAGGAGAGGACGGGCTGGGTGGGTACAGTGGGGGCATGAGATGAGAGGAACGCGTCTGTGTGATATCGAGGGAAAGGGGTAGGGGCAGGAGACGGACTGCGGTGTAGGGGAAAGGGATTGGGGATATGAGCGTTTTGTGGTTTAGGTATGAGGGGTGTGGTAGTGGGGGTACAGTGGGGGTTTGAGAGGAAAGGTTTGTGTGGTATAGGCGTGAGGGTTTGGGGAGTGTACTGGGAGTATATTTATGGAGTAGGAGAGGAAGGGGTATATGTGTGATGTACCTGTTTTGCATTGGGAAGAGGTTGGGAAGAGGTTGGTGTAGAAGACTTTGTTTATGTTGGTGTGACAGTACAGGGGAATATTTTATATCCAAAAAAAACGTTGTTTTGAATAAAGCATTGTAAAAAAACTACAAAATACTTCATTTAATAATTATTGATTTTTTTTTTTTTGAAAGTACACTTTGGCCCGTGTACACGGGCTTTTATCCTAGTGCTTTAGTACTTTAGTTAGTCTTTAAGGTGCCACAGGACTCTTTGTTACATTTAATTAGTTAATATTCTAAAGAACTTAGCTTCACCAGAAGGCTCCCAAAGCCTTTCAGGGGCTGGGGGACTAGTGGCTCCAAAATCATAGCTAATTTGGCCAAATAGCTCAGTGGTTTGAGCATTGACCTGCTAAACCCAGGGTTGTGAGTTCAATCCTGTACTTGGTCCTGCTAGTGTAGGTGGGGGACTGGACTTGATGACCTTTCCATCTCTATGAGATAGATATAACCTTTCTCTTTTTCCTCTGCCTTCCCTTCTTCCAGTTTCTCTCTGTGTCTAAACACAAGTTAGTGAGTGATTTTTGATTCTTTGTCTTGAGTCATATTTTGCTATGTAAACTCTTTCTAGTTGATCCTCATAACCTTTCCTTCAGCTATGCGGCACAACCATGTTTACTACATGGTGGAAGTGCTTAGCTGGGGTAAATGTACGCCCTCCCTGCTAGTGTAGAGGTCCCTACGGACATCAGAACTTCTATGCTACCATTGTGCAGTGGGGAGGGTAGAATGCAGAGAGCTCATGCAGGAAGACCCTTTCCCCACTGCAATCAATCAAGAGCAAGGGCATAATCAGTGATTTTTGAGGATGCACCATCTTCAGTAGACAGGGAGTACAGTGTCTATGGCCATTACTGTTGACCTGAATCTCTAGTAGGAGCCACAGTACTTTACCTGTGAGTCTTCCGCCCTCCCCTTCCCCCCCCCCCATCCCTGCCTGAAGAATCCCTGAGCCATGCCTGTTCATAGTGGGTTTATGCAGGAATCAAGTAAGGGGTGGGCTACACTACAGGGAGGGAGGGGGGTCAGCCTAAGATACCCAACTTCAGCTACGTGAATAGTGTGTCTGAAGTCGAAGTATCTTAGCTCGACTTACTGGCGTTGGGTCAACCATGACCGCTCCCCTGCCGATTCTGCTTACTCCTCCTGCTGAGGTGGAGTACAGGCGTCAATTCAGGGATCGATTTATCGTGTCTAGATGAGACGTGATAAATTGATCCCTGATACATCGAGCGCTACCCGCTGACCCGGCAGGTAGTGTAGCCATACCCTAAGAGTGGTGCAGCTAGCATAGCTTCACAGCCATGATCCACCCGTTCATCATCAGCCTATGTTGCTCCTGTACTGGGGCCTCTCACATATTACAGAGCTCTGCTACTTCTTCACTGACTTGGTTCCAAGTTAATCGGTTAGTTCAGGTTTTGAACACTATTTGATCCTTCTTTCTCAACAATGAAAGCTTTGTATATTAAAAGAAAAGTCCTACATCTGTGTAATTCTTTTCTTACTTACAACTTCAGTTTTCATGTCATTGGATGTATACTAGCTGGGGTTGATAAGAAATATCTGTTGTTGCAGGAGATAAGGCATGCACAATTTTATGTGAAATTTAATCATGGATATGGGAATTTCCTGTCCCCTCTCTTTCAAAATACTGTTGCATATAACTTGATAAAGAGAAGGCTTGGCAAACAGTGAGAGAGAGAGAGAGAGAGTCATGAAAGCAGTGATGCCCGTGAATTGGCAGAGGGTCCAGAGATGTCTGGGGATTAATAATAAAAAATCAGGTTCCTTTCAGAGCAATGAATGAAAGACCTTAGAATTATTTAAACGGAGACAAAAGAAGGCACCCTAAAGGGAAAGACTGATACAGAGTGATGCCTGATGACTAAAGGATTGGTCACTGAAGAGGACAGAGGGGAAAATGCCCTTGGAGTAGAGAGAGAGACAGCTGTTCTCTGGGTGGATTCTTCCAGCCGATGACCATTCAGATTATAGATTTTAAACAAAATAAGTGCATGCACAGGTAGCACCTGCTGAACCTATATTGTAGATGTACTCTGAAAAGCGACTGTAAAATTGGCAGTCTTATTTAACAGATCCGTTCTATTTTTAGAGTCAGATATGCTTACATTAGTGATTAATAAATACGTTTTTTTACTACTCTTCTGTTGGCACTACAGACCTAACAGAGCTATGGGGGTGGGGGCTGGATTCCATTCCAACCCTCCCATCCTCCAGGGGAAGATTTAACTAAGGGCTAGTCAGTCTACACAAAAAAT
Organism: Sternotherus odoratus; assembly: GCA_032164245.1. Lineage (NCBI taxonomy): Eukaryota > Metazoa > Chordata > Testudines > Kinosternidae > Sternotherus > Sternotherus odoratus. The sequence continues at coordinate 194,710,052 of JAVMKO010000002.1, read as the reverse complement.
GCTACATGGGCGCAACTGCACCGCTGTAATGTCTGGTGAAGACACTCTATGCTGATGGGAGAGAGCTCTCCTGTGGGTGTAATTAAGCTACCTCCCATGAGAAGCAGTAGCTACGTCAGCAGGAGAAACCCTCCCACCGACATTAGGTGGTTCACACTGGTGCTTTGGTCGGTGTAACTCATCGTTCAGGAGGTGGCTTATTCACACCCCTAAGCAACATAAGTTATTCCGCAGTAAGTGGTAGTGTAGACTTGGCCTAAGTTACAATTGCAAAAGCAAGTGTTGCACATAGTTACAGCTGTGCACCCCAACTGTCTGGCAATTGGGTTGAAATAATTGTAAATAAGGGCAGTATTTGAAGATGGTGTCAGTTTCTCTCCACTTGCACAAGGAGAGGGAATTTACATCTTGATGCTAGTGAGGGCTAGTGCACCTTGTGGGAGAGTCTCCCAGGGGGAAGGGCAGGGGATATTTTCATTGCCACTTCGGGTTCTGGTGGTGTGTTACACTAGATGAATAATTTATCACCTATGATTCTCTTTCAGTCCCCAGGGGTAGGAATTGCATGTATATATTTACACTGTGCTTTGTGGGTTTTTATTAATAAAAACAAAGCGTGCCCCTTATCTGGAATGGCAGGTGGTGAGGTTTGTGGGGGTTCTTAGTTTATATGGGGTTTTCTTCCATAGTCCAACTCCCTAGAAAGCTCTCTCTGCAGCACAAATGAGCTTTACTCTTGTGATAGACAATTGTGCCAGAGGAGTAGAGTTATGGACTACAGTCCTTAACCCAACATTTTTTTTATATTTTAGGTAGCCCACACCCAAGTCACTGTACTCTTTGAAGATAAGGGCTGAGACTTTTGATATTCCATGGGAACTAAGATGCCTTTGTAGTGAAGGGAAGACCAGGTTTGGTATACTTGCAGTAGGCCATGTTGCTGAGGAGACTAGCTGCTGCGTTTTGTACTAGTTGTAGTTTCCTGGGGGGTTGATTGACTACAGTAGTAAAATCAGAAGTTACAAAGGTGGGTATTACAGAAGCCAGGTCACTATCCATCAGGACAGGACTGTTTTCTAGCCAGCCATGGGTGGTATTATTGGATGCTGCTCTTTGAGAGCCTAATATCTGCCGGACTCTAAGAGCAATCCTAAATTCCAGTCTAATTTGGTCAATTGTGGGTAAACCTCTTCAGCCAGAGGAGATTGCTCTATAGCTGCAACCTCTCGGCTGTTTTCCTCTGCCAACCAGCCTGACATCAGTCTTACTAGCTGCTTTTCATCTATTAACTGACTTCAGCCAGTCACAGCTAACTAAGATGGCTGTGACTGATGCGCAGGGCCGGCTCTAGGTTTTTTTTGTCGCCTCAAGCAAAAAACATTTTGGCTGTCCCCTCCCCCTTTTTTTGGCTTTTACATGTTTGCACTTTGCAATGTATTTTTGTGTGGTGTGGTTGTTTTTGGTTTTGGGTTTTTTTTGACTGTTTAAATTTAAAAAAAAAATTAAAACAGAGAATTTGTGGTTAGAATAAGTACAGTAAATAAATAAATGCTTTACTCCCCTTTACCACGGTTTGATTACTTTGAAAGTTGAAACAATTTAAAACAAGTCCAAACACAATCAAAATATCCAATACCACACGCTAAATCTCTGGCATCAACGCGACAGGGAAATTGGCATGAATGGTGCCACAGTACACACAAGTAATCATGATTCCTAATTTATTTAATCAATAATCGTTAACACATTTATGCACATTCACATTGAGTGACCGTGTCACGACATGACATATTTTTCACGTCATGCTCCTATCACACTACTGGAGGTTTTTTTGATCTTCATGTTTTTTTCCCCGTATGTTGGTGGATTTTTCCGAAAAAAAGGGATGGCCGGCGCCGGAATGCCGCTCCTGGAAAAGTGCTACCCCAAGCATGTGCTTGCTGTGCTAGTGCCTAGATGCAGCATAACTGTGACTGGCAGTGACATTGTCCTATGTTGTGAAGGATAAAGAGAGCTGTGCGTCATCAGGTTATTGTTCAAAAACCCATCAAAATGTGAGCAGGGTGTAAAATGATGCAGTGTTACCTTCCTGAGTCAGCAGAGGCGGTGAGAATAGCTTTGAGATTAGCTTTGAGATTTGTAAACTGCCCCTTTTGTTATAGGGGACTGTTAACTCTGAAAACTGTACATGACAGATAAAATGCCAATATCATTAACTATTTCACTACTGAGATTTTAGCAGAAACATCCTCCTAATGTGCTTCTACAGTCCCAAATTGCCTCTCTCTCCTCTCTGCACACCAAAAGCTCCAATGTCCTCGACCCTGCCATCAGAACCTGCAGCTTCATCCCTGACAAGTTCTGTGATCCAGTTATAAATTGCCAATACAAAAATCCTGTGGTGTGTTGGAAACTGAAAGTGTGGGTTGGTGAAAGTCAATTGAATTTAATATAAACAAAATACAGAGGCTCACGGTCCAGATTGTATTTGTTTAATGGCTGAGTCAGTAGAGGCTCCTGATCCCCTGATTCAGGCTGTGGAGGGCAGGATCTGAATCAGCAAGAATTCCTCCTCTGGCTTCCCCTGAAGTGGGAAGTTCTTCACAACCCCTTTCTGAGCCATGACTTTTACATTTTAAATCTATTTTAATATATAATGCCTGTGTTTCTCCACCATAATTTAACTGCATGCACAAAATGGTGTCCACAGCACTGGAAATCCAGTTGAACCCCCAGCTAATAATCAGGGCCTTAGAGTTATAGGCCCAGATTTTTAAAGGAAGTGAGTCACCGCTGTGCTCAATGTTGCAATGCATAATTGATTTAGGAGCCTAAATTCCTTTTGACATTGAGACTTAGGCTCCTAAATCCAGTTAACCATTTTAACGCTGAATGCAGCAATGCTTAAATATCTTTTAAAAACCTGGATTTATTGTTTAGAATCAGAGAGGATTCCCACCACTATTAAAAAATATGCTTCATGCCTGCAGTGCTTTCTCACTTCACACTCTCATCTAATTTTAGCAACAGTACTTTAAGAATATTCTTCAGCTTTGTATGAAGAAAACAGCATTTGAAGAGTTTGCTGAAACAGGTGTTGTTGCATCAAACTGTGAAGGTGAGATATCACTTAGATTTTTAGAATTGCAAATGGAAGTTCTCTCTCTCTTTCCTTGCTACAAATCACAGTAATATAAAACACACATTCAAAAAGCCAACAGTCTTATTTTCAACCCATTTTGGCTTAATGATATCACCATGGTCTCCATTGTTTTGTGTTGGAGTCACATAGTCTGCTGATGTACAGATAATGTCCAAGTTCCAAACTAATAGCTTTCTGTTTATAGCATATTTAAAGCACAACTGTTAGACAATGCAAACTCCAGAAAAGCATGAGCTCTGCAACAAAATAAAGCTAATGCCTCATTTTCCCTGTCTCATTACAATCCAGTTGCAAAAAGCAAAGGCTATATTTCATATTAGTATCAAATTATGAAAGACATCTGTAACAACTTAGTTACAGTCTAAGAATGCTCAGACTTGTAAGGAAAATTAGCCTGGTATCTGCCCCACTATAAATGAGAGAGAGGACTTGAGCCATGATGAAACTATATCCCAAGAGAAGAGCATGTCAGGATTAGAGTACGAGAAGGGGAAGAGGGAGCACTACATTAGAGAGAGAGCGCAACAGATTAACAAGGCAAGGTTAAAATGTGTAACAATATTGAGACTGTCAAAATTGCAGGCAGAAGATCAGACTGACACTTTGTCAGCTGGGCTGTATACAACATACTGGTTCTATTAAACCATTAAAAGACAATAGAAAGAGATGGCTTGCATACAGCGCTAAATTTTGTGTTGATTTGCCATATGTACTATGCCACCTTAGTGAAGTAAATGAGTGTGAAGATAAGAACATAAGACTGGCCATACCAGACCAGTGGTCCATCTAGTCCTATGTCCTGTCTTCCAACAGTGGCCAGTGCCAATATGTCAGAGGGAATGAACAGAGCAGGGCAGTTATTGAGTGATCCATCCCCTGTTGTCTGGGTCCAGCTTCTGGCAGTCAGAGGTTCAGAGACACCCAGAGCTTGGGATTGCACCTCTGGCCATCTTGGCTCATAGCTCTAGATGGATGTATCCTCCAGGAACTTATCGAATTCTTTTTTGAATCCATTTATACTTGTGACCTTCACAACATTGCGTGGCAATGAGTTCCATAGGCTGACTGTGCATTTTGCAAAGTTCTTCCTTAGTTTGTTTTAAACTTGCCTACTGATTTCATTGGGTGACCCCTGATTCTTGTGTTACATGAAGGGGTAAATAACATTTCCCTAGGCACCTTCTCCACACCATTAACGTTTTTATTATATCCTCTCTTAGTTGTCTCTTTTCTAAAATGAACAGTCTGTCTTTATCTCATATGGAACCTGTTCAATACACCTACTTGTTTTTTGTTGCCCTTCTCTGTATTTTCTCCAATTCTAATAAATCTTCTTCAAGGTGGGTGGGCAGAACTGCATGCAGTATTCAAAGTGTGGGCATGCCATGGATTTATATACTGGCATTATATGTTCTGTCTTATTTATCCATATCCTAATGGTGCCTAACATTCTGTTAGCATTTGTGCCTACAGTCGCCCAGTTTTGTGAGATCCTGTTGTAATTCTATAGTCAGTTTTGGACTTCATTATCTTGAGTAAATCTCTATCATCTGCGAACTTTGCCACCTCACTGTTTACCCCTTTTTCCAGATCACTTTTGAATATGTTGAACAAAACAAGTCCCAGGCCAGATCCTTGAGGAAGCGGCCTCTCTCTTTACCTCTTACCACTGTGAATATTGACCAGGTCCTACCTTTTATTTTCTATCCTTTTGACAAGTTCTTGAGAGGACTTTACCTCTTAACTGACAGCTGATTACTTTGCTGTGGTGAGGAACCTTGTCAAGGGCTTTCTGAAAGTCCTAATCTATTCTATCTAGTGGATCACCCCACTCCACATGTTTGTTGTCCCCTGCCCCCTCAAAAAATTGTAACAGATTGGTGAGGCATGATTTCCCATTTCAAAAGCGACACTGACTCTTCCCCAGGTATTCTTTTCATCTGTGTGTCTGATAATTCTGTTCTCTTTCAACCAGTTTGCCTGCCAATTTCAAGTGTAAGATGGTGTAAGCAAGCATAAAACTTGGCCCAGTTTTCTGCATTTTAAAAAAATACTTTCTGTATCCAAGTGTAAGTAGAGTGAATGCACCCCTCCTCACCAGGGTATGAATGTACCCCTCCTCACCCTCTATGCACCCTTGATGCACCGGGGAAAAAAGATTTCAGGAACTGACTGATTAGGTAAACAGGCCTACTCCGCCTAGATGCGCAGCATGATGGAACTGCTTTGCCAAAATGATTAGTTTTGGGTTACAAATCACTCTAACATTTGAATACAGAGATAATGAAATGTTGTTATCCTTCTTGTATGAGGAAAGGGTAGCAGAACTGTGCTTAGTGTCTCCTGACTGAGAGGGCCACCCTAAAGTGAACCTCACTCGCTAAGCAAGGGGTAGGAAAGCTAAATCCCTTTGAAGATGAGTGGGTGGGGACATGTGTTCCTACCTGCTGGCATGGACTCTGCCTAACGGGTCCTAGACACCATCTGACCTGCTTTTCTTTAGCATTTAATGATAGAACTGATTAGAGTCAGTGAAGACCCCTTGTTTCCAGTAGGGGATTCCTAGAACTGTCCTCAACAAGTCTAAGAGCTGAGCCTCAGACCTTGTGTGGGAACAGTAAAAAGAAACACTGGCTGCGAGGTTCCCTACTACTTCCAGCAGGACAGTGGGCAGCAGGAGCAGGGAACAGCAGCCGTGAGCCAGTTACAGAGGCGGCAGCAGAGACATTGCTCAATGCCCCCCGCAGCCCAGGAGTGAGAGGTGAGCCCCATGAACATGCCTCTGAACTCTGGGTCTGCCTAAACCAAGGAAAGTCAACTGGGTGGGGTGCGGTGGCGGGAGAGGAGAGGGATGTATTGAAGGGACAGTCATTTATTGAACTTTCCCACTGATAGGTGGGAAACTGAGGCAAAGGACACTGTGCAGTTGGGTTTGCCTATGGTCACATGCTTTTGAATGTGATTGTGGTATTTTCCCAAATTAATGAAAGGGAACCATGTCCTTTTAATAAATGTTCCTTTGTTATACCCAGACTCCGTGTTTGTGTGTGGGGAAATATTGCCTCTCAGAGGCACCCAAGGGTGGCGTTAAATTTTCCCAGATTACTGGGTAGGGGCTTGAGCTGGTTCTGTTTTATTTTGTTAACAGGAACACCTAGATGCTGAACCCGGCCCTTGTTGCTGCCGACTCCACTTAGCAGAAGGGTTACTACAACATACTTGCAACTGGTCAGATTCTGCAGTTAATTACACTGGTGCAAATACAAATTCCATTGATTTACATTAGTATAACTGAGAGCACGTATCTGGTCCATTACATTTTCTGTGCTGTTCTTTAGTTATATATAACTGACAATGAGAAAGGCAAGCGTGACTCACGGACATGTATTCTGTGAAGCCTCTGCTTTGAGATTCTTGGATGGCAGGTGAGATCGAGGTAAACAAATGAGTCACCCTGATCCAGCCAGTAAATTTTAGCCTCTTTCTGCTCATGTGAACTGACTCCACTTTCCAAAATGCATTGGTAACCTTTTCCCTGAATTTTCATAGCTCTATGGATTGGTTCTGATCAGCTTCCATTGGGTTTTCTGTGATCAGTGCAAGCTGAGTTGTATGGTCAGGTGTGATTGTGCAGACTAGGCTATTGTTTCTGTTCTCCGGATGGACAGGTGCACAAAAAGTCATGCCAGGACCCTTGCTCTCCTTCCTTGTTCTCCAGGGCAAGAGCCACCCCTTCAGAAAGAATCATCTGGGAGAATCTCTGAGGGAGCTTTTGCAAAATGGGATTTTGCTGCTTCGATCTCTTTGTGGTACTGTAGTTCTGCACTTTCCATAACTGTGGGCTCTGCTTAATAGGTGCAACCTAGCTCACCATATGCACAATGGGAGGCAAAGGGATATGTTTTATGAATAAAAGTGAAATAAAAGTGTCAGTCATATAGTGTAGGCATTCCCTTATCAGAAAAAATACACATCCCTTATCAGAAAAAATACACATCCCTAAATGAATGTCCATATAATGTATGCACATATAATGCCCGGTTTTCCTCTTGCAGATATGTAAGTCAGGAGTAACTCCCTTTAAATTAGTGGACATACATCATTTTTTCACCAGTAGAAGTGAAAATGAAAGGAAAAGAGAGATTCACTTTGTGGGAAGCACTTTGATACAATGGTGGAGGGGGATCAATTAAAGAAACTAGACTGAGAGTTGCTAACATCATATTCATGGGGATATATGTCTTTCAGTGCTGCACTGCTTAAATGCCAATTTGGGCAATTTAACAGGAGGAGAAAAAACCAGGAGGCAGGAGTGACGGAATCCAGTGTATGGAAATTCCCTGTCTCCTATGTGTGTTTTTGCCAACTCACAGAATAAATGTAAATTCGTATGTCGCACTCTACAGTCATTCTGATTAGCATAAGAAAAGAAATGTCAGGTCTTTCACACAATCCCTAAATCCCTTCCATAGTTCCTTATGCTACTGCATATGTCTGACATCTGTAAGAAATATTGATGTAAAGTGTATGAATACACAACACACCCATCAAGCCAGGCAGAAAATCTACAGGGCATGCTGTAAGCTCAAGACATCTTAACAGAGCTTTTACTGTTAGAAAGGTAGATGGAGATTTAACCAGGAAAGGGGGAAGGATTTTTGTGTTTTAACATTTAATTGTGGGCTTATTTCAAATGTTGTGGGGCAAAGGTAGAGTGTGTGACAGCAAAGGTTTTCAACAAGAGATTCCCAGTCTCCTAGAACTTTTGAGGCTAATGCTGAGAGGAATTCCTGGGTTCATTCCTCTCCAAGCTGTGACACCTTTTAGAACAATAAGAATCAGAATTGTAGTTTTCAACTTGCCAATAATTTCCTAGTTTATTGTAAGACCAATGAATAGTCTTCACTTTTCCAATAGGTATAATAAATTTGAGGTAGTAATTTTTATTGATTTCTCAATTTAGGCAAATTTGTCTACTTAATCTTGACTAGACACAAACTTCTTCTCCACTCCTTTTTTTTTTCTTATTAATTGGAGGGCTGAAAATAAGAAAACATAAAGTTAGATTAGACAACCATAGAGCTGCATGCCTGAAACATTAGATCCATGAGTAAGATTCACTGCCCCAGACCCAGTATAGATTAAGCAACCTAAGGAATGCTCTAATGAAAGCTAGCTGCCGATGACCCCAGAGGGGCTGCAGCACAGAGGATGAGGAGGGGTATTAGGAGTCAGCTACATGGGGAGATTTGGCCTGTTTACATTTCTTTCATGCGGAGAGGGGATGGAACAAGCAAAAGTATTGCCCCCGTGATTTCAATTCCAGGGCCAGTCCTGCAAGGTGCTAAGCACCATCAATGCTGTTCACTTTGATGGGAGTTGAAAGAACTCACCTCTTTGGAAGATCAGGCCCTACAGGACACAAAGATTAATGGGGAAGTGGTTGGGCTGGCACATTCACACGAGTCTTGACTACTAGTTTTTTTTTGGCTTTCTTCCTGGAGACATGACACTGCCTACCAGAGTTCTCTCTCATGGGGGGGGGGGGGGGGGGATGGGGAGAGGAGTTTTTGGGGCAGGTATACCTTGTGAACCCTTGGTGGGGATGGGGAGAGACGGGTTACAGCCCTGTGGCTGAGTCTGAATAACACCCTTTTCCTCAGGGTGGTATGACCTAATGGTCAGTCAACAGAACCACCCTTCAGTACAGGCCAGTAGGGCCCAGTGGCCAAGGTCCAGGGGCCTGCCCCTAGAGTCAGGGCAGTATGGGCTAACAGCCAGAGCCTATAGGACCATCCTTCAGTGCAGAGTGGTATAGTCCAGTGGCCAGAGTCAGTAGGACCTCCCTTCCATGAGGGGCAGTATGGTCGAGTGTCCACAGTCAGTAGCATTAGCCTCAGGGTAGTAGATCCTAGCATTCAGAGTCAATAGGGTTGCCCTTATATGCATGGTGGCATGGCCTAGTGGCCTGCATCAATAGGGTTGCTACTATGTATGGTCTAATGGCCTGGGGCGGGGGGAGGTGGGCACCACCCAGGGGTGGGCTGATGGCCGGGATAGGGAGACATAGGCCCTCCCTACTCCACCAGGTCCCAGACCAGGGCCCTCTCAGCGGCGAGTGTACCTGCCACTGGGGGTTGGCGGGGATCAGTCTGAAAAACACTGACTTAGTTCCTGGTTCCACAACCAAATCAAGTCTTGTGCCCTTGGACTGCTTTCTACATTGTTTGCCTGCTCTGTAGTCTGCAGATCCTCTGTATGTCCAGGGTAGTCAGCGGACGAAGCTCCTGACAACTCTTTCTCTTCACAGGCTTCCACAGCCAGCCAGGTATTTTCCTGGGTCTCAGTGTGTCTGGGCTCCATGATCTGGGACTCCAACAGCTCCCATCTGGGAAGCTGCAACACACGTCCTCTCTCCTCCATAGTCGGAGCAGACTGAGCAGGGCTGCTCCCTTTTATACTGAGGTTCCAGTTGGAGCATCCCCAGCAGAGGAGAGGGGACATGGCTTCTGCAGCTCACAGTATGGGATTAATCCCTTCCTGTCCAGTGCGGGTCAGGTGTACACTGTCATAAGGAGATACAGTAAATATTAGCAAAATTACTTCAAGTGCTTGTGATGGGGTTTACAAACATCTCACAAAGGCTAAGGGAGTGATGGCACAATACTGGGCTAAAGAGCCCTGTTGAGTATAATGCTGGTACCTGGCTCTGACCTGAACAACAGTCTCTGACCTTTTTACAACCCCGGCAGCCATATGTCTATTGTCTTCCTTATCAGCATTCCCTGAACAGTGGTAACACTGGTTTTAACTAGATACAACCAGGGATGACTTGGTTGATCACGCGCACATATGGACAGTTAAGTGCATGGCAGAGGTCACATGTATACTTGTTTACTCCTCCCTATAAATACTACTGTGTTTCACAAATAAAACTGCCGTACGCCTCCAAAGCTATTCAGCCAGAGGAGGGTGTGTGCCCTTTGATCAAAGAATTGTGTGTTGGTGTGTTTATTACTTGGTCTCTGACAGTTTGTGAGCCCTAATCCAACTCCGCACTACTCGGGTGTGGAAAGGTGAGTAGGACCAGCTATTTTTACCTAACAGCCCCACTCCTCAGCAGCTGCAGAGCACACTCCAAATGGAGCACACACTAAATGGAGGACCTGCTTAAAAGGGGACTCTGACAGTCAAGTAGGGGAGAAGTGAAGGAGAGACTGTCTGCAGGGAGGATGCCAGTTTGTGGCTTCCGAGACACAGCAATCTACAGGAGAAGGGTCTGGACTGTGGGGAAGACCTGACCAGGAGGCTAGGGGCCTGACCCTGTTCCCTCCTCTGCTCACTGACAAAGGACAATAGCTGGACAGTGAGAAGTGAGCTTGGAAGTACCCATTTGACTACTGAACTGCTGAGACTGATTGAGAACTGTCCTCTGGGTGGGGCAGAGTGCTGTGACCATGGTCTGGTCTGGAGTATCAGCAAGAGACTCTGAGACACTTCTTGTCCCTTGGGCCCTGGACTGGGACCTTGTGGAGGGAGAGGGGCCAGGTCCCCCTATTGTCTTCCCCTCCACCCCCAGAGAACCCGGAGAGCACCAAGGAATGACAGACTAACTTGGCTGTCAGGCCTATGGACTGTCCAACAAGGCCATCCCAGGACATTGGGGACTGTTGAGATTGGCTTGCCTACTAGGTCTACCAGACTGCAAGAGACGCCCGCTACAGCACTCCATATTTTTAAACTACTGCACCTTTGTGTGGTGTTCTGTGTGGGACACCCAGAAACGCAAGCCACTGTGTTACCCCTCTGCCTAAGCAAGAGTGGGCTTTACTGGAGATTACACTGTGTGTCAGTTCCCCGCTACACTAGTCTGGCAGCCTCACCAGGAAATTCCTTGAGATTCAGCCAGTCTTTTCCACCCCGTGCAAGTAACGATGAGTGAACCCCAGTTGCTGAGTTCCCCAGAGATGTCTCTCTGTACTGTCCAGTCCCTCTCACTGGACACTCATGCAAATTGAGTTCACTGCCTCCGAAGAGACAGCACATCCACAAGCCTGTTAGTTTACCTGAAGACTCACAAGTTACTTAAATACAACAACACTGAATTGTTTATAGTAAAACTAAGAACAAGTTTATTAAAAAAGAACAGAGATTTAAGTGATATCAGCAAGAGAAAAAGACAGGCATGGTTACAAACAAAACATGCTTTCTAGTGCCTAAAACTTAGTTCTAGCACGTTATATTTTTGCCTAAATCAGTTTCTCACTGGCAGCAAGTTATCATCCGCTCCTGCCTGTCAAGTCAAGAAGTTCCACTATTCACAGTCTGAGGGGACTGCTCTCCATGTCCTCTAAGTGATGGATAACTAGACTAGTTTTTTCTCTCTTCTATTTTCCAAAGTCCAGGCTGGGGGTGTCTCTCAAGAATCTGGAAGACTTCAGACTCAGACCCCTGGTGAGTTCACTAAAGTATTTCCTCTATTGATTGTTAGCTTGATTGCTCTGTTTACATTATATGCAAATGTACATTCTGTGTCTTCTGCCTATAATCAAGCCAGCCAAACCACATTCCTTTTGTCTAGGACAGGCTTGGTTTAATCACTGTCTCCCACGCACATGTTAAGAACATATTTCTATGGGCCAGCATGATACCAGCTTACATGTGATATCTTACATGATGCTTTTTAGATACATATTATGACAACAATGTGTTGGGCGCAGTAGGTGTGTCAGGTGTGATATGAGTTACAGTATAGCAGGCTCTTAGCCAGTTGGTAGTGAGGGGCATTTAGGTTCACAACCATACTTCATTTTTCAGACATCATTATTGTTAGAGCTACATATGTAATGTCTTGATCTGAGAAAAGTCTGTTATAACTCTAAGCAACTGGCAAAAGGGACGGTTAATTATAGAGCAGGAAAGTTGTCTGGTTAAATGAAAACTGTAATAATTTTTAAGAGGCTTTTCAAATAAGAAATTGGGATAAATCACATCAAAGTAATCAGTCAGATATTTATTTATTCTAAATATAGCATCTTGCTGTTTGAAAAGAATAGGTGGGATAATTCTAGTATCCTGCTCAATATATTCCCCTCTCTCAATAAAACATTTATTTATATCAAAGCTGTCTGAGACTTATTGATGAGTACAATGTCATTGCACTTACTACTTTGTAAAGTGCTTTGGGATCAATATAAAACCAGTAGAAAAAACATCAGAATCAGATGTTAAACAATTATAGCTGTTTTTATAATCCTAGAGATGCAGGGCTAGATGGAACCATGAGAAGTCATCAAATGCAGCCCCCTGCACTGTGATAGGACCAAGTAAACATAGACCATTCCTGACAGGTGTTTGTCTAACCTGTTCTTAAAAACCTCCAATGATGTGGCTTCTACGACCTGTCTTAGAAAGCCTATAACCCTTATAATTAGGTGTTTTTTTATATAGAACCTAAAATCTAATTTGCATCAGATTAAGGCCACTACTTCTTATATCTTCAGTGGACTTGGAGAACATTTGATCACCGTCCTCTTTGTAACAGCCCTTAACATACCTGAAGTCTGTTATCCATGCCCAGTTTTTTTTAACCTTTTTTCATAGGTCAGATTTTCTAGACCTTTTAACTTTTTATTTTGCTGCTGTACTCTGGAGTCTCTCCAACTTGTCCACATCTTTCCTAAAAGCCACAGTACTCCAGCTGAGGGTTTATCGTGCCTGCGTTACCCCATGATGATATTAGCCTTTTTTGCAACTGCATCCCATTGTTGACTCATTCAGTTCATGATCCACTGTAACCCCCAAACCCTTCTTAGAAGTACAACTATCTAGCTGGTTATCCCCCACTTCGAAGCAGTCCATCTGATTTTTCCTTCCTAGATGAAGTACTCTGCTGTTTCTTTAAAACCAATTCTCCAATTTGTCAGGGTCATTTAGAATTCTAATCCTGTCCTACAAAGTGCTTGCAACCCATCCCATTAGATGGCAAACTTACTCTTGGTTAGTCCTGGATATATGCTTCAATAAAGTGTTGAGTGCCGTCTTTTGAAACAGGTGTAAGTTGAGGCCTGATCACTGGGGTCATTTTGGATACCACCATTGTGGATAGACCACTTTTCAAGAGTGTATATGATAACTACAGTATCCCGATCAATTTCAATCTTGGGTTACATTTTGTTAACCTGAAAATGTCCCCTGCAGTTTCAGTTGGATGTGGTGTTCGTCCCCTGCTGGGAGGAGTCGCTATGCACTATTATAGAAGTGGCCATGTCTCACTCCAGACATGCCTATATTTGCAATGGTGGATGAAATTTACTTTGCAAACTACTTTGGGATACTTCTGGCTATAGAAATATGCCACTGTATAAGTCATCACTGAAGTTCCTATGGCATCCATGCTGTCGTGGTGAGCTAAAATATATATAAAAGTCCTTATCTAACACCCTGCTTGACACGGCAGGCAGGGGACTGCTAGTTTAGGGCGTATCCTAAGGGCTGGTAAGGGCTTTCAGTATCTATTACTTCAGTAGGAGTTGAATGAGCTCATCATGCTTCGTTTTTTTGCACAGAAGCCACAGTAAAGAAGAAAGGAAGATGGGGGGTGGAGGGGAGGAAGAAGGGAAGGGAATGGTAGGGAGAAATAAATGGTGTTCTTGCTGTATAGGTACTGATAAAATCAAAATCTTCATGTTTATAGCCACATATTGTGCTTCAGAGAGCATCTGAAGAATCATGGGTTTTTAAAATAGAGTTCGAATTATCTATCAGTATTTTTGATAGAAACAGAAAGGAGCCGGTGGTGTTATAAAAACTGTGGAACTAGAAAGTAATTAAAACGAGACAGCTGTTTGTTCAGGCTTTTCCAGTTTCCCAGGAACACAGCTCATATTGCAGCATGAGTGCATACTGCTTTTTGTTGGCTTGTGGCCACTATTTATGGCACAGCCAGACAGTCCTGTATGAGAGTTTGGCCCTAGTGAGGCTAAGTCTTGTTACTTGAATTTAATTTAGAAATGTTGAGTCACAACTGTGATTTTTAAGGCATTTTGATTAAAGATCAGACAGAAATTTTGGTGTCACTACTTCATTATTAATCAGCTCTGGGTTTGAACATTTGATTTTTAGAGCGTTAGGGGTCTACTCACTCCAATCTACTGCCCTGACCTTGTGAGGAGGGAAGTTCCTTCAGCTGTCTCTGACTTCAATGAACATTGAGAGCACTCGCAAACTGGCAGGAGGAGCTCAGCCATTTGTACCATCAGTCCCAGTGTGTTAAACTTATAACTTCCATTAACACTAAGATGAGAATAGACTTCTACCTGTGATCTATGATTATATTATAGTTGTTGGCAGAATATCACATTCAGAAAGTGGGGCTAAAATCTGATCTCAGTTATCCTGATGTAAATCTGGAATAATCCCATTGATATCAATGGAGTTACACCAGTGTAAGAAACATCAGAGTAGGCCTAATGTGTGAAGTTCTTGTAGAAAGTCTAAATAGTTCACAAGTCTCACTGGATTAAATTTAAGATCCAGGCACTGGATTAAATTTAAGATCCAGGGACTAGATCCTGGACCCTTGGCTTGGCTTTCTTTACAGTGTCCTACAGGCGCACAAGATTCCCTCAAACTGACTATGTCATCTTTACACTAGTCATTTCTTCACCCCTCACATAGGGGGCAATGTGGGTTTGAAGCAGAGTACACAATTCTTTCTCTGATTCTCATCTGGTCCCACAGGGACCATTGCAGTTAGAATAACATAGAGCAGCCTGTAAATGTGTAGGTCCTGAGGCTATACTAAATTATCCCAAACTCTTTTGGCCCTTGGCTGTGGAGCAGAAAGATGGCTTAAAGCCACCTTTCCGCATTGCTCTCGTCAACTGCACCAAACGTGAGCTCATTTGAGGATTTACCCTTAGGTGTGAAAAGACTCTTTCAGAAGTTCTGTATATTCAAATTCTTGATTTGAAATTATGATGAACATTTATCTTACAAAGGGAAGCAAATTAAATCTATGAAGATTGATTTTTCACAGAATTTGACCTTGTCTAATAAGTCTTCATAACCAGATTGATAATCGTGAACATGCACTGACTTGGTTTTGCATATGTATGAAGTACTATATGTTAATCTATTATGCTTCATAGATCAATATCAGGAGGCTTATTTGTGGAAATTAAATTTCACACTTACATAAAACTACAGAAGTTAAGCACAAATAAGGAATATTTTTAGCCCTCTTTCACGGTATAATTTTCTATTCTCCATTCCCCCCAAATATTGGGAAGAGGAGGGGAAATCCATAGCGGGAAAGTAAGATTGTATTTGAAATTTGTATTTCAAACTATGGCTCCGATTCTGCGTTGAAATGCAGGTAGTGATGCTATGAAGAAAAAAAATCTAATGTCTTTAAAAGCAGTTAAATCTAATCTGGGGCCATAAATGCTAATTATAATAATATGGTTATTGAATGGTGTCACTACAGGGCAGAGTTAAGGTTATTTGGGTGTTCATTTCTTAACTTAACGTGGTTGGATTTCTTTTAAGCGTAATCTTAACTGTGACTTTCCTGTTTGATTTTTGGGATAATGACAACATCCCTATAATTTTTTTTTATACTTATTACTGAAAAGTACACTCAGACTTAACTTCTCCTTAATGTAGTTTATTGTCTTGGAATTCATGTAGGGCCTGATCTGGATCACACTGAAGTTAATGGAAGGACTCCCTTTTATTTCAATAGGCTTTTAATCAGGCCCACAATGACAAAAGCATACTAGGACTTATTTACAATTTTAGCCTAGGGTGATCTGATGTCCTGATTTTATAGGGTCTTTTTCTGATATAAACTCCTATTACCCCCCACTCCCTGTCCCGATTTTTCACATTTGCTGTCTTAAGCCTAACATAGGGTGACCACTCTTTCTTTCTAAACAAAGTTGTTTTTGGCAGAATATGGTATTACGGAATTGTGTATCCTTGGTATTATTGGTGGTATTCTCTTTCAAATTGTTGGCTTGCATTTTCTTAAAGTAACTTAGGGTTGCTAATTTCTCTCCACACTCTTTCTCTGGATCATCTTTTTATTTGTTCACTCTTTGCTTGTGTATATACAATCTCTGAGATAAGTATCATATACTCCATGTAATCTATGGACATTTTACTGGCTCTTCCAGACCATTTATGAAGATATTGAAACCTCTCAGACTTGACCCCTTCATGACCCCACTAGATAGGTCTCCGCAATTGTCTTAACAAAATACAGCCCATTTATAACTGTTAACTGTTTACATTCCATCAGATAGGGTATGATACATCTTACGTTAGGTAATATATTATATAGCCCAATTGATTCAATAATATTTTTTAATATGAAGCCAAATTGTGTCACTTAGCCTTTGGCCTGAGTAAGGGTGGAGACATTGTGGAACAATGGTGCTGCGGGAAATACATGGTGGGGCAGTGTGAATCAAGCTAGGACAGTAATGCAGGTCAGCCAAAACAAGGAATGATAAAACCTTTCTACCACATTATGATACATTGTATTTGTCACAGATGGGCCAGAACAATATTTTACAAATACCTGAGAGAGTTTAAAAAAAAAAAAAAGTATTAGGTCTGTAAAGCCAGGTGCTTAGGGACCTGATCCAGCAAAGCAGTTAAGTCCATTGCTTAACCTTAAGCATGAGAGTAACCTCATTAATGTCCATTGAACTCACATGCTTGAAAACTATAGCCTGCTTAAATGCTGTGTTTAATTGGGGCCTTAGTTTGTGAGTCCAACTGTACAGGGCTTGAAGGGAACAATAAACACCTCTAAAAATAACATCACTTTATGTTCCTACAAATGTCACAATCTGAAGTTTGATATCCAGCAACTACTTTCCATAGACAAAAATGAGTGCAAGGTCCCACTAGCAAACTGAATCTCCACTTCCCAACAGGATAAAGACTCTGTTTTTAGCCCGGTTAAGTGGAAGTTATTGAACTTTAAACCTGTTGTGTTCCAAGACTGAATAGTGCCCTTCCTGGGTCTCAGGAAGTGTAATTTTGTTCTGGAATTTCCATATTTGAGGAAAAGAAGGTAACATCACTCTAGCGGGTTGGTTAATTTAATGACAGCTGTTTCAAATACCTAAAGGGATTGAAATGTTAGAATATATTCTTGGGAAATGAATTAGCAGTAAAAGAGCAGATGATACATTCAAAGGAATGAAAAATAAATAAAGTACACTGTGAAACCAGGTGATCACATGGCTCCACAATTTATACTATTGCTAGTTCTCATGATTTTGTCATGAGTCTCACTGTATTTTGGTGTTTTTCTTAAAGCCCCAGCTATTGGGTTAATGTGATTGTGAGAATCTCAATATACTTTTTTTAAATGAAAGTTTCTAGCCCATGTGGTTGCATAGAAAAATCTTTAAAATATGACCATGTGTACTTTAAAGGCTCAGAAATCAGAAGACAAATAAAAGGAACCCATCATTTATTTTATAGGCCTTTATCAGTGGTAGACTGAATAAATGTTCTGTTTTCCCCTGTTTTATTCAAAATAAGTAACCATCTACAGAACTGTATTAAAGAGAGGAATGGAGTGAAAGATCATGTACAGTACATGCTATTTAATATTAGAGGATGCTAAGATAACTTTATCCATATAAACTGAAGCACTAGCAATAAAGGTTAATTAGGTGGCAGCAAAAACTTAATCTAGTTTAGCTGGTATTGAAAAGATCCCCCAAACTGCGTTATGTATTCAGCTAATCATAGTGGGTTGAAGGTCATCACCAGCTGTGTCTAAGGAACCCAATAAAAGATGAATCATCAAACCAAGTATTTGGGGTATTTTCTTAATATTTTGGGGTAAGAATCTCAACTCTTTTACCAAAGAACACAAGTTTGGTCACAAGAATTACCACAATACTACTTTTGTAAAGTTGCAAAATCAAGTCTTTAAAGACTGTTCAACAGGGACCATTGGCAATGGGGCAGATCAAAACCAAGTGGGCAACTTGTGGGATTGGTGACAAGGGACTGGTTGGGGATTATAACAGAGATCCAATCCTTTTACTAGAGTGTTTCCACCCAAACATCCTGGAGTAGTGGATGAGACTATAATGGGCGATGTGACGGCAAACATGCAGCTGGTGTTCAGCGGCAGGCTTGAGTTGGCACGTACTTCCTCCAGTAAATTGCCAATGGCAACCTCTCCTCTGATATGAGGAAGAACAATATTTCTCAGAACTGGAAGCCATGGGGGGTGGAGTCAGATGCAGAGTGCCAGAGATACGCATGGTGGCATGTAACTGTGTATCCACCAGTTTGGTGTGTGACGATCAACTCCATACTGGTGGGCAGTACTCCACCACCGAATACGAAGTGGCAAGAGCTGACATCTGCAAAGTTGGAGCACGAGTACCCCATGCCAGTTTGCTAAGAAGATTGTTGTGTGTCTTAACTTTAGCTGCTGTCTTCTTCAGATGGGCACAGTAACTCAGTGTGTGGTCAAAGGTCACACCTAAATAGACCAGTTCTACTTCATGCTTCACCTTCTGACCATTCAGATAAACATTCAGTTCTTGGGTTACGCTGGCATGATGAAGATGGAACAAACTGGAGACTGTTTTTATGATGCTTGGCTGGAGGCCCCAACTCTTACAGTAGTCAGCTAATTTTTTATCATATCCCAGTTTAGGGTGGCATCAAGCTTGTGAAACTTCTGGGCCTGGGTGCCACTACTGATGTCATCTGCGTAAATGAACTTTCATGACTCCGTTGTTGGCAGGTCATTGATGTAAAGTGTGAACAGGATTGGAGAAAGCACAGAGCCCTGGGGTAACCAATTGATCTGTTGTCTCCAAGCACTCATCTTCTCTCCCATATGGACTCTGAACTGTCTATCATGGAGGAACAGTTCAACAATGCCTGTGACCCAAGGTAGCAGGACCCGTAATACCTTCATGAGCAGGCCAGTGTGCCATACTGTATCATACATCACTGTTAGATTGATGAAAAGAGTTCCTGTTTTCAAGTTTGTTTGGAAGCCATTTTCAACAAAAGTGGTCAGCACGAGTACTTGGTTGCATGTGCTAAGGTCGCAGAGAAGGCCGGCTTGGTCAGGGCTCAAAATTCTCTTCAAGTTGCATAATATGCAGTGTAAAACCAAGCACTCCAGTGCTTTGAAGCACACCGACAATAATGACATGAGACGATAGCTTGATACTTGCCTTGGGTCCTTTCCAGGGTTTAGGAGGCCAATGACTTTTGCGGTGCGCTATATCTTCAGTAGCCTACCTTCACTGATGACCCTGGTGACGAATTTCACAAGCCAAATCTGAGCCCGAGGCCATGGTTTTTCAGGAATTCTGGAGATATGTTGTTATAGCCAGCAGTTGTTCCACACTTGATGCTACCCAGTATCTGTTCCAACTCTGCTACTGTGAATGGGGGCAATGGATCAGCATCCTCCAATTTTTTTTTTTCATTCTGTAATCCAAATATGGACAAACTGATTAAAAATAAATTAACACAGAGATTTGCATATTATATTCCAATTTTCATCCTGGATCAGATTTTTTACAATCATATTATAAGTAAAGCTGCTTAAATGTGGGATTTCCAGTTCACAGGAATTTTTGCTTTTTTTTGAAATTTGGTTTAATTCTCAATCAGAACAAGACCAAATGATTTCCTAAATTTTCCGTGAACCAGAAATCCTGAAAAAATGTTTGAGATACCGACACAGTGTTTCTGAAATGAAAACTGCTCCCCAATATCCCAACAGCTGTTGAATGAAATTGACATTCTTGTCTTAACAGCCCTGAGAGCCAGTTGACCTGGAAGTCTGGAAGCCATGGAGTCCACAGCCTGGGTCAATCCAGAGGATGCGCTGGCAGATTTTCCTTACAAGCCTGCCTTTTGATTTGCTAAAAGTTAACTGATGTTGAATCACAGAACCCAACATCTTTAGTGGAAACATTTTCTGGCCAAACTCTATTTTATCAAAAAATTTCCAACCAACACTGATTGATTAAAAGGCCTTATCTTCCCATTTCTCCTTCCTCCTCCCTCTGGGAGGATGCCAAGCTGGGATAAAGACTGCCTGTTCACAGATTCCAAACCCCCTGCATAGGAGTTTCATGCACTATAGTATGTGAGGGGGTGTTTGGGAATGGACCATGACATGGCTGGTGTGACTACCTGTGACGGGGTCGGTCACTCACCCGGCGGCGCCCCCCTCTGGTCGTCGTGGGAATTAGCTCTTTTGACCCTGGAGCGCCCTCTGCCGACCGACGTCCGCTTCTCCCCTCTGGCACCTTGCTGAGGGTGCTGCACCCCTGCAGTACCCCCCTGGTCTTAGGGTCTCCCCTCCCTGGGGAACCCAACACCCACTATCCCCAACTCGCCTCAGAGTGTGCCACTGTCAGTCACTACTTGCCCCCGCTCACTGGGGCGGACTGCAGTATCATGGCTTCTCATCCCAGGCAAGGAGGGTTGGCCTGCTGCTGCTATCTCCAGCCCTAGGCTGCCCCCTGCAACCCTAGTACTCTTGGGTCGGACCTTGTATCAGGCCCGAAGGCCTGGGGCTCTTGGCTAGAGCCTGCCCAGCTCCCTCTGCCCTGCCCCAGCTCTGCCCTCACCCAGGTACCCGGCTTCAGCTCCCGCAGCTAGGCCTGTCTCCCTCTGAATGCAGAGGAGACTGCCTAGCTTCCCTGCCTCCCAGCCCTTATATCCTGGCTGGGCAGTGTTTGGGGTGTGGCCACACAGCTGAGCCCAAACTCCCAATCAACCTGGGAGTTTGCAGGCTAGCCTCCCAGGCTATTTCAACCCCTTTTGGGGCTTTTCCAAGCCCCTTCCAGTAGGGGGCGGGTGGTCACCCCGCCACACTACCTTACTCTACTGGCCCAATCTTCTCATGGCCTACATAGTGGAAGAAACTCACCTCTTTGCGGATGGCAACGCCAAAGCCCATATTCCACTGAAGAATCATTTCAGTCCTCAAAGTAAGGTGGGAGGTGTAAATAGAACTGGTCCTCTGTTCAGGAGTGAATTTCACCTATAGTGCAAGAAGAGAAGGAACAGAAGCTAAGGGAACTAGTGCAGTCCAGTGGCTCTACTGCCAAATTGGGACTTGGTGGATGGGAGAATGTTTGTCCTCAAGACCTGGCACAACTCCCATACACACAGGCATTTATTTGTTCTGTATGCAGGGGATAGTCAGAAAAGCAAAGCTTGAAAGAAAAATATGATTCTTGATATTTGTGAAGATTTCTGTGTGGTTGTTCATAATTCTCTATATTTTTACCATAATTGTTTTGACTATTTTTGGTGACTTCCCTTTCCAGTGGAGCCTTCTTGAGTTCAAAATCAGTCAAGGATATAGAGAGTTAACTATTTAAAACAATTTGTTAATAAAAAATTATTTACAAAATTATATTCCGTCACTGTCATTGCTTACTGAATTTAGGTTAAAATCTGCCTATTAACAGCCCATTTTTTCAAACAATAAACAAAAAGACCTAAGCTAAAAACCTAGCTATATTTTTCAGTCTCTTACAGTTAGAGTACAAGGCAGCCATTTTGTGATATTATTTTGCACTGAGAGTTGTTCCTCTAGTGACTTAGAATGCCAAAATTGTCAGTGTAATCTGGAATATTATCATACACTAAAGGAAACTACATTACATAAATTCTATGGTACCTTTTTCATTTTGGCATCCAAATAAAAAAACTCAGTAAATTAAGAAAAGCTGCATGTAGGCAGCAGAGTGGATGTTTCATGTCATCTGTGAATCAATGTGTGTATTGTTTAATGTGTGATTCACAACAGTTGAAGAATGAAGACAAATACAAGTGAAGGATATGAGTGATAAGGTGAGCAATGTAGATATAGCAAGTACAATAATACAAAATTTAAACAGTCTTGATGAAACTCCCATTTTTTGGTTCATAGATGACATAAAAATCTCAAAGCTAGAATTCATATATAGGGATTTATTTAATAAGATGTTGCACAGATGACTTTAATTCTGCCATTTCTTAACTTTTCTGTACTTATGTTTGCAGCCTTAGTCATGTTCTTTTAATTTTTTTGTGTAAATATATATATATTGTGGTTTATTTGTTGTACTGTGCAGTTTATATATACATTAAATTCACCATTTCCTTGCTGTCCCTGCTAGCTCCATTGGTAAGGAACTGAAATGGAAAGGAATCTTGCTCTGAGTGCTTAGAGAGCAGGACTCATTAATCTCTGGCTTCAACAAGCTCACAAGAATAGATGTGCGTGTTTGTAGTTTCTAACTTAGGAGCTAGGATTTTAATAGATGCTGCCCTTGTTTTGGAGAATTATAATTTAAACCAAAAAAAGTATTTTTAGGATATGTATGAAACATATGGGACATTTTATATAATTTTATATTATAAAATGTATTAGTTCAGGTCTATCAAATGGCAGCAACTTGAATGTCTGAGATTTCAAAAATGGTGAGTGTGATATGAAACACTATTTTGAAACACACTGCAAATTCCATCATCAATCATCATCAGGAGATAAATAATAATGAAAATAGCATCTACATAGCACATTCTAGTAGCAAAGATCTAAAGAAATCTTAATTAATTCTCACAAGACTCCTTGGAAGTATGTTGTTAAACATATTTTCTTCATTTTACATTGGGGAAGTTAAGCCCAAATTTAGACTTGGATGTCTAAAATTTGGCATTTGAATCCACAGTTAGATGTAAATCTCTAGTTTAAATTTCAAAGCTCCACCAAAGCCAATGTGAGTTATGATTGCTCCACAGCTGTGAAAATCAGGTGAGTTATTTAGGTGCCAATTCAGCAAGTCACTGGCAAATGTAGGAATACAATTTGGGAGTTCTTGTCTCCAGTAGTATGCCCAATGCTGCCTTCCCTGGAGATACTTCTGAAAACTGTTTTCAAATCCCAGATGAGTAAGTCTCCCAAACTCCCTTTAACTGAGTAAAACTTGACAGGTCTATGATAGACTCAAAGGAGGGACATATTGCACAGGGACAGAACTTTGATCAATGAAGGAGTGGAATTTGAAATACTATATTACTTCTAAAAACAGCCTAGCTAAGATGTCCCCATTTTGTTTCACTTACTGTACAAAAGAGAAACAAAATGGAGACAGAAAAGAAAACAGCTGGATGCCATTCACTCATTCTCAAGATGCAAATTTCCCTTTTTCCAAAATATTTTCTGTTTCTTCTCTTTCCTTTAAACAAACATTATGGCAACTTGTTAGAAAAAATGAAAACAGGAAGTAGGAAAATTAGTTTGTGAAGAGTTCTTTTACTTGGAAAATATTAGTTTATAGTAATGCAAATACAAGCTGTAAAAACTCCAACTAAAACATTGTAAAATGTGCCTCCCAGGGCATTTCATGGTGATTAAATGTCTTCTGGCTAAGGCAACTTAGGCATTTCTGGAGAATCTAAACCTGACCAGTCTGATTTATTCATTTAGGACTAGATCATTCCTTTAAGGTGCATAGTGAGTAGGCTTGCCACTTGTCCTAAATTTTATGGGACATCTCTAATTTCAGAAGACTGTCACTTTCCTCAGCTCTCACTCTGTTAAAGTACTGATACATGTAAAAGGGAAAGTGAGACAGAGACCTACAAAATGTCCTGTTCCTACCGAAAGGTGTACATAGCTGGAATCCATGAGACCATGATTTCAAGTCTTGCCTCTTCCACTGACTGCTGTTAATATTTCTTTACATTTCATAACTCTTATCAAGGAGAAAGACTTTGTAACCTGGTTGGCCTCTAGGTGATACTGCAATATAAATGTTGATTTTTTTTCCCTATCAGGTAAGTGTTGCCTTATCTATAAGATGGGGAGAGTAACACAAGATCACTTCTGATAGAGTAGGGAATGAGACCTAGGTCTCTTAAGAAAGCAGATTCAGGTGTCAGCCACGTAGCCTTTCAGAAGGGATTTGCCATATCTATGTGCTTGGCTATCTCTCAACTAGTAGACCATACTCACTGCCCCAAACCAGCAATTATAATTCCCAAAATTCTACTTCAAACAGCTGTATAAGCCCGCTGGCAAAGATTGTGTCACACCACAACTAATAGCTGCTCGACATTGATTATAGCAGTTTTTCTGCTACTTTATTACCCCTTTAGCTCAAGTGACAGCTATCCATTGCATGGATCTGAAGGTTCTAGGTATAAACCCTGTTGAGGATCTCTATTGGTGAAAATCATATGTGATCATGTAATTACAAATTGTACCATAATGCACATGTTCAAGGAGTTTACTTTTTAATTTTAATTCTGGCATTTCACTAACTCTTGAGTGCTTGACTTTGCAACCTTAACATTCCTTTAATATATGATATTTGTATTAGTATATTTATCAATGTATGGGACCCTCTCAAGTCAGCACTGACTGGGAGACTGGATGCCTTACAGCACTGCTAATGAGTTACAGATGTTCCAGGTGTAGGTCACCTCTTTGAATCCAGCCAGGGTCAGTAGGGACTGAAAAGCATTCCCAATTTTGATGAGTCTCAGTTCTAGCTCCCCCATCACAAACTTACTATCATGTTTTGCACTATTTACCAAACTTACAGAGGCAAGTGCCATGGAGACTGATTGACCCATTTTATCCCTTCAGGGAAGACCCCAGATCAGGGCTGAGGGATGCTGGTGGGACAGCAAGAGGAGAAGCTTGCCTTGTTTGCTGTTTTGTAGAAAAGGGATACCATTCACCTGGTTTGTCAAGTCAATGTTTTCACCAGGATGAAATCCACATGGCAGTTTTTAAAAACAGAAGTTTATGATTATAAGCAAATAATTTGATTATGCAAATTAGCTTACTAAATAATTTGAATAAAATCTTTGTACAACAAACTTTCACAAGAAACTATTCCTGACTCCTCACTACCCTCCCCCAAAAGGTGGCACCCCTAATAGAAAGGGGCAAAGCTGACCGAAAGACATTTTTCTTTAAGGAGGAATACAGTCATGGAACAATGAGTCCACATTTTTGGAATTATTTATTGATTAATATGGGGTGACATTCATATGCTCTAAGCATGTTTAAAATAATATTGAGTGCATAGTTCTCAAGTAGACCACTGAGGGGAGTTGATCATTCTGGCTCCATCTAGAAGACTATCAAAGCCTTTCCACCACCTTCCATGGCCCACATAAAGGCCAGGCAGAATTGCAGTCCTTGCACTCTAGGAAGCACAGGAACTGTGCCCCTCCTATGTCTTCAGGGTGCATGGCATGCCAATCGTGGTGGAGACAAGTGAAGGGCATATCCTCCTTGACCCACTGGCAAGCTTTGCAAGCTGGTCATCAGTTGGCAAATAAACTGCATCCCACATAGGGGTTATAGTTGTGGGCCTGTATTCTGTGCATGCCTGAGAGCTACCGGAGGCTGAATTAATCCCTTTGTAGATAGTGCAACAATACATCACTACCTATTCTGGGCTGTACCTAAATGGCATAGTGTAGCCCTTTATTGGTGTAGAGATGTAAATATTATAATTTTATTTGGTGCTTTCTCTTTATATATTTGTTATATGTAGTGGGTCAGCTGTTTAACTGTTTCTCATCACCAGTAATTGATTATCATCTAACCTAATTTTCATGGGACACTTGATTTTGTTAGGACTGACCTATGCAATTGAAATGTTGTTACAATATAGTGATGTTTGCATCATAACCTCTTGATGGCTGCATTGTGACCTGACTCACTAGTATGATACTGAAACACAAACATGGTAAAATAGACATTTCTAATCAGATAACAGTGTTGAAAAGTGTTAATCTTGTGCCCTTTAAGATGGCTCCACAGTTTAGTGGTGAATCAAAGATTATTTATCAAGGTTTTCCGTGAGCTAGCTGATTTCTTACTGAAGTTGCCAGATTAATGAGGTGTCAATATTTATACCATCTACTTCATGGAATTAACTAAATACATTTTGTTCATTCAAGTCCTTGGTGAGATAAATATGACAAATACATCTCCATATTACACTTTCCTTGTCTAACATTTTTTTACTGAGCAGGGTATTAATTATAGCTGTGAACTGAATATCTACTTGAGAAGAAGTAAATGAATGCATTTAATATTTATATGATTACACAATATAAGAATATGGGAGAGAGAAGAGAATACATAACCAGGAAAGAGAGTGGATGGGGGGAGGGGACCATTACAGGGCAGGGAGAGAATACATACCACCCCAGTCTGATTGCAGTGGGGCTGAGAAAAACAAACAGCAATAGAACCACAGATATTTGGATTTCAAGCTCAAAAGTAAAATATTGTAAATAGTAAATTATTGTTTAAATAGTGAGAAGTGATTATCCATTTAATAACAATGCAAATGTGTTGATTGGTCTAGAAACATATATACTTTCAGGAAAACACCAAAAGAGTTTCAAAGAGGTCTGCTTTGGGTTCGATCCTGCAGCTGCTTCATGTTTGGCAACTCATTGTCTTCAATGGCATGCTGGAACGTAGACATATCAGAATCTCATTTCAGATTTCCTCATTTGGATTTTTAGTTTGTGACACGTTTTGAATAACAAATTTATAACAACAACAGATAGAGAGTAAAATTCAGTGTGGAGAGTTCTTGAACTATGGTTGTTAAGGTTACTCTGAAAGTTTACTTTTTGTGACATTATACTATGCAAAGTGGAATTTTGAGGAAATTATACCAGTTTTTGAAAGTGAAAGTCTGCTTCACACAGTAGTTTGTCCTGAAGATATAACAAGTAATCTGTTCCTATATATTTGGCAGAATCTTAAAAATGGTTGTGTACTTGTAAATAAAAATGTATCATATCATAGACACTAGAAGCCACAGATACACAGCTGAGAGCAGAAATTTGATCCCTTGTGTTATGATTTAAAGAAAAATAAAATACATCCCACTAACAGCAAGACATTGCAGTAGGTTTGATTTTGAACTTTAAAATGTAAAGTTAACAGTAAGAAGTAAGTATACCTGTGCTTTTCATCATATAAATTCAAGAAAAGTTACACCAGATACTGCTTAGTTTATTTGGGCAGATGTGTATTTGCGTGTGTGTCTCTGGGCGGCGTTTCAATATTCTGGAAAATATGAGCGGTGAATACAAGCCATGCCTATTTCCATATACTGGTTTCTAGTTAAGTATTTTTGTCTACTGTGTGTGTTGTTCTGCTTAACCAATCCAGAATGGACTTCCTAGTAGTTTCTTAATCAGGCATACATGGACCAGAATAGAAAATGATAGAACCGTTATAGGCTTGGCTGTTTCCTAACTGTGTGCATAATATGCACACACCCCTGCACTGGGGGAAATGTGAAGCCAGCCTCAGTCATAGCCCTGGTCTACATTATGAGGTTAGGTCAAATTTAGCCACATTAGGTTGATTTTATAATCAATGCGTCTATACCACCAACCCAGCAAGGGGAGTAGCGCTAAAATCAATCTTGCTGGGTCGAATTTGGGGTAGTTCAGGTGCAATTTAATGGTATTGGCCTCTGGGAGCTATCTCAGAGTGCTCCAATGTGACCACTCTGGACAGCACTTTCAACTCAGATGCACTAGCCAGGTACACATGAAAAGCTCTGGGAAATTTTGAATTTCATTTCCTGTTTGATCAGTATGGTGAGCTCAGCAGCACAGGTGACCATGAAGTCTCCAAATCGCAAACAGGCTCCAGCATAGACTGAACGGGAGACACTGGATCTTATTGCTATATGGAAAGAAGTATCTCTGCATCCCTCTAATCTCCCTTAGCATTTAATCGTCACCATCACTGTCCTGGTCAGGTAGTTGATAATAGATCCCTATTGTTGTATTCTAATTAGAGCATGGAATTCCTATCCACAGAGATTCTATGGAACGTGGATTCATTTAAGATTTTTACTTCATTTGATTCTACATTTTCTTTCATATAAAGTGTCAACTCCCCCCTTGGCACGACCTGTTCTGTCCTTCTGATTTATTTTGTGTATGATTGTATCCCATTAATTGTCCTCACTCCACCAGGTTTCTTGATGCCTATTATGTCAATATCCTCCTTTAAAAAGAGGCACATTTTATTTAGACTTCTGGCATTTGTGTACAAGCACTTTAAAAACTTGTCACTGTTTATTTGTCTGCCCTTTTCTGATGTGTCAGATTCTTTTTTATGTGAATGTTTCTTGTCTGATCAGGCCCCTACTTTATCCTTTTCCATCCTCTCCTCCCAGGGCCGGCGACAGAAATTTGGGGGCCCCCTACTGATAGTCCAGAGAAGGGGGGACGACAATGGGTACAGCTGTGTACCGGGGCCCCGCTAAAGTCGGGGGGCCCGGTACAGCTGTACCCGTAGTACCCCCCTGTCGCCGGCCCTGTCTCCTCCTGACTAAAACCTAGAGAATCTCTATCAATAGAATCTCCTCTAAGAGAAGTCTCTGTCCATGCTCCTCTGTAGCATAGCTTTCCCTCATGTTGTAGTTTAAAATCTGCTCTGCAACCTTTACGAAATTAAGTGCCAACAGTCTGGTTCCACTTTTGGTTTAGGTGGAGCCATCCTTCCTGTATAGGTTTCCTCTATCTCAAAAGTTTCCACAGTTCCTAATAAATCTAAACCCCTCCTCTCTACACCATTGTCTCATCCACGCATTGAGACTCTGAAGATCTGTCTGCCTACCTGGCCCTGCGTGTAGAACTGGAAGGATGTCTGAGAATGCCACCATAGAGGTCCTGGATTTCAATCTCTTTCCTAGAAGCCTAAATTTGGCCTTCAGGATGTCTCTCCTACCCTTCCCTATGTTATTGGTACCTACATGTACCATGACCACTGGTTCCTTCCCAGCACTACTCATAAGTCTATCTAGATGCCTTGAGAGATCTGCAACAGGCAGGCAAGTCACCATACGGTTCTCTGGGTCGTCACAAACCCAGCTATCTATGTTTCTAATGATCAACTCTCCCATTACTAACACCTGCCTTTTCCTAATGACTGGAGTTTCCTCCCCCGAGAGGTAGCCTCAGTGCGAGAGGATACCTCAACACCAGCTGGAAGGAGGGTCCCAACTATGGGAAGGTTTCCCTCTGCTCCCGTTGACTGCTCTCCTTCCCTGGGCCTTTCATCCTCAACAGCGCAGGGCTGTCTGACCGGAGGTGGGACAGATCTACAGTGTCCCGGAAAGCCCCATCAACATGCCTCTCTGCCTCCCTTGGCTCCTCCAGTTCTGCCACCCTGGCCGCCAAAGCCCGTATGAGGTCTCTGAGGGCCAGGAGCTCCTTGCATCAAATGCACATGTGCCACTCACCCACAGGGCAGGTAATCATACATGCTACATTGAGTGCAATAAACAAGTTAGCCCCCACTCTGCTGCTGGGCTTCTGCCTGCATTCTCTCTACAGCTACCTAGGTTAATGATAGAGTTTTTTGTTTAAATCAATAATTTTTTATTGTAGTTTAGTGTAATGGTTTTAAAGAAAGACAAGTGCCCCCTTTCCCAACTCCCTCACAAAACTCGTTAGCAACTCTGTTCGCAAAGCTCCCTGGTCACTTGTTCACTGCTTTATAAAGCCCTGGCCTTCCTGATAGCCTCGCCCCGACTAAGGCTCAGCCGATGAACAAAGGCTTCTAGAGGTCAAACCTTGTTTAGAAGCTGACAGCTTCCAATTGCCAGCCACAGCACACGGTCCTACAAACAAACACAAGCTCAGCACACCGCAGGTAACCCCTAAACACACACACACACACACACACACACACACACACACACACACACACACACACACACGCCCAGCCACTTATCCCAAGAGTCCTGCATTTGCTCCTCCTTCACCTTGAGAATTCCCTCACGAAACTCGTTAGCAGCCCTGTCCACAAAGCTCATGTTTGATTAATCCCATTGTCTTTGTTGCACTACAGACCAGCAGGCTATCAAACTTGTCAATACAAACCTCAAATGTAGAAACTATATTGGGTTTGCAATTCTGATTTTGCAACAAACTGTCCTTTCCACTTCAGTACACCCCTTGCAAATTTCAAAATAGCAAAAGTTGCTTGCAGCTGTGTATATGACAACATTCTACTGACTGTACATGAGTAAATCTTATTTGGTCATCACATCTTTGAATGTATTGTTCAAGTGGGTCCTGAATCCTTTTCACAAGCCAGGTATCCCAAAAATGTATGTTAATTTCTGCATTGATTTGGTCCAACAAACTCTCTCTTTAAATTTTTGGCATGTTGCCTTTTTCGCTGGACAACAATTCTGTGCATGGTCATGGTAGCATGTGCTACATCTCTTTATTGGTTACTGTATTTCTGCCATCATGAGTTATGGTTCCTTTTGTTCTGCCCTCTGGCATTTGTTGGCACTGCCTGATATCTTCCTGCCCTCTGAGTGATCTTCAAGTTTTTGACAGTCTCAGCAATTTCAGCCAACACACACAGCCCCCCCCCCCCCATTTAATAAATGGGAGTCTTGTGTACATGTTGCTAAGAACAGAATTTTGCCCTCCAAGAATTTATCTGTTCATAGCAATGAGCAATTTCTATGGTGCTATTAAAGAAGGTTACTCTTTAACATTTGTAATCACTCATTCTTATATCTTATTCCCATCAAAAGCTTCTCTGCTAAGAGAGAGAAAATTGGGAAAAATTGTCCTGGAAAGCAAAAACACTTGAAATATGGTAGGTGATAAGATCTCGGTTAAGTATTGACTCAAAGGGAAGTGTGCCACCAACTGAATCACTCATGGCACTTCTTGTAGCACATAGATGTTCCTGAGAGCTCTCTCATGCAAGTTCTGAGCTACCCTAACCTTGCTTAGTTTGTGATTGGCTGATAGAACCAAAGACAAAGGAATTGTGGCTACTACCATATAGTAGCCATCTTATTCTTCCTCTTTATGGTCCTCCACCTCTCCTTTCCAACCACTGCCTTAAAACTATAGTTTAGATTAGAACCAACAGTAAAAGTTTCTTTTGAGGCTTTTGGAGATCTGCATTAATGCTGACTGCAAGTACTGTAAAGCAGAAAAGGACCTTGTTAAGATATTGCTTCTTTGAAGCTGAGCTACCGAACCTTTCTTTCCGCAGAAATGGTTCCGTGCCCCCTGGTGGTAAAATAGTTTTGAAAAATATTATAAAGCATGTGAAGGAAATCTCCACTGAAATTTAAAATTCATGCTAATTGCTTCACTTAACTACAAAGAAGAGTAAACCACTAAAATGTTTAAGGGGTCAAATACATAAATAATACTTTAATTAACAATCCAACAGGTACCATCAGTCTTAGACAATCTGATAATGTGGAGTAGGACTCAACAAAACACCTTCATCATTTGAAAGCAATAACAATCTGAGATTTTCAAGGTTGCTGCACAAGTTCTATTATTATTTTGTTTAATTTTTGGTTCACCTAAAATATTTTAAAATAAATTTAAGTTACAACTTTGAAAGTCTCTGATTTTAAGTGGTGGACTGAGGAAATCATCTTCATGAATGCTGAGTCTTTAGATTCTATCTCCTCCAGTGAACAACAATGCTTCAGGACAGTGGCAGCCCCCATTGAGAAATACTGGACTTTACTTTAACAAATAAACAGAATTGGAGTTGGTAAGCAAGTAAGCTTATTCTTGCTTAAGCAAGTAAGCACTATTCATTGAACAGAAATATTGAAACAATGACAGATATTTCTAATGTCTTGATTGTAGCAACTTGAGTTGCACCAAGTGTTTCCATATGTGAGAAAAGTACCAGAATATCATTTTTGGAACAAAAATAATAGAATAGAATAATAGAATTGACAGGGACAGTAATCCCTTCTGTTTTAGTCAGTAGCTAATCAGTTTAACTCAGAAATCAAGAACAAATTATTTTTAAAATGTCACATTACTCTAACTCAATATTTCTCCACCTTTTTGATACCAGGGATTGACTTGACTTGCTGCCTTCTTAAACCGTCATGGACTACTTCAGGGGAGAAAAAAAAAGAACAGTTTTTCACTGGTATTTCTTGCTGTTTCTTTCTATATTTTTCTCTTTCTTTCTTTCGGCACTATGTGCATAAAAGGCATTTCTTACTTGCTTACCAACTCCAATTCTGTTTATTTGTTAGAATAAAGTCCAGTTCAGGCAGTTATGTGATACAAAAATGTTAACCTGATTTTTAAACATTGTTTCAAATGAAGGGTACCAATAATTTTGTCTAAAACTATATCTCATTTTGTACATTAGAGAGAATTCAATTGATTTAGTTTTAAAAAAATAATTTAAAAAGTCAGATGGACTCTCTCAGCATACTGTTAATGAGATGTTTGCTCCTGTCTTGTAGACACAACTCTTTCAAGCCGGGGATATATGTCTGACAAGGACATTAGGAATGTCTTTCCAATGCAATTGTGGTATTTTATTTTCATTGTAGTCATAGCTGAAAATCCAATTTCTCAGAGGTATGTGGAATGGAATGGGAGCAAAGTTTTGACAGTGAGTTCACTAAGTTATAGGTATTCACTTCGGACTTTGATCCAGAAAACAGAGTCACTTCATGAAACTGTAACTACGGATTCTCATCACTTGGCAGTTCCAGCAACTTGTCCTCCAATGATAGTGACAGAGAGGTCTCAGTTTCTAGAGAAGAGAATGGATCATGAACCCATTGCTTTCTTTTCCGTGGATCAGTTTGATGGGAAATAGTCCTTGAACTTTTGGAGAGCTGATTTTAGATGGGATGCAGTTATTTCACCTAGGAGAGGTAAATCCATTTGCTGTCATCAATAACAAAAACTGCAAAAGACGGGAACATGTCATAACAGTTGCGTTTGATTCTCTCTTTCCAGATTTGGAGCTTCTTTTAAAGCAGGGGTGGGGAACCTCCGGCCTGTATACGGCCCGCCAAGTCATTTGGTCCGGCCCGCAGGCAGGTCTCCAAAATCTCCGCCGTAGAGATGGCCGGACCAACGTGGCGGTGGGAGCAGGGCCGGCGACAGGCCGTAGTCCCCCTTGTCGCCGGGCCTGCGGGCAGAGCGGCGGCAGCGGGGGCGGCTGAGTGGAAGGCAGCGGCGCCTCAACCCTCGCAGCAGGCCGGGCGCGGCTGAGGGGAAGGCAGCGGTGGCCCCTTCCCCCTCGCAGCAGGCCGGGTGCGGGGAGCCAGCGGGCGGCGGCGGAGGGAGGGTCGTGGCCTGCGCGCCGCAAGTGAGCGGGCGCAGGCAGAAGACGCGCCGCAGCCGCCAGCCAGGTACGCGTGCGGCTCCGCGCTGAGCGAAGGGGCCGGGAAGCGCCTGGGGGAGCCGCCGGTGAAGGGGGGGGGGGGCAGGAGACTAGGCTGCATGGGGTGGGGGAGCCGCCGGTGGAAGGGGGGGCAGGAGACTAGGCTGCATGGGGTGGGGCAGCCGCCGGTGAAGGGGGGGGAGGCCAGGCTGGGCGGGGAGGAGGTTAGGTTTGGTGGCATGGGCCAGGCCAGGCAGGGGTGGGGGAGGGAACGCAGTTAGATTGGGGGGAGGCTGGGTGGGGGTAAAGCAAGATTACCCCCTACGCCCAGGCTGACAGCGGGAGCTGACTGGGGCAGGCGGCAGGACCCCCCGGTTGGCAAGGGGTCAGTGGGAGAAACCCCAAAGCAGTGCAGAGTTAAGCACTCCGCCTGCCACTGCTTTGGAGTTTCCCCGCTGGCCCCTTGCCAGCTGGGGTCTCAGCTACTGTTGCCAGCCTGGGCTTCCTTGGGGGGAGGGGGGGAGCGGCCCGCGAATGACATTATAAATACCCAAATGGCCCTTGGCAGAAAAAAAGGTTCCCCACCCCTGTTTGAAAGGCTGTGATCTTGTCAGCCAATACAAAGACACCTGACATACTTCCCTGCATAGAGATTGAGCTGATTGAAGTGATCAAATATACTTGCCAAATATGCAAATTTGGTGAGCCATTGTAAATCCTGAAAATATGCGGCCAAAAGAGCGTTCTTTTGAGACAGAAAGGCTTCAAGTTCATGTCACAGTTCATACACTCTGTTTAATACTTTGCCATGGGATAACCACCACACTTCTACGTGTAAGCGTAAGGGATGGTGTTCGGACCCTATTTCTTCACACATTGTAGCAAAGATGCGAGAATTGAGTCCATTGGCTTTCACTAATGCACAATTTTAACTATAATGACATAATTAAGCTCTGGAGACAATTTCTTGGTTGCCCAGACCTCTTGATAATAAATCAGTGTGTTGCCTGAGCAGTCAGCGCAACATCCATCACTCTCTCCACTACACCTGAATATCTGCTTGTCATTGTGGCTGCTTCATCCGTGCAAATTCCAATGCAGCAATCTCAGTGCAATATCAGTGAGACAGTATCACTTGGCAGTGGATTGCAACTCACTTTTTGGGCAGTTGCCTCACCCAAGACTTCGTGACAGGCATCTGTTACTGAAGGCATTATTATTCTTCACCAACTGCATTGCATTTGCATTCAGCTGTGCATAGGGACAACAGATATGATACTTTTAACATACCTTCATTTGATGTTATGGCGGTGTTCACTTCATTTCGCTTCTGTTGGAAGAATTCTATTGGATTTTCTTTTAATTCTGGATGTTTGGTTTCAACGTGTTTAATCATTTCTGAAGGTTTATCATTATTTCTCAGAGTTGTGCCACACACAACACAGAGCAGTTTTGGGCATTCTACATTCTCTCTTGCAACAAACCCATACTTAATGTCAAATGAATTGTATTTTCGACTGAACACTGCACATTTCCTTTTATTTTCTAATCCTTCTTCCCTATTCAAGTTCAGAGACACTTGCATCTCCATTATGTTTTTCAGAACTTTTGTTTGTTCTGAAAAATTGATCAAGAGGCAACTGCTTTGTCTGGTTTATCTAAGTAAAAGTTTTACTAGAACTTAAATTTCTCTTGCAGCTATTTCTTTAAACAAAAAAAAGTGTGTGAATGTGCTATGCATATCAGCACCATGGCAATCGATGTCAACTCAGTTTGTTTATTTATTTTTAAATGTTCAGAAATAACTGAATATAGTGATGTAACATGCAACTATAAAAAAAACTCTTTACATTTTAAATATTAATATGCTTAGTCTTGGAAATCTCATGGACCAGGAAGGAGGCAGTTGAAAAACACTGCTCTAATTGATTTCTTTGTTCTTGTGCTCTTTTGACAATACCCTAATCTAGAAGTGCCACAAATTGAAATTTGTCTGAGAAATAGCATGACAATACATTGGGCATACCATGCAATGCAACATTACACATTAGTGATGAAAAGTGTAGGTAAGATAATTAAAGATAATTATGAAACCTGTTGTGTAGCATATATCTAATATTCACAGAATCACCCCCTGAACTCTATTTGTTTCCTTTTGCCTTTTAGCTCCACAGGTCACCCTGGAAAAAAGTCGTGTCTACCAAATGCTACCATTTGCGGTGCTATAATAAGACACCATAGAGAGTAGGCTGTGTAGAGCTGTGTTCATCTCTCTACTTTCTTACATGCTTTGATATCCGTGTAATCACTAATAGTGTTAAAATTTTAAATAACTGGATATTGAGTTGACCTTCATTGGATCTTGAGATGAATCAGGAAGTTCATACCTCTCTGGTTTATTGTTTCACGCTCATTGCAGACTCAGCAAACACAGCTGTATCAGTTTACACTTGTTTCATGTTTTCAACATTTTCTCTGTGACCATAAAGGCTAGATAATTGCTTTTATTTTAAATGAAAGCAGAGATTTAGGAGAATAAAGTGGCAGCCTGGTGTGATCTGGCCCAATTCAAGTCAAGAAGGAAAAGGACTCAAAAGTCTCAAGGAGAAAAAATTCAGGAAATTGAGACAAAAGATGAGAGAGGCAGAAAGAATGAGTTATTGTTATGGACGTGCAAATAGCAACTCCTCAGTTAAGGTTGATGTGAGTTTTGCATTTAAAGCAAGGGTTTGAATATATATAGTAAATACAGCCTACCCTTTCCAAAATTCATCAGTTACTGTGAGTACAAAATGAATTTTATGAGAATTTACCAGTAAATCTGTTACTTAGTTTAGAAATAAAAAATAGGTCTTTTAAGAAATTTAGCCTCCAGTATTGGACTTTTTTGGCCCTAGTAATCTCAGTAACAGAATAACAGACCCTTCAAATTTTCCATGTTGTTAAAACTTACTGATAGTTTGTGCATAGGCTACTTTTGAATATATAGATTTTAGAATTAATGGTAACATTTTCCTATTATCCTTTATAACTGAACATTCTTTCTTCAGCTGTAGGGTGACCAGATGACCTGATCTGACAGGGACGGTCCCGATTTTTGGGTCTTTTTCTTATGTAGGCTCCTATTCTCCCCCACCCCCTGTCCCGATTTTTCACATTTGCTGTCTGGTCACCCTATTCAGCTGAAGGATATCATGGTTTACTGCAGAGAATTCCACAAAGAACTGTCCTCTTTCAAAATGGCTACCATTTTCTATCATTCACAGTAGGACTGAAGTCACAGTTGCCCTCGGTTGGTGGCCATTTTGAGAAAGGTATCTCTTTCTTTTATTGTTTTCAATGGATCTAGGTATCTCATCTTTCTCTCTTTTCACAAGACAACAGTGGCTTCAGTCCTAGTGGGAGCAGTGGGAAACAGTGGGAATTTTGAAAGCAAGCAGTTCTCCTTGACAGAAGATTTTTCTTATGAAAAATAACGGCAAAATAACCATTAATATATTTACAATATTTCAATACTGGCTTTCTTGTTTAGCTAGGAGGCATAAACTTGTGTGTGTGTATGCATGTGTGCAGGAGGGAAGGAGAACTTGGGTATGCTCATGTGGAGGAATGAAATATGGCCAACCAGAAGCATTCTAAAGTGAGATTGGGTTAAAAATAAACATTGGAGTTCTTTTTATTTGCCTTCTGGGTTTGGATCCTTTAGGATTCACTTGCTTCATATTTTCAAGCTTTTGTGAACGACCCTGAGAGCTAGAATTGTTTGGTATTGTTTTGGGTTTTTTTGAAAGCTGAGATGGCTTGTAGTAGCTGTCCATTTAAGAAAAAATACCAACAAGTAAGAGACTCATGATAAAATCATGAGGTGGCAACGAATGTAGAGGGTTGCAAGAAGAAGGGGGAAATGTAGGAGATGCAAGAAGCAGGGGATTTGAAGAACTAAACAAAAGGGGGAACTGTGGTGTATTCTCCAACTGTTTTAAACTGCTATGGCAAAACAAAGCATCTGTAAAAATGATTTAACTGGCATGTATGAGCCGATTGTTTTGTTGTTCTCCTGAGTTAACGTACCCACAATGTACTGAGGAACTTAATTTAAAACTTAAAATTAAGAAAATGACTAATTGCTTCATATCGTCAAGTAATTAGAAATATGATATAACATTTTATTTGAGGTTCTTGTTTAGTGTTCATGTATGAAATTTAATGTATACAAAGAAATTCCCAGGTAAAAAATGTTAAAATGAGTTAAGATTGAGAGTACATATCAGTAATGTAGAGTAAAATACTTTACAAGGATGTTTTAATACCAAAGCAAAAACTATACATCCAAGGAATAGTTAAATCCAAACATTTAAAGGTAAAAATACTCCATAACTGTACTCACACAAACTTAACTCACTAGTTGTAACTTGCTGAAATATTGTGCATAGGCAACATTAAGATTTTTTGGGGGGGGTTGGGAGGGCGGGAGGAGGCAGCAGTCAATGGTAATTTTGCCACATAAGAACAGTATTCATAAATCAGAGAGGTAGCTGTGTTAGTCTGGAACTGCAGAAGTGACAAAGAGTCCTGTGGCACCTTAAAGACTAACTAAAAGGTGCCACAGGACTCTTTGTCAGTATTCATAACAAATTTATCAGAAAACTAAACTTTGCCCTGTAGTGACATCATGCACTAGTCATATGATTGATATTTTAATATTTGTCATCCCAAATTAGATTTACTGGTAGCTGATTTTTTAAAATACACTTTAAAAATGTCTTTCTCCTCTATTCTGGTGTCACGGCAGGGCACAGTTAAGGGTCTTTGGGTGCATTTATATATGGAGAAAAGCACTCAACCTGACCAGTTCAAAGCTGGGCACAAAGAAAAAGGCGGGTGTAACCTAGGAGTGGGCAAACTTTTTGGCCCGAGGGCCACATCTGGGTATGGAAATTGTATGGTGGTGTGGTAAGAGGACTCAACGGGCTTTAGTGGGCCATGAAGGCTCACAAAATTGGGGGTTGGGAGTGCAGGGTCTGGCTGGGGGTGTGAGCTCTTGGGTCTGGCAGGGGGTTAGGGTGCAGGGGGAGGGCAATGAGGACTCTGGCTTCAGGTGTGGGCCCTGGGTTGGACCTGAAGATGAAGAGTTGGGGGTGCGGAACAGTGCTCTGGGCTGGGACTGAGGGGTTTAGAGGGCAGGAGAGGAATCAGGGCTGGGGCAGGGGTTTGGGATGCAGGAGCGGGTCAGGTGACACTTACCTCAAGTAGCTCCTAGAAGCAGCGGCATGTCCTCCTTCCAGTTCTTAAGCAGAGGCGCGGCCAGGAGGCTGTGTCTGCAGGCGCTGCCCCTACAGCTCCCATTGGCTGCAATTCCAGGCCCATGGGAGCTGCAGGGTGGTGCTTGAGATGGGGGCAGTGTGTGGAGCCCTCTGGCTGCCCCTACACAGAGGAGCCAGAGGGAGAACATGCTGCTGCTTCTGAAAGCGGCATGGAGTGGTGCAAGTCCCAGACCCCACTCCCTTCTGGGAGCTCAAGGGCCAGATTAAAATGTCTTGGGGGCCCGATGTGGCCCCCAGGCACTGTTCCCTCTAAGCCAGAGGTGAGCAAACTGTGGCCATATGCAGCCCGCCGACATTTTTATCCAGCCCACGAGCTCCGCCGGGAGCGAAGCGAGTGGCCCCAAGTTCCCGGCCCAGTGATGGGCGCTGCGGGCCCTGCGCTCCCGGGCTGGGGGGCCCCAAGTGAGCTGCGGAGCCCCGGGCGCGGAGCACCACAAGCTGCAGAGCCCTGCGCTCAGGCTGGAGCACCCAGCTGAACACAGTAAATGAGGGTGTGGTGGGGATCTCAGGAGGGGGAGTCAGGGAAGAAAAGGGGGGGCTAGGTCAGGGATGGGGTCCTGGGGGGCAGTTGGGGGGGGGAAATCAAGGGACAAAGAGCAGTGGGGAGGGGTTTGAATGGGTTGGGGGTTCTGAGGGGATCGGGGGGGGGGGAAGTGGGTGGATGTCAGACGGGGTGGGGCTAATCTGTTTGGGGTGGGGGCTTTCCTACCCGGCCCTCTGCACGGTTTTGAACCACCCCAGCTCTAAGATCCCAAACCCCGCACACGCGGCCAAACCCCGTGCGCACAACAATGGACACACAAGACATTTTTTCTGCACATGGCCTGTCAAAAATGAGCGGGAACGTGACCCCGGGGGCTGTAGTTTGCCCACCCCGGTGTAAGCTCAGGAGGGAAGAACCCTCCGGCTGTGAGGGGGCGGCGGGGGACGAGCGAGACGAGCTGGGCCTGGTTCACTTTTAACAAATCACAGCGGGGCTGCAGCCAAGTCGCCCTGACCTCCCCGCGGACACGGCTCGAAAGGCGGCCGGAAGAATCCGTCCCTCTGTCGACCTCCCCCAGCCGTGGACAAACCCTCCCCCCCGTGGAGCGCGCCGCTCTGCTACGGGTGAGACGGGGGCGGCGGGAACTGAACCAAGGCCCGGGCTGGAGGAGGCGGAGATGCGCCGCCGCGGCTTGTGGCGCCCCCGCCCACTCAGGCAGCGTCAACCGCCGCTGTGGTGCGGGGCGCACCGGACAGCTGGGGGGCGATGGGCTGCTGGGGGACGCCCCCAACCAAGCTCCGAATAGAAGGCAGCGCCCCGCCCCCCCGCGGGGAGGTGGCTCGTGGCCTCCACGCTGGAGCCCCTTCCCCGCTCGCGCAGCTCGTTCCATCCAAGGCTTCTAGTCCCAGTCTCCCGCGGTCGCTAGGAGGGGTGAGGTCACTGCCGCCAGCGGCGGTGATTGGCCCGGCTTCAAGCCACGCCCCTTCCCGCAGGAGTCGCAGCGGGAGGAGCGGAGCCTGTCCCCTCCCCCCTTCACTCAGTGCGGAGCCGCCGCTGGGGCGTGAGTGGCCTGGGTAGGGGCCACGTCCGCGTCTCGCCGCCGGCTGCCAGGCAGGGGCCATGAGCCGCCCGTGCCCCGCGCCGCGGCTTCGCGCGCTGCTGCTGCTCCTCGCGCTGCTGCCGCCGCTCGCCCGCGCCTGGGACAGCGGCGACCTGGAGCTTTTCGACCTGGTGGAGGAGGTGCCGCAAAACTTCTACGGCTTTC
Source organism: Sternotherus odoratus (assembly GCA_032164245.1). NCBI lineage: Eukaryota > Metazoa > Chordata > Testudines > Kinosternidae > Sternotherus > Sternotherus odoratus. The sequence continues at coordinate 194,669,594 of JAVMKO010000002.1, read as the reverse complement.
TGGGGCTGCCGCAGGTGAGCGACTGGCTGGACATCCGGCTGCCCCGCGCCTGTGGGGCTGCCCCCCTCCCCGGGGCCTCGCTCCCAGCTGTGCTGTCCCGTCCCCAACGGGGCCTGATCTGTCCCCCAGCTCTCCTGTCCCTGCCCCCCTCCCCGGGGCCTCGCCCCCAGCTGTGCTGTCCTGTCCCCAACTGGGCCTGATCTGTCCCCCAGCTCTCCTGTCCCTGCCCCCCTCCCCGGGGCCTCGCCCCCAGCTGTGCTGTCCCGTCCCCAACGGGGCCTGATCTGTCCCCCAGCTCTCCTGTCCCTGCCCCCCCCCGGTTCCTCACCCCCCCGGTTGTGCTGTCCCCGTACTCTCCGAGTACTCCCCTCCCCAGCTGTGCTGTCCCTGACCTATTCCCCCTCCGGGTTCTCACCCCCAGCTCTGCTATCCCTGCCCTCCCCTGGGGACTAACCTGTCCCCAGCTGTACTGTCCCTGGCCCCTCTCTGGGTCCTCACCTTCCCAGCTATACTGTCCCCCGTCTGTGCTGTCCCTGACGGCTTCCCCCCATTCCCCTGCATGACCTCGCTGTTTTGCCTTACATGTATCTTGGCTATCGTCTCTCTCTCCATCCCTCCTGTGCTGTTCCTGCCTCATGCACAGGTTAGCTATGCTCCCAGACAAGTTCCTTCACACTCTCCTCCCCAACCTGGCCCTGGCTTTCCTTCCTCCAGCTCCTTCACTCTCTCCACCCAACCTCTAACTTGTGTGGGGCAGGGCCCCTGCCACAAACCCCCTACCCTCTACCAATACCTTCATTTCCTCCTTCCACATCCTGGGCATGGCTACTGTCCCAGCTCCTTCACCCCCACCCTGGTGTGCCTCCTGGCCTGGTTCCTGCACCCCCAGCTTCTTCAACCTCCCTCCAAACATGTAGCCCATGGTTATGGCTCTTGCTCCCCCCATCCTACTCTCACACCTTGAGCGTATGTCCTGTCCCCCCCCTCCACTGGCTCTTTCTCCTCTTCCCTGGATACACCTGGGAAAACTCCTGTTTTCCAGCCCCTTCACCCCATCTCTCCCTCAAACACCATCATGGATATGACTCCTTAACCCCCTAACCAACTCTTGCACACCTCTCTCTCCACATACATGTATCTGTTCTGGGCATGCTTTCAGGTTCTCACCGACCAGCTTCTTCACACCCCTGCTTCTCATGTACTGGGCTTGGCTGCAGCCTCCCAGTTCTTTAAGCCGCCTACTACAGACCACCCCTGTTCTTTCAGCTCATCTACACCCACACTGGCTCTTCTGGTTGTTCCCTCTTCCCACACACATTCAAAGCAAGACTCCTTCACCCTTCCCACTTACACATTGTGGGTGGCATGGCTACTGCTCTCCCCACTTTTACTCTGTGCCACCCTCTTGCACATCATGGCCATGCTCCTGGTCTCCTTGTTTTCTTCATTCCATCTCCTCCTTTCCCTCTCCGTGCACACATCCCGGCTATGACTGCTGGTCACTTCATGTGTCTTCATCCCATCCCCTCTGTGCACATACCCAAAATATAACTGCTGCTCCCCCTCCTTTTTCTCCATACATCCCACAAATGATGTCTGCCCTCCACCCCTTAGCTGTATGTCCACTCCTGCATACCTTTGCATAAAGACTGGCCACCCAGTTTCTTCACCCTTTGCTTCCCCTCCCCCTACATCCTGGGTAGGGCTGCTGGTCTTTCTGTTCCATAGGGTCTTGCATCATATACTAGACCTCCTCTCAGCCATGGCTTCTGGACTTATTTGCTCTTCACTCATGTACCTCCATCCTCCTCTATGTGCATCCTGGGAATTGTTCCTGGTCTCCTCCCCATAGACCCTTCATCCCTACCTCCCAGCCATGGATTCTGATGTCTGCACAGCACCTTCACTTCATGTTAATATTGCACTGCAGCTTGGGCATGGCTCTTGATCTTCTAATCCAACCACTTTCACCCCATGCTTCCCAGTCACTCTAGGTGTAGCTCCTGGTCTCCCCTCAACCCAGCCCCTTCACCTCATGTTCACTCCCTCACCACCTGCATCCCGGGGCATTTGCCAAGTTTTCTAAATCTCATGTCTTCTCCTGCTGCCTCCCACCCATCCCCCATGTCTGGGTGGCCTCTTCTCCCCTGTTCCCAAACCTTATGCCTCTAGCTCCCTGGGTACCACTTTCTGCCCCCTAGCATCAGACCATGTCCCTCCCCCTACCCAATCCAGAAGCTCCATCGGTTTGTCTTGCGTCCCCCTGTGCTACCTCCCACTGTGCACCTTGTTCTTTGTTCCCTACTTTCCTTTCCTTCACCTGTTGGTTTTGGTGACTAGTCTCTGGTGCTGGTACAGATCCTTTGTTGTCTCACACAAGCGCTTAGCAGGAGGAGTGATCTTCCAGTTGAGGCACTGGCTTAGATGTCCAGAGATCTGCCATGTGATCGTGGGTTAATCATTTTTTCACACAGGCTCTTCTGGTATCTCGTGTGTGTGTGTGTGTGTGTGTGTGTGTGTGTGTGTGTAGAATAATTCAAATGTAGGGTCCATTTGGGACACTTTGGTCGGGCAAGTGAAATACCGTGCAGCCTACATGAGGTGGAGAAGAACAACTGTACATGCCACGTGTAGAGATGGTCTTTTGGGAGGGAGGGGAAATGGTTGTATGGGGAGAGTCGCAGCTGCAATTGTAACTGGTAGCTTGCTGGACCCTCAGGCTGTCACTCCTTTTGTCTCACTCTCCGGGGTAATTAAACACAAAATCCAAGGGTGTAGTACCTGGAAATGAAAGTATTATTCAACACCATACTACATAGCCGATTTACTGTTCAGTTTTCACGGTCACTGTTAGTCAGGGAGACGCTTCTTTGAGGAATGAATTTTAAGCCAGAGCTTAAAGTTGATCCCTATAGGAATGGGAAACTTTGTTTTCATTTCAATTAGATATCTGAAGTCTCACAATTTAGCATAATATCCTCCCATTCTTATTGTGTCGTCTGAGCACTCAGATCTGCAAGTTCAAATGGGATGCAACTTATTTACTTTAACCAGTAAAAATTAAACTAGTTCTCATTACTGTTTCAAGTATTACAGGATGTTAAAATGTCTGTCAAGAGAATCTTGAGTTATTTATGAAAGCACTTATTGCAATGTAGGCTGGTGGCATCTATAAGTAAGTAAAGCATACATGTAATGTATTCTTAGCCAAGTCATACCCACAGATAAAGATGACCTGTTGTTAGATGTACAGTAAAACCTCGATTTAACGGACTAATTCGGGCGAGGGGGTGTCCGTTAAATCAGAAAGTCCGTTATTTAATTAAAAAAAAAAAACATAAGCTGTTGGAGCAGCAGCCCGCTCGCCACAGGGCCGGGGCGGCAGCTCTGCAGCCTGCCTGCTGCCGGGACCTGGGCGGCAGCCGGGAGCCGTCAGCCAGCCCGCCCGCAGACGGGACCTGGGCGGGAGCTGGCAGCCCGCCCGCCTGCAGGCGGGACTCGGGCGGGACCCGGGAACCAGCAGCCAGCCCGCCCGCTGCCGTGACCCGGGCGGCAGCCGGCAGCGAGCCCTCCCGCTGCCGGGACCCGGGCGGCAGCCGGGAGCAGGCAGCCAGCTTGCCCGCCAGCCAGCCCTCCTGCTGCCTGGACCCGGGCGGCAGCCGGGAGCCAGTAGCCAGCCCTCCTGCTGCCTGGACCCGGGCGGCAGCCGGGAGCCGGCAGCCAGCCCGCCCGCTGCTTGGACCCGGGCGGCAGCCGGGAGCCGGCAGCCAGCCCGCCCGCTGCTGTGACCCGGGCGGCAGCCGGGAGTTGGCAGCCAGCCCGCGAAAAACAGATTTGGGATGCATCGGACTTGCTCATAAATTTTGTCCGTTGCATCCAAAGTCCGTTAAATCGGGGTCCGTTAAATCGGGGTTTTACTGTATATGAAAACCTCCAAATCTTCTGGTCAGTTCCTCCTTGAATTTGATTTGTGAAGGAGCTCTCTGGTCACCGTGTTTCTATATTGCTCCAAGTTTTCTGCCAACTGTGTCCTATAAATCTAATAGTTTCTACCTTCGTCAGTTGTCTAAATTGGAATGCTTTTGGCTCAAGAATTATGACATGCTTTTATAATACGCTGGTATCTGTACTATGTCTAACTTTTTTCTTGGTACATGGAGCCTGCCTTGAATGCACCAAAAGAGGGTCACCGCATCATGTGGCAAGCTCTGCTTTTGATGCCCAGGAATACTTTTTTTTTTTTCTTCTTCTTGGTGTGCTCATTTTTAACAGATCTTAGTCCATCAAACGCTTCAATTTTCTTGGTCCTGGGGATCCTTTGTTGTTCCTCTTGGTGCTAGTGTTGTTTGGTGCTTTTTCAAGTGCTCCACCACCTAGTTTCTTTTCTTTCAGGTACATCTTTGAGGGAGGAAGACTGCTACACAATTACAATTTGAAGTTACCAAGCACTACTTATGTGAGACAGACAACCATGTATGTTGACCATAATGTATAGAGGGTGCCAAACTTTCCTGAATGTGTCACCTTCTGCACGAAGAATCATGGGGAGCATCTCCAAGACCACTTTCAGGCACCCTAGCCTAGGGCAACTTCTATAAACCAGGAGTGAGGACAGCCCAGAATAGCTTGGTAGGTGAACTCTGGGACCTGGAGTTGATGCAAACAACTGAATGCAGGACTATGTGCTAGCATTGTCTGTGTGTATTTAGATCCCATTTTTCTTCCCCTTCCCCTTTGCTAAGATCAGCTAAACGGTTTCCCTATTAAAGCCTCTAGGCATTGGCTCCTCGCTACTGTTGAGGTTCCACACCTGAAGTCAGTGCTGAGCTCCACTGAAGAAACAGATGCAAAAGGTGTCAGCATCTTATCCGCTATGTCCCTAACAAGGTCTCTGACTCATAGTGCTGCATCAAAGCCTCTAGATTTTTTGTTGTAAGCGGAGAGGGATGTAGTAATTCCAATTACCAGTATATATTCAGTGACCTCATAGGTTCACTTCTGGTCTTCTGTATGACCATCAGAAGGGACACAATATTGGCTTTTAGGCTTTATTTTTGTCCAGCATTGGCAGCATACAATCTCAGAGTAAAACCATTGTTGCTGTTTTCTGAAGCAGACACCCCAAATAATTGCAGCTGATTGGGGTGGAGGTCACAGAGGAAAGCGCAAGTTTTTTTAACTTGGATGTGCAAGAGCATTCTTATGATGGCAGATAGATCTCCACTACAGAGGAGTACCAAGATGATGACTCAGCAGGGTTGCACTTCTTGTTTTGGAAAGCCCTACAACCATAGGAGTGGGAGGGAATGTCAACTTTTAAGGTGTCTCAGTGCTCTCAACTTGTTTACTCGTTCTTTGGCAGATATTTATTAGAATCATTTTGAGTTGTCTGTCATAATGAAGCTTCACCTCATGTGCAACTGAGGAAAATTGCTGGGATATTTGGAGAAGAGACGGGGATGGCATGCAGTGGTTAGAGGGGGAGTCTGCATCTTGCACTACCCCGTTACTGCTGCCGTCAGGTGTCAATATTCATTAATAGAACTACCTCCGCTCTTAGTCTTGCACTTTGAAGAAAAGGCCTAGACCTCAGAAATCTCTTCTAATGAAATCTTCAGCAAAGCAGATCTATAGTAATTTATTTTTCTCTAATACTTTAATGAAATGATTATTTAGTAAAAATTGTAACATGCAAATATATCTTTCTTGACATATTATTCTGTTAAGTAGAAGATAACATATTTGAATTGGTTTGCTCCTTAAGCCACTTGCTAGGAGCCCACCTTGTCTCTAAAGCAGAGTAGTCAATAGGTGAACCACTGACCAAATCTGGACCCCAGATGCTTTTGAATGGACCCCAAAATATTTGTGTTTACACAAAAGGCACAAACTGAGATCAGACTAGGTAGGGATATAAAAGGGAACAAGAAAACCTTCTACAAATACATTAGAGGCAAGAGGAAGACCATGGACAGAGTAGGCCCATTACTCAATGAGTGGGAAAAAACAATAACAGAAAATGTGGAAATGGCAGAGGTGCTTAATGACTACTTTGTTTCGGTTTTCATCAAGAAGATTGGTGGCAATTGGACGTTCCTGGAGATTGGAAAAGGGCAAATATATAAAAAGGGAAATAAGGACAACCTAGGAAATTACAGACCAGTCAGCTTAACTTTTGTACCTGGAAAGATAATGGAACAAATAATTAAGCAATCAGTTTGCAAACACCTACAAGAAGATAAGGTGATAAATAACAGTCAGCATGGATTTGTCAAGAACAAATACTGTCAAACCAACCTGATACTTTCTTTGACAGGGTAACAAGCATTGTGGATACGGGGAAGATGTGAGATATCTTGACTTTAGTAAGGCTTTTGATATTGTCTTGCATGACCTTCTCATAAACAAACTAGGAAAATGCAACCAAGAAAGAGCTACTATTAGGTGGTTGGAAGATCATTTCCAGAGAGTAGTTATCAGTGGTTCACAGTCATGCTGGAAGGGCATAACGAGTGGGGTCCCAAAGGGATTGGTTCTGGTTCTGTTCAATATCTTCATCAGTGATTTAGATAATAGTATGGAGAGTTCACTGATAAAGTTTGTGGATGACACCAAGCTGGGAGGTGTTGTAAGTGCTTTGGAGGATAGGATTGTCCAGATCATTTTGAATTTTAAACTGGAGAAATAGTCTGAAGTAAATAGGATGAAATTCAAGAAGTACAAATACAAAGTACTCCACTTAGGAAGGACCAGTCAATCACACACGTACAAAATGGGAAATGACTGCCTAGGAAGAAGTACGGTGGAAAGGGATCTGTGGGTCACAGTGGATCACAAGTTAAATGAGTCAACAGTGTAACGCTGTTGCAAAAAAAGCAAACATAATTCTGGGATGTATTAGGGAAGTTTAGGTTGGACATTAGGAAAACTTCCTAACTGTCGGAATGGTTAAGCACTGGAATAAATTGCCTAGGGAGGTTGTGGAATCTCCATCATTGGGGATTTTTAAGAGCAGGTTGGACAAACACTTGTCAGGGATAGTCTAGTTAATACTTAAATAAAATAAATAAATAAATAAATGGAGATATACCAATCTCCTAGAACTGGAAAGACCTTGAAGGTCATCGAGTCCAGTCCCCTGCCTACACTAGCAGGATCCCCCTGCCTACACTAGCAGGATCCCCCTGCCTACACTAGCAGGATCGAGTACTGTCCCCTGACAGATTTTTTGCCCCAGATCCCTAAATGGCCCCCTCAAGGATTGAACTCACAACCCTGGGTTTAGCAGGCCAACGCTCAAACCACTGAGCTATGTCACAGTGTCTGACATTAGCCCTTCTGTCACAGGGCTGCTCACTGCCTCCAGACAGACTGTAACTTGTCATTAAGTGGGAGGAAAACTGGTCTGACTGTGAAATAGGGGACCCAGTGGCAGTACGAGACTCAAGCTGATTCTGTGTCTAAAGGAAGTTTTTATTCTTCTGACCAACAACACAGGTTCTTTATACTCCTTCAAAAGGCCCCATTCTGTGAAGTGGCTTTTCTATAATGGGTAATGCTAGAAAGTGATGTGTAGTGCTAATAACATATACCAGTGACACAGTTCTAATGGATAATGAGTAAGGCCTATGAAATTCATGGTTCATTTTGGTCAATTTCACAGTCATATGATTTTAAAAATTGTAAATTTCATGATTTCAGCTATTTAAATGAAATTTCATGGTGTTGTAATTATAGGGCTCCTGACCCAAAAAGGAGTTGGGGAGGTGTCACAAGGCTATCGTGGGTGGAGGATTGCGGCCCTGCTATCCGTATTTCTGCGTTGCTACTGGCGGGATGCTGCCTTTAGAGCTGGGCGCCTGGCCAAGAGCTGCCATCCTCCAACCGCCCAGATCTGAAATCAGCGCAAAAGTAAGGGTAGCAATACCGTGACCACCCTAAAATAACCTTGTGACCCCTCTGCAACTCCCTTTTGAGAACCCCCAGTTTGAGAAACACTGGTCTCCCTGTGAAATCTGTATAGTATAGGTTAAAAACACACAAAAGATGAGGGGAGACCAGATTTCGCAGTCTGTGAGGCATTTTTCATGGCCATGAATTTGGTAAGGCCCTAATAATGAAACATAAAAATACCTATTTTAAAGAAGACACATGTATAGACCATTATTAAAACTTGAATGACTAACACTGGACTAGAATGTATTTTGACTAGTTATAGCAACCTTTCATTATTTGCTTCTCCAGTTTTCATATATAACTAACATTTGGAGCATTAACAGCTTTGACAAATTAAACTATTATGGTGAGGGACATTTCAAATCGGAATTTGTATCTGAAAGTACCATGGTTAATCTAGGTTAAAGTGTTTTTAGAATTCATATAAAATGCTTGTTTGTCTCAAATGTCTCAAATTAGCATACAACATAATATGGAAATCTTAAATTCTTATCTCTTCCTTACTAGAGTTCAAAAGCAGCAGGGGTTGTCCAGTACTTGAGGACACTCAGTGACATTTAAGAAAAAAACATAGACCTAAGTACCAATTAGTTTTCACTTGCTCGATCTCCTGCTGATTTTACATTTTATGAAATTTCAGCCAGCCTTCTCTGTGGAGAAGAAAACTGTTTTTCCTTACTATTAGTTATTCTAAGTCTGAAAAATATCCTGGATCACTTTTTTGCAGCAACAGGTTCTTTTCACTATTTCCACATTTTCCCTTTGATTCATTTACTTCTGTTTGGTAGCAGTAGTCCAGGCTAATAAAAAGTAGTCTTGGCTAGCACACTGCATTTGGGTTGCTCTTTGGTACTAAAATACAATGGTATACAATAGTGATTTGTTAACCCTAGATTAAAGTGTTGGAAAATCCATAATCTAGAATTAGGACAGTGGCCACACCTACTGATTCTGACGTAGATACACTAAATAGGTGCAGGTTTCCCCCCGGAGTTCCAGTGGCTATGCCCATAGTGAGAAGCCAGCTCTCCCGTTGCCAGTTTCTGTGAGTTTGAACAGGTTGCTGGACCCTGTTTGAGGGTGTCACGGGGTTCACTCCCTGCAGGTGGTGCCTCCTACTAACATCATGAGGATTAGCTCTATTAGGCGTTGCACTGTCTTCTGACGGTATCTCCCCCATTGTCCTCTCGTTTTGCAGACCCCTCTCACTCCAGGAGCTGCAGCCTCCTCTTCATGACTAGGCCACCCAGCCAGGTTACAATGAACCAGAGTTTCCCACTTTGGAAATATCAAAGTCCCGCTATACAAAATGGCAGTCTTCCCTTTACTGCTTTGCTTATTTCACTTCTCCAGTGGCTGGTAGGGGAATCTGGGCCTGCCCTCTATTCTGGATTCCAGTCCAGGGACCCTATCTCTAATGGCCTACTTATTCCCAGACAATGTTGCTCTTCCCCTGGATTCCTTCCTACCTTGTAGGCCCCATGGTTTGCCAGCCCAAATACCCTCCTCTCAGGGAGTGACTGCAGACTACTCCCCTACCTGCCCCCTTCTGTTGCTAGCTTCCTGGCTCAGTTGAGCCTGCTTCCAATCAATCCCTACTCCTCCTCCAGGTGCAGCCTAGGTAGTTAGTTGGGCCTCATTTACCCTCTGAGGGCCAGTGGCATATACCCCTTCACAGAGGGCTTTCCTTAATATCAGCCTCTGGCTAGCAGATGTTCTATAAATTTAAAACTCCTCTCCAGTAGCTACTCAAAGGGTCAAGGAGTTTTATTATCCATGTGGCTGTTGAGGTAATTTTCACTATTCTACTTTAATTCCAACTCTTGCCTTCTGGTTTTTAGAAACAAAGTATTTGAAGGATGAGAGCTAATATCTGATTCTGTCCTTAATACATATGGACTGTCACTGAACATGAACTGATAAATATGTCCAGTCTTTGCGTTGATACTAGATTGCATTTGAGACAAAGGCTGTGCAGAAACCGTGGAATCAAAATCTTGGAATGGGTTGTGGGGTGGATATATGAATGACCAACTTGGAATTGACCCCTAAGGCTCTGTTCTACTCATTCTTCTAGATGCAGTTTTAAAAAAAAATTTTTTTTTGGCTTAGATACCTACTGCTGTAGGTAAGAGGTAACATATAACTAGGAACCATCACACAGTAATTGCAATAAAATTCCAGACTCTTCCATGATAAGTCTAACTTCGCGTCCCACTATGCCATCATCTAGCAGGCTTGGGACAACACCAGCTTTCAGCAAAGGGGCTTTGCGCAAGCAGCATGTCTGTGGATTCCCACCGCACCTCCAGGGACACTGCTTGTAATAATATAATAATAAATAATAATTTGTGAGTCACCTAATATAGAATCAACATGAGCAAGCACTTGAAGAAGAAAAATTGGTCACTTAACTTTCATAACTGTTGTTCTTTGAAATGTGTTGCTCATGTCCATTCCATGACCCACTCTCCTTCCCCTTTGTTGGAGTTAATGGCAAGAAGGAAATGAGAGGGTGCAGGGCTGGCGGTGCCTCATATACTGGTGCATGAGTGCAAGGGTCCAGGGGATGCCAGAGCCAGCCCTAAAGGAGAAATCTCTGGCAGCCATGCACATAGGCGCACACACACACCTAACATGGAATGGACATGAGCAACACACCTAGAAGAACATTATGAAAGGTACATAACCATTTTTTACAAGGAGGAGGGAGAAAAAATAATCTCTGAGGATAGGACAAGAAACAATGGGCTTAAATTGAAACAAGAATGGTTTAGGTTTGACATTCGGGAAAACTTCCTAACTGTCAGGGTAGTTAAGTACTGGAATAAATTGCCTAAGGAGGTTATGGAGTCTCCATCATTGGATCTTTTTAAGAACAGGTTAGACAAACACCTGTCCTTGATGGTCTAGATGATAGTTCTGCCATGAGTGCAAGGGACTGGACTGTTTGGCCCTTGTGGTCAAGTCCAGTACCACGTTTCTATGATTCTGTCTTGGTATCAAAACTAATGTACTAGTTCAGTGCTCCCTGGAATGTGCAGACTTCATATTAATACAATAAATACACTTCAAGGACTTCTCTCCATTTATGCTTCTGCCATATCTGATGGGAAGACAAGTTGACACTTTCTAGGCCATGAATATTGATTTTGGGCAAAACACATCAGGACAGTTCAGGGTTGATACTACTTGGTTCAAAGTCTTCCAAACATTCATATACCCCTTGTTCTTGTAGTGGAACTGTGCCATGACCACATGGGACTAAAGCTCTGCCTTTTTGAAGTGGCTGTATCAAAACTACTTGCTTCAAGCTGTAAATTTTTGGCTAGGCTATGAGATGATGATGGAAGATGTGATTTTGAGGGATTTAAGAAGCCTAAATCCTCCCATACTGACTCTTGACACAAGGGCTACGTCATTACAATTTCAATCTGCTGGTGCTTCTCCATGAGATGACTGTCTGTCCATATCCAATAGATAGGTTGTGCATTGTGACCCTATCTATTCGATAATGGGCTCCAGACCATAGAAGGTCCAGATTTTTGAAGAGATTGGGCTGAAATCAAGTAACAGTTGAGTGTCTCAACTATCAGTCTTCAGGCAACCAGGATTGATGGTACCAGTAATGAATCATTAAGAAAGTGCACCAGAACCTCTCTTCAAACTAAGTCCCCTACGTTCTGTTCAAAATAAGATTTAAGTAGTACCTGAACTGTTCATAGGCCTTTTGCTTGACCCTCTGCACAAGCAAGTGATTCAAACAATATTTGTGCAAAGGATAAAATGGAAGCAGATGACTGACTGGAATGGGATATTGACATCAAGCTCACTGTTTTGTATTCAGATATTAGTAAAATAGAATTACAGTAAAACCTCGATTTAACGAACCTCGATTTAACGGACTTCGGATGCAACGGACAACATTTTTAAGCAAGTCTGATGCATCCGAAATCCATTTGTCGAGGGCTGGCTGCTGGCTCCCGTCTGCTGTCCAGGCAGCAGGCGGGCTGACCGCCGGCTCCCGGCTGCCGCCATGGTTCCAGACGCGGGCGGGCTGCCGCCCGGCTCCCAGCAGCGGACGGGCTGACTGCCGGCTCCCAGATGCCACCGGGGTTCCAGCCGCGGGCGGGCTGGCTGCCGGCTCCCGGCTGCTGCCCGGCTCCCAGCAGCGGGCGCGCTGGCTGGCGGGTCCCGGGAGCTGGGACCCGTGCGGGCAGACTGCCGGCTCCCGGCTGCCGCCCGGCTCCCAACAGCAGGCGGGCTGGCTGGCGGGTCCCAGCAGCCGGGACCTGGGCGGGCTGGCTGACGGCTCCTGCCCGGGTCCCAGCAGCCGGGACCCGGGCGGGCTGACTGACGGCTGACGGCTGCCGCACAGGTCCCAGCAGCGGGCGGGCTGGCTGGCGGGTCCCAGCAGCCAGGACCCGGGCGGGCTGGCTGGCTGACTGCTGCCGCCCGGGTCCCAGCAGCCGGGATCCGGGTGGGCTGGCTGGCTGACGGCTGACGCCCGGGTCCCAGCAGCCAGGACCCAGGTGGGCTGGCTAGCTGACGGCTGACGCCCGGGTCCCAGCAGCCAGGACCCAGGCGGGCTGGCTGGCTGATGGCTGCTACCCGGGTCCCAGCAGCGGGCGGGCTGCAGAGCTGCCGCCCTGACCCTGTGGCGGGCAGGCTGCTGCTCCGACAGCTCGTTTTTTTTAAAATTAAATAACAGACGTTTGGATTTAACGGACACCCCCTCGCCCGAATTAGTCCGTTAAATGGAGGTTTTACTGTATTCTCTTATTTCATCCTCCTCTTTGTGTTCTGAATGTAATATTGGGTATTGAAAATTCCAGATTACTCAGAGTAAATAATACAACCCCTCAGTTCTTGGTATTAATGTAAAAATAAAGGAAACTAACATTTTCCACAAATAGAACAAAAACTGGCAGTGAACACTTTCAAGTAGCTGGTTCACTATGAAGACTGTGTTGGAAGATTGTTCACATAGACTACAACTTCTGAATATACCTGAAACGGTGAAAAAGTAAAAATATCTAAAAATAAAGACTTTTAAACATATTGCAATGCCTCGGGTTAATGCCCTCTGTCAGTCCTGGTACAAATGACTGGAACCTATTACTATCTCACAGCCAAAGGACTAACTTCTTTTATCTAAAATAGAGGCCTGTTACTGTTGGTGCAGAAATTCTTGGGTGTGATCTCTGGTGATGACAAGGGTGTCTGGATAGGCCACACAATCTTTGATGTGCATTGCTTAATAGGTCTAAAAAATGTATTCCTGAAAATCTCTGGTAGTTCCCAGAGACCCTATTCAGGCTCAGAGCTCCATTGTGTTAAATGTTATACAAACAAATGAAGAAACTGTCCCTGTATAGCACTTTAATTCCAAAGTGCATGTCTGAAACCCATGTGCAGCTGGAATGCTAATGGCTAAGGCACTGATCCTTCAAACGTGTGCAGAAAAGAGTGCAAGGTTGTTGCTTTCTGACTCAAGCATGGGTAGAGATGGTGTGAATACAAATAAGGTTTAAATATTTGTAGTGTTGAATGGACGTTGGTGTCGTGCACGTTGCACACATGCTTTTTTGAGTGCAAGTTGAAGAAAAGATGTGGCCAGATAATGGGTGTGATTTTCCTTATGCAGGATGTGAGGATGTGATTTTCCTTATGCAGATGAGGTGTCTAGCTACATGCTTCTGTCCTTGATCTTATTCAGGATACTAAAGTAGGGGTAACTTGCTGGCCAGACAGTAGCATTTTTATTAATGCATCATTGGTTTTCTTGTGGCCTTCGGCTGCTTATCACTTTAGATCTTGTGTATATATACGCAACCCTGCACGCTGCTTTTTGGAAAGGAACACGTCCTATGTAAAGCGAATCTCTAAGGCCAGGTCTAGACTATAAAGTTGTCAGCCTAACTTACATGTGCATGCAGCTGCCTCAGTAATTACATTTCTTGGGCGTATCTACACTTTGCTCCTTGCATCAGTAGTGCTCATCTTCAGCAGGACCGCTTGTATCAATTGTACTATCAGTGTGGGGCATTGTGGGATAGCTCTTGAAAGCCAATAATGGTTGATGTAAACAACTCAGTGTCCATCCTGACCTAACTTCGTCTACCTTAACTCCACCAATGGCGCAGAGTCATTAAGTCGGCATAGTGGGGCAGTTACGTTGGTGGGAGTGAATTTAAGCATAGACACTTCCATAGGTAGATCAACATAAGCTGCCTTGCGTCTACCTAGCTCTGTAGTGTAGATCAGATGTAATAGTTATGGAAGAGATTTCAGTTGTGCTAGACACAAAGTCCAATAATTAAACTACTTCACATGGTGCTCTAATCTCAATCCTCTTAAGTATTTTTCAGTTATGTGCCCACGCTATATTTGTCCTAATCCAAATATTTTGTCTACTGTATGCTTTTTGACCGGGATGTAGTAACAGCCTGTATGTTGGCATTGAAAAATCCTAAGAAAAGGCAATAAAATTCCCCTTTTTTGTTGTGAGCAGTAAATTCAGCACAGGCATTCAATTTTTGCCCCTAAAACATTCATATGATTCTCAATTACTTCCATATCAAGCTCAATTTTTTTAGGTGTTTTTTCTAACTGCAGTCCCACAAGCTTAACCTATGATCAGAGAACTGAATTACTTCATTGTTGTGTGAAGTCACTAGTTGTAGATTATACATTCGTAACCTTTGATAGCTAACAACTTTGCTATATGAACCAGAATGGAGTCCAGTTCATTTACACATCCTCTTCCCTTCCCCATTCCAAGTCTCTTGCCACTCTTTTTAATCAATGGGGAGAACTGATTTTAAATCTTCAGTTCTGGAGAGCTCCTCTACTTTCAAAGGGGTGTGTGTGTGTGTGTGTGTGTGTTAAAAATAGTTGAAATTTGAGGTCGGGTGTCTGTCAGAATTAGTGTATGCATTATGGGGAACTTGGAGAATACACAATGAACATTCTTACAATACTTTTGCTCTATATAGATAGTTTACAGCTACGTTAAGAAATTAAAACATGCTAATTTTTTAAATCAAAAACATTTAGGACTTCATTATGGATTTTGTAAGACCTCTTAAATCGGCTTTGTATGAAAAGTTTGTTGGAAGAAATTCTTCAAATGAAGAAACTCGTATCTTTTTTTCATATTAGCAAATGCTAGGGCTTGTGGCCTTTATTCTTAAAGGAACAACAGTACAGTAAAACCTCCATTTAACGGACTAATTCGGGCGAGGGGGTGTCCGTTAAATCAAAAAGTCCGTTATTTAATAATAATAAAAAAATGAGCTGTCGGAGCAGCGGCCCGCCCGCCACAGGGTTGGGGCGACAGCTCCGCAGCCCGCCCGCTGCCTGGACCCGGGCGCCAGCCGGCAGCCAGCCCCGCCCGCTGCTGTGACCCGGGCGGCAGCCGGGAGCCGGCAGCCAGCCCACCAGAAATGGATCAGGAATGCATCAGACTTGCTCAGAAATTTTGTCCGTTGCATCCGAAGTCCGTTAAATCGAGGTCCGTTAAATCGAGGGTTTACTGTAATTTGAAATCTAATCAATTTAAGGTTGAAAGTTTCACATGCACCCCTGATTCTCCCTGCCAACTGCTTTGTTCATAATATTATCCTATTTTTATAAATGTTTTTCTGCTCCCTTCGTGCTGTATGAAAGACACACAGAAACAGGAAACTGGCTATACCTAGGAATCCAGTGAAACTAAGAAACCAAGTGCAACGAAATAAAGTAAATACAATTTTAAGAATAGAATATTTTTGTCCAATCATAATATAGTGCTACTCTTCAACCATATGTAGCATTTTTTTCTTATCAGTGAGACTTAAGCTGATTGAGTTGTTTTTATCTGTTAACACTGCCTCCAGAAAATTTTTAAAACACTTTTGTTTTAGAACATTTCAGCTATCTCGCTATCTCCCTCTCCCCCCCTCCCACCTTGTCCCTGGGTGATTTTCTTGTAAGGAGACTTGCCTGAAAATGTGATTTTCATTATTTAAGCAGCAAGAGCAGTTGAACCCTTTATTCTCTTGGAAGTCCATCTTTGACCTTGTAATTAGTTGCAGGAAAAAACAGCTTCTGAATGAGGAATGGTGATTTACGCTACTGAATTGTGCCAATACTTCTATTTTTTTTTTTTAATTGTGCTCCCATGCTCCCCCTTAATATGCTTCTGCTTGTACCACTGGAACCTTCATGTGTATTCCTATACTCAGACCTAAAACCACTCAAATACAATCCTGCACCCACTCTTTTATAGATGCCCAGAGGATGTCCCTTGGCCCCTCTGGACAGTCCTCAGCAAGCTCATATCCCAAAGAGGTTCCAGTTGCCCCATGATTAAAATTCTCAGATCCATTATTTGTTCCCTTTTGGTGAATGATGAACCTTTTGAGAACCATCTAGGAAGCTGATTCTAGTGTCTGAGTAAATTAATTTTTTTGAAAATTTACATTTGTTTCTATATTTTTTTAAAATATTTTTTGGCGTTTGAATGTTAGGAAGTACTTGTGATTTCATTTTCACTTTAAGGTCAATTACTTTTTGTCAAAAGAAGGGAAAAACATTCAGAGTGGAGGCATTCCTAGATGAATGCGTGTACAAATGACTCTGCTGAGAGAATAGCAGTCTGTTGTGCTGTTATACAAATGAGTCAATAAGGAATAAAGGTAGAAGCAATTCTAAAGAACAAATATTTTGCTATTATGCAAAATAGGTCTGGTATTAAAAATGGTAAGACAAGCAGAAAATTAGGATAGAATTTTTTTGAATTGAATATTTTTCGGTGTTCCACAAGGAACCGGTAGAACTCCAAAGCAATTTTTGTGGCTGTTGAAGGCTTCCAATTTTGCTATTAATTTGGTGATTGTTCACTTTCTCCTCCCCTTCTCTTGGCAGCACTGCCTATTCCTTAGAAGTCTGTGACTGCTTCTATTAATATTTGACTACCAAAGAGGGTCTATGCTTTTCTAATGCACTGTGTGGCTGAGCTTTCAGTTCATAGTTTAAATTCTGAAGCATTCAGAGCTTTTTTTCCCTCCTCCCTCTAGAAGCTATTGTTTGAGTGTGCATTACATAAATTTAATGATATGGTTTGAATGTATGACTATGCATTTTTTTTCCTGCCAAACAAATAGTTTGTAACAGGATGTTAGACCCTGATCCAGCAAAACGCTTAAGAAACAAGTGCTTAAGTGTTTTACTGTATCAGGGCTTTAGTTACTTTACTTTGATCACTGCCTGAAGTCAGTGTGACGGTTAGTCTGTCTGTGTTCCAATACCATTTCATTTCAACTGCACAACTCCAAAATTTCTGATTCTGAACAGTGTTTTTAGAAAATGGTTGAAGTATCGGATCCATTGAAAATTAGATACTTGGCTGCACTCCTCGGTTTTATGGCAGGTTATGATGGAAGGGCAACTAGTATCTAATGAAGAAAGGGGGAAAGCCAGCAAGGGCTGTTTTTTCCCCTACATAACTTATAATAAGAGTTGAGGTAATTGATGAGAAAAACGAAGGTTTGAACTATGTCCGTTGAGCTGAGATAGGACAGTTGGGCCCAGGTTTTGTTGCAGTTATTGGCAGGGGAGGGGAAAACATGTCCCACAAACTAAAAATCAGAACTGGACCCATTTGTACCTGATTCAATTTCAGTGTCTCAAATTATATATTTGTGTGCTGGTTAATAGTTAACACTTAATTTTTTTTGCCATTTGTGTCTTTTCTAAGAGGAGTTTCAGGCAGTCTTCCTGAGTTGGACAGTGAACACTGGAAAAAATACAATTATTTATACAATATACTGCATTATTCAAAATATGAAACTTCATTACTATTGTACAGTACTAGGAATATAGGAATTACTATACTGGATCACACCATAGCAAGAGCCTGTTTTTCATTCCATCACCAGATCTCTACGTTTGAGAGGCTATGCAAAAAAATAAATTGTTTTAAACTTTGTCAAATGATATTCCAACAGCAGGATTTTCAGGAGTATACAAAAGCCAAAATGACAGTGAAGAGCGAGGTCACAGCCACTAAAGCCATGGAAGACTTATATGCCTGTTTTGAAATGGAGAGCAAGAAGGAAATATATTGACTGTCAAAGACCCATGATAAGATAACTAAAGACATTGGTGAGATCAAAGTAATTAAGGAATTTTCACTTTCATCTTTAATCAGAACCAGATTAAGGCATGATGGTCAGGTTCATTGTTAAACCTTTCAAATTCAAAGAATAGAAGGGGGAACCATGCCAGCTGAGAAAAACAAACCAGGGTCTAGAGTCATCAGTCTTAGAAGAAGTTGTGAAAAATAAGAAAGCTCTTGGTCCACTTAGCATACCAGCAGAAGTATGGAAGTGTCTGGGACAAGTAGCCATGAATTTATATATACATCTGTTAAATTGCATCATAAGGACTGAGGAGATGCTTGATGCCTGGAGAAAGAATAAATGAGTATCAATATTTAAGAGAGAAAGAGCATGCAATGATGTGATAACTAATGTGGCATTAAACTCATGAGCCACATAATTAAGATCTGAGAGAAAATTATCGATAAAAGATTAGAGTGATGTAAAGGTCAGTGATAATCAGTTTGGATTTGTGCCAGGCAAATCAACAATGGATATGCTATCTTTGCATTAAGATTGTTTGTGGCAAAGTATAGATAAGAGGAAAACCTTGCACTATAGTATCCATCAATCTTGAGAAGGCTTACATCACATTTTGATAGAAGTCATCAGGTACTATGACTAGGGCCCTACCAATTTCACAGCCATGACAAATATGTCACGGACCATGAAATCTTCCGTTCCCCGTGAAATCTAATCTGATATCCCTGTGCTCCTGGGGCTTCTTTCGGAATTGGAGCGCCCATTTTTCTCAGGGGCCAACCATTGTCCAGGAGGCCCTGCCTTAATCTGCCACTGGCCTGGACTAGCAACTAGGAACCGCTGGCAGCTATTCACCTCTGGGCACCTCCTGTAGCTTAGCCCTGAAGGCAATCAATCTTGGGACCCCCTCTCCACAACAACTTTGCAACCCCTCCCCCAACCCCATCCCTCCCACATGATCTCATTTTGGATCAGGACTCCCTGGTTAGAACACCATGAAATTTCAGATGTAAACATGTGAAGTAGTGAAACTGACCAATTTAAAAACCCTCTGGCCACGAAATTAACCAGAATGGATTGTGAATTTGGTGTGGGCCCTTTGTATGAGAATGAACAGATAACTGTATCAGACTTGTCCAGGACATGCATAAGGGTGCTTCTGCCACTATTCGAAGACCATAGGGAGTACCTGAATAGTGTCGAGTAAGAGTTGGAGTACATCAGGGCATGACACATAGCCCTTTCTTTCATAAAATATGTAGCGCATGGCACCTTTTTTGTATCTTTTTATAGATGATGTTGTACTTGTGGGGGAGAGCAAAGAGGAAGTGTAAGATTTACAGAGATGGAGGTGCATATTTGACAGAATTGGCATGAAAATCAGTAGAAGTACAACAGTATATGGTCTGTAGATTTGATTATACCTTGCGGTCAATTGGTATAGTGGCTGATCTTAATCTGTGATAGCATATTTTTGCTAGCAGGTCAGACATTTTATCCCAGACTTCTGAACAAATTTAAAAATTAATATCAATCTGTTCTAATCCTCTTTGACACCTCAGTCACTGACAATACTTCATCTTTATTAATCTGAAAAGAATAGGTTTTGTGTTTAGATATCTTCTCCCCTCCTTCAAAAAAACAAGCCCCAAATCCTGGTGAAGACTGAGCCAAATCCTTACTTTACTTCAATGTCTTTATCTTAATTAATTATTTTCTTTATGTGCTGATAGGCTAGGCTGGTGGACCTATTGATTCTCTTACAGGTCTCCAACTTCAGATGTATTTTAATCTTATCTAATTATGTTTCAATCTTTCTATTTTTCTACCTGGCATTTCACCAGCCATATTTGTGTTCTTTTCTATTTGTTTTAGTGGGATTGTTTTCAGTCATTGGGCTGACTGTGGAGCTTTTAATCTCTCCAGGAGTCAACTATGGGTTCCCTTTAAACTCTGGTATTTGGATTTTAAGCTTCAACTATGAAAAATTAAAATAGGAATAAACTGGCTGTGAGAAAAACACTGTTAAAAGTTTTGCCATGCCAGCTAGAGCCACTTTTGAAAAATGAAACTTGGAGCAGGGTTTGCTTTTTGCAAGGACACTTTACTTGAAATGTGAGAGCTTTTTAATGTTTTTTCAACTTAAAATAATTAAGCTGGAAAAACCCCTATTGTAGAAACAGATGTCAAAGGCTTTAGCATGAATATTTAAAATACAATTAGGTCACATCTACTCTGCTAAATCAGTTGCTCTATAGGAAGTGCTTGGGGTACAGCTCTAAGGTAACAACTTCCCTAGACGGTTGTTTATAGTACAGATGATCTTTATGATTTTTGTTTCACACCTGCAATGACTAAATATCCTCTGTCAAATTCTGCCAGTGGCTTGCATGCTGTGCACCCCCACTAAAGCCAAGCAGATTTAATTTGGGGTAGAATTTGGCCCTCTCACCTTAAATTCTAGAGTTAGCAATAATTCTCTAACTTATTGCACTCTTTCTATGCAGTTTGCCTCTCCATGCCACGCTTTTCTCTACTTATCTGTTAGTTGCATAGGGTGATGTTATAAGACTTTAGAACCTGGAGCAGTGGAATAACTAGAGTCAAAGTCACTTCTAGAATAAAAGGGATTTTTTTTGTCATTTCTTCTTTGAATTCTGGCTCCTATGTGTATTGCACACATGCTATGTATCATGCTTCATGCACCTGGCACTGGAGAATTGCAAGTAGCATCTGCTGATCTGCGCTTACACCCTGGCGTTCCTTAGGCTCAGTACTGAGGGTGTAAGGGGAGGTGTGGATTGAACTGAGAGGGACAGGAGCTTCTACTGAGGAAGGACCTTGTGGAAAAAGTCTGAGATCTCAGTCAGATCCAGGCCAGGTGTGCCCCT
Source organism: Sternotherus odoratus (assembly GCA_032164245.1). Taxonomy (NCBI): domain Eukaryota; kingdom Metazoa; phylum Chordata; order Testudines; family Kinosternidae; genus Sternotherus; species Sternotherus odoratus. The sequence goes on along the minus strand of JAVMKO010000002.1, from coordinate 194,648,620 downwards.
AGCCATGAGATATATCAGCCTCAGCAGCACTCCTCCAAACGTGAGCTCTGGAGCAGAGGTCCGATCTCTTAAGACCACTTACTCATTGTTTCTGGCCTCTCACAAGAGTACTGGTCACTTTCATGGACACAAGACCAGATCCCCTTTCAGATGTGTTCACAAATTCTGCCCTGACTCTTTCCAAACTGGGTGAGTCTTTGCACTCACATCCTAAAGACTTAGGTCTGGCTAAGCCTCCAGACCAGAAGGATAAAGTGAAGATTTGCTAGCATCTGGTACCAGCTAACAAGCCGAAAGTGGCATCTGCTGGTACCAACTAGCAGTTCCAGGCAAGAATCTTCTTTCACTATACTGGACTGGCCCTGTAAGGATTTGCTGACTATTGAGCACATAGACATACTGTATTCCTCCATACCAACTAGCAGGACACCTCACACTCCCAGGTGGGCTGACACTATATCTCCGCAGAGGATATTTTTACTCTACTTTACCCTCGGCCTCATCTTTGTTGGGCCCAATTGTTTTAAGGGACATTTTGACATCAGCAGGGGAATCCATCTTGAGGAGAAGGAGCTGCTTCCCTAGTCGTCCATGAACTTCAGTCTCCATTTACTGGTACTGATCACCACCAGTGGAGATGCATCAACATTTTCATTAACCATATCCAAAACAAGCTGCCATTTCCACATAGCGAGGTTACCTTGGTCACAGAGCCTTTAGACTATCTTGGACCTGTTCCTCTGCCCAGATGTGATTACCTGAGGGATTATTGGTATTCAATGCCTTGGGGTCCCCCCTGCAACCAGCCTTTGAATCATCATGCTGGCTGGGGACCATGGCATTCTTAAACACAGCACCCTGGTTCCATGTGACCATCTCATCCCTAGAAAACAGTAACCTGTTCTCCCAGAATGTGGAAGAGGAAGACATCAAGCCAGATCCACTGGTAACAGCAGGTATAGCATCCTCCTCACCTGCTGAGGCTATTGCCCCATCTCCACCATCTCTGCCTGGTGACCATGACAATACTAAGAACATTTGCAGATGGCAGCAACTGAGCTCTAAATCCCACTTGAGGAGGTTCATGATATGCAGCATAAGCTCCTGGAAATCCTACAGCCCACTGGTCCTGATTGTGTGGCCCTCCCAGAAAGTCTGTTGTGAGGCATGGCACACACCTGCATCTGGCACCTCTAGCCCTAAAGTAACTGAGACTATATTTGGTACTTGTGAAGGGGTCATAATTTTTGTTCACCCACCATGCCTCCAATTCCCTAGTAGTACAAGCAACCATAGAAAGTTACAGGCAGTAACACTCCAAGACCACCCTTGCAGACAAGGTACTAAACACCTTGATCTTCTATGGAGGAAGATATTCTCATCTACCAGCCTCCATTTTAGAATTACTATTTACTAGCAGGCCCTGTTAGCAAAGTACAACTTTACAGACTATTTACAGACTATTCCGAATACCTGGAGTTTAAAGACAAACTCTCCCACAAGGGCAGAGCCCAGTTTCAGGACCTCACTGATGAGGGTAAACTGGAAGCAAAGATGTCAAGCTACAGTGGATGCAGGCGATATAGCAGCTACAGCTGTAGCAACCCAATAGTTATGCATTGTGAATCGTGGCTTCACTCTTTGGGACTCCCCAGGGAAGTTCAGAATACTATAGAGGATCTGCCCTTCCAGTTTAACCTGTTTTATAAGAAGGTGGATGAGTCTTAGTCGTTAGAAGACTCTGTGGGCATTTGTACTCTGGCCCTGAAGAGGAAAAATTCTAAAAAAAGGATACAAACCTTTCACAATCTTTCTACCACTAGCATTTATACAACCACCACAGAGACTCCAGAAGGTGTAAAGATTGAGGTATCCAATCTCATCCACCTTGATGTTAGCCACTGAACTCCATCCACTAACCAAGGTTAATTTTGAGGGGATTCTTGGGAACCAATTCAGTGATGCCATCTTCAAGTACTCCCCAATCCACCTACTTCCATCTACAGAGTCCTACAACAGGTGTCATCCTCCCAGGCCTTTAGCTTACTGGGGTGTGTGTGTGTGTGTGTGGACTTTCTGCCTCCTTTCCCATCATGCATTGCTGACCAGCCTATACAATTTCCTTTGTCCCTCCAGACTACCAGACTCCGAATCCTGTGGTTCTTGAGCAGGGTTTTGGAAAGCCATAAGCCTACCTTGAAGACCCAGCCTTCATTATTACCCCCATATCTTATTTTTCCCCAAACTGGGGGTCATTCCAAGGATGTCACTGCACTTCAGATCAGAAGTTGGCTCCCTTCATTTAAACAAGGAATAGCTTTACTAACCTTTTTGCCCCAACTCTAGTAACTGCTGAAAAGCTAGACTGCAGTGTTGGAACAATGGAGTGTGCTCTAAATATACCTGAATATAACTGTTTGTATTTGGATCCTTGGATAGTTTGTATCCTTTGATGCTATTGATCACTCCCTTCTCCTTGGCATCCTATCCTTCTGTGGCTTTTGTGCCGCTATTGGTCTGTTCTCCTAATTTCGCCTGCTCTATCTATGTATTTGGCAATTCCTACTGAGCCTTCCGTTTAAGTGCCATAGGTTAATGTTCTTTTGGTTCCACTTTCTCCAACTATATCTTTCCCATGGGTGACATTAATTCATACAGATTCAATTATCTTTATGCTACTGACTCCCAAAGCTATTTCTCCACATCTGATTGGTCTGCCTTTCACCTGTTCTGCATATCAGTTTATTGGACACCTCATGCAGAGTGTCTGCATCTGACTCAAGTTAAACATGGCTAAAACAGATCTATTTTTCTTCCCAAACTATCGCCGTATCTCTACTTCCTGCTTTTCGCTTACTAGCAGTCACTGACTCACCCTTGTGGTCATCTGACTTTTTTTTTTGGTTGGGGGTGGGGGGTCACATCCATGCTGTCACCAGTCTAGCTGCTTCATTTACTGCACATGAAAAATTCAATTCTTCCCTTTCTGCCCAGTAGCTAAAATACTCATCCACAGTCTGGTCACCTTGATTACTGCAAGAGCAGCCTCTTCTCTGGGTCTCCCCGATTCCTACATCATTTTGTTGTATCCAAAATGCAGTTGCTAAAATTATTTTCCTCTCCTGTGAATCAGACCACATCATTCCCCTCTCTTTGGATCCCTCCATGACTCCCTGTAGCCCTCTATCAAACTTAAATGCCACATCCTTGCTTTTAGGCCTTGCACAGTTCAACTCCAGTCTGCATGCTTCCCTCCCCACCTTCCATCCACAGTTTGCTTTGCTATCACCACCACGTCCTTAACTTTCTTTTCTTCTCTTTCATGGAGCACCTGGTGGATGGAATGACTTCCCAAGCCCAGTATGTCAGGCCTATGCCCTCTCCTTATTCAGATCCCTTCTTGAAGACTTGGTCCTTCTACAACACCCACATCAGTCAAATTCTTTCCCCATCCCAACACCACTGAAAGAAGAAATTAAAAATAAAATTTATTGGGAGACTCAGGATGAAGATATGTTTTTATTTTTTAAATCTGTGACTATATTCTTCTAGACTGTAAGTTCCTGCAGGACAGGGACTCTGATTTGCTCAGTGCCAAGCAAGCAAGTTCTTTAGTAATATTTTTAAAAAACAAACACACTAGGAAATGATTTCCAGCTCTTAGGGTGACCTTTCCTGGTTGGAGAAACCTAATCAGAGGTTTGCTTTAGTAATGGCACAGAAGTACTGGATTATTTTGAAGCCTGCTTCATTACATTAGTAGCTTTCTACTGAGCAGAGAGAGCACACTCATCTCCATTGGAAATACAGGGAGTAGCCACTTGAGCTTTGCTGACGTCTGTCTTGAGTGTTATAGAATTAATGTCAAGGCATTGGCAGATGAGGCATTTGGTAGAAGTGTCCTGAAGGCCATTATTATGAACTAATCCCTTCCTGTTGGTTGACAGGTCCTAAGTGTCTCAACTAGCAGAGAAGATTGTTCTCTTTCCAATATGATTTCTATTGTTCTTTTCCTTGACTTTCACTTTGTTATACAGTGTTGTTCCAGCCATGTTGGTCCCAGGATATTAAAGAGACAGGTTGGGTGAAGTAATATCTTTTATTGGACCAGCTTCTGTTGGTGAATGAGACAAGCTTTCAGGCTACACAGAGGGTCTTTTTGTAGCTTAAAAGCTAGTCACTTTCACTGACAGAAGGAGGTCCAATAAAAGGTATTGCCTTACCTTGAGTTTAAGTTCCAGTTTCATAGCTTTGGGAGCTGGCAAGGATCATATAGGGAATGGCATCTTCAAAACAGTCCTTGTACTGTCTCCAAATATTGGCAAGAATGAAATATATGCAAGTATTTGAACAGGCATAGCTACTGGAAAAAAATTATGAAATAGGAATGTTTCAATTTCCAGTAATGCCATTTCAGTGGTGGATGTATAAAGTTGGCAAATGCTGTTTCATTGGACATACAATGTGAGGCGTATTTTAGAGGCGTATGCATTTCTAACTATATAGTCTCCATGGATTCAGTGGGACTTCTCTTTTTTAAAATACTGAAATTAAGTGCAAAGGGGTTTATATCTGAGATACTCAAGGGGTGGATAAAGGGAGTAAATAAAGACCTTTCAGTCTGGCTCTATTCTGCTGTTGCTATGGCCTTTCTTCAGTTCCTTGTGTGTTTTGTCTGGGTCAAATGCTTTTTCAGTTTGGACTTCATTTGTTCTACCACATCCTAGGTTTGATTGCACAACCTTCATTAAGGAAGTGGGGGATAGACTTTTCTTGACATACCCAATTTGTTCAGCAGAATACAGTTGTAGAACACAAAGGGGAGAAACTGGCCCAGTTGCATACTTACTACGTAAGACAATATGCCTAAGTTGTTTGCCATTTCGCTGTTCCTTTGAGATATTGCCAATAGACAAGGCTAAGTTCAATAACATGTTTTTGGTGGGATAATTATTATTCCATATATTACTGAATTAACATCCGTCAGCATGAGAAACATAATATGCCAGCACAGGTCCTTTTTATCTCAGTATCTTATGTTCAGAGTAACAATGTCTTCTGGGCAGAAAGAGTGTTCAGTTTCATGTCCTCTGGAATTTTGCAATTTGAAATAAAAGTGACACTCTTAAGGCCAGTACAGAAAAAAATTATTGCGTCTAGGGGTAAAGGTAAAGTATCAATGTTTTGAAATTAACACCAGGATTTTAAATATGAAAAGAACAGTTATGATTTCCAGTATTTTGTTTTTTAAAAATATTTTCTGAAAAATCTGTGCAGGCTCACACTGATTATGTGGACATTTTAAATATTTAAACTTCAATTTTGGTCTCTTACCACTTGATGGCAGTGAAGGAGCTAGTGTTGCCAGGAAAGGTTCAGGGCAAGAACCTATTATGAATAACAAAAGGGGAGGTACAATGGAAGTCTTTGACAGTTTAATATTCTCATTTCTAGGTGATATTACATATATTACGAACCACAGTAGGGAAAGAAAAACCTCTAGATGGAGCTTCAGTACTTCATAAGGAAGAGAGAGTTCTATACCTTTCGATGTGGAATGTTTCTAATTTGTCTTAAATAATTGTCAAACTAGACCACTTGTATTTATGAATGGAATTTTACCTACTATAATCAATACAACTGTAAATTCTGCTTTATAGTGTATTATAAATACCTCTCGAAGATCTCACCATTCTGCATGTCATTTCCTAACACGTTAGATTCAGATCTGTAATAGTATAGCTAGTCAACAGTTTTAACAGTTATCGAAGCAATATTAGAAATCTGAATGATTAAGCGGATACTTGTTAGAAACTTGTTTCCATCTTTGAAGGCAAATTAAAGAAAAAGAACAATCTGAAGTTTCACACTTGATTGCTATAGTGGTACACAGCAAGTATGAAAGATGATGTTAGAATTCTAAACCATTTGCCATCTTGGAAAAAATCTGTTTTACGGCCATTATGAAGGCTCTGCCACTTCCCATACCCTTACACTCCTCCTCTTTCCAAGGTATATGGAGAAATGAACAACATAATGGCCCTGATCTTGTAATTGGCTCCCTGTGAGTGGATCCTCATATGCAGATGGAACCCCATTTGAAGTAGTTGGGGCTTTATGTAGATACAAGGGTCTGAACACACAGACCTAGTGGTGAATTCAGCATTTGTCAGTGTTTTGATTCTGTGTAGTGTACAGTGTCTTTGACCTGCTGGTGATCTGTGATTTTTAGTACAGTGCATGTCTATACTTTTTCCACATAATTACATTGCTTGTTCCATTGTGTCTGTCCACGTGTATTTAGAGGAAGTTAGTCTTTAACTGTAGTTATGTACTGCAAATGCTAAAGACATAGTTATCAAATAACACTTCATTGTGCCTAGAGTTTCCAGTTTAATGCAGCAGAGTTAAGATTTATACAATGAAGGGAATTTTTTTATGCTACATAAGTTATATTAAACGTACAAATAAAGACTTATAAGTATACATTGGGAAATTTAGGAAAAAAATATTTTTAATGCCAAATATAGTAGCTTGTATTGCCCACCAGGAGACCAGATATAAATACTCTATATTACTTGAGGTATTGTAGTGTCAGTATACTATAGGGCCTATACTTATATTTTAAAAATGTAGACACCAAGTTATTGGAATGTAGTTATTCCTTAACCTTGGCATAAATCAAGGACGAATCTGAGTCCAGGCACTGTTGAAAAAAATCTAAATCTAAGGGTTGCTCATCAGCAATATACATTTTATCTGTTGAATAAAATTGAGAAGTTCAGTAGTTGACTTGAGGTTCTTCTTTTCATCTCTGAAAAATGAGTAAATCAATGCTATTTCTGGAAATGCATGTGAATTATTTAAAGAAAGAAAAAATAAAATTTGACTTTGCTCCATAGTGGACAAGTCTGGCTATATTAATTTTGGTGATTCACAGAATATTTTAATTGATTGTATAGCAACACCTTGTAAAAAGAGCATAATGCAACTTTTCCTAATACTTTCTATATAAATAAGTTACTTTAAATTTAGTACAGAGAATGTTTTATGTCTGAAAGTAACGAAGTTTGTTTATTTAGGACACAAATGTGTTACGAGACTATTCTGTATGCTAAAACAAATCACAAAATATCAAGGTATATGGAAAATTGAAGTATACTTCTTTGCAAAATGTTAGTATTTCTGTTTTATAAATGTAAGAAATTGGCAGGTAATATTTGAATAAATGGAATGGTACACTAGCTTCTGCATTTTACTATAGAAAAACATACATACACAGTATGAAGTGTAAAATGACCCCCTGAATGAATCCGGCATTTACATTTGATAAATCTTGTGTCTGGTAAGTCATCCTTTTTTAGAAGAATGGGCGTGGGGGTGGATGATTGAGGGAAAATATCACACACACACACACACACACTCACTCACTCACTCACTCACTCACTCACTCACTCACTCACTCACTCACTCACTCACTCACTCACTCACTCACTCACTCTCTCCCTCCCTCCCTCCCTCCCTCCCTCCCTCCCTCCCTCCCTCCCTCCGGATGATGATTAGATTGTACTTAGTAGTTAAGCAGCTCCCTAGTAGCAGTTCCTCAAAAGCCATGTGTTCCATTTGCTCCTTATCTGATTGATTAGTGCAGACTATGATAAAGAGAGAGAGAGAGGACACTTTCAGAAATGTTTCTAAATTCCTAGAGTTCATCTTTAATGTTAGTCCTTATTGAACTAAATATACATTTTAAAGTGACTTCTGCTATGCTCTCTGAGATGTGTAAAGGCAAAGCAAGTATCCAAAAATCATTACTGACTGCACATTCCTATCTGTTCTTATAAATAACTCTTCTTCATGGGCCAAATTCTCTGCAGGTATAAATAAGCATAGTGCCATTCACTTCAATGAAGCTATGATGACCTAACATCCTCTGAGAATGAGTATACAGAAGTAAATGTTAAGCATAAAAAATGGTTGATGAAAATTGTGTTTGAGTGTCTGAGAAGTATACAGTTTGTTTTATTTTAAAAAGAACATTATTGTTAAACTAATAATTTTTTGCTATGCTGGTCTTTCCATGTTTCTTTTTAATAATGAAAATAGATTGGCCTCACTTGTGGTTATGGTCAATTCCACTTTCTGACTTTTCTCTGTCTCCACAATGCTGAAGTTCTGAACACTGAAGGAAAATATTTTTAAAAAAACAGTTTCCGTCAGTTAAAAATTTAAATTTTAAGTCAACTTCAATTTCTGTTGATTTTGTTGTTGTTCTAAATATCATTTTTACAATACCAAAACTTGGTTTTGGTTTTGACTTAAAAGTTAAAATCTTTAGTATTAAAATAATTAGCTTAATGATGAAAGGCATTGAGGAGAGGATTGTAGGTTATAATGCCAGAACACTTATATCACATATGGCTCCGTGAAGCCCTGTTTCTGTTTGTATTCGTAAAACTAGCTGAATTGTTGCAAAAGCTTTTCAGTTTGCAGCGTTAAATATTTGAATTCTAGCAACTGTGGTATAAAATACTTTTTTTTCCCTGAAATATCATTACATTCAGTATTTGCAGTAAACATAGACTTAATTTCAATCTTCTTTGGAAATTTTCCACCTGTCTTAAAGAAAAGAAAATCTTGTAACATAATTGAAAATGTAAGTGGTGTTGGGCCCTTTTTTACATTACTACCATGAGTATACTTTGCTTTTTATTTTATTCATGAATTGAAAAAATCCAGTTTGTGTTGCCAACGTCACTGAAATTAGGCGATAACTTCCTCTGAACAATTTTGGTTTATATTTGACTTAAACGGTTCACTTGCAAATTTAGAAATATATAGTAGTTACTTTGTCTTTAAGAAAATTGTTTAGTGAAGGTTTTTTGAATAATTCCTAGGAAATAAAACAATTCAAAGGATTAACCCTTTTGACAAATATAAACAGTCTTATTTCATCATAAAACTAGCATGTTGGAAGTTAAATTGCGTTGTTATATGACCATTTGGCTAACTCAGTGGGCTAGGATTTTTTCTTGTAATTTCGTGTTGTGATTATATTAATTAGAAATTGGAATTTGATTTTTGTTTTTTTTCAAATGACTGACCTTTTGGGGCAGCTTTCTCACTAAGGAAAGAGCAAAAAACTTTATTCTTAGTTCTTTCCATTTATTTTCTCCTAGCCAAACCCTGATTATTATTTGTATTGTGAAGCTTATGTATCCAGTTATATTAAAAACTTATAAAGAAAACATGAATAAAATCAATAGCCATTAGTCACTTGTATATATTTTACAACATCCCCTTTAGTTACCTAATTCCAATATACCTCTGCTTCCCACCTTGCCACTCTTAAGTTTGCTTTTTGGGGGTTGGGATAGCTCAGTGGTTTGAGCATTGTCCTGCTAAACCCAGGGTTGAGAGTTCAATCCATTTAGGGATATGGGGCAAAAATGGGATTGGTCCTACTTTGAGCAGGGTGTTGGACTAGATGATCTCCTGAGGTCCCTTCCAACTGTGAGATTCTATGATTCCAAACTTTCAATGATTAGTATCTAAATGTTCAAATTGATGATTGATTGTTTTTAATACATTATCCGGATTGGTGACATCTCCAATTTTTTATATGAATGAGTGAAAAAACTAAAGCCACTCCCTCTCGGTGATAGGAGGTTATTAGCTGCGTAGTGAGTTGTTAGACTAAGATTTTATTTATTTTGTTAGAAACTTGGATGCTTTCAGATGTGGCAATATGTAAATTAAATGATGTATAAACTTACATTTTAGTTAAATCTTTCTAAAATGGAATGATTTTAACATGGAAAGTTTGATTTATTGGGAAACTTAACTATATAAAATTTGATGTTCAGACTGCTTTACAAAAGTGACTTTGTCATGTGACTCAAACACAACACAAATAGAAATATATTTCAATATATATGCATTTCTCTTCAGAACCGTTTCAGTGCATAGCTTCATAATCTTTCATTTTAAAGATCTCTCATATACATGTAATTAACATAAAATAGAAAAATCAGAAGGCTGGACAAGATTGGTATCTCAGTAACTGTATTGTCTTGTAGAACAAAATATTAGTGGTCTAACAAGATTGTTTTGGGATCAGATTCTGCAAATATTTATGCAAGCTAGTCCCATTTGATTTCCATGGAAATACTTCAGTGACCTCTATAAGCCTTACTCGGTGGTTTTTGTAGGACTAGAACTTTAATGTTAAAACATTAGGACTATAATTACTTTCTGTCTGTGACTAATTCACACAGCAATATTGAGTCTTTTCTTGTGACTTACTAGTGTCACTTTCTTCACAGGTTAGAAAATACAGGAAAACTCTGGTATAGATATATGAAATCTGTGATTAGGGGTATGGAACGGCTGCTGTATGAGGAGAGATTAATAAGACTGGGACTTTTCAGTTTGGAAAAGAGATGATTAAGAGGGGATATGCTAGAGAAGTCTATAAAATCCTAATTGGTATGGAGAAAGTAAATAAGAAAGTGTTATTTACTCCTTCTCATAATACAAGAGCTAGGGGCCACCAAATGAAATGAATAGGCAGCAGGATTAAAACAAATAAAAGGAAGTATATTTTTTTCACACAACACACAGTCAACCTGTGGAACTCCTTGTAAGAGGATGTTATGAAGGCCAAGACTATAACAGGGTTCAAAAAGAACTATATGAGTTCATGGAGGATAGGTATTAGCTAAGATGGGCAGGGATGGTGTCCCTGGGCTCTGTTTGCCAGATGCTGGGAATGGGCAACAGAGGATGGATCATTTGATGATTACCTGTTCTGTTCGTTCCCTCGGGGGTACCTGGCATTGGCCACTGTCAGAAGACAGGATATTGGGCTAGATGGACCTTTGGTCTGACCCAGTATAGCCATTCTTATATTCTTATGTTCTATTATGTTTAAAGAAAGATGGCTTAGAGAGATTCCTTCCTCAATCATGATTTTTTTAAAAAATAAAGAATGTTTAGGTTTTTGCACTTGTTCTTATTGGCAGGGTTTATAGGTCAAGGTTGTTGGGTTTACTTTAGCTACCGTATTTTTCGGCGTATAAGACGCCTTTTTAACCCCCAAAAATATCCTCAAAATTAGGGGGGGCGTCTTATACGCCGAATATATTACTCACCGGGCAGCTGGAGCTGGGGCGGCTGCAGGTGGCCCGGCGGGCGGGGCGGGGCAGCGCTTCCCCCCCGAGCCCACCCGCATGTGTTCGGGGCCGGCGGGGAACGGGAGCAGCTCGGGCCCCGGGGCCCCTGGGAGCGCCCGCCCGCGCGGCGGGGACGGGAGAGCGGCGCTCCCCCAGCAGCCCGCCCGCGTGGCGGGGACGGCGCTCCCCCAGCAGCCCACCCGCGCGGCGGGGACGACGCTCCCCCAGCAGCCCGCCCGCGCGGCGGGGACGGGAGAGCGGCGCTCCCCCAGCAGCCCGCCCGCGCGGCGGGGACGGGAGAGCGGCGCGCTTTTTGTGTGTGGTGTTTGTTTTTTTTTTTTTGGTCCGGCTTTTTTACTTAAAAACTCGGGGGCGTCTAATACGCCGGAGCGTCCTATATGGCGAAAAATATGGTATTTACTTTTGGACAAATTTGACTCCAGAATTCTTAACTCTGATAGCAAATTTTTACACCCCTCATCCCCAAAGTGTTAGCACATAGACAAGACTATAGATTTTACACTGCTGAAGGTTATTGTTTTATCTTTGTGCAGATCCATCAAAAACACCACAGAAATTACATTAAAAATGTTAGGGTTGAAAAGTTAAGCACTCTACTTAGGGGAAAAAAACAGAAATGAAGTTGCCCATTTTACTATAGTTTGTCCCACATGTGCATATGTATTATGATCTTTAATTATGTGATCCCTATTTTTTGCCCACAGAATTCCTGCCTCATTGAACCTTTAAGCATTCGTAGATATCACAAGTCTGCTTCTAGGCTTCTTGGAGGGGGAATTCTATTTTCCCTCACCTAATCAACTCTGGTTGGGGAGCTGTCATTCTGTCTGTCTTCATCTCCCTCCCTACCCAGGCTCCTTCTCCCCTGCAGCTTCCTATCCCCCACTTTCCCTTACATTCACTTGCTCTCTCCTTTTATGACTCTGCATAAGACATTATATGCCTCACACTTCCATTCCCTATTCTCCTGAACTCCCTTCCATCTTCTCCTGCATTGTTTTAGTCTCTTTCCTGATTTGAATGTTCCCCTCGCTACAAGAGTTCTTTCTTCCCTGTTCATTTTCCCAACTTTTTTCCCACTCTTCATTGTCAGTGCTAAACCTACTATTTTAAAAAAGGTTAGGTGGCCACAATCAGTGTTTTGGGGCAGATTCTCTGTTCTACTCCCTTCTTTCTGTAAAGGAGACAGAAACCCACAGGCAGGCGTTAGGTAGACATTGGGTGGACGGGCAGGGAAGCACAGCAAGATGAGGGAGGCGAAGAGCCGGGGAGTGTTGTGTGCTCGGCCTATCCTCCATTGGCAGACTGCAGCCAGCTAGGACAAGAGGAGCCTTGGATCTGGGGAAGAGAATTGGCATACCATAAAATGGTGTCTCTTTCTCCTTCTTTTTTTGTGTGGTCTATTCCATATATTTATTTGTTTTGGGGAAACTCTTTTATTTGTGATATTTCAGGTCACTTTCAATAAAACATTAAATTAGTGTCATGAGGCATAAACTGTACTGTTAAATATTAATTTTGTAATAAAGTATGATGACCATATATTATCATGACCCTTTTTTCAGATTACTGAAATATGTCCATAACTTTCTTTGTGTGCTTTTTAATTGTTCATATTCACTTTTTAAAGGCCTTTATTAGGAAGCTGACTGTTTTCTGCAGGGGAGGAAGAGTCTCAGAAGATGTGAAGTATGGAAAGTTAGAGGAAGATATAATGCAATGATTGTCCTCTGTGTATGCCCTTCTTGACTTTTGTTCCTATAAGTACAAGTTTATCATGTCCATATCAAAGCAGCTCAATGATTTCAGTATTTGTTGTATTTTCCAATGCAAGGTGTTTAGTTTCATCCATTTTTTTTAAGTTTCTCTGGCATTATTCTCACAAAATCTTCGATTTTTGGATGTTATACTAATAGTTTTTTCCAGTGTACTTACGGTTAGAGCCGTTGTCTGGGTCCACAGATTTAGAGTAGCTTTCTTATTTCCATGTTAGATCTTTTAAAGAGGCCAACTCCAATACACAAGTTTAAATCCTGTTCGAGTTCTATTTTTTTAAATTTACTACTTTCAGGAGGAACTTCCAAAATATTTTTACCAGCATTCCTATATCGCATATGAAAGAGGCCTGGCTATTTTGCATTTTATACAGAAATCTGGGGCAATATTATGTATTTTTTTTATGTAGAGATGGAGAAATATACATTCATGGACTCCAAGGCCAGGAGGGTCCACTTGACTATACAGCCTGCCCTTCCTCCACCCAGTACACACATCACATACTTTCTTCCAGAAGTTGGATGAGGGCATACCTTTTAGAAAGATATCTAATCTCGCTTTAGAGATCCTGAGTGATGTTGAGTCTATCACCTCCCCTGCTAAGCTGTTCCAGTGTTTAATTACTTTTATTGCTAGAAAATAATAATTTAGACAAATTCAACCATGAAATAACTTCAAATTCCAGCCGTTAGAGCTCATTGTGCCTTCTCAGCAAGGTTGAAAAACTCGCACGCATACACACATGCGCACACCTGCTCCTCCCACTATCCTATCTCTTCCATAGTTAAGCATCTATATGCTGTGATCAAGTCACCTCTCAGTCTTCTCTGATAAACTGAATAGGTTAAATGCCTTAAGCCTCACAAGACTTGTTTTAATTTTTGTGGCTCTCCTTTGAACTTTCTCCAGTATTTCCACATCGTTCTTGAAGTGTGGACACCAGATCTGGACAGAGTATTGTAATAGTGGTCTTATCAGTGGTGTGTACAGAGGCAAGATCACTTTCCTACTTCGAGTGCTATTTGTACATTCTTAATATATTAGAGTGAGTCTGCAGTATTAGTGTTATTGCTTCTGCAAACCATATTTTTTTCCCTCTATCTCCTTGTGTGTGTGTGTCTTGTTTATAATTATTATAGGAGATATGTCTTTTTATATTACTGCTTTAAAGGCCTCCCTGTAGTTTTCAGTAATATATCCTGTAACACATTGTTCTTAATACGGTTATCAATATGTTTTTCCATTTAATTTACGAAGTCTGTCTTTTAGCAATATTACTAAATCTCCAGTTTCTCTTGTTTCGGAATTAGACTTTGTTTTCATGAAGACACGTGCATGGTCAGATGCATTATTCCAGTTTTAACACTAGGGATTTTATGTAAGAGATTTCAATATCAAATCTATTCTAGTATATGTACACCCCAGATATAGGAACTTCAACAATCCATCATTTCCTGTTCTGTATATGCTAATTCCAGTGTTTGAGTGATTTTTTTTTAATGGAGCTCCTTGACTACTTGTAGTCTATCGCAGATGCGGTTAAGACAACAGTTAAACTCATCTGCCACTGTTACCTGTGAATTCTGGACCATTGCAGTCATTAAATAAACTCATAAACTGGCAACTCTTGAAAGGTATGTCTTGAGTTTTTCTCCTCCTAGGTTCCTCTTTATATCCCCAGAGGAATTTAGCCTAAACTGTCCGCTTATTGTGTCTCTGCACAGAACAATGTTATAGAAAGTGAGTAAGCAGCTTATATCAACAACCTGCCAGTGCACAGTCCAACTGGCTGTAGACCTGCAGTAGAAATTCACTATCCAGGGAAGAAATCTTTCAAATATGAAATAACTGTAAAACCACTTAAGCTGGGCCTTCTGCATGCAGTGCGTTTCAGAGCAAGGGAAGACTCTGCCTTTGAAAAGTTCTTCCGGTCTTCCACAATCTCAACTTCCACTTGGATGAGAGACCAATCTCTTGTCCCTTCAAAGAAGTCGTGGACTGGTTTAGCAGAGATCATCTGAGGTAGTAATACCTGATTAAAATGGTGGAGTCAGATAGATATGGAGGACTATTATGGCTCCTTCCTTGTGTGACAAGTTGAACTGAATCCTAAATAATATGCTAGAGAGGGGATTCTAAATTAAGAGAGCCTCTTACTAAAAAGAGGGCATGCATCTGTTAAATGTTTCTTGGGGTGTTTTTTAATGCTGCCGGTTTTCAACATGATGTTTCAGAAGTCGAAATACAAATAAATGTATTTGGCATGTACTAGAACAAATTGTGGATTTTTTTTTCTCTTTTCCAAAGTGGAAATACTTTGCATTAGCTGATCATGGTTCTTTTATCATGAACTATGGTGATATAGCTTTGGTAGAGATTATGCAGAATATTGTTACTTTTGGCCAGTTTGGTCTTGAAATCAAAGCTACTGTGGCAGACCCAGGGCAGACAGCTGCCAGTAAGGCCTGCAATTAGGAGGCTTACCACAAGGGAACTGGGTCCAGCTGAGCAGGGCTGCCACAGCCAGAAGCAGGGCCAGCTGGGGCCAATTAAGGAGGCTGTCAGAGCCCATGAAAAGAGACTCCTCCCCAGAGAGGCTTGTGGGAGTTTGAGGAGTGAGTTTGGAGGCAGTAGGAGATAGAGGAGCGAGTTTGGCGAAAGTAGAGGAGTGTGAGGGGCAAGTTGGAAGAAGCAGGGGCAGAGAGGTGGCTGGCAAGCAGGAGGAGAGAACTAAGGGTCCCTCCCAGGGGGGGCCTAGCTTTCCTAGCTTGCAGGGGCCTGACCCTGAGAGAGAAAGAAAGGGAACGAGCTGCTAAGGAGCAGCAGGAAAAACCGGGTCTGGTGCAGTCTGGTCAGGGCGCCAGGGCCGCACCAGCACCCCAAAGGACTTGAACCATGGGGAGTAGAGGAGCCACCTTGTCACACGTGGTGTCAGAGGTGGGATAGCGAGTAAATAGACTTGGTGGCCAGCCCTTCTCTCCCCCTCTCCCCCCCCCATACTCCGAGGGAAGATGGAAGAGGTGGTGAAGGCCCTGGTCCAGGCCACTGCGGCCCAGCAGGAAGCTGTCCGAGTACAGCAAGAGACCAACCAGTTGCTGATAACCCAGGCAGCCCAGGACCGAGCCACCTTGCAGGAGGTGGTGCGGCAGATGAAAGCCCTGAGCACCATGGGCCGTGGGGGGCCTGACGACCGGCCACTACAGGCCAGCCATTTCCTGCAGACGATGACGGCAGGCGACGACACCGAGGCCTACCTGCTTGCCTTCGAGAGGACAGCCCTGCGTGAGGCTTGGCCCCGAGGACAGTGGGCAAGCATCCTGGCCCCTTTTCTCTGCGGGGAGGCCCAGAAGGCCTATTTCGACCTGGAGCCCGAGGCCGCTGCGGACTACCCCCAGCTGAAGGCTGAGATCCTGGCCAGAGCGGGAGTGACGCCAGCCCTGCGGGCCCAGCAGTTTCACGAGTGGAGGTACGAGGTCGGCAAGACCCCGAGGACTCAGCTATTCGACCTGATCCACCTAGCCCGGAAGTGGTTACGGCCCGAGACCCACAGCCCGGAAAAGATGATAGAGATCCTGGTACTGGACAGGTATATGTGGGGGTTGCCATCCGAGCTAAGGGGGTGGGTCCGAAAGAATGATCCCCCCCTCCTACGACGAGCTGGTAACCCTCGTAGAGAGACACCTTGCCTCCCAGGAGTTGTCACGGACTACCACGGAGGGGCTGCGGGCAACCAGAAGGCCAGCCTCCGGACCAAAGCCCCGGATGGCCAAGACCCCAAGCTGCTATAGGGAGGAAGAAGAGGAGGCTGGGGGATGGCCGGAGAGCTTGGACAGACTTGGGGACCGGGGGAATGGGACTCGGGGGGTAGGGCCGAACAGCCCGAAAACTGGGGGGCTGTCTCGAGCCGGGAGGCGCTGTTACGCTTGTGGGGAAATGGGACACCTAGCCGCCCAGTGCCCAAACCAGGCCGAACCCATGGAATGTGGCCTGGGGTGTATGGGGGATCTGTGTGACCTGGTGAACCAAGTGGGGGTTGCGATGGCTCCCCATAGATATACCCGACCCGTTAAAATGAATGGTATTAAGACCACCGCGCTAGTAGACTCAGGGAGCGCAGTTACGCTGGTCTCCGGGATGTTGATCAGCCAGGACCAGCTGTCCCGGGCCAAGCGCTCGGCAGTATCCTGCGTGCATGGGGATATTAACTACTACCCCACTGTCTCTGTAAGCCTAGACGTCCTGGGACACCCCACGAAAGTAGTGGTGGGCGTAGTCCCAAGGCTTCCCTACCCGGTCCTCATTGGACGAGACTTCCCTGACTTTGACAGCCTGCTCCCCGGACGGGGGACAGAAGGAGTTAGTGCCAGGGTCCTGGAGGTGACGCCGAGAGGTCCTGGGGCACCAGCTTTCCGGGAATTTGACCCGGAATTATTCTCTGTAGGCGGGGGGTCCCGGAAGTCTCGGAGGTAGAGGAGGGCAGCCAAGGCGTTAGGGACGAAAATCCTCACCCAATATAGGAGAGCTGCTCTAGTGGGAGAACGAGGGAGCCCCCAAGGAAGGAGGACCAGGCGAGGGGGGGGGGGGGAGACCGACGCCGGGCCTAGTGCTCCCCCAGGCGGTCCCCGAAGGAGAGGCAGAGGTAGAGACCCCGGAGTTGGGGCCAATTGGCCCGGCTACGGAGAATTTTGGGCAGGATCAGGCCAACGACCCACTCTACCAAAATATCCGTAGCGAAGTGGTGGAGGTAAATGGGGTCCCGGTAGAGGGGAAAAGTAAGGGCCGAGGGCCGTATTATATAATCAAGGGGGACCTGCTGTATAGGGTAGTCCCGATGTCCGATATGTTGGTGGAGCAACTTTTGGTGCCACGGAGACATCAGAGAGGCGTATTGGACCTGGCTCACAGCCACCTCTTCGGGGGCTACCTGGGGGTGGAGAAGACCCTCGATCGGGTCATGAAGAGGTTCTTCTGGCCAGGGGTCCATGCAGCGGTCCGGCGATACTGCGCCTCCTGCCCGGAGTGTCAATTGCATGCCCCCCGGCCCCACTTGCGGGCCCCTTTAGTGCCCCTCCCCATCATTGAGGTCCCATTCGAGAGTATCGCCATGGACCTGGTGGGCCCGCTGGAGAAATCGGCCCGAGGCCATCGGCATATACTGGTGGTGCTGGACTATGCCACCCGGTATCCCGAGGCTGTGCCCTTACGGAACACACTGTCCAAAACCATAGCTCGGGAGCTGCTACAGATCTTTGCCCGAGTAGGGATACCAAAGGAGATCCTGACTGACCAAGGGACCCCCTTTATGTCCAAATTAATGAAGGACCTTTGTTGCCTACTCCGTGTGCGGACCATAAGGACGTCAGTGTACCATCCCCAGACTGACGGCCTGGTCGAACGGTTCAACCGGACGTTGAAGAGTATGCTGCGGAAGGTAGTGAGTCGGGACGGGAAAGATTGGGATACCTTGCTCCCCTACCTCCTGTTTGCTGTAAGGGAGGTGCCCCAGGCCTCCACGGGATTTGCCCCGTTCGAGCTGTTGTATGGACGCCACCCTCGGGGCATACTTGACATCGCCAAGGAGGACTGGGAAGAACAGCCAAACCGGGGGAGGAATGTCGTTGAACATGTAGCTCGGATGAGAGAGAGGATAGCCCAGGTCACCCCAATAGTGAGGGAACACCTCGAGAAGGCACAAGAGGCCCAGCGGACATACTACAACCGCCAAGCGAGAAGCTGGAAGTTCCAGGTGGGAGACCGGGTGATGGTGCTGGTACCCACGGCGGAGAGCAAGTTGTTGGCCCAGTGGCAAGGGCCATACGAAGTAGTAGAAGCCGTGGGGGACATGGACTATAAGGTCCGACAGCCGGGACGCCGGAAGCAGGAGCAGATGTACCACGTCAACCTGTTAAAACCGTGGCAGGAGAGAGACGCTCTGGTGGTTGCGCTGGGGGCGGCGCCCCGGGAAGGCAACCCACCCGGCCGGGTGGGGATATCCCCGGACCTGACCCCGAACCAGCGAGCGGAGGTGGTCCGCATGATCCGGCGTAACCAGGACGTGTTTTCAGAGACACCGGGCCGGACTACTGAGGTGCACCACCACATCCTCACGGAGCCAGGGGTAAAGGTTCACATCAAGCCCTACCGGGTCCCAGAAGCAAAGAGGAAGGAGATCAGAGCGGAGGTCCAGAAGATGTTATGATTAGGAGTCATTGAAGAATCCCATAGCCAGTGGTCCAGCCCCGTGGTCCTGGTGCCTAAGCCAGACAGCACGGTGAGGTTCTGCAATGACTTCCGGAGGTTGAATGACGTCTCTCGGTTCGACGCGTACCCGCTACCCCGGATAGACGAACTGATTGACCTGTTAGGAGCAGCCCGGTTCATGTCCACCCTAGACCTGACCAAGGGGTACTGGCAGATCCCCCTGGCCAAGGCAGACAAGGAAAAGACAGCCTTTGCCACCCCGGAGGGGTTGTACCAGTATACGGTCCTCCCCTTCGGGTTGCATGGGGCCCCTGCCACCTTCCAGAGGCTCATGGACAAATTGTTGCGGCCTCATAGGCAATACGTGGCCGCCTATCTGGATGATGTAATCATATATAGCCCAGACTGGGGGACGCACTTGTGGAAGGTAGAGGCCGTCTTAGACACCCTGAGGAAGGCGGGTCTGACCGCAAATCCACCCAAGTGCTCGATCGGACTGGCAGAGGCCAAGTACCTTGGCTATATAGTAGGGAGAGGCGTAGTGAAGCTCCAACTTAACAAACTGGAGGCGATCCAGAAGTGGCCCCGACCAATCCGAAAGAAACAGGTCCGAGCGTTTCTAGGGTTGGTTGGGTATTACCGACGATTCATTCCCCATTTCGTCACCCGGGCCTGCCCGTTAACTGATCTAACGAGGGCCCGGGGCCCAGACATCGTAAAGTGGTCGGACGCCGCCGAGACAGCGTTTGGGGACCTGCGGACCCCCCTCTGCACCGACCCGGTGTTGATAGCCCCAGACTGGAAAGAAGAGTTTATTTTACAAACAGACGCTTCTGAGGTAGGGCTGGGGGCGGTGCTCTCCCAGATGAGGGATGGAGAAGACCACCCAGTCCTATTTCTCAGCAGGAAGCTTCTGCCCAGAGAACGGAAATATGCCGTGGTGGAAAAGGAGTGCCTGGCGGTGAAGTGGGCCATAGAGAGCCTCCGTTATTATCTACTCGGTCGACGGTTTACCCTAGTTACGGACCATGCCCCGCTGAAGTGGATGCACCAAAATAAGGACATCAACGCAAGGGTTACAAGATGGTTCCTCTCACTGCAGCCCTTCCACTTCCGCGTGCAACATCGGTCCGGCCCCCTGCATGGGAATGCAGACGGGCTATCAAGGATACATTGCTCCGCGACCCAAGTAGCCCAACCCCATGGTGTTGCACGGGGGGGGGGAGATATGTGGCAGACCCAGGGCAGACAGCTGCCAGTAAGGCCTGCAATTAGGAGGCTTACCACAAGGGAACTGGGTCCAGCTGAGCAGGGCTGCCACAGCCAGAAGCAGGGCCAGCTGGGGCCAATTAAGGAGGCTGTCAGAGCCCTTGAAAAGAGACTCCTCCCCAGAGAGGCTTGTGGGAGTTTGAGGAGTGAGTTTGGAGGGAGTGAGAGTTTGAGGAGTGAGTTTGGAGGCAGTAGGAGATAGAGGAGCGAGTTTGGCGAAAGTAGAGGAGTGTGAGGGGCAAGTTGGAAGAAGCAGGGGCAGAGAGGTGGCTGGCAAGCAGGAGGAGAGAACTAAGGGTCCCTCCCAGGGGGGGCCTAGCTTTCCTAGCTTGCAGGGGCCTGACCCTGAGAGAGAAAGAAAGGGAACGAGCTGCTAAGGAGCAGCAGGAAAAACCGGGTCTGGTGCAGTCTGGTCAGGGCGCCAGGGCCGCACCAGCACCCCAGAGGACTTGAACCAGGGGGAGCAGAGGAGCCACCTTGTCACACGACATTTTAAAAAAAACCCACCTCTGTAGTATAAAAAATATTTTTCCACTAATACTTAACACATTCTATATCCTGGAATTAAGATCTTTAGTCTTGGTGTTGCCATTTCCTTAAATAGGGGAGTTAGATTTTTTTTGTTTTCAAAAGTATTCATAATATGAGCTAATTCATGCCAAATGTTTTTGTTGTTGTTGTTGCAAGATACTTTGTCATCTTAGTTAATGTGACATTCACGCGCTTTTAAATGGTACTAAATTTCTTGGGTGATCCCTTGTAGAAAGTTTTCAGTGATTCATCCAAACTGAAAAACTTGCTTTTTCCATCTAGGTGTGTTATGAGGGATAAAAAAAAGCTTTGTACCCAAAATACAGATGAACGCTCAATCACAGTGAATCTTTCCGTTTGGATCATTTTTTTGGAGCCAGGAAGTATTTTTCCAAACTTGCAAAGCTAAGGTAAACAGATCCTTTGAAATGCAGCAGATTCTATAAATTTAACATTTTATTATTCCTTGAATTTAAGGAGAAAACAATTTTTTTCCCTTCTTGATCAGTGCCACCTCAAAAGCATCCCAAATATCATATTAAATTGTGGGTTGGTTTGAAGGATGCCATTTATATAATTAAGAATTTTTTTTTTCTTCTCTACTTTTTTTTTCAACCAGATAATTTGTATTTTGCAGTAAGTAAATATATATCCAGGA
Source organism: Sternotherus odoratus (assembly GCA_032164245.1). NCBI lineage: Eukaryota > Metazoa > Chordata > Testudines > Kinosternidae > Sternotherus > Sternotherus odoratus. The sequence continues at coordinate 194,626,990 of JAVMKO010000002.1, read as the reverse complement.
ATACACAGGAGCCATAGCCTCAATACCTCCATCAGATCATCATCCATGTATATTCTCCTGGTTTCATAATATCCATGAAGATAGGTGAAATTCTATCTTTGTTCAGATCATGACCCTGCTCCGGCAAGCTGATTCTTTCATAACTGTTAACTTAAGGCTTTTTGCAGAAGTAATGATCTGTCCACACATACAGATCAGCTTGCAGGAATAGGATAATTGACTAACAAACCAGATTCAAAACAGAAAATATGCCTTGACTCATTTTAGAAGTTGTTTCACTCTACCTTTTTGTGCTCCTATTCTCAAAAACCCTACCTTCCTTTTCCCATCAGATATAGTTCTTGCTCATTGTTCTCATTCTACACATAAGGGGAAACCTTACCTATTCATACCTGACATTTGACATTCCCTGTTTATCAAAGACTGTGATCTGAATAGTCCAGATGAAGAGAGAGAGAGAGAGAGTGTTTTCATTGTCTGGGTGACATATCTCTGAAAATATGCTTACAGAATAGTTCTCACCACCTAATCCGGTAATTGTATCACTGTTGGTGTGTATTATTAGTTGTGTTACAGTAGTACTTGAGGTTCCAAATCATGGCCCCCACTGTGTTACAAATTCATAACAAAGAGATGGTTCATGATCTGAGGAGCATAATTAGCTAAATCAGAAACACTTCAGGCCTGTCCATCTCAATTTCTTTTTTTTAAAGATGCCTCAACTGGTATTTCATTTTGATTTTTTTTTTAATTCAGTGTTTAACCCTTCTCTTCCAAAATGAGAATCTGCTCTCTCTAGCATGACTGGAAATTATGTCATCTATTGATTTCAGTTGAGACTGTTGTTTGGTTTATGTAAGCAAGTGTGATAATCACTAGATGCTCAGCAGAGCATTCCCTGACAATGTGCTGCACACTTTGAGTGGAAGATGATAGGCTTACCTAACCACCTAACTTTTTCACTTGGCTATCTACCATCTTTGGATGTTAATGTAGCATACATATAACGCTGCAGTGCTAAATATTATCTATCTACAGTTTTTGTAGCATCTTTAATAAAAATCTGTGTCATGACGTGCTTTACAGAGTTAAATAATAATTTGAAAATTTAAAGAGTTAAATGGCAGACGGAGCCAGTGGGAGATGGCATAATTGCATATCTCTGTTTTTATATTGATCACCATAACTGTGCTGTGAGTACATGTAGCCTGATTTTTATTTAGAGTTCTGAGCAAGTGATTCCAGCCAGAGTTTTTGGTGCTCAGCACTCTTGGAAAATCAGACCCATGTGACTCTGCTCTTCTTCCTGCTTAGTGAATGTTGTAAAGACTGGGAGAGATTATGTTTGTCTGATACTCTATTGGGTTTGCTATCCCTATCCTGGCCATAGGAAAAGCTTTAAAAAACAAACAAACCCGTAACTTTCCACCTACATGATACTGAAGCGGTCAATAGACTGAGTCATAGCTGGTCATGCCTAGCGGTCAGAGTCGGAATGCCAGAACCAACGGTTGAGACTGAGTCCAAGTCAGAAGTCAGAGCTGAGGGTCAGAACCGAATTACCAGGCGTCAAGGAAGGCAGGCACAAAGCTGGGACAAGACGGGAACAAGGCTGGGTGCAGGGTAGGATCTGGGCTGGAAAAGCAGGCAGGGCTCGCAGAGCCTAGCACAGGGAGGCAGAGTGTGCATGGGCATGCGTATAGAGCAGCCGGCATCTGGCAGGTTCATCCATCAGGCAGCCTGGTTGACTTGTTAGGGTGTCAGAAGTACTGAGCAGGCGCAGCTGCAGGGCCTTTCTCCTGACAAGCATAGGAAAATCTGATGATCTCTGACTTCACTTGCAACTGTGTGAGATATATGGAGAGAGGAGCAGAAATAGCATTGAACAGTCTTGTTACAACAGGGTGAACTAGAACACACATTCTCCATTCATTTCTTTGAAAGAAAAAATCTAAAGTCATATCCGTAAGAATGAATAAAATATTGGTATGGATCAATGACTGTAGAAATGTTTGTTAGTATTACAGCCTTTGAAAAACAAAGGCAAATAATGTTATAATCAAAATTTTTCGTGAATACTAATATACTGGAGCAAAACCCAGAGCTTCTTGAGAAATATATTAACCCAAGTACAGTTAAAGAAGAGTTCTTCAGGAAAGAGCCAAATTGCATATGGAATTTTTTTGCCCAATTTACAAGAAACACAGAATTTTTTTCGGAAGGGGGAGGGAACGATGTACTCCACAGGGAGAAAAATTATTGGAGCAAAGAAATGGGTCTAGAAGAGACTTCGTTGTGTTCATTTCATCTCTGAGTTTACAGGACCATTAGCAGTTATTTTACTAACAGCCATTACAAAAAGTTGAGAGAAAAATATTAATTTTTTTAATCATGGCTATGCAAAATAGACATAAAGAGGATTTTAAAGTAATAAAGCAAACCCTTGTAAATTAGCATGGAGGCAGTATTGATTCCCCCTACCCCCCATTCCCAAAGTAAAGATAGTTAACACAGCACCTATACAAACCTTTTATTTGCAAATACTTAGAAGCCCTCAACAGAAAACTTAACATGTTCCATCTGAGATGTTTGTGGAGAAAACTTCTTGTCTGCTGGTGGGATAAAGTAAATAATGCTAATGTGTTACAAAGAACAGTTCAAAGACTGTAGAGACAATGATTTAAGAAAGAAAGCTTGAGTGGCTTGGGCACATTGTATGGATGTAAAAAAAAATATTCCTAGAGAAGCCTTTGACTGAATACCACTTGGTGGAAGATGGAAAAGTGGACAATAGATGACAAGAAAGCCATTGAGAAAGATGTCACTATAAGGGAAACATACTACAGCGAGACAGGAAATGTGGCATTAGACCGAGGTGGAAATACTGGGAAACCTCATGTGTCTCAAGGCCTGGTGAACAGATAAGCTTTGCACGATGCCCTAGAGTTTGCCAAATTCACAGTTTGACCAACTGCTGGGGAAAGCTGGTTTTGGGGCTTGGTTCCTCAGGTGAGAAGTCCCTGTTGGCATTCTTGGAGCACATTGCTCCAGGAACCCATAATGATGGTCCACTCACCACCTGAAGCATTGTCTGGGAACATTTATAGATAACAGCTGTTAACTGATGTCTGCTGGCCTAATTTTTTTACCGTTTGGCTCTGTCCAATTTTTATTGCTTTATTTTTATTACACTTGATTCTAAAGGATCAATCATTTTCCCCCCTGTATGGCTATGAAATAAGTTGAACTTAAATTCACTGCTTGTCTATGGCTATTATAGGTATGTCCAGAAAGCAGAGCATGTCTGCTGTGCTGCTGAATGATCCCCACACCTCCTAACATTACACTGATTTAAATGGAATAACAGCACAGGAGGGAAACCTGGAGAAACTAAAAATAATTTTCAAAAATGTTTTAATGCTTTTGTATGCTGCTTAGTTTTAAAGCAACTCATAAAAGGGAACTACAAACCAGCAGAATGTATTCCTGTGATGATCTGAGAACAGGCACAATCTCTTAACTGGCATGTTTATATCTAGTGGGGTGTGCCAAATGAAAGAAGATTCTACTGCCTTATGTTTGAGAGCAAATAATCGTGTGTGTGTGTGTGTGTGTGTGTGTGTGTGTGTGTGTGTGTAAAATACAGTGGACCTACATTTGTTGGCTGATCTCATGAAGAAAAATATCCGGTTCTTACCTTTTTTTTTTTAGCTGAGATTGTTTCAGTCCCTTTAGTATTTATCTATGATTTCAAGAGGGGGTTCATTGGATATGAAAAATTACTTTTCCCAAGAGAATAAACTATTATTTTGGGAAAATAATATCTTGACTATCTCTTGGGTAAAGTAACTCCATAAGGAATCCATATGCAGCCCCACATGGTACTGTTATAGATACACAATTGGATTTGCGTCTCTACCACAGAATGACATTTTTTTGTCACTAAAGTGGTTTCTTTCTTATATGTAAGAATGAGCCTAATTCATAATAGTGAAATGGATAAGTGCCATTCATGCCATAAACCAATGGGTCCAGATTCTCAGCTGCCACTGATGTAAATGGACATAGCTCTATAGGTTTTACACCAGCTGAGGATCTGCCCTGTGATGCAGAGAATGCTTGTGTAAAACTTTGCTAAGGTGCTGTTCATAATTTAAAAATATTTAATCCTGTTGTTCACCGTTTCCTCTTTGAATGTTGAAATGGTGGTGGGGGGGGGGGGTGAGAACCGATGAGGAAATATTTGGTGGTGTTGGTGTGCTCTCTCCATCCTGTCCCTAGCTCTTATTTGCACATGGAGTCAAAAGGTACATGCTCCCAGGCCAGCCCACAACATTTTGGCTCCTGAGGCGGGGAGCTCAAATGATGCCCTCATGCCCCCTCGCTTGGGCCAAAACTTTGAAAGGTCTCAATTCTGCCTTTTTCCTGCTCTGCTCCTCTCATGGTACTGCTCTGCTACCTGACCTCTCATGTCAGCTATCCCAATAAAGCAGAACTAACCAGTTTAAATGCCCTGTTCCAAAATTTTAAGTAACACTTACATTTGCTGTTCAGGCATTTGAAAGTTAACTTTTCTTGTCTGCATAGTAAACACTGGCATTTTTATCTGTTTGAAAAATCTAAGTGCTGATTTCCATGCCTTCTTGATTGCAAAGATTTTAACTGCTTCCTGAAGGTCCACAATCTGGGCCAGCTCATGCTCAATTAAGATGGTTACGATGGTTAAGATGGTTACGACCAGCCTTTCCTGTGTCATCAATGTCTCTAAATTCTAGAAAATGCTCTGACAGTCACCATTGCTAGGACATTTTCACTAGATTCTGTTCTTACAAAATGCACCATTAAAGTCATTTGTTCAGCATGGCAGATGTTGGTGTGCAGACCAGAATAACAGGAATATCTTGCTGACTTCATATCTGCCACAATCTTTTGTTGCCAGTAACTGTACGATCTCATTTTGAATTGTTTTTCCAACGTAGTGGTGTGTGTACATTTCTTGGGTGGTGACTCTTCTTAGATGCTCCTGGAGTACAGCATCAGACTCAGCCATCAGCTCCACAATTTTAAGGAAGTTTCTATTGTTTGACATATACAGTTGATCTAAAGTGCCATGCAGTGCTAGGTTTTGGGTTGCAAGCATTCTCATAATGGCAATGAGCCTTTTCAGAACATTTTGCCAGTAAAGAGACTCTGATGCATTCTTCTCTTGATGCTGATCTATGGTGGCCTTTAACCATAGTCTTATCTCAAGCTTGTTCCACCTATAGAATGTTCTCTCGTGATTTGCTTCCTTCTCATGGCATGCCAGATTTCTAGCCAGATTTTTTCAGTCCTTTGTTCCTGTAGAAACCATTGTGGCTGGAACATTCGATTGGAAGAGTTTGCAACAAAAACAGTATGCAGCATTCTGGGTTTTTGAGTACATAAGCCATGGCCTCTCCACTTTGTCACCACTGGGGATTTCACACCAGTAAGGTGTTGGATGGAAACTTCTATTTATATTGTCTTTGGGGAACATGAAGTTTTGCACTTGCTATGGCCAATGCAGTACAAGGAAGTCCCTCAGGCTACAGCTCAAGTGGGGTCCACAGTCCTGGATCGTCAATACTTAAGGAACTAAACTCAGCAGCAGCTGTTTCTTTTGCCTCCACCACATGCTGATCTATACTTTTCTTCAGGAATGTGCATGGTTACATTAATTTGAGATGGAGATATAGATGCTGCAGTGGCTGCCAGGTCACCTCACTCTGTCTAACTGGAAGATCACGAATCTCCTCATCACTCACATCCTCACTGTGTCTGGAAGGCTCACCATGAACATCCGTGTCTCTGTATCTCAGGAGAGCATCTTTCTGCTTAGATAGAAAAGCTTCCTTTGCTTGCTTGCTTTTTCTGAATGCTGCCGCAGAGGGGGATTTCTTTCATGACTGCTGTTCTGTGCCAGCTATAGTGGCTCTCAATGCTCAGTTGAAGGGGACAAATAAGAAGGCTGGTAGCAAGGCCTGAGTGAGGGAAGATACCAGCTTCTTAAGGGCCTAACTTGGCTCCTACTACTTCAGTTGATTGCTTGTTCTCATTAAGTGGGTTCAGGGAAGCAGCAGGAAATGGGAAGCTGGTGTTAATCGGCCCAGGCTCCTGGGGGTTCTAGAGAGAGATACAAGAGGCTCCTTCTCCTCCCTCTTCCTGCAGCTCCTGCTGCTTTCTGTTATTTCCTCTCACCTTTTCTCCTGCCTGCCCGTTATGTCTCTTGTGCCCTCCTTCCTCTACCATCTCCGTGCAGCTAGAGCAGAGAAAATACATATGCACCAGCAGCAGACACAATTTTCAACACTCTGGGTCCTAGTGACATGTTCTGGCCACCTGAGATGGCCCTTCAGTTCGCTTTATGCTGAGACCAGCCCTGCGTGCCCCCACTAAATTGCTGTTCTCTTCTCTCCTCTCACCCTACACCATTTTATCTGTCTTTTTCCAGTCATCTCTGTGTATATCTTGTCTCACTCCCTTTTCTGAATTTATTTCAATATCTTCTGTTTTCTTCCCTCTCCCAGCATTATGCTGCAGGTCCAGAACATCGTTATTGCTCTTAGGAAAGCACTTTTCCCCTCTGCTATCATTTGGCATTTATTGTGGGCAAGCACATCAGTATAGCTGTGATTTTTCCTTCAGGAAAATTACTCAAAAATGCTGAGTGGTTGGGGAAAGTCCCAAATGTATGTGAGCATGCACAGAATGTCAATATCTTGAAATGCAAGGATGCGGTATGATTTTTTTTTTTTTTAAAGAAATGTTTCTTACAAAGAAGAGAATATGGGGTGAAATTCATTGAAACCCAAGGCAAGGCCCTCAAATTGGTTCCCATGGTAAGATGGTAGGGAGAGGGAAAAGTGGGCAGAGAAAAAATGAAGGCAGGTCAATTTGAACACTTGTGTGTTACAGAGAGGAGCTCTATGTAAGCACATTATGTCAGTACTAATAGGAATTGAGGAGAAAGGGATACCTGTTCTGCAATTGCATGGATTCAGTACCTAGGACCTATGTTGAAAGGATTGCGGAATTTCTCAAGTTGCTGGTTGTCTATTTGCTGGAATAGTAGCTGTAAAATGGGTCATGCTGCATTCTGTCAACCCACCCAGGTGATTTTGTCACTGCAACCTGCTAATCCAGAGGACATCTACTTGTTACCAAAGTTGTTTGGTTATTGTAACACTTATGAATATTACCACTAAAGAATAAGGCCTTTGCACAAATAGATCAGATTTTAGGCTTCAGCACTGACAGTATAAAATTAAAATTAATAACCACACAGATCTCTTAGTGGTCTATCTACACATAAGTGTGTTCTGTAAAATTCAATGGTCCCATATATCCCTGGTAACATTAATATGTCTGTGTGGGTAGGGGAGGAGAGCTGCAATCATGATTTATCGACAACTTTTGACACATTTTTAGTAACATACCGATGTAATTTAAATACCTGTTTTTGGTTAGTAGGGAGATAATACATTGTTTTATAGCATATACCCATTTCACAGTAAGAAACTCGTATGCAATGAGGAATTTTCATTTCATAGATTCAACAGCCAGAAAGAACCACTGTGATCATCTAGGGTAAACTTATATATAACAGATCATCAGATCATAGAACTTCCCTAACAATTCCTAGAGCAGATCTTTTGAGAAAAACCTCCAGTCTTGATTTAAAAATTCAGTGATGATCCTTGCTCCAGTGGTTAATTATCCTCACTGTCAAAAATGTAGGCCTTATTTCCAATCTGAATTTGTCTAGTTTCAAATTCCAGCAATTGGATTGTGTTATATCTTTCTCTGCTAGATTGAAGGCCCTAATTATTAAATATTTGTTCCCCATGTAGATACTTGGACTATAATCATGTCACTCTTCAACCTTCTCTTTGTTAAGCTAAAGAGAAGGCAAAGGTAGCAAAAAGATTATTTCTCAAAGTATTTTAATCTCTCTGGCCAGAGCCCACCTGAAATTATCAGATACCCTGTTGTATAAAATACAACTACTAACGATATTTGTACAAAACTGATTGGTAGGTTGTTACTAGATTTAAAAAACTATAATAATAATGTTTAATCTTTTATTTATTGCAAGTACTATACAAGCAGTAACAAGTTTATTCTATTAGTACAGCAGAGAAATGGTATGCCAATATTATACCCTTTTTACAGAGTGGTAAATAGTGCAGACAAACAGCAAGTCAATAGCCAGCCTCGTTTTGAATTCAAGACCTAACATCCAAAAATGCATTTGTTTCTCTAGTCTGTGCTGTATTCCGATTGCTAATGATTGTAATGCCATTTATTTGTGGATTTTTTCATTCGTATTTAAAACCTGAGATTAATTGAACAATGTTGTCTTTTAGAAGCAGTTGCTAAATTGTAGTAGGCAACTGAGCCTTATTGTATAACTTAATACAATCAAGGGAACAATTTAGGATTTGAATTTTATATACTGGTAATGGCAAACTGTGTCAATGTTGATTTTTTTCTTGTGACCTAATCAGAGTGCCTGTGGCAATATCTGATCTGTATTGTTTCACCAATAATTGTTTTGGGATTATAGTAAGCTTTTTTAAAATCATAATTAGTAATCATAGCTATGTTAAGTAGACTTGCTGGAAATGATGTGATGTTGTATCATATAGTTTTAGCAATTCTTGTTAGAGTAAACTTATTAGTAAAATCTCTAAAGATGAGATCCCAAAGTGTGTACTCAGTGTACAGTAACATGAAGAAATGGTGTGAGGATTGTATAATTAGATAAGGCTAGATCTGCGAAGAGAATGAGATGTCTAAATGCCACTTCTAGCTCCTTTATTCCAACATTTAGGTGCCACTGAGATCCTCAAACATTTCTTAGCTTCCACTTAACTCTGTAGGTGTCTAAATTTATACTGTTAAAGTCCCCTAATTTTCTGCTACTGAGCAGGTGTATAGCTGCCTCAGTCTTGGCACCCACCCACCTATTTCACACCTAACCCCTCTCCTCAGCATTTCCTAATGGCTAGTTTAGGCAGCTCCCTGCTTAGAATGCTGACTTTTGTGGATCCCATTCTTGTGCCTGCCTCTCCCCATCCATTGTATAGGTACCTAACTCATGTCTGTGGATTCCACTGGGTGGCAAGATCCCAGATTCCTACAGGTATTTAGGTTTCCTACTCATATGTCACTTAATATACACTTGGAAACCCCATCAGTTAGATGCACAAATGTTCATGGTTGAAAAGTTCCCAAGTGAATGTTTGCAGACACATAAGAGTCTGTGTTGAAGCCTTTGAATTTTAGACCTGTGATTGTTTTATCTGAAGGCTAAATGTATAATAAAATAATTCTTAACTAATTGGTTTATCTTCTGCTTCTGCCCACTTTTTCCAGCAATATAGCTGATAACTGAGCATTATGCTAAATGTTTTTAGCTATAGCTTTGCTCACTTTCTGTTTTAGTAATGCGTTTTAGTATAAAATGTTTTCCTTTATGCTTTGCTTCCCCAAATTATAAACTGGCAAAGAGTGCTAGTTTTTCCAGCACATTGGTTTTTAAGGGCCAGATGGAAAGTATATTTGGTGTAATTCAAGAACACAACAAAAAGGAAACATAGTGTAATCTAGTTAGAATTTAAGTGAATCAGAACCTGTCAATTTATACGTATGGTAAGTGGACATTGCTGCTTATACAGGTTAACATTAAATATATTGTAAGCTAGTGGCAATGTCCATAATATTCAGAACCGAAATACCAGTTTTTACTTCTGGTGTACGAGAAGGCTGAGCTCTTGCTTAAATATCTCACAAATTTTAGGATTAGAATAAATCTTATGAGGCTGGTTTTCAAATATAGAACAAATTAAAGGAAGTTCTAGCTCTTATTTTCTTTATTACTTTTGTTTAATTTTTTTGATCAGTCATCTATTAGGGGCTATGAAACCTGCTATGGAATCAGTCTCCCAGTACACCACATTTGTTTCCTATCTCCAAGCATGGAGGCAGACGTTTTGGGTATGTCTTCTCTGCAATTTAAAAACCCTGTGGCTGACCTTTTCCAGGTGACTCGGGCTTTAAGATCCTGTGAGGTGGCAGGGTCCCAGAACTCTGGTGGCAGCCTGAGCAGGAATATCTACACTGCAACAACCATGCAGCCGGAGTTCCACAAGCCCAAGTCAACTGGCACGGGCTAGCTGCGGGTGGCTAATTGCAGTGTAGACATACCCTGCGACCTATATTGTGAGTTCTACCCCCCAGAAGTTTTCAGGCCTTTTCAAAATTAGGAAAAATTTCCCATAGGTTTTCTAGTCTATTGTGGATAGGAACACTGAGATACAGTATTAGAAACCTTTACAAATAGATACTACTGTTATTCTTGAAATTTTAGTTAGGGTGACTGTTGCTAGAAAGGTCCAGTGTACTCTTGCATCCGGTGAACAGGTCAATATGTCATAAGTTGAGGAAAGAGAGATGGGCAAAGAAGTTTTTTTTTTAAAAAATTATTTACTTCATTTTAAAGCATGAAGGTACCTTGCTTTCTGGCTTATTAGTAGAATTAATTGAAACATTAGTTTTCACTTTGCAAAACTGAAAACTCTTGAATTTTAATAAGAAAATGTTTGTTATAAACCACCCTCATTGCCATTTTCACATCTTTACATTATAAAATGTTCAATTTTTGAACTGAGATTTTCAGTGCTTGGTCTTTTTCCAGATCAATACTGGGGTGGGGGTGGGAGGGAGTAAGAACAATTTCTTCAGCAATGTAAATCATAATCTAGTGGTAGATATAATTTTATTTGAGACAGGACTACAGCAAGAATAACTCAAATATGAAACTTGGACATGGAGCTCTTCAAGGACTTTGACTTTCTGTTCCAATTGGTGAAATTTTAAAGTGACTGAAGAGTCATGTGAGCATGCTTCATGGTATCCCAGGATTATAGTGGAGCCCAGAATTGATTTGTCAACTGAGAACTTGATGAGGCCCACCATATCAGCCTAGCTCACAATGTGCTGGATTTCATTAGCACAAAGACTAAGCAAAAATATGAGGGCAACTAGCATGAGATTTTAGCTGTCTCACAGAAGTGGATGCTGGTGGATTTAGTTAATTGAGATAAGCTCTTGAAATTTTATACTAGTAAAGCTTCCACAGCCATTTATGCTCCATGGATGCCTGATGCTGAAAGTATCCTAGTACAGTAAAACCTCCATTTAACGGACTAATTCGGGCGAGGGGGTGTCCGTTAAATCAAAAAGTCCGTTATTTAATAATAATAATAAAAAAGCTGTCAGAGCAGCAGCCCGCCCGCCACAGGGTCGGGGCGACAGCTCCGCAGCCCGCCCGCTGCCTGGACCCGGGCGGCAGCCGGGAGCCGGCAGCCAGCCCCACCCGCTGCCTGGACCCGGGCGGCAGCCGGGAGCCGGCAGCCAGCCCGCCAGAAATGGATCAGGAATGCATCAGACTTGCTCAGAAATTTTGTCCGTTGCATCCGAAGTCCGTTAAATCGAGGTCCGTTAAATCGAGGGTTTACTGTACACTGTTTGCTCTGAAGCATGAGGTGCTTCATTATAGGATTACTAGTCACTTGAATTTAGGAGGACTGGCTGAGCTGGTGCTATGCTGGTGACTTCATACCCAGATGAGGAAGAACACATGACAGACTGAACTGGTTCAGTCCGTGACAAAGCATAGTTGCCAACATGAAACTGAGTGCCAGGGACAACTTTAATAAATAGTCTAGGGCAGTAGTTCTCAACCTTTCCAGACCCCTGTACCTCTTTCAAGGGTCTGATTTGTTTTGTGTACACCAAGTTTCATCTAACTTAAAAACTGTTTGCTTATAAAATCAGACAAAAATACAAAAGTGTCACAGCACACTATTACTGAAGTGCTTGCTTTCTCATTTTTACCATATAGTTATAAAGCAAGTCTATTAGAATATAAATATTGTACTTATATTTCAATATAATACTTGTTTTTCACTTGAGTCTTATCAGAAGTCGGAGCCCCAGGTGGCAGGGCTGAACTCTGAGCCTCACTGCCTGGACTTGAAGCATATAACTTAGCTTCCCAGGGTGCCCTCTGGCAAGGGGCCTCAGACAATTGCCCAGCTTGCTGCCCCTAAAGCTGGCTCTGCACTTGCAAACCCCATAAACCCATCTGCCGATTCTCCCATCTGAGAGAATCCAGGTTTCACTAAAATGTGAATGAAGCCCTCTTTGAAGTCCCCCAAAGCCACCACGTTTAAAATATATATATTGTGAAGAGAGAAGGAGGCCTCCTTCTCTCTTCACATGGCTGTCTTGGGAGCCACCTCTACTTATTTCTTTTGTCCTCATAGAGTACGCTCTTAGTGCTGACTGTTCCTCAGCTTCCACTGGAGCCTCATTGCAGGAGGCTCCAGGAGATGAGACTGAGAGGCAGCTAGCAGTAAGTGGAGCTGTTAAATAAAAGATTATTAAAAGCAGCCGGTAGAGATGCTGTTGGGGTCTGACTACAGAAGTATAGTAGCTCCCTCTTGCTGTGGACGAAGACCCAACATGTTCTATAGTAGGGAAGGCTCATGGCTTTTCTTTTTCAGGTCACAGACCCTAAAAAGATTTGGAAACTTTTCTCAAGGTGCCCAACATTACCTGTCCTAAAGGCTATCTTTTTAGTGAACAAAGTCTAAAGGAGCTACATACTTTCATTGTATTTAAAAACATTGTCTGCACGAATTGAGTTAGCTGACGTTACTGATGGTTACTTTCAGATTAGTATAGACCAGGACAAATTGTGTTCATTCTTGTCCACTAAACATGGCATGATGTTGAATGTGGTTTATCCCCTGATCTACTCCCCGCTCTTCTCCATCCCCCGCCCTCCCCAACTTGAGGGTTTAGTCATGATTAGCTGACATGCTGAACACAATTTGTCCTGGTTTTACTGAATGCAAAGCCATGATTAGTGTCATATCTGCTAACTTGATTCTCCAACAATATTGAAATACAGTAACGTTTTGTAGTGAGGACAAGCCCATTCTGTTGCTGAGATGTCTAATTGGAGCAATAGGTGGTAAATAAAATAGTCTGTAAACTACTTCCTGTACCTACCGTAGTATGTGTTTTGTGTAAATTAGTTAACTTTTATTTCATACTTAATTTATATTCTCCACAGTTTTACTTAGATTTAAGAATAAACTTGCTTTACTGTTTCTAATCATACTTTTTCCTTTCTCTGTTTAATTCTAAAAAACAGAAATTATGGGAATAGAAGAGATCTAACTCTCAATATGTACTACTATAAGATGAGCAAGAATGAGAACAACCCTTAAACTTAAAATCTTACACAAATAAAGGAGGCTTTATTTTGGTAGAAGGGTAATTCATTTTAAATTTTACTTCCAACCTCTCCCCTCTCTCAAATGCTACAAATTCCTTTGTTAGTCTGCTTCTAGATCTGAAGGAGTTGACTCTGACAGTATTCTTCCAACAACTCCTTCAAATGTTCTTGTCAGACCCTTAGAGAAGCAACACTCAGTTAAGGGTCACCAATAAAATTAGATGCACATCTTGATACAGATGTACAACAGTAGATTAAGTTGGGAGGAAAAGGGGATCAGGGTAAACTGCAGATTTTACAATCTGGAGGTACTATTCCTTTGATCTTGTCATTGTCCAAGTCCTTGATTTTTTTTTTTCTTTTCCCAGTTTCTTATATAACTCTATTAAATGTCTGGTTTGGAAACTTAATTTTTCTGTGTGCAATGTAATGTATTTGGAACGCTAACATTTAGTCACTGTTCCTCTTCCCTCCATTCTTCACTTTAAAACATGACTATATGGAAAAACTTCCACTGTCTTCAGTGGGGGTTGAAGCAAGCCATCAGTCATCACATAGAATTCTGCTTTTGGCTGTGCATACTTAGAAGTGTTAGCTGAAAATAAAATGTTGTGCATCTACATGGAGGTGTTTTCTCTCTCAAAAAAAAAAACACTCTAAACAATTGTTATTTAAAGGAGAATAGCCTGCAAAGCTCTGTTTTGATTTCTAGGATAACGAATTGTATCTTAAAATTACCATTCCATTATTAAACTCCCTCTCAAACCCCTTACCTCCTACACACACAAGACACTCTCTATATATTACAAAAATATTAACTTCTGGGCTAAAACTTTTAAACAGAGAGAGAAAGCTTGGTGCTCTAAACCTGAAAATTTTGTAATGAAAACAATGGTTTGTAATGGAAATTTGACAGACTAATTACAGTGTACTTTAATTGTCTTATTTCAGTTTTGTTCCTCTAACAGCTGTTCGGTTATAGGGATCTGTTTGTTTATCAACAGGGACTGAGTAAAAAACAGTCATCTTAAAATATATCTTGAAGAATAAAATCTTAAAACAAGAAATTTTGGATTTCACAAGACTTTTATTTTACCTTAGTATGTTTTCACAGTGGAGATGTCTTGGTCTGTTTAGGTTGTAGTCTTTAGATTTGGGCATTCATACTCGGTCCTGATATATTGCTGTGGAGATGTTTCCCATTAAATACAAATTCCTGGTTTATAGCATGCATGATAACTTTGATGGGGATTTTTTAGTAAGCAATAGATATAAGCTCATAAAATCCCTCTGCTCTGCATGATCTGTATCATCCTAGTAACTGTTATATTTAAGTAGTTACACAGTAAATGGTTGTATATGTGCAATTAATTTGTTGTTTTGTTTTATAGTCCATCATTCACAAATGTGAGAAAAGTAAAAACCAAACTGAGAGCACAAAGATTTCTTATCTTACCTTGCAACTATATACCAGTATAGTCATGGAGTTTCAAATTAAAAACAAGCTGAACCTACTTCAGAAAATACATTTCTTTAGACATACTGAAATTGAGTTTGCATGAAAATCCTATAAGCAGAGAATTAGGGTAAATAACGTTAAGGGATCAACATATGTCAGGGTTTGAGATTTAGAAATTTAGCTTGTGAAAGAATGGTGACTTTCTTGAAGATACACAGATGTATTAATTTTTAATTTGTCTTTTTGATCTCTAAATTAGTGCAGAAGTTTTACTGGTTAATTTTAAGGAAGCAAGTGTTTGAAAGTTTTGGCAAATACTAACTTGTTGTAATGAATGTATGGTAATGAAAGAAGTTAAGAGGAGAGCTGAATTAGAGTGAATGATTGTTCAGTCATGTGGGTCAGGCTAGCTGCATAGCTTGGTTGTTAGACTGATTGCTCAAATTACATTGCCTCAGGTCCTGCATTTGGTTGGCTGTCTTCTCAGATCTTAACAAGGTTCTGGGAATTTGTTTCTGACAAAGTTTGCTTTGTATTTTTGCAGGATGCTTCATCTGCAGACATTAGGAAAGCATATCGCAAGCTTTCACTAACTTTACACCCAGACAAGAACAAAGATGAAAATGCAGAAACCCAGTTTAGACAAGTAAGTGACAATGCTATTAATGTACTTTTTTGGGTGGGAGGGAGAGAATAAGATCAGAATTTTATGACATAACTTTACTTATTAACATCAAGGATAAATACAGTTTTGATAGCAAAGTAATATTTTGATATTAGTAGTAATTTTCAAACAGGGCAAAATTATTCCTGTATTAGTTGGATTTAGTGTTGAACAAATATATAAATGTTCAGTAGCTAGTTCAGTAACTAGATTAGTATTCAAGTATTTGAATATATTTGATTTACAAGTATTTTAAAATATTTAGATGTATTCCTATTAACTGGAAAACAAATGTTTTGTTCTTTTCTCTCTGTATAAAAGCATACATACAGACTTCTGTTAAAAGGGAAAGTCTGTAAGCGTTCACTTTGCCTTTTAATAGAAGTTGGGGAAAAGATCTTCTCATCCGTCTTCATTATAAGTCATTTCATGTAGATATCAGTAAAATAATTATCTTAAGTCTTGACCATTTTCCCTTCTGAATCTTGACATTTAACAGAGCAATAGGGTATGCCTGTCATAGTTCAGCTTTGTCAGTTCAAGGTACTTCACAAAACGAAGGCTACTTGCTACGTGGTGTTATAATTGGAGTACCTTTGGACCCATTAAAGGGACACGATTAACTTAAAAATCACATTCCTGATGGAACTTTTTTACCTATATTTGAGACAAATATCACCTCAGATTGAAATATTAGAGATTTAAGATTTGATTGCTTTGTGCATGGTGTTTTCACTGTTTCCTATCAGTCATTTTCTTAATAAAAGCAATGCTTTTATTTTAGTTGGTGGCTATCTATGAGGTTTTAAAGGATGAAGAGAGAAGGAAGAGGTGAGTACACTTTGCATATTTTTAAATAAACCTATCATGGGTGCTAATCCTGCAAAATTTATGCACATGCTTAACTTTATGCACTCTGAGTAATCCTATTGACTTCACTGACTTGCACTGAATATAGTTAAGTACGCACATAAGTCTTTGCGCAATGTGGGGGCATAATTTTTATTTAGCTACAGTAAACCCTCCATTTAATGGACTAATTCGGGCGAGGGGGTGTCCGTTAAATCAAAAAGTCCATTATTTAATAAAAAAAAAAAAAGACCTGTCGGAGCAGCAGCCCGCCCGCCACAGGGTCGGGGCGGCAGCTCCGCAGCCCGCCCGTTGCTGGGACCCGGGCGGCAGCCAGGAGCCGTCAGCCAGGCCGCCCGGGTCCCGGTGGTTGGGACCCGGGCGGCAGCCGGGAGCCATCAGCCAGGCCGCCTGGGTCCCGGCTGTTGGGACCCGGGCGGGAGCCATCAGCCAGGCTGCCCTGGTCCCGGCTGCTGGGACCCGGGCGGCAGCCAGGACCCGGCAGCCAGCCCGCCCGCTGGCGGGACTCGGGCGGGACCCGGCAGCCAGCCAGCCCGCCCACAGGTGGGACTCAGGCGGGAGCTGGCAGCCAGCCGGCCTGTTGGCGGGACTCGGGCTGGACCCGGCAGCCAGCCAGCCCGCCCACAGGTGGGACCCAGGCGGGAGCCGGCAGCCAGCCCGGCTGCTTGTGGGACTTGGGCGGGAGCCGGGAGCTGGCAGCCAGCCCGGCTGCTTGTGGGACTTGGGCGGGAGCCGCAGGCAGGACCCGGGCAGGAGCCGGCAGCCAGCCCGCCCACAGGTGGGACTTGGGCGGGAGCCGGCAGCCAGCCCGCCCACAGGTGGGACTTGGGCGGGAGCCGGCAGCCAGGCCGCCCGCAGGCGGGACTCGGGCGGGATCCGGCAGCGAGCCCGCGAGAAATGGATTTTGGATGCATTAGACTTGCTCAGAAATTTTGTCAGTTGCATCCGAAGTCCGTTAAATCGAGGTCTGTTAAATCGGGGGTTTACTGTACTAGCAAAAATACCCGGCGTTGCTCGGGGTATTTGTAATTGGAAACTGGGATGTAAACAGACTACAATGAAGTCTCATTTTGTCTAATTTCATTCTCTTGCATTTAGATTGGGGGGGAGGAGGGAGAGAGCTGAGTGAGTGGGGGGACTGTTGGAGTGGGGGGGAGGGGGCAGAGAGCTGAGCAAGTGCGGGTTCCGTTGGAGGGGGGTATTATGACATCATAACTATGTCACCGAGAACAGCAGGTGTTAACCTGCTGCCCAGCTGATGTGAATGGGCTTTAAAGAATTTCACCCCTGGGGGGTGTCAGAGGTGAGATTTGAAAATTTTTCGACTCTTACCCTGATTAGGACCCTAAAGCCTATAACTGTACCAAATTTCAAGTCTCTAGCTCAAAAGGTGTGGAAGGAGTAAGGGAACGTACATACACGCGCACACACACACACACACATACACCATTTGACTTTTATATACCGTATATACTCGAGTATAGGACGACCCGAATATAAGCCGATGCACCTAATTTTAGCACAAAAACCGGTAAAAGTTATTGACTCGAGTATAAGCCGAGGTTCCCCCTGCCGAGGTTCCCCCTGCCGAGTTCCCCCTGCCGAGGTTCCCCCTTCCCCGCCGCGGGCGGGCTGCCGAGGTTCCCCCCTGCCGAGGTTCCCCCTTCCCCGCCACGGGCGGGCTGCCGAGGTTCCCCCTGCCGAGTTCCCCCTGCCGAGGTTCCCCCTTCCCCGCCGCGGGCGGGCTGCCGAGGTTCCCTCCTCCCCGCCGGACCAAAAAAAAAAATGTGCGCCCTGGTTCCTCCCCTCCCCGCCGGACCAAAAAAAAAAAAAAAAAAGCCTCGCTCTCCCGTCCCCGAGGTTCCCCCTTCCCCGCCGCGGGCGGGCTGCCGAGGTTCCCCCCTGCCGAGGTTCCCCCTTCCCCGCCGCGGGCGGGCTGCCGAGGTTCCCCCTGCCGAGTTCCCCCTGCCGAGGTTCCCCCTTCCCCGCCGCGGGCGGGCTGCCGAGGTTCCCTCCTCCCCGCCGGACCAAAAAAAAAAATGTGCGCCCTGGTTCCTCCCCTCCCCGCCGGACCAAAAAAAAAAAAAAAAAGCCTCGCTCTCCCGTCCCCGAGGTTCCCCCTTCCCCGCCGCGGGCGGGCTGCCGAGGTTCCCCCCTGCCGAGGTTCCCCCTTCCCCGCCGCGGGCGGGCTGCCGAGGTTCCCCCTGCCGAGTTCCCCCTGCCGAGGTTCCCCCTTCCCCGCCGCGGGCGGGCTGCCGAGGTTCCCTCCTCCCCGCCGGACCAAAAAAAAAAATGTGCGCCCTGGTTCCTCCCCTCCCCGCCGGACCAAAAAAAAAAAAAAAAAGCCTCGCTCTCCCGTCCCCGCCGCGCGGGCGGGCTGCCGGGAGCGTCCCGGTTCCCCCATCCCCGCCGCGGGCGGGCTCCCGGCAGGGACAGGACGGGTCGCGCCCGCAATGGCCGGGGCTCCCCCCGTGACAGGCCGCGGCACGGAGCCGCCGGGCCCAACCGCCCCGGGATCCTCCTGAGCCAGCCCTGCTACCGCGCAGCGGGGGCCGTTCCCCCCCCCCGAGCCCGCCGCCCGGGCCGGGCCCTGCACTCACCCCTCCCCGGGGGGGGAACGGCCCCCGCTGCGCGGTAGCAGGGCTGGCTCGGGAGGATCCCGGGGCGGTTGGGCCCGGCGGCTCCGTGCCGCGGCCTGTCACGGGGGGAGCCCCGGCCATTGCGGGCGCGACCCGTCCTGTCCCTGCCCGCGGCGGGGATGGGGGAACCGGGACGCTCCCGGCAGCCCGCCCGGGCGGCGGGGACGGGAGAGCGAGGCTTTTTTTTTTTTTTTTTTTTTACCGGGTTGACTCGAGTATAAGCCGAGGAGGCTTTTTTCAGCCCAAAAAGTGGGCTGAAAATCTCGGCTTATACTCGAGTATATACGGTATATAGATTTAAAATAAATAGAATGTATATAGGTATATGGCACATGTTTCAGTAAGATAAGCTGATTGCTTCTTTTGATTCTGAATATTTTTTAAACAGTTTGTATTTGCAGGAAAATTTTCTGTTGGAACAATCTCTAAAAGATTAGTATTTGTAGTTCTGTGTTTCTGGATCATGTTTATATGGGGAGAGAGCCATAACTTGGTGAGTTACAATCTTAGGCATGTGAGTTGGGAATTATAACCCACTTTGCCCACTTTGGTTCCTTCGCACTGTTAGCTGGTTTGCTGACATATCCCCATACATCATTACATAAGAACGTTCACATGATGCTTAGGTACTCTGCTTCTGAATGTTTCTAGCTTCGTATATTTTGCTATTTTTCTTTTTAAAAGCATTTATTATACTGTAAACATATCATTATATTAGTGTCTGGAGAAGCCTAAGTGTTTAAGTGGTAGATAGTTGCCCTGGTATATAACTTAAATATTTGACTAGTGCCCCAGGTGTTCCAAGAGTACCTGAAAGATCGCCTTAATGGACAGTAGCTTGTGTTTGGACTGTTTTCCAGAGGACTGTAATGTGCCTGTATGTATAATCTGTTTTAGAATATCCACTTGAACTAATGATTATCTGGTTAATTTGACTAAAGAAAAAGTCATGCTCCCAGCACAGGAGTTCTAGTTAAGTATCTTTAGGTTTACAGCTCTCTAAACAGGGATTCTCAGGACCTTCTCTTGAAGGCTTTTGGCTTTGTAGAAATCTTGGCAGGAATCCATGTCTCATAGCAGAGATTATCTTCTGTCTGGTAATCCTCTATTTTGAACAAGTCATGGAAATGTGTTTAAGGGAGTTTTTAAGATTGTTTTCTACACTGCCTCCCTCTGTGGAATTTCAACTTGGAGTCACAGATCAAGGAAAGTTTGAAGTTTAACAATGGGGAGGGGGCAGTGTCAGTATCTATTTTAAAATTGTTCCAAAACTATGAATTAGCCTGAAATCTTATGTCTCCTTGCTTTATGGGTAACATTTAAATGAATTTTCTATTTCATCATAGTTTAATGTTGAGGTAGTTTATCATGAGATTTGTCTTTGGCGTTTCTTAGGAATTTCCCCACATCTTCTGTACCACGATCTTGCTTTACTTGTAATTGTGGTTCAGTAGCTTGTAACTAATATGTATTCAGGTCTGTCTACCTGAGAAAATTGTACCCATCTATCCAAACCATTTTAGAAATTGATATAATGAAATTGGTGCAGCCCCTTCATGTGAAACTTTTATTTCGTTTTAAGGGAGTCTTGTATCAGTTTATCTTAAATTGATAGATTACTAACAATTTTCTCATTTAGACAAGGCCTTCCTGATATTTTTGTCCCCTAGAGCATGCGTGTATGCAGGATTAGCACAGGATGTAGTGTATTTGGTTTTTTGGTCTGTTGCGGGCATTACACTGTTGCCTTTTGGAGATCTGGAAAGTAATTTTTCCCTCAATGTCGTCAGGCTGGCAGGTAGTGTGGATTTTTTTGCTTCCCCATAGCAACTTGGGACTTGGTCAGAAAGTCCAGGAGGTGCAGTTCAAGCTGTCAGAATTTAGCAGGTGTCTGGTGCTAGTACTTGTTCCATAGGAAGACTGGTTCAGTGATGAACCGAAAGCGGTAGTGCATGTTAGGGGATGGTAACAGCTAAAGTAGATGGCGAATGGGTTTGGGGTTTCTAATGTCTGGTACAGTGAGACCAACCCCCTTTCTTCAGCCCTTTAAGCCTCATGGATGGGGAAGGTGGTCAGATCTCAGCAAGGTGTTAGGACCAGATATCGGTGAGGGCTGATGGGAGCCTTCAAACAGGTGAAAAAATTGTAGATGCAATGCTGACCTGCACTCTGAGTTACTGCCAACTAGTTCCCAGATGAGTTAAGTTAATGAAATTGCAGCCTAATTAAACCACACCCCTTACATCTTGTATTTCTTTCTGCATGTCTGGGACAAAGGCTGTGTGTATACAGAAATAATAGTTACACTTCACAGAACAAATTAGTGGAGTAACTCCTTTTAGCAGGTTTTTTAAAAAAATCTTTTACTTTAACACATGGAGTTAGGCATAATTTATATTTTTATTCTTTCATTTTGGAGCATAAACATGCCTTACAGTATTAGAATTTAGTAATGGTAATTTTTTTTATAAGAACAATAAATAAAAACCCTCTTTGTCTTTTCCAGAAGGGTTCACTCTTGCAAGTAAAATGTACTACTTTAGCATATTAACACTTCATATTTTCCTTTTTTGATCTTAATAGTAATAATTTAAATGTGCATATAATATGTATTAAAATATTATTTATTTTATGTACATGCTGTCTACATAGTAGTACAATGCACAAAGACCTTGATGTAAATTATTCCACATATAAATGTTATGTGCTAGATAGGATCTTGCATAGACTTTCTGTGGAGTGAATTTCACCCAGTAAGATTTGTATTGGGTATTTACAAGCTAAACTTCCTAATAGACATTACTTTGGTTTTAATTTGTGAAGAGAATGTGTAATTTTGAACAGACTTTTCTTCCATTCACTACATCGAAGCAAATGCATTTAATACATTTAAACCTTAATGTTTTTAACTAGTTTTTGGTTTATACACCCCATTTTCTGTAACACTGTGATTTTCATTACAGCATCCTTAGTGTCTGAATCAAAATAAACATCCCTCTAACATTAAATAATGAGTATACCTTAGCACTTTTTTGTGTAATTGACTGACTTTACACACAGCATGTAGAAAATATAAAATATGTTCTTGATCATATTTGCATTACATGTTGCCTTTGATAGTTTATGGGGAAAGAACTTCAGTGGTACATTTTCAAAGATTTAGATTTTAAATGATAAGATCTCATTACTTCAGACTTGTTCAGACTTTTTGTAAGCGACACCAGATCTCTGAAGTAATGTGTGAAATGTGAAGTTTCCTATACTTTAAAAAAAAGAAAACATTTTGTACAATTGTAAAATAATTAATTATATTGTAACATTGAAATTAGCTACCAAGATTAATTGATTTTCTTTCACTATAATAAATTCTAGAGAGTTCTAAAAACTACAACATGAATCATAGGTAGGTAAAATTATTACACTTTCACAGCTGGTTCGTAATGGTGGTACTAATTTTAAATTAATATTTTTAATAAGTTTTATTTTCATTATGAAGTTTACTTTCTTGTGTTGTGATTCGTTACTACTTAGTATTATTTATTTTCCACTATTGCTGATTATTTCAAAGCACACACAGCTGCTGGGCACTCTCGTGCTATATGCAAGTTGCATTGTGTGCTTACATACATCTAGACAGGAAAAAATAGTGCGGATAGATCAAATGAAATTTTGTGGGAAGGAGAGGTAAGGAGTTGTAATTTTAAAATAGGTTGATAAAAGAAGATTGCGGTGTAATTCAATTTTGAATGATTCTCCTTGCTGCACATGCTTTGATTGACTATCCTTCATAGCTGCTAATTTTTTTTTGCAAATAAGTACTTTACTGAGTAATGTGTATGCTTCTTAATTAAGCAATATCTTAAATGTGGAAAACAAAATTCAAAATTATGGGAGGCTTTTAAGTAACTCTGGGATCATTGTTCACTTGTAACCCTAAAAATCATCATGGTAGCTTTATTTTTCAAATACGGTGCTTAATTACTATAGAAAGCAGTGATTTATCTTTCAACAGTATATATTCTAAAAAGTGGGTTATAATAGAAGCTATCTTCCTTTAAAATGGCCAGTCGTGTGAGCCATAATGTTCATTGATAGTAAAATCAATAGAGCATTGATTCTAAGACATGATCCTCGGAGACCGTTGCTCAGAACACTAGACATAGCCAAGTAAATAATGTGCACTGTTTAGAGTATTTAATGCCTGAAATTCTGCTGCCTTAAATTTGGTTATGTGTTAAACAGGATTTATATGTTGTGAAGATAAGACTACATTGTAGATACTCCTAAAAATACTGGAAAACAAATATTTAGCAGCATTATTTTATCATAACTTATTTGTTTTTCCTCCTCTAACACATAACTTAAGTTTAGTAATTAACTTGTCCCACTGTATCAGACAGAAAAATATTTAGTAAATGAATAGTAGTGTACGAAAAGACTTATACTTTCCCCTTCACCCCCATATGTTTTTGAGAGCTTTAAATTGATGGCACATGCAAACATAACATTTTATTAGCAACCTTTTTTCCTGAAGTTAAATTATCCACTGTGTTCATTGAATATAATCATTTTGCTATTTTCTTGTATTTTAACTGTAAACTATTCAGTAGGACTAGAATGCATTATGATTTTTAGATTAAACAAGTGTTAAAGTGGCTGTGTTTGCTTGGTTTGCTCTTGAAATATGTAGTTTTCCATCCTTTAGTAGTTTAAGTTTAAAATGTCATTTCTTAAACTATGTGCTGAGAAGGGTTTTTATCTTATTGATTTATTGTGAAGGAAGAAAAAAGTTGTCCTAAAATCAGAATTTACATTTCTGGATATTAATCTTATAAAATTATGAAAATATATATGAAGACAGTTTCATAGTATACATCTTTTTTAGTATGTAACAATAGAAGTCTACAGAATATTGTGCTTTAAATCTTTTTCCTAGTAAATTACTAATAATGTCTCCTACCTTGAACAAATACATGGTCATTTATCAGAAGTCAAATTTTCTAGATTTGTTGAATTTAATATATTTTGCACTTAAAACCAGTATTTTTCCACTAAAAAAAAAATGAAGTTGCCTGCAATAAATCTTCGTTTTTTAAAATTTCTTAGTACATCTCCAAGGTATCAATTTAATAACTATCAAAGTAGCTACTGCAGTTGTTGCATTTAAATTGATTTACATGTCAAGACTGGCAGTTTAGCAGCTGCGCTATTATTCCTGGATCGGTCAATTTACTTGAGAAAAACCTACTACTGAGTTCTACTGACCTGCATGACAATATAGGCCCTATTTCTATTCCTGTAATTAGGCCTGCGACTAACTCAGAATATTTTTAATTAAAATATTTTGGTCAATGTGTTGCACCAAATTAGTCCTTTCAGTGCAGATTTAATTCTAGAAATGGTGTGATTAGAATATGTAATGAATTGCGTTCAGTTTAAGATTAACAGGTTGTGAATCTTGAACATACAGTATTTGAATGCGACTATTTCAAGTTTTATATTGTAGCTTTTTTCTTCTAAGTTTTTCCTCTTAATGTTTTTGGTTAGATATCTGAAATTTAATTTTTGTAAACCAGTCTAAGTACATTAAATAAACTAACAGGCAAAGACTACTGATGTTAAAGTACTTCAAGGAGTAAATGTGGAAAAATAAACTGACTTTTTTTTTTATTCAAATGACTTTTATAATGATATAGTTACATTAATAAAAGCGAGTAGCCTTAAAATAAATTGAACAGTTTAATGTGAGCAGGTTAACTTTTCAATAGCATTTTTTAGAAATAAACAAAGTTTCCTGGATCCTGTGAACCTTGATTTCTAGTATCATAAGCAAGAGTTTAATTAGGAGGTGCACCTAGCTAGAAGGTTTATTAAATTGCACATGCATTTACTCTGTAGAAGAAGTTGATATAACACCGTAAAGAAAATCAAGAGCCAGATATTTTACCTCATTATTCATGTTTTTAATTAGTAAAACACTTAAATAATTGAAACTTTGTTCATTGCATTCTCACATTTCAGTTATTTCTCTTGTTGTTCAATTGCATCCTGGGGACCTGACCATTGATTGATAGGCATGTAGAACATATATCCCATTCTGCAGCAAGTCCTGTTTCATAAGAGAATTAAATGGGGGTGCTGTAAGAATTAGTAGAGTTTACCACCTTTTCTGCAAGAGATGGAAAACATTTCCACATCATACAGTTCTGAATTCTGTCTGTCCCCTAGTAGTCCCAAAAAGTTACCTTTTATTATTATTATTTTTTATTTTATTTTGTGGTGTTGTGGTAATTTCTGTCTTTAACATGAAGTGAGTTGGTTTATTTCATTTGAAACTCTCCATGAAAGCCTGTTATATTTGCTACTGTAGGTATGATGATATTCTGATCAATGGACTACCAGATTGGCGACAGCCTGTATTCTACTACAGGCGGGTGAGAAAAATGAGCAATGCTGAGCTGGCATTACTCTTGTTCATTATTCTCACAGTGGGTCATTATGCTGTGGTTTGGTCAATCTACCTGGAAAAACAACTGGTAAGTATTGGTAATAAATCAAATGCACTATGATCATTAGTTTATCTGAAATTCTTGCAAAAGTTTCCAAATAGGGATTTTTACTATATGTCTTTTCCACTGAAATTAGTTTTCTGGAATTTTAAATGGTTAGTTGTATTAGTAGCAAAGATTGTATTAACTAGTTACATGTTTGATATGTTCTAGATTCAAAAGTTAATATATATATATGAATGTAACGTAAATTTTTAATTTCTTATACAGTCACTGATGACAGTTAATGAACAAGATGGGTTTTTTTCTAGTTATCAGAGGAAAGAAAGACAGCAGACACTTTCTCTACCATCTGTTGAAGCAGAAATATGTCCTTCCATGGTCATGCTTTTGGTCTTCACAAGTGTTTGGTGTCTCTGGTCTTGATTTTCAGAATTCATTCTCACTTTGGCTTTTCCTATTCTTAGTGGACTTTTTTCCAAAATAAAACCTGATAAATGTTCTCTGGTCCATTAGATAAGCAGTCAAAGCTAAAACTTTTTTTAGTATTTATTCTCCCCACCTTTAGAAGCTTTAAGTTGATGGTACAGGAGAACATAACATAGAAAGCAATCACTTTTTGTTTATACTCTTAAAAAAACAAACATAAATTGAACAGTATTCACACATTAGCATCTATTTACTTTTTATTTTCAAAGCTACATTATTAAAGTTGTTGAATGAAAAAGGAGGCAAGTTGAATGCTTTCTCTTCTTAGAAAACTTTGATTGCTATGGAGATACACATGACTGACAGAGCTGGACTTCATGTGTGTTTAAGGACTGGATGCCATGGCAACAGTTATTGTTAAAGATAGATGATTTTACTTAATCATGTAGGACCCTAGATATATTTGCATAAATGCTACTCTAATGTTTATCCTTCACAGAAGAGTTCCAGTAACGTTCATAGAGTACATGTTAATGATGATTGTAACTATAATTCTTTCTACATTAAGGATGAACTGCTTAGCAAAAAAAAGAGAGACAAGAAGAAAAAGGCAGGAGTCAGGAGTACAGATGAAGTAAAACTTGGTGCTGTTGACAAAAATGAAAGGTGGGAACAGTTATTAGTGTATTTTCATACTTAAATGATTTTGTCAAAGCGCTACTTCAGCTATTAAGGAAATTGATCAAATATTTTACACACTTAGCCTGTATGCTTGTATATGGTATGTCCATAATGAAAGATAATCTTTTAAATTTATGAGACTGTAGCAAGGGCTGGGAATGTGTACTATAATTGCTGTTTATAAGTATTCAGGGAGGCACTGGTGTGGATTTTTAATATGAAATATGGTTTTGTGGAAGATCAAAAGTCATTGTAAAATAAAGAATGTATAAAGTATAGTTTATTTGCAGAAGGGTGCTTCTGGTTTATAAAACAATTTTTGCAAGAAGTTTATTACAAGCTTTTCCACTGAATGAGGTTAAAAATGTAAACTAACAAATTCACTGTTAATGAGTCTTTAAAGTATTGCTCTGGTAAGTGCTAAAATTTTGGAGGTTCTTTAATATTTCTTCTTCTTAACGTCTTCGCTCCTGATGGAGCATAAGGCGCCAATATTTACTATTTAATTCACATAGAAACAAAAACATTAGTAAAGGATTTTGACACTGCTGTTTAGTTAAGAAACAACATAGGGAAGTGACATCCAGTATGCTCCAAAAGATACCACCATTTCTTCTATTGATTTATAGAAAGAAATAAAGGGTTTAAATAGTTCACACAGCAGGGGCATGAACTGGATCAATGCAGAATGGAGATCAGAGACTATTCTGCCTGTCTTCTATTCTGATGACATCAGTGAGTAATGCTTCAGTGAACTGCAAATGACATTAATTTTTATGTATTGGTTTATTTATGCTACCGTCTTCATATCTAGTTGTCAGCGCTTGTGAACACTTTGGTGATGGTTAGTCTTTTTTAACTGAAATGATCACTTAAGGCGTAGGAATTTATTTTGTGTGAATGAAGAAAAGTCCTGTTAAAAGAAGGTTTAAAATAGAACAATTAATAGAAGCACATTGTCTAAATCTAGTCTTGATTCTTTGGTTTGTTATATGCTTTTAAATGGCTTCAATATTCATTATGAATATTTTGTATTCATGTTTATGCACTTTCAAAAGGGATTAATACTCATTTTGAATTTTACATTTCTAGTTTGAGGCTGTAGGAGAGTTTGCTGACTTTTGTAAACAGGTATATTGTGTAATTAGAATGAAAATGTATTTTTAATATTTAAAATATTTTTTCTTTGCTGTAGATCATTGGAAAAACCACAGTGGCGTGATTTGCTTCCGTGCAAGCTGGGAATTTGGTTCTGTCTTACTGTAAAAGCGTTACCTCAGCTGTTGCAGGTAATAATACAATTTGCACCCCACTTTTTTATGGGATTATTTTGCTGGTTTCTTTATGCTGTGATCACACAGTGTTGCTTGTTTACATGATTTTTCTGACTTTAGAAGGACTTTTCTTATACAGATAATTTATTATTTTTAAGACTATTGTTTAAAAGTTCATATAAATGTGAATATGTATTTGTAAAATGAGTATTTTGTTTAATATACCCTACATTTCTAATTGTAGTTCTCTCATTAATCTGTACTCTCATTTATAAATAGGCAAGATGTTAAGAACTGTTCAAGAATAAATAGAAAAGGAGGGTGAAAATTTCATGTATTTTAGGAGAAGCAGCAGTGTGTGGAAATAAGCTGTAAATGGTAACATTTAATAATAGCTTAAATGTATATAAAATATATAGTATTTGTGTAATATATTCTATATTATCCAGTTCAAATTGAGTAGGAAACAGGAAAATTAGGGCAGTGTTTTTACATGGAGTAATTTTAGTTTTACCTTTTTCGCTGGCAACTGATATCCACCTTTTCCTCAAATTAATCCACTAATTTTTTTTTCTAATGACGGAGAAGGTTTTTAAAATTTCATTCATATGCAAAACCCTGTCTGTGGAAGGTTAAGGTTGTATAGTTAGTACTTTTGGAGGAGGGAAAAAATCAGGAAAAGCAAAAATTAACATTAGCATAGGAACTTAAATTTGTTCAGCCTGTCTGACTATAGTATTTTCTTCTACGTTAAGTGTATAACAATAGATTTATTTGTTAAAGGCATATTGTAAGATACACCAATTATGTAACATCCCCAATTTAATGTCACTGTAGTGAGAAAAGTGTTTATGGAAAGAACAAATCTTGTATTACAGATTTTTACACCCTGTGTTTTTGGTCAGATCTGCTTTAGTGATTAAAAAAGATGGTTACATTTTTATTTCTTATTATTTTCTCTTATTAATACTGTAGAGTTGCTATGAATCAGGGAAAGAAAGCTGAGTTAGATTTTGGCTTACACATCACTAACATAATTAACTAAGGCACCACTGCTGGAACTGTTTCCATGCAGATAAAACAACAAATTGTTTTATCTGTTAGCAGAATAAACTTACTAAGGAAGTCACAGAGACAGTAAACATGGATCTCAGGATTGCTATTTTTAGTGACTTTTTCAAGGATAACTTTTCTTGAATGTTAGTCGTAGATATCTTAACTGCTTGTATATCCTTATTTTCAAAAAAATTAATGATGGTGTCTTGATATTGTACTAAAGTAGTTTTTAGTTAATTTTCTTGTATTAAAGATAATAAACACTTTTGGGTCACAGTTGGGCTTTTAAGTTCATTCCTCATTTTGGTGACTGAGTTGGGAGAGGAGTGAATTCACAAATTGCTGCAATTTATTGACAATTTCCTGTATTGGTTAACAGAACTGTGGCACATCTTATCATTTTGATTATTTTCTTCATTTACAATTTCTCCAATCTTTTTTCTAGGAGCAGTCATGGTGTAATCTGTCATTAGACTATATTAAAAAATCCTAGATGCCTATTGAGCATGCCCAACTTACTTTTCTTCAATCATGTAACTTTATTATCCAACAAACTATTCTCAAACGTGGCCAGTGGTACTCCATAATTAATAATATTTATAGGCTAAGTTTAAAAGACCAATCCCTATTTGAATAAAGTGTGCATAGGAGAGAAAGCTGTAGCAATGTGTTAGTGGCAAAAGTTTGTCCATGCCACTCTCTATCTTCACCTTTTAAGCCTTACATATTACAACTAGCTGAACAGATTTTCCTCAAAATTAAAAAAAGTACTTTTTGGTTGATACAAGAAAGCTTCATCCATAAAAAAGGCTTTAAAAAAAGTGAAAGTAAGATTATAATTAAGGTTGCAAAATAATATCAGTCTAGTATTTGCTCTCAAAAATATTTACTTATGAGATGATAGGGCATGTTAATGTCCTACTTGCCACCGTTCTATCCACTTAGATTATTCAGATTGCAAAGATGCTACACATGTCTAATTCTCATTTATCCAACTGAATATCTTCCCCCCCCTTCCTCCCCCGTCAAAAATATCAAATCAGAGAAGGAGGCACTTAAAATAATTAAGGTGGGCCTTTACTTGAGAAAAATGCTTTGTTTGCATTTCCTAGGAATGGCCTATGTCATTTTATCTCGCTCTGCTTTTTGCATCATGAAGTCTAAAAAGAAAAATGGGAAAGGAATGTGTGAGAAAAATGTAGATCTTTCAAAGCTGAATTATATAAGGAATTTTTTATTTTTAATTATTTGGGAGCATGATTCAAGAGAAGAAAGAGGAGCAAGATGGATTTTTGTAGTTATGCCTGTAGTTAAATTTAGGGGAAGGGAAAGTGAAGAAAACAAAGTAAATTAAAAAAATTCCTGTAGAAAGGCCAAATCTGGGTTTTGCTTTTCTGTGAATGTAGTGTGAAACACTTAAACATTATCTTGTATTGTTCAGTGTAATTTGTACTGTAATAAAATGTATGATTTGTACTGTAGGCACAGAGTACAATAAATGGTTTAGGTAGGAGACACATAAATAGAATCATGTTGTTAGGCCCATTTTTGTTTACTCTTTCAGGAGAATAAAGAGGAATGAAGGAAAACTATAGGCGGCTTATTTTTCTCTTAAAAATAAGCAAACAAAACAATCTCACTCTCCTCTTGCCTCCCCCCCAACACATAAACACAACGTAGGGATTGAAAAGTCAAGTTTGTAAACAAAGGAATGAAACTGCTTAATAGTGTGTGAGTATTGCAGTCCAAATCAAGGGTATAATTCAGAGCACAGACTTGTGTTAATTACATATTTTAATTATCTTTGTGTGGTACAAAAGCAGGATAGGGCAGGGCAGGATGTGTGGCGGGATGGGTGCCCATTTACCTTGCCTGAAACCAGGTCTAGACTAAAGAATTTTGGGGCTCTGTGCACTATGGAAATTGGGGATCTCCACCTGATTTAAAGTGCCTCTATCATGTAAATAACCCACCTCACACCCCCCCAAATCTCCCTTCTATCTCATGTATGTCCCATACACATCCCAGGAGCCTTGACATGCATTTTGCTTGCTACAACCCCCAACAATTTACCTTCATCGGCAGCCCCCACATCCCAGCTCCCAAACTCACTGACCTCCAACATTGCCAACTCTCCCTCAGCCCCGCATTCTGCAGCTCCCCAACACTTCCCATTCAGCACATAGGCTATCAACAACTTGCCCCAGCTCCTCACTCCCATAACCTTTCTGGCCACTCACTGGTGCCCTGCTGTTCTGCACTCTGCTCTTTTCCTAGGGTAGCGAGGCTCCTCCCAATCCCAACTCTACAGCTCTGTTCACTTACAGTGCCTGCCATGCACTTGTGTCCCCATGCTTCTCAGCTGCCCCTTTGTCACCTGACAAATTTGAGTGAATGATAGTGTAACCTGGCGCACAGGTTCTCAGTGCTGCCCTGGTTTGGTTTGTGTTTGGGGGGCTTCTGCAAGTGTATTGAGTGTACCCTAGTGAATCTGGGCCTATTTGGAACCAATTTCACCCTTTTAGGGGAACCAGCAGTGGCGGGTTGGGTTGCAGCTGGAGTTCAAGGCAGAGATTAAGTGGCTCAGAAGGTGGCAGGCAAAAAGAGGGTTGGGGGTAAACCAGGGACTGCGGTAGGTGAGCAAGAATCATTTGGCCTGTTCTAAGTGGATAGCCTGTGATATCCACTACAGGAAATAAGTTGCTTATACTTTGGGGAGGGAGCAGAAGGTAATTGGGGGTGGAATAAAAGTTATAGGAGGGAAGAGACTCATTAAAAAGAAGATACTTGTCTGCTCTTTACTGTAGTCTGAAGGTTAAAACATCCATTTTGTCTTCTATCATTTTTATGCAACGTTTGTTTAAAGGCAAACTAGTACATAAGAGTTTTTATCTTAAGGCTTGTCTACACGTAGTGCTGAAGTGGTGGAGCTGCATTGATGTAGCACTCAGTGAAGCTGCTACTTCACCAATGGGAGAGCTTCTCTCATCAGTGTAGTTAATCCACCTCCGTGAGAGGCAGTAGCAGTGTTGATGGCTGAAGCACCTCCTCCCGTCGACCTAGCATAATTTGTATTGTTTGGGAGTGTGGATGTTTTACACCCTGAGCTATGTAGTTATACTGATATAAGTGTTTAGTGTAGACCTGGCCTAAGTTAGCTAGTTTTTCTCATTTTTGATCATGTAGATCTAAATTTGATATCCCATTTGTTACCTTGACAACACACTGATGTCAAGATTATTTAATGCAATGAAAGAGCATTTTTGCAACATGATGGTTGGTGGTGTTAATTATACAAAAATGGGCAAATCCAAGGTTGTTGTTTCATGTAGCTCTAACTTGACCCTTCATAATTTCTCACACAAAAAATGGATTACTACATACTTAGAGTTGTTTCCAGAACTGTTATAATTCTCATACAAACTACATAAGAATATTACAATTAAAAAATCAAACAATTCTAACTATCCAAAAATATGGAGATGACCATTTAAGGTAATATACGTAAATATTACACTTCCTTTACAATTTGCATATTTGGTTAACAATAATATTGATATACAGAAAACACAGTTTAATGGTTTTATTTACATATGTCCAGTTGGATTTCTAGTCTGTGAGAGCGGGGGAGTGCTGGATTTTACAGTGTTTTCAGACCAATTATCCTTAATTTTTTTTTTTTTTTTAAAGGCTATGTTCACTTATAAGGGATCAGAGCAAGTGAGAGTCTAATTTTATCATGGAATGTGCCTGGGAACAGACCAGGTTCCATGAGGCAAGTCTATCCTTTTCCAGCCCTTGAGATGTTTCCTCTGGTCTATCCTCCTTGTGAGGAAAATGTGGGGAGATCAACCAGGGCTAGATGAAGAGAACCAGAACAGCAAAGACTGGTCAAAGTAACTGATTTAAATCCCCAATTCCATATATCAACCCAAGCATCAGAAAAACTCAACCATAAACAAAATGGTAGTTTTCATTTATTTATTTATTTTTTAAAATCTTAAGTGAGGATTCATTTTGCTGCTCTTCTCTATCAAGAACTTTTATGGTACCTGGCCCCATAGCACTGAGCAAATTTTGTAAAGGATGTTCTGGTCATCCAATCTGTACATTTACTGATAGCTGGCAACAATGTACAGTAGACTCTCGATTATCCAGGATGTGGATTAACCAGGATGTGGATTAACCAGGATGTCAAAAAAAATACGTGCAACTCGCAGGGCCAGCTCTGGCTTTGCTGCTGCCCCAAGCGCACACACAAAACCCCCTACCAGGGCTCAGGGCAGCCAGTGAACCAACACCCACTCCCCCCGGTGCAGGATGGCTGGTGAATCAACCCCCACTCCCCAATATTTCCTATGGATGGTGATTATCCAGGATTTTATTAACCAGAATTATTTGTTTCCCTATCATCCTGGATAATCGAGAGTCTACTGTATATAGTGTGGCAGAGTTGTAAAAATCTTAACTTCATATATCCATGCTTCTGTGTGATAAAATATGGACCATTATGTTGCATTAAACTATTTTTGCCTTGAAGTTTCTTGGATTTTTAAAATCTAAAATTGACAGATTAATAATGTAATAACTTTTCTTTAATACACTTGTTTGAAAGATCAGCCAGTCAAATCGAAGTTGCTTTGTATATATCTGTAAAACTGTACATGTGTTTATACATGAGTACAAACACACACAACATAGTTGGGAGCCTACATGTCATGACTTTGATACACAGTTAAGGAAAGTGTAATACATTACTATCTTGGTATTCTTTTCAAATGCTGCCATTTCTCAAGCAAATTCCTTCAAACAGGAGGAAAACACTTGTTCCTATTAAGGTATATCCAAACTGTTCCCATTAGACAGAACATTTCCAACTGCTTATTTTTCTTTGGAAATTTGGGCTTTGATCCGGATCCATATTTTTTTGCTTAGGCTGCTCTTTAATTCTTTGTGAGGAGTGAGTACTTACCACGTATGAAATGTAGATATATTTTGAACTACTGGAATGCAAAAGAAAGTGTCTGATCAAAAATGTGCTTAGAAGTCTGACCTATCCAAATTGGGGGAAGGGGATAGGCAAATTATAGTTTTTATATTTATATTTTCAGAATTTTGTGGAATAATCCCCATCAGTTTGGCCTAAAAATGATCATCTATATATATAAAAGTCAAATGGTGTGTGTGTGTGCATGTATGTATGTTCCCTTACTCCTTCCACACCGTTTCAGGTAGAGACTTGAAATTTGGTACAGTTATAGGCTTTAGGGTCCTAATCAGGGTAAAAATAGAAAATTTTTCAAATCTCACCTCTTACACCCCCTAGGGGTGAAATTCTTTAAAGCCCATCAGCTGGGCAGCAGGTTAACACAGGGGTGGGCAAACATTTTGGCCTGAGGGCCACATCGGAGTTCAAAATTGTGTGGAGGGCCGGGTAGGGAAGGCAGTGCCCTCCCAAACAGCCTGGCCCCGCCCCCTATCAACTCCCACTCACTTCTGGCCCCCTGACTACCCCCTCTCAGAACCCCCAACCCATCGCCCTATCTGGAGATCCCTTACTCTAATGGCCCCCCAGAGCCCCACCCCCTATCTAAGCCCCCCCTGCTCCCTGTCCTCTGACTGCCCCCTCCAGAGACCCCCTGCCCTTAGCCACCGCCCCAAGACCCCACCTCAAGCCCCCCTGCTCCTTCGCCCCTGACCACCCCCTCCACAGGTCTCCTTTTCCTTACTCACCCCCCCAGGACCCTATCCACTTATCCAAGCTTCCTTTTCCCTGACACCTATCTATACCTCCACCCCCAACAGGCCCCCTGGGACTCCCATGTGCCATCCAACCTCCTCCCTCCCCCCCCCCCACCTTCTGCCCCTTTAGGTAACCTGCCTGGCCCCGGTCCTCTTACCTCGCCGCTGCCTAGAATAGCGTGTCTGGCCCAAAGCCAGACACACGGCTGCGCTGATCTCCCAGAGCGCGCAACGTGTCTGGCCGGGAGCTGGACACGCTGTCGCGCAGCCCCGCCCAACAGCGCTGCTCACGCGGCCCTCTGGGGCCGCGGGGGAGGGAGACAGGGCAAGAGGGGCTGGAGCAGTTTCCCTACCGTGTCCTGCCGAGGCCACGCGGGAGGGGGCCAACGGGGGAACAACTTCCCCAGTGCAGCAGCTGAGGCCGCGGGGGAGGGGCAAGAGCAGCCTCCCCAGCCAGACCTCGGGGGCCGGTTTGGAGGAGCCCGCGGGCCGGATCTGGCCCGCGGGCCGTACTTTGCCCACTTCTGGGTTAACACCTGCTGTTCTCTGTGACAGTTATGATGTAATAATACCCCCCTCCAACAGCCCCCACACTTGCTCAGCTCTCTCTCCCCCCATCCCCCTCCAAGGGCCCCCCACTCGCTCTGCTCTCTCCCCCCATCCCCCTCCAATGGCCCCCCCACTCGCTCAGCTCTCTCCCCCCTCTAATGGACCCTGCACTTGCTCAGCTCTCCCTCCCTCCCCCCTCCAACGGACCCGAGCAACGTTATGCCGCGTAAAAAGCGAAAATATATCTGAGAAACCACATCTAAATGCAAGAGAATGAAATTAATTAGACAAAATGCGACTTCTGAACAAAATTTGTATTATTAAAAAATATTGTAGTCTTTTTACATCCCAGTTTCCAATTACAAATACCCCGAGCAACGCCGGGAATTTTTGCTAGTAGTATGATAAAATTGAACCCTCAAAACATCTTGGAAAACTAAGAGCCTGAACATGAGGATTGATGATGGAAATGACATTTCAGCTGTAACTAAAAGAATATGGCAATAAGTTCATTGCAGGATTGGGCAGTAGCAAAGCTATGTTGGTGAGGGAGAGCTTCTCTTCAAACATAAGTGCCTGGCATGATTACAAAGTTATAGAAAAAGTTACTGGTTTTAGTAAATTGGTATAATTTGTTCTCCCTTTTAATTTTTTTTTTTACTAGTGAGTCACCCTATTTCTAAACCTTTTAGTAAGTCTACATTTTTTCCTGTTTCATTTTCTATTTCACTAACTTTTTGGGTCATCTATATATCTATAAACATATCTATCTATCTATCTATCTCAGAGACAGAGAGAGACAGACACATTTTGCCCTCAGAGGCATCTTTTTAGCTCTGATTTAACCTGGAGAGCTAAGTGCTCATGTTTGAGGGCAGAACTAGCTCTATAAATATTTTAAATGAGTGATTTTTGTCTTTTTGCGCAGATCTATGCATGTTCTTTTTTTGCAACATGTGCTGCCATAGTGTTTTCTTCACATTAAGGCTGATATTCTGATCACACAAAAATAAATTGTATTGAATGAAATAATATACATAAAGTCCAGTACTTGTTTGATATCTTTTAACCTGAGCAATGCTTTAACTGCACTGATAACCCACTTTATATAGATACTTCACATTTAGTATTGCTGTTGCTTTATCTGCTTCTGACTAGTTTTCTTTGTTTTTCTGCTCGTCTCTCATTTTCATCTGAGCCGCCGTTCCAATTGTTCCATGATTGACACACTAGAGAGATTGACAGTTACCCCCTAGTGCCTGCTGTCTGGGGGTCCCACAAGCAATAATGGATTTTGAACCAGAATTTAGCATCAAATATTGGTTTTCAGTGCTAAATCAGAAATGCGGGATGACTATATCCTCTTTAAAATCATAGCTTTAAACAAAAGCATCTTTGGGATATCTGTAAACCAAAAATCTATGTATTCAGTGTAATCCAAATCTTTCCAAAATTAATAGAAGAGGAAGATTGAGTTTTTATTTTTTGTGATTATTCTGGTTAAAGGTATAAATAACCACATAAATACAGGGAAGACTTCTTGTGCCTAAGTGGGGATTCCAAATGTCAGTTTTTACTGAAGAGATGAAAACTATAGATCCTAATTTTTCAGTGATTTGATTTAGAAAATAGAAGTAGAAAATAAGTCCCTTTTCTCTTTTAAAGGAGTTGCTGTCTTCAAGATGACTGCTGTAAGTGGTAGCCATACTATATCACGTGCATACACACTTGTACAGGCCCTTATCCTATGAAGATAGAAGCATGTGCTTAAATTGTGCACTTCAGACCATATTCACTGGTACACTGTGTCCAAGTAATGCAAAATGGATGGAAACTCTTCAGAAATACCCAGTGGAGTATATCTGCTGCACATGGGGATATCTCTTCTGGCATAAAACTGGCAGAGGTGATATAGCCATCTCATTTCTGATTCTCCCTCACCCTCACTCTGCAGCAGCTCTCACATGTGGCAGGGCTGGACAGCCCAAAACATACAAGTTTAAACTGCAATGCTGATGAGAATCCAGTTCTCTGAGTAGTTCCATTGCCTATAAT
This sequence comes from Sternotherus odoratus, assembly GCA_032164245.1. NCBI lineage: Eukaryota > Metazoa > Chordata > Testudines > Kinosternidae > Sternotherus > Sternotherus odoratus. Next base: position 194,589,730 of record JAVMKO010000002.1, on the reverse strand, counting down.
GGGGATTCTTCACCGTGCATAAAAGACAAGCATAGGGGTTAAAAAAAAAATTTTTTTTTTGGGGGGGGGGGGGGGGGAGGAGGGTCGGTTGTTTTTTTTAATCATGACCCAAGATTGTAAACTCTTTGGCACATGGACCATCTTTTCATTGTGTGTGTACGGTGTGTAAGCTTGATTGATGGGTCAGGGCCTCTAGGTGCTAACACAATGCATATAATAATAATTGATTGCATGTAGCATCTGTGTGGTGGACAACATTTTTTTTGTATGGCTGCCAACAGTGGGAACTTAGGGTGCAAACCAAAAATGACTGCTTAACACAGGTTTTAATAGTTATTTTATTAAGATTCTTTTTATTGCTAATAAAACAGTTGTTTTCTGATGAAGTCTATGCTGTCACAATGCAAATAAACTTTAAAAAATATTTTAAAGATATTTCCTGGTACAGAAATAGACAAAATCAAATAATGAGAATGTTTACAAAAAGAAACTAAAAACTGATTGCTAATGTATAAAGGAAGAAATAAATAATTCATTTTGGTATTAATAGGTTAATAAAGGTATAATTGTTGTTTTAAGCAATAATCCAAGTAAAATAAAGTTTATTTAATGTGATAGAAGGAATGTTGTTCATGTCTAAAGTTAATAAATGCAGTTGCAATAACTTCCATTTCAACACTTCTGTATTTTAGCCCTTGTTACTGATTGAATGCAGTTTTACTTGGTGCATAAATAGGAGTGCAACTTTAATTCCATTAACTGGCCATCATTGCAGGAAAACTCTTCCTGGCTTATCTCAATCCAAAAATCTTAAAAGCTAAAATAGACAGCCTTTCTCATCATGAATTAATTGAAATCTATTTGAAGATTATTATTCCTGAGGATATTTCTGTCTATAGCCATCTTGTCACAAATCTTACTCTTACAAGTGTTATGAGTTTCTAATGTAAATCTTATAAACTGGTTTCTTGCAATAAAGCTAGTGAAAACCAGAAAAAAAATGTTTAATGTTTATGCTTAATTTTGTTGATGCCTTTTTCACAATTTTTAAAGTATTGTTAAAAAGGTTTTTTGGTAAAGTCTTCTATATTGGATCTCACATTTGCTGACATCATAAATGATTTTACAGCAAGATGTCCACTGCCCTGCAGTAGAAAAAGAAATGGCAGCTTTAATTTTAAAAAAGTATTTTCAAATATCTGTGTAGTAATGAACTTCTTGCTATTTGAACTTCCAGAACTTGTTGAGGTGAGCAAAATGGATGTTTAAAAAGCTAATTAGGGATGCGTTGACTTGTCATGTACAAGACCATTAAAATACCCTTTTGAAGGTGTTTTTCTTCTTGTTTCTTAAGTTATATGTGTATAGTAAACTTTAACCATATTATTAAAAATGGACTTAACACAGAAATTCTATATTCAAGTCAAGTCATCCTGTAGTTTGAAAATTGCTGTGTCTCAAGTGGAATGAGTTAATATATTTCATTTGCTTTTTAAAATAATTAATCTAAAGTGAAATAATTTTAAACAGTGCCATTGCAACAAACTTGTTTATATAAAGGATGCTAATGTCATTGCAACATTTTCTTAAAGGATGCCAGACAATTATATGTAGAATATAAAGAAACAAAAATGAAGGCGAGAGAAGATGCCCTGGCTAGAGCTGAACTTGAAACACTTCAGAGTGAGTTTTTAAATACTGTCTTAATACACAATCAATGTAGTTTATTATAAAATGCCTACTGCACAAGATGAATGGGAAGATATGCTTTCATATTTCTGAAATTTGTTTTGCAAGTTATTTTTGCTGTTTGTTTAGTAAAAGACTTTTATTATATGACTTTTGAATTTCACTTAACTGTATCCAATTTAAATGAGAGCACAGGTTATAGTTATGTTTATACATGGACATATGATTAGTCAGAATCAAATATATAAAACAAATAACTGCTGAATTCCAGCAATTTGGCAGATAGTTTTGCTGTTGTACCAAAAGTATTTGAGTTTGATAATTTTTTATAGGTTTATTAAAAAGATTGTATCTAATAAAATGTAAATGGAAAGAAATGTGATTTAACAAATAGACAAAGAAACTCAAAAGTAAAGACTTTGTTTATGTTAAGGAATGTTGTTTTCAGAAGTGGCCTCCGGTTGTGAGCCTGTCTGTATTATGGTGTCTGCATATAATTGCAGGTGCTTATGTGCATATGTGGTTGATTTCTGTGTGCTATAAAATGCACCCACTGTTACTTGCATCAATAAAAACATAGAGATGCAAACTTTGGATGCAGAGTTGACACTGCTGAAATTGGAACCTTAGGGTAAGAGATCCCTCTGTTCTTTAAATACAAGGTGAAAGCAATAAATAATTAGCATGCATGTTTTAATATTGAGACTGGATGATATTCCCTTTTCTAATTCCCAAAAACTAAAATGTGTGTGTGTTTGAATTGAGTATAAGGCTTCTCTATGCATTTTTGTATCTTGGCATGGGTACTAAAAACTAGTAACCATTGTGGGGCATAGAGTACATATAGGAAAAACTCTTTATAGTACAGTCCCATTTGCCCATGGTCTGAGTTTGGTAAAATCAGCAGACATTACTCAGCATAATAGGTACCATCTTCCCAAAGCCTGGAGTGCAAAAATCATTCTGCTGTTCAGTAGTTATAGGGTGACAGCCACAAAGTTGGCTAGCTTTAAACTTCATCTAGCAAATTGTAGTATTAAAATGTGAACACTGCAATCAGTGTTTATTAGTAACTTTATGATATTAGAATGTATTGTCATTTTGTTTCATTTGAATGATGACTTAGAGCATATCATTTAACAACTTTTAATATTTTGTTTAAAATGACTAGTTAATGGTGCTAGAAGAGCAAATTCAAGAAAGAAAACATTAAAATTATAGTGGTTAGTGACCCTGTCTTTATATTATTTTAAAAGTGGTGAATAAACTTTTTTCAGCATTTTTCTCCTGAGTACTGGGAATGCAGAGAGAGGCCAAGGATATTAGTTATGAAACTGTGATTAGTAGAGTTTGTGGTGGAATTTGACACAACCTTAATTGGGCCAATGATACTGAACAGTGCTGTTATTGGCTAACCATGTGTTGTCCATCTTATATTTTAAAAATAAATGGATGTTGTAAATCTTCAACACATTCAAGAGTAGAGACACATAACATTTCAGAGCATAGACATATCCAGTCTGTTACTGAAGTCAGAATATTATGTAATAAGAATTCTCCAATGGTTAAATGCAAAACAAAAATTCTTTTAAAGTTAAGTTCATTGTATACTTCAGAATTAGTATATAAAGGTTGAAAATCCCCAAATGTGCATTTCAGTTGTCCCTTTCCTTCTTAATTTTTAAGGCCATCAGTGGACTACTGAGTTCATAATAACATTTCCATCTACCTAATTGAGTAAATGCATCTCATGCAGATTAGCAATAACTGTTTTATGCTGCCTGTTTTTCATGATCTAATTGCTAATTTACCCTCATGTCTATCTGCTTTACTGCTGAAATTGTGTAATATTCTCTGGGGGATCGAACTAGAACCAGTGCAAGGGAGAATTCCATATAACTTGCAAATAGGAGAGAATGCAGCATGGAGGTCTCATTAACATGGGGCATTGCTAGAGAAGATACAAAGTGTGAAAAGGTAATTTCTTGATAAGTAAATATTATCCTACTAGGGAAATCTCTGTGCAGCATTTTAGCTTATTCTGTTGACACCTGTGCATGGTTCCTGTTAGCACTTCTCACTGTATTCTAAACCTTTTCTCACCTCACCTCATGTTTAAGTGTAAAATATAATTATTAACTCCTCCATAGAGTAGATGTTCGTAAAAATGTGGCGTAAAGGAAGTTTGTTTCTATTTATGTAATATTATGTAGTTTTATTTTTCCTTACAGAGCTGTAAATATTTTAACATCTGAATTTTCTGATTTCTCCATTTAAATTCATGTGATTTTTCCGAGCAACTTAACTTGTTACAAGGATATCAGAAAAAGATACAACACAATTCCAACTTTATTTGTAGACTTGTATATGATTTTTTCATTGAACCAATAGCATACATGTAGATCAGGGGTTGGCAACCTTTCAGAAGTGGTGTGCCGAGTCTTCATTTATTCACTCTAATTTAAGGTTTCGTGTGCCAGTTATACAGTTTAACATTTTTAGAAGGTCTCTTTCTATAAGTCTATAATATAGAACTAAACTATTTTTGTATGTAAAGTAGATAAAGGTTTTTAAAATATTTAAGAAGCTTCATTTAAAATTAAATTAAAATGTCCGGACCAGTGGCCAGGACCCGGGCACTGTGAGTGGCACTGAAAATCAGCTTGTGTGCCGCCTTTGGCATGGGTGCCCTAGGTTGCCTACCCCTGATGTAGATAATTCCTGTGGTAATCTATGTTCCTGTGACTACTGATAAATCCTTGGTCTAAATGCTGATACCAAAGAGGTGATTTATAAATCTAGGTCAGTGGTCCGGTGACCACTTAGCCTTAGGCTTCCCAGGACTAGCCAGCTGTCCGTTTTCTCAGTTGGGAACTCAATTTACTTAGAGTTTGAGCAACAACCAAGTCACACTCTGGCAGTATATACTAGTTGGTTTCTCTCCTGTTTTGGGAAGTTTACACCACAGAGCTTCTGAAATTTAGAATGGTAAAGGTCTGCTTTTGAGATGTTGTTTTGTGGATCGGTTTTTCAGAGAGGCTGAGTACATAATCCCATTTGAAGGCCAACTGAATCTGAAGGTCCTCAGCACCTCTGAAAATCAGGCCTGAGATCTACATCTGCCAAAAATGCCAAATGTTAAAGATGTTTGTAAATAAGAAGGATCGAGAGGATGGGGGGAACTAGACATCAGCTCAAAAAAATAAACTTTTTTTAGCCCATTTGAGGAAGGGGGAAGGCAAAAGTGACTTTTGAGTTACCTTTCTGCCTCATCCATTCCTGAGGTCTTGACATGTCCTCTACATGAGGAAAGGGTATTGGATGGTGTAGTGTTAACATTACACCACTGGGGGAAACTCCAGCTATTCATTTAGGGCAACTTTCCAGCTGCAATTCGAAGTGAGTCCAAGGATCTAGCCCAATGTGTATTTACTTGTTTCTTTGTAGAAAAATAAAACATGATGCTGTTCAGTTTTGGTTATGGCAAACATTTGTCTTCCTTCTCCCTAATAAAAAGAATTGAATCCCTGTTTTTAACTGAAAAGCTCAACTCAACATTAACCATGGAGTGGCTAGGAACACCTCTAAATCATGTTTCTGGGCAACACTACTAGTAGATCATTTGTCTTTATTTTTGTAGAGATGAAGAAACCTAAAGTCAAGAAACCAAAGACTGAATTCCCAGTATATACTGCCTCAGAATCCAATGCATATACACCATCCTATGATCATGGAGCTTCTATTGAAGATATTGAGGAACAGATGGATGATTGGTTGGAGAATAAGAACAGAACTTGCAAAAAAAAGGTAAGTTAAAATTTCCCTTTGTTTGTCAAGTACATTTTAAATTTGTCCTTTGAGTGATTGCACATGTGCATTCCACTCTTGGTGTGCATGCAGCCTGAACTCAGTCAGCGGAAATGTTCCTCTCAGTGGTACCTGATGGGGCTGCTTGAGCACATTCTTCTTACCGTGTGGTGCTGGTACCGGTATAAAGGGCCCAGCCAACCCTGAATCCCTTCAATTCCTTCTTCCCTGCCTGTGATGGTCCCTGGAACTGCTACTCTTGCTTTGGCAAGTACTATGTGACTGTGTTCTCTTGTATTTTATTGTAAATAATGTTATAATGTTGTAAGATTGTTAAGGACGCACAAAGGGTGCCATACCAGTTCCGAGGATACCAGACTCCGCTTTTTCTTTGATTGCAAAAACCTTTCTCATTTCCTCAGTGCTTGGTTCCATATTACCACAGCCCACTGGGTATTGAGTACTAAGAAGAGGGATACACCAGCCATTCTATTTCTACCCCTCTCCCGAAGAACTTCTGGTCCAGGAGGTTCAGTCACCCCCCTCATGTGGGAGCCATAGAGGAGGTTCCACAGAATTTAAAACAGAAGGGTTTCTGCTTCCATTATTTCCTGATCCCAAAAGCAAACGGGAGTCTGACCTATCTTAGACCTGTGTCAGCTCCAACAGCTATCTCAAAAAGATAAAATTTCACATGGTCACTCTAGCATTGGTTTTTCCCTTTTTGGATCCTGGGGACTGTTACACCACCCTCGATTTAAAGAGACCCCTACTTTCATGTGTTGATCTACCAAGGGCATAGAAAGTTCCTCAAGTTTATAGGGAAGCATTCACATTACCAGTTCATGGTGCTTCCATTCAGCCTGTCTGCAGATCCTCATATGTTCACAAACTATATGGCCGTGGTATTAGTCTTCCTGAGGAGATGAGTGCAAGTCCTGTCCTGACCTGGACAACTTTGTCAGGAACCAGTTCACGAGTGGGAATTTTGCACATCCATTTCAGTCAGCCTCGAGGCCTCTTACCTCTTAAAGCTGCAGAATGAGCTAGCAGATTCCCTAAACAGATCATTTTCGAGTCACTTAAGGTGGTCTCTTCTCCTGTATGTCACCAGTTGCATTTTGAACAATGGGAGACTCCCAGACAGGTTTATTTGCAAACAAGTCCAACAGAAGATGTCCCCAGTTTTGCTGCCTGCAGGGCTACACTCCAGGCTGCTCACAGACACTTTCCTGCTACCCTGGATAAAAAAGCTTTGCTGTGTTTCCTCCCCCTCTCCCAGTTCTACTCCTGCACTCTAAAGACCAAGCAGGAACACACCCAGGTTATATTAATAGCTCCAATGTGGTCCCACTAATACTGGTCTCTCAATGGCAACTCCAGTCTGACTCCAATTGCATCCGAATTTGATCTCTCAGCTCCACAGTCGGCTGTTCCACCCAAACCTGTAATTCCTTCATTTAACGGCCTGGAAGCTGCATGGCTAAATCCCAGAGAGGAGGCTTGCTTTGAGCAAGTTTTCCCTGTCTTATTAAGTGACGGAAAGCACTCCACCAGGGCCAACTACCTGTCAAAATGAAAAGTTCTCTGGGTTTGTCAGACCAGAGTCTCGCTGCTGCACTCATCCATCCAACATATACTTGACTATCTAGGTTCACCTGGCAGCAATATCAGCTTTCCATCCTTGCGTGGATAACTATTCTGGTTTCTAAATGAAAAGGCAATTTAATTCTGTAAAGCCCTGGAAAAGGTTGTACCCTCAATTAAGGTAGGATTTTCCTTGTGGGACTTGATCTTGATCTTTAAATTTGAGACCACCATTTGAGTCTTTAGCACTGTTTGTGGAAGGTGGTTTTCCTAATTGTCATTATTGCTGTCAGAAAGGTCTCTGAATTGCATGACTTCTCATCCAAACCACCATACACAGCAACCTTTAAAGTAAGGCATACTTATGCCCTCATCTGAGTTTTCTCTCTAAATTAGTTTCAGATTTTTATGTCACTCAATTTACTTACCTGTATTTTACTCCAGACCACATGTAACGGCTGCACACATTGAACATTAGATGAGCACTGGTATTGTATGTAGGCAGGAACAAACTGGTTCAGTGATCCACCCAACTGTTGGTGGCCATACCGGACAAAAAGAAAGTCTTCCAATCCCCTTACAGTGCATTTCATCTTCAATAACTTCCTGTATCCAGGCTTGTTATGATCTGGCAGGCATTTCACCACCAGACAAGGTGACTGCTCACTCTACAAGGTTGCAAGCACCCTAAACAGCACGGAACCCTATCCAGGACATTTAAGCAGCAACCTAGTTATTGGTGCACACTTTCTCCTCCTATTATGCCATCACCCAATACTCTAACAGTCAAGCAGTACTACAGTCTGTGTGTATGTGAACTCCAATCCCATCGCTTATATTACTGCTTCGGAGTCACCAAGAGTGGATTGTACATGTGTAATCACTTGAAGAAAAAATAGTTACTAACCTTCCGTAACTGTTGTTCTTTGAGATGTGCTGCGTATGTCCATTTCATGACTGGTCCTCCTACCCTTCTACATCATAGTTTTGGGAAAGAAGGAACTAAGGAGGCTCAGGGTTGGCAGGGTGCTTTATATTGATGCCAGCAGCATATGGTGACAGAGGGCACTAGAGCCACCCTAGGGTGCCATTGAGGGAAAAATTTCTGGGGACTGTGCGTGGGATACTTACACACCAAGTGTGGAATGGACACATGCAACACATCTCAAGGAACATCAGTAGGAAAGGATGGTAACTATTTTTTACTTTAAATTTCAAATTTTATCTTCAGTTTTAATTTTTTTCTGGGTAAGGTCACTGTGACCCTAAGAACTCCTTTATGCCGACTGGCAAAGGGCACATTCAACCCACAATTTTCAGAATATCTAGCTAAACAGTATCATGTATGGTATCCTATAAAACTGTTCATTAATATCATATTGGGTGTATGTACAGGTTATGTATAAAGAGTTTTGTAGGTGTGCTAAAAATATGTTTTGTAAATTGTGTTTTGGAGCTAGTGGACACACATCTGCCCTAGACAAAGGAATGTGGTTTTACCCACTGCCTGTATCTCCAATGCAGATTGAGCAAGGGGAGGCAAGAGACTGGAAGCACATTTACACATCTAAGGTAGACAAAGGCCTTGTCTACACTACAGGGGAAACTTGATTTAAGCTACACAATTTGCATTGTATGAATAGCATGACTCAAATCAAAGTAGCTTAGATCTACTTACCGTGAAGTCCACATTAAGTGATGTCGACAGGACACGCTCTCCCGTTGACTCTCCCGCTCTTCTCGATCCAGTGGAGTACAGGAGTTGACTTGAGAGTGATCTGCGGTTGATTTAGCTAGTTTTCACTAGACCCGCTAAATCAACTGCCAGTGCATCAATTGCTGGCAAGTGTAGACAAGCCCAAAGTAATTAAACCAACTGGAGAAGCAAATGGACCAGAGGAGTAGGGGAGATAGCATGGTGTCTTCACAAGCAGCAGGGGAGAAAAACTTTATCTGGGGACATACTTCAATGGAATATATTTCTAAGGTTTACTGGACTATAAAAAGAAGGGAGGGGGAACCCTTGAGTTATCGATCACTATGGGGACATAGGGAACAGCACCCTTTGAGCCTGTGAATGGTGGATCCTCTTGGCCTGTAGGGCAGGAGCTGCTGCTGGCTTGCTGTACTTGAGAAACTGTTTTAGGGAAAGACCTAGCTTGCTAGAATGAAGTTTTAGGCACCAGAAAACATGGGTTTTTTTTGTTTGTAACCCTTTTCTCTCTTTTATTCTTGCCTGATATCACTTAAATCTGTTTCTTTATTACTACACTTATTCTTGTTTTATTACAAAACCTTCTCGATGTTATATTGAAGTAGAGTGGGAGTCCTCAGCTAAACTAACAGGCTGGCTGGTGTGTGCTCTGTTTCTTTGGGGGCAGAAAACCTAATCTCTGTGGGTATCCAGTGAGAAGGACTGGACATTGCAGGGAGATGTCTCTGGGAACTCGGTAACTGGGGTTTGCTGGTTGTTACCTGCAAGGCAAGGTTTTGACTGGCAGTCTTAAGGAGTTTGCTAGCAAGACATACCGTTTGGAATGACATATAGTTTAGTAGCAGCAAAGCTCTCACTTGCTGAGGCAGACAGATAAACCAGTGACCTATGGTTCTGGGTTCCCTGAGGAGAGCGTCACAGTCATGTAATGTAGTATATACCATGTGGTTATGCCAGTATAATATCCATACTCTACTAAAGTCCAGAGAACTATAATCCCCACTCAAACAACATAGACAATGTCCTTCTTCAATATTTGATTATATCAGAAGTTCAATGAATGTTAGTAGAAGTGTTGGTGTAATGAGATGTGTGATTAATCAAAAACATATTCAAACTCTATGTGATTTGTAACACAATACTCATCCCTTTGGTTAGAAGTTCAGCGTTTAAGGTGGAAGGCAGTTATATGGAGCTGTAGCTTTCTCTTAATTGTAATTAATAACATTTTGGTGGCAAGGATAGTCTAGTCTCCTGTTTTATGGACACCACATTCTTCTTTGAGCATCTGTCTATATGGATCCCATTGTAAGTGCGCCTTGTGTACCCAAGCCTGCAATCTTTTTCCATCAATGTTTCTTGGGGCTACACATGCATCCTGTATCCCCATGGGCCCTCCACAGTGGGGGAATAAAAGGCAGAGCACCCCCAACTGACGTGCGGTTCTTCTCGCTGCCCATGGTAGCAAGTTGCAGCCTCAGTGTCCTCCTGGTTACCCTGTAGTATAGCTAGTTAAGGGATTTTTTTAGCATTATTTAGGCTAGTAGGTTAGTTTTAGATATGTTATATTTGGTCCTTGCTTTATATAAAGAACAAAAATATTTTCTTGTTGTTTACCCCTTAGTACTAAGGACTAGATCTGATGGTAATGAGCAGGTCTACAGGCTTAAAAATCTTCCTTGACTGCAAGCCTGCTGGGCCTGCTAACGATACAAATTAAAAGTGTGTTTGTTTAGGGGAGGTTCACATCTCTTTCCCTGTGCCATCTGTAATTTTTTTTTCTAAGTATACACAGAGGACTCTTGATGCTCATTCGAAATTGTTCCTGATGGAAAAAACCTATGTGGCGTGTGTCTGACTATGGGTTATGTCCTCAGCTGCAGTCTCTTGCTTTGAAAACAGTTTCTACAAGTGCCCTGGCTACAAGAGATGCCATCCTGGAAGCCCTCCTGCTGTTAGCAAACATTGAATTTCATCAGCCCTCTTCAGGTCAGTCAGTGTCTCCTGTTACCCAAGGGAGGAAGGAACACGATCTCCAGACATATCCCAGCATCAATCATCATCCTCAGGAGAAGACAGTCTTCGTAACCAGGCTTCTATGAAACCAAATCATTACTGTGAGTCTAAGTTGAGGGAATCATGTTCCTTAGCCTCAGTGCCACATCCTATACTTTTGGGGACCATCACTTCCTCGGTACCATATCCAGATATGACCACTTCTGGGATGCTAGCATCGGTACTGGTTGTCATGGTACCTCTGGTGATACTACCTCTCTTGTCTGCTGAGACTGTGTTTTCATAACTCATGTGTACCTTACTCCCATCGCTTATATTAAACTCATGTTTCTCCTTTGTCTGTAGTATGCAGAGCTCTGCCAGCATCAGAACCTAAGGCACTGAAGATAAAAATATCTCTGTGCTCAACTTTACTGGTATGGATGGCTATCTTTTATGTGAGATCTAAGGGTCTTCCAGTTTCTACACTTCAAGAATCTTCTCCATTAGAAGAATTTTATTCATTTGCACCCTCATCTTTGCATAGTAGTCGGAGTCATTCTCCTAGGAGATTTTCACCTTTGACTAGGTGGCCTGAGAGTGCCCTTGAAGGAATCCTTGTCCTAGATCTCATGCTCCAAAAAAGTCTCATTCCCTTGTTCCCACCTTTATGGCACCTACAAGCCCTTACCTTATGGGACACAAATCTGGCCTAATTGGTCTTCATGGAACCATGATTCTCTTTCATAAGCTCCTCATTCAGCTGCATGAGATCCAGGGTAAAGTCTCCTCTTCCAGGGATCATGCTAGGGACCCTCAGTCACCCCATTAGGACCTCCCGAGATCCTGGAACCTCAGAGTCAGCAGAAGACAAAGGAGAAATATGATGACCTATGTAAGTCTCTAGGCATATCTTCATCATTAATTAAACTGATTTCTCATTGAGCAAATACATTGACTATAGACAACTTCAGGGCTTTCTAGGACCTCCTTGAAATGATGGTGGACATCAGCACCTTTCCAAGATCGCCTTCAAAGGATAAAGATCCACCTGGAAGGTGTCAAGGAAATAGCTCATAAATTTTGACATTTTATACCTGATATCCCAGGGTCAGTTAGCTATGCTGATTAATGAAGGCATTCTTGAACCCCCAAAGGGTTTATGTCAGGCTCCAGCATCTGTCTTGGCCGTGACCAAGAGGGCAGATTGCAGATACTAGGTACCACCTGAGGTATTTGAATAACTTTTTTATGCACATTGTGGCAGGCCGGTCACCCCCCGCTCCTGCCCTGAAGGGCGTAAAATAGCCTTGGGAGAGGGCTGTGGCAAGGGAAAAGCAGGACTGATTGAGAAAGCAGCTGTAGCTACTGCAGTCCGGGCCCAGCTGGCTCTTATAAGAGGGTGGGGGGCCAGAAGGAGGCAGACTTTCTCTTACTTACTAGAGAGAGGAGGACCTGGCTGCCTGGGAAAAAACAAAATATATGCAAAATCGTTAATAAACAACACTACTCTTCTGTCTCAGTGTTGCATTAAATTCTAAATCAGGTATAAATGTCGCTGTATAATCTGTATCAGAGGGGTAGCCGTGTTAGTCTGGATCTGCAAAAGCAACAAAGAGTCTTGTAGCACCTTGTAGACTAACATATATTTTGGAGCATAAGCTTTTGTGGGCGAAGACCCACTTCATCAGATGAATGTTGTGGAAATCTCAAGAGGCAGGTATAAATATGCAGGCAAGATAGCACGATAAATTCAATCAGGGAGGGTGAGGCCCACTTCCAGCAGCTCATCTGGAGGTGTGAACACGCAGAGAGGAGATACTTCTTTTGTATTTGGCGAGCCATTCAGTCTTTGTTTAATCCTGAGTTGATGGTGTCAAATTTGCAGATGAACTGGAGCTCAGCATTTTCTCTTTGAAGTCTGGTCTTGACGGTTTTTTGCTGCAGGATGGCTGTCTTTAGATCTGCTATTGTATGTCCATGGAGGTTGAAATATTCTCCTACAGGCTTTTGTATATTGCCATTCCTAATATTTGGGGTCCATTTATCCTTTTACGTAGGGATTGTCCAGATTGGCCGATGTACGTAGCAGAGGGGCATTGCTGACACATGATGGTGTATATTATTTTGGTAGACATGCAGGTGAATGAACCAGTGATGGTGTGGCTGATCTGGTTAGGTCCACTAATGGTGTTGCTGGTGTAGATATGTGAGTAGGGTTGACATTGAGATTTGTTGCATGGTTTGGTTCCTGAGTCAGAGTTACTATGATGCGGTATATAGTTGCTGGTGAGAATCTGCTTCAGGTTATCTGTGGGTGAGGACTGGCCTGCCTCCCAAGGCCTGTGAAAGTGAGGGATCGTTGTCCAGGATGGGTTGTAGATCACTGATGATGTGTTCGAAAGGTTTTAGCTGAGGACTGTAGGTGGTGGCCAGTGGTGGTCTGGTTTCTTTCTTGGGCTTGTCCCGCAGCAAAAGGTTTCTGGGTACACATCTGGCTCTGTTGATCTCTTTCTTTACTTCCTCATGCGGGTATCTTAGTTTTAAGAATGCTTGGTGAAGATCTTGTGGCTGTTGGTCTCTGTCTGAGTGTAGTGGGGTGACTGCCCCACTCCAGTGGAGAAGGGTTTAAAACAGCTCTGGGAAGGGCTATGGCTGGGGGCAAGCAGCTCCTAGGCTGAGTAGGGTAAAGCTGGGCTGATTGGGAAGCAGGCTCAGCTGGGTGGCCACGCCCCAAACAGACCAGGCCCTTATAAAAGGGCTGAGAGGCAGGGGCCTGAAAGAGAGTCTCCTCTATCTGCAGAGGTGGACAGGCCTGGCTGCTGGAAGCTTGAGGAGGTACCTAGAGGGAAGCAGGGCTGGGGCAAGGCAGGAGGAGCTGGGGAAGCTCTAGCCTGGAAACCCCCAGGCTGCAGGGCCTAGAAGAAGGCCCCAAAAAGGGTACTGGGGCTGCAGGGGGCAGCCCATGGCTCTAGAGATAGAAGCAGCAGGCCAACCCCCCGTTGCCTGTGATGAGTGGCAATTATACTACAGTCTGCCTCAGTGAACGGGGGCAAGTGGTGACTGGCAGTTGCCTAGACTGAGGCAAGGTGGGGATAGAACGTGGGGGCTCCCCAGGGAGGGGAGACCCTAAGAACTGTGGGGGTACTGCAGGGGTGCAGCACCCTCAGTAAGAAGGCACCGGGGTCCGGGAGGGACACGGGGCCAGAGCAGCAAGCGGGACATCAGCCTGCAGAGGGCGCTCCGGATGCTGGTGAGCTAATTCCCTGGACAAACCAGCAGGAGGTGCTGCAGGGGTGAGTCGCCACCCTGCTACACTGAGGAATTGGAGCAAATATGGTTTTACCTCAGTACTTGGCTGTAGACAATGGATCGTGTGGTGTGTCCGGGATGGAAGCTGGAGGCATGAAGGTAGGTATAGCGGTCATTAGGTTTTCGGTATAGGGTGGTGGTTGTGACTAACACTAATTTGCACCATGGTATCCAGGAAGTGGACCTCCCATGTAGACTTGTCCACGCTGAGGTTGATGGTGGGGTGGAAGCTGTTGAAATGGTGGTGGAATTTTCCCAGAGTTTTTCCCATGGGTCGAGATGATGAAGATGTCATCAGTGTAGTGTAGGTAAAGAAGGGGCATGAGTGGGTGAGAGCTGAGGAAGCATTGTTCCAGAATAGCCATAAAAATGTTGGCATATTGTGGGGCCACGTGGATGCCCATAGCGGTGCCACTGGTCTAGAGGTATATATTGTCACTAAATTTGAAATAATTGTGTATGAGGATAAAGTCACAAAGCTCAGCAACCAGTTGTGCTGTGGCATCATCAGGGATACTGTTCCTGACAGTTTGTATTCCTAGCCACCATGGATGTAGAGGCTTCTACACAAATATCCCATATTGTCTAGAACAGGAGTGGGCAAACTATGGCCCGCAGGCCACATCCGGCCTGGTCCTTGAGCTCACGGCCGGGGAGGCTACCCTTGGCCCTTCCTCTGCTGTGCTCTTGGGGATGGAGCTGCGCGATCCTGCAGGTCAGTGCGTCTAGCTCCATCTGGGCTGCTGCTCTGAGCGGCATGGGGGGTTGGATAAAGAGCAAGGAATCTCAGGCGGTGGGGGTGTGGATAGAGGGCGAGGAAGCTAGGGGACAGGGAGTGGGGGGAGGGTTGAATGGGTTGGGGATTCTGAGTTTGGCGGTCAGGGGATAGGAAGTGGGAGGGGGTCAGATTGGGGGTATGGGCAGGCTCTTTGGGGAGGCACAGCCTTCCCTACCTGGTCCTCTGTACAATTTTACAACCCTGATGTGGCCTTTGGGATGTTTGCCCACCCTGGTCTAGTACTTATTCATGGTTCCTCCTTTAACCTCCCTGAGTTTTTCTAAGGTTTTTTTGAGGTGTAGTAACTGAGCAGCACAACATTGATTTCCGTGTAGAAATTTCCTAGGAGGTACTTTTGTTTCTTCACTAACTACCCACATGAAACACCCTAATGACAGAGGCATCCAAGTTGAGCTGGATGCACTGTTGGAGACTGTCCAGATCCAGGGCATGTGGTCCCAAGCAGAGACTGAGTTGCATAAAAATATACTAGAACTCAGAGTGTCTAGCTTGCAATGCTTTGCTTCGGCTCCTTCAGGGTATCATGACTGAAATTCTGATGGACAATACAACAGTGATGCACTATAAACAGGCAAGAAAGAAGGCAGGATCCAGCACTCCAGTTTTCCCCTGAGTCCTATGCCTTTTTCCCCAGCTCTCTGTCTCTGGTGCCCCAGCTGCCCAGCTCTCCTTCCTGTAGCCATTGTGGCATCTCGATCTTGAGTTTAGATGGTTGAGTTCCTCCTTTCCAGAGTGTGTGTAGGGTGTCTTCCTCTGTGTATGGTGTCTTCCTCCTGGACTGGGAAGCCATATGCTTATATGATATGTCTGATCAACATCCTATAGACTTCCATCTTCCAGGCTCCTAGAAGGATCATCTCACATAAGCAGAAAGCACTCCATCAATCATGAGTAGAAATTGAGATGTAGGATTAGACCAGGTATTTCTAAAATGCGGAGTTCCCTTGGTAGACCTGTTTGCTTCCAATGTGAATATGAAGTGTCCAGCGTACTACTCCTGGAATTAGGCACTGATCAATCACCCAATCTCTTATAAACCCTGCAATGTCCATTAGGCATTGAGTGAAAGTACAGTAGCCACCCATGTGGAAGCAATCCATTGGGGAAGCCTCAGAACAGAACATATGGTCCTCAACTTTCTTTTCACAGCTTCCTGGCCAGTTAAAGCACAGATATCTCCGATTGCAGTCCATAAGTCGAAGTCTGGGAAAGCAACTGGTGGTTGTAATATCACTGCTGAATTGCTGAAGATAGGTGCAAGTATTTTTTATCATAGCTACATAGGTGTTTCCAGACCATCTAGTGTACTACTGTCATCCCTGGTGATTGGAAGAACAGTGTTATTCTTCCTCTTTTCAGAGAGAGTAGTAAGGCCGAATGCAGCAACTATAGAGATGATATGCTGCTGTTAACTTCTGGGAAAGTCTCTCTTCCCATGTTAGCATCTTGAATCAATGATGCATTGTGTGGCAAAGGCCAGAATACTCAGTGCAGCGTTAGAGCTGGTTGTTCCACTGTTGACCAGATCTTTACCTTGAGACAGCTTTTAAAGAAGATGACTGAATTTAATAAGCCAGGTGTGGCACTTTTTACATAGACTTCCACCAGGCCTTTGATCAGTATATCAAGCAAGTTTGTGGGATCTGATGAGGTGGCTTGGTGTCCTTGGGAAGATAGCATCATTGTTAGAAGAGGTCTATAATGAATAGAAAGCTGTATTCGAGTTAATGATAGATACGTACCATAGTTTCCTATGTCCATAGAAGTTCAGCAAGGCTGCGCTCTATTATCGTTGTTCAGTAGTTTATTGATTAGTTAGATAAGCTTAAGGAAGCAGCTGTTGGTGGGGTTGGACTACACACAGTTTTGTTTTGAGAGCTCAACGATGCCAATGACATTGTCTTGTTGGATCAGTTTGGTGAATTGCTGCAGCTGCTAGCCAATCTGGTTGGGCTAAAAAGTGTGTGTTGATCTGGTAGTTTTATCCAGATAGAGTTCCTGACCATTGCCCTCGAGCAACTTCCAGGTCCAGATTACAATCAGCTCAGTATTAAATCCGTCTGGACTGGTCGTCAAGTACATGGCAACGGTCAAATATCTGAACAGCATCAGTGTGTCGGAAGATGATGAAGAGATGGACATTTATAGAGCAGCAACTTCAGCCATCTTTGGAGCTCCTCAGTGGCCTCTGTGCGGAAGTCATGACATCAGATTTCCTACAAAGCTGAAGGTCTATAGGCTCAGGGTCTCACCAACTCTGTTGATTTAAGTGAAATATAGACAGTGAGGCAGGCTATAGAACACCAAATGAGTAACACCAAAGTTGGAGAACTCTTCCAACTGTCTCACTAGCCCCCACTGTCTTTTCCACACAGGTAATACAAAATAAATGTGCTTTTTATTGTACTCTGCATTTTCATGTAACTCTTGCACACTCTATCATTTTGTGTATTGGACGATACGAACTGAAGTCTGAAGTAGGAACTCCTCCCCCAGCATGCAGTAGCAAGGGCTGCTCTCTATATTGACTCAAGACAGAGAATAGCGGTATGAGGGGGCAAAGTGAAGGCTTCTGGAACCCTAACTGAGAATTGTCTGATTTTTTTAGCTGTTTACATTTTCTACTTGCTTCATTACTGAAAATTTAATTTTTTTTAGGGATTCTCAAGTTTAGCTATGCACAGAAACACTTTTAATACAGGAGATATTGTTTTGAAGCTATTGTTTAATTCTACCGAGTAAAAATAAATAATTCATTTTCTACTAGTTAAACACTTTCAAGGCACCTAGTGCATTATTTTCATAGAAATTGGTGCCAGATAAAATTGTGTATAGGTGGTTATCTAACTCTGGAATGGGAATTCATACAATATCAGTGTCATCATCTGTTTTTTTAAACCTGGGTCCCTAAATGGCATGAGTCAATTCCCAAGGGAATAGCGTAAGTAATACTGAAATCACTGAGTTAATATAACTAGGCATCGTATAGTGTCTGAATTTTTGGAGAGCATCATTGCAAAGGACTTTTTTGTGAGGTTGACTTTTATTTTCCAAGCAACATGACATTCAGAGGGATTATTGAATTTGAAAGTTCCATAAATCCGTTACTTGTTAAATAATGAATGTCTTCAGATGATGCACTGAAAAATTTGTTTCTAAAATTTTGTTTTAGTTTCTGTTCTGATGTACAATTAAATGTCTGGATTTTCTTCAGATCAGCTCATCAGAAGGAAAGTACTGTGCAAGCAGCTTCCCTTGTTTAGATTAATCTTCTATTTTAGTCTTTATCCAGCACCAGAATTCACGTAAACCATGATGTGTATATACTTTTGTTGGGATTTAGAAGATATTTAAAGGCTATAAATGTCACAGTTTGTATCCTGCTTCATCACATCAGTTTGTTGCTCTGTGTATACTATTAAGCCACCTATCATATTACTTTGTAGCCATTTAATCCTTTACTTTCCTGTTACCTGTCTAACATGTCTTCAGATCACTTTTAACTAGACCTGAGAGAGTGAAGGGGAAATTATTAGTGGTCATGTTTTGTTACATCTGAATTATTATTTGATCTGATTTTTGTTCTGTTCTTTTCTGCAAATATTAATCAAAATAGTTTTTTTTTATATACGATGGGAGGAAGATACTAGCAGAGTGGGAGATCCAGTGATTTTGAAAAACAAATGAATGCAGCGAGGTGATCCTTGAGATCTTATTACTTTGTCCAGTAAAGCAGAAATGCCCCCCACACCCTTCCCCCAGCATCAGCAGATGGGGGAACTTGATGAGGCCAGTGGTGAAAGGGGGACAGTCCCAGTAATAAGTGGGGGAGACACTCATCAGGGGACAATAGATAGCGCCTTCCCCTGGGAGTCTCTGGCACCCATTGTCCATCTGGGTGAGAGGGGTGCTGATTGGTCAATATTCTCTAGCTCCCAGGATTTAGTTCAGTGCAAGGACATGTGAAGCCCCTTTGGCTCCTTCAGCAGCAGGAGTCCTCCAGATGCAGAGGGAGGCTGGAAAGAATCCTGGGGCCGCTTTCCCCAGGGGCAGACGATGTGCTCTGGTGGGGGGGGGGGCACTGTGGGAGTGATACTCTCCCCACCCGCCCCCCATCCCAACATGGGAGCTCTGCCTTCAGTCAGAGCAGGAGCCCCCTAAGGGAGGGATTCATACTGACCAAGGCGGGGAGGCTGAGGGCTGCATGGGGAGGCTGCTGGAGGCCACTGGGCCCCGAAGTTGTGTAGCCCTGGTTGTGCCTGTGACCGTGCCCCACCACCCCTCCTTGGAGGGAGGGAACCTGAGGGCCACATGGCTACAGCAGCTGGGAGCTGGATTTGTTGCCATGCCTCCTCCTATTTGCTATAGTGGTGGTGAAGGCCCTGGCTCAGTGTTCCTGGGCTTACCCGACTGTAGATAACTCTAGGGTAGTGGTTCTCAAACATATTTTATTGTGCGCCCCTCCCCCCCCTTTCTGATTGCAGTATTTTACCTCTCCCCCACCACACGAGTACATATACCGACATAAGCAGCAGCAATGTTCCACTTGAATCAGTTTCGGCTTCTTTGTTTTTTCACTCAGATTGTTTTTTTCTGTTGCACGAATGAGCCAACAATCCATTGTAATAAGACTAAAAGCAAAACTGCAATTGTGGTGCATGCTGACAATTTAATGTCCACATTGCATTGTTTCAAACGGATTAATGTACAGATGGCAGGATGACTTGGTAAAATAACTAGCAGTGGTGGCCTGTAGGTTGAGCAGCCTGCCTGACAAGAATGCTCTCTCAGAGGAGGGGTGACACTCACAAGTTTGGTGTGGGACTGATATCCTGCAAAGGAATGTGGAGCAATTAGGGAGTTCTTGTCCTTCACCAAGTGACCTCATTCCTAATGAAACCCAAGCAAGAGACATAGTAGCTAACATCTCTAGAGCCTATGTGGGGCATAGCCCATAAGGGTTTAAGGAAAAGGTTAGAAAGGGGAACTTGTGAATTTATTTACCATGTGATTTAGAGAAGAGCAGAAAGACTTAGGGCTGAAGGGTGGGGGGCAAATAGCATTGGAGGTAAACAAAAGATGAGGACAAACCCCACAGACCTAACATGACTCAAATTCTTGAAATGGTCAGCAGCCTTTTGCATTTACAGTAGAACCTCAGAGTTCTGAACACCTTGGGAGTGGAGGTTGTTTGTAACCCTGAACTGCTCCTAACTCTGAACACAACATTATGGTTGTCCTTTCAAAAATTTACAACTGCACAATGACTTTTAATATGGCTTTGAAACTTTACTATGTAGAAGAAAAATGATGCTTTTAACCATCTTAATTTAAATTAAACAAGCACAGAAACAGCTTCCTTACCTTGTCAGTTTTTTAAACTTTCCCTTTATTTTCTTAGTAGTTTGTTTAACTCAGTACTGTATTTCAATTGCTTCTTTTTTTAGTATCTTATCCATGAAAAAAATGCCAAAGCAAAAGTCCACCAATTTAAATGTCCATTCAAATAGCACTGGAAAAAAAATGCTGCTGTAAAATGTACCGGCACTAGTCTTTATAATGACAATTTCAAAAAAGTGCCCCAAACTTACCTTTCCTGCTTAATTAAGTACTACAAGATAAACTATGTAGACTTGAAAAAATCTTTAATGTTGCTTTGCTTGAGGTTGCTAACGTTTTTTTTTTTTTGCTGCCAATGTGCATAGCTCTTGAACCATCCTTAGGTTCATTGGTGTGGCTTCAGGTTGTTGTTCAAGCCACTCTTCTGCTTGCATGTGTGGGATCTTCTTGGTGTTCTTGCCCTCCTTCTTGTCCCTTTCACTGTCAGTATCATTTTTCCTCATTCCAATTCAATTATCTCATGGTAGCTAAAAATAGGGTGTCCGTTCTCATGTTTATTTGCATATAGCCATTCCTCCTGTTCTTCCATGGTGATAGCCAAAAGCGGTCTCTTTTCAAAATAATTTAGTTGATGTATTTCCATCTGATCTTGTTTTCTACATTACCTGGTTCAGTGTTATCAATACATGGCCAAAGTTTATTCCAGGAACATCTCAAAGACTTAGAGCCAGTCTCACTCCAAGACTTGGCACACATGTAGACAGCCTCTTTGATTGTCAGCTGTTTACAAAAATCTGTGTAAGATTCAAATTGCATTGAACCCAGTAATAATCACTGTAAGAGGTTTTGCTTGTATCACTGATTCCCAGAAATGCCTTGCCATTGGCTGAATGAGGCTTATATTGTTTGGTGACAAAAACAAATACCAAATGCTTCCATCTTCTTTCAATAGCTTTTCAATGGCAGGTGAGATGGAGCATTATCCAGCAGTAGCACAACTGAGATAGGTAATGATTTTGATGTAAAGTAGTCTTTCACAAGTGGAATAAAGTGTTCAAAAAAACAGTTGGAGAAAATGCCTTTATCCATCAAAGCACTGCGTGGCTAGAGTAATGGACAGGTGGAGCTGACAGCATGACGTTTGCAAAGCAGTAAGGATTTACACTTTTGTGAAGGACACCACTGGGAGATGAAAATCCCCACTTGTGTTAGAAGTAGCCATCAACATGACCTGATCTTCACTGGGTTTGAAATTCTTCACCTGTTTTTCTGAACTGTCTGCCAGTGTCTTGTCTAGAAGCAGGCACCAGTACAAGCCCATCTTGTTGCAGTTAAACTCTTGGTCCCAGGTAAGTTCATGCTGGTCAGTAAATGATTTGAAGGTGCTTTTAAATTAACCCATGACATTAGAGTCAGCTGTCAGTGACTCTCCTTGCATCCCCAACTGCTGTATTCCCTGCCAATTTTTGAACCTATAGAGCTAGCATGGACATGCTTTTAAAATGGTCCTCACCTTTGTCAGCATATATTTCTCAGTAGAGTAACTTTGCCTTTTCTGTAACCATCATGCTGCTTATAGGAGTGTCTTTTGATCTTGTGCAAACCACAGATGGATTGCATTATCAAAATCGACAGCATCAGCTTTGCATTCAATATACCAGCTTTTTACTGCTCTGCTGTCTTTGCCTTCTTTTGCAAGTTGCTTTATTTTTTTTCCCCTGGCTTTTCTGAATATCTGTGATGGTTGATTTCCTGACACCAATTTACTGCTATGTTGTTGAGGCTAACCCCCTTGCTGAGGCTTTTTAATATTTCTAGCTTTCTGTCAATTGAAAGTGAGACATGTTTGCACTTCCCATTGCGTGTCATTTTGCTTAGTCATGCTCTGTTTGCCCTCTTTTTTTTTTGGTCTTTGCTGCTGCCTTCCAGTTTCAGATTAGGTATGCAGTTGACCAGTCAACTCGTGTTCATATCTCTGAGGTTCTGCTGTATGTGAGCATAATTTGTGCGAGGAGCCCTGAGAGGTTTAAGGACTGAGGACTTAATAGCAAGGATTTATGCTACGTATGGTGGAGTAGCATGTTTAAGGTATGACAGAAAATTTACCCTGAGAGGTAAAATAGACCATGAACTTGGGCTTGGAGGTATGACTCCTTATCACCTTGTCCAGCTGGCATTCACTGGCAGCGGGTCACCAGTACCAAAACCTCATTTTCAAAATATGGCTATAAAAGCCAATGTGTGCTTTGCATTAATGATGAGTAACGTTTTCGTACTCGAGAGAAAAGCGAAGGTGAACAGACATTCTCTCCAGAATGTTTTATTTCCCTTCTCCCCACGCCCTGTACTAAGGTGGACTGCATCTTCCATCCTTCTGCCTTTGATTGTATTTGTACTGTAGTGTACCAGTCTAAATGTAGTTTGTAGCTGTGCTCAGCACACAGGTAGTTTTAGAATTAGGCCATCTTTGACTTTTTAAACACAAACCAGAAGCAGGAATTTTATCTAGCAACAGACAGTGTTTTCCTTAACTATCACATGTACATGGTGACATGTAACATCACACAGCATAATATTTAGATGCTGAAGAGACTTGTAATTTTGGAATGATTTATAGTTAAATTAAGGTCCTTATAATTTAAACTAAATAAATCTGACAGCACTATCATTCTTCATCGTGCTATGATCCGCAGATTCATTATAATGGGTATTTAAATTTAGCAGCAACTCTGGGGCAAAAATAGCCAGTCAGTTATTGGCCTCCGGGAAATACCCCACCTCCCTGAAGTTTTTACATGTTTTGTCCTGCCTCCACAATGACAGGCCAACTCAGTCGGGCCCTCCACTGAAGAGTTTTTGAGAGGAAATTTCCTCCGATTTACTTCAAATTTCCAATTAACAGTTTAACTCAGTAACATGTGATTGCTAGTCATGTCATTTACATTTTGGGGAGATTTTCTCCTCAGCATTGCTTACCCTTTTGAAGGCAGAAAAGGAAGATAGGAGGAGACATTTTAAAAAAATATCCTAAAATTCAATATCTCATGCTTTTTGTGTTTCTCTTCCTTATGTTCTCCCAGCCTTCTCCATGGAGGTCAATGCTCAAATGACATTTTGAAGTGCCTTCTGTTTATGTAGACTTACTATCTTAACCAATAAAGGAACAGAATTCATACCACATAACTGGTCACACCGCTCAGATATCGACTACTCAAAGGGGTACTTGGTGCCAACCATTTAAAACAGACCTTAATGCATTTGTAAGTCCTGTTAGATATGAATAATGGACTATTCTTTGAGTGATGGTCTGTATTGCATTCCAGTGAGGGAAAGCAGAGCTAGAAATTTCAAAAACAGTGTCTTTCAGTCCACACATGCACCGTTGTACTGCCTGATGATTTCACTCAAGGTGATAAAGGGTGGGGAAGACTGACCGTGCCTTCAGTTCCTTCTCACTCATGGTCCAAGTCAGAGCTTCTGCTGTTCTCTCGTCCTTGGTGATGCACATTCCAAACTTGACAGAAAACCTGTTATTCTTGTACATGATCAGAGTTTTGTTGTTTTTGTAGTTGTTTTTAGTGTTTGTAGTATACTGCTACCTCAATATAACGCTGTCCTCGGGAGCCAAAAAATCGTACCACGGTATAGGTGAAACAGTGTTATAGCGAAGCCAGACACGCTGACGCACTGATCCACCGGAGCACACAGCCATCCCCCCCCCCGGAGCGCTCCTTTACCGCATTATATCAGAATTTTCCTTTTATCGAGCCATGTTATATCAAGGTAGCTGTGTGGTTTCTTAGGGGTAAGGACTTTGGGGTGCTGCTTTCATGGTTTCCCGCCAAACCCCTCACCCCAGAGGTTCCCAAACTTATTTGGCCTACCGCCCCCTTTTCAGATAAAAAATTACTCCGCGCCCCCCTGAAAATCTACCTTCTTTAAGTGAACAGAAAGATGCAGTGACAAATTTGCGTTATTTTATGTATCTATATTTCTACCTAGGTCCTACAACATAGTAAGAAAAAATGTTGTTGCAAATAAGACATGTTGAAGCTTAAAATTATAAAATTATTTATTGAAATCGACCATAGTAACATTCGCATTACACACAGAAAATTACGATAACGAAGGATAATATTTAAATAAAAATCACGAATAACATTAAAAATAATTCTAATGAGAAGGATGAACCTGGTGCGCTGCTATCAATTTATTAATAGTCGGCTCTGTCTTTGTCAGCAGCATTCTTAAATCACCGCGATTAGTTATTTGCAGTCGGCTTCTTTTTTTAGTTAACAGATTTGTGACCGCACTGAATCCACGTTCCACTAAATATGATGAAGGAAATGCAATTAAAAACTTTTGTACTATGGCATATAATCCAGGATAAAGTGTAGGTATCTGCTTTTTCAGCCAGAACTGTTGGTAACCGTCTTTGAATTTAAATTTCAATTCCTCATTTGTTGTTAGTTCTTCTTATAATTTTGGAGATTCTTCTGTATTAGTACTTGAAAAGGGGGCCAAAACCCAATCGGGTATGTTCATATTAAGAATATCTTCAAATCGTTGATTAAAGTCAGAATGGAGAGCACCCAAGTGCTGACAATAGGTAAGCAAGTCTTCATCGTGTTTTTCTATTGTTGATAAATTTGGAAACTGGCTGAATTCCCCACGTCCTAAATTTCGTTGTACAGAAGAAGTTTCGCCACAAGCGGGGAAATAAGTTTTTGTTTTGATTAAGTTCAGCTCATTGCCTTGGAGCTGTAGATTTTTTTCATTAAATTTATTAAACAAGTCTGTCAAATAAGCTATGTCATTTTTGGAATCAATCAAGTTGGCTCGTAAAGCATTATCATGATTTTCTAGGAACTCTAGCACAGATTCAAAGAGTTTATAAAACTGATCCAAACAGACACCTTTCGATAGCCAACAAACTTCTGTATGAAGCAGCAAGCGATTGAAGTCTTCATCGTTTTCAATACAAAGTTGTCTAAATAATCTGTCATTCAGTGAATTGCTTCTGATTTTGTTGATTGCTATTTATAGTATCGTATTGTAAACGAGTAATTACACGCATATATTCCTGCCGATGCATGCTGGATTTCCCAACAATGCGCGACACGCTCGTCTGCCAACACTTGCTTGATAAGATCTGTCGGCAGACTTGACCACTGATCGGTTACAACTTGCATTTTGTATGTTTATTTGGAAAATAAAGTACCTAATCACTACGACTTCCTTGTTACACAACAGATGAAACATGTACAAACGTTTTTTCAAAATTTTCTTATCTTCTCCTCTTTCTTTATTCTTTCACCGCCCCCTATTTTTATTCAGTGCCCCCCAATTGCGCCTGAGGCTACTATCACCCCCCTGAATCGTTCCAGCGCCCACCAGGGGGCGGTATCGCCCACTTTGGGAACCACTGCCCCAACCCAGCACTCAAGCCTAGGTACTGGATTATGCCAAAGATGCTGGGATTCAAAATCTGTGCTTCCTGACGCTGCTTGTTTTCTGTCAGCAACAAGCACTAATGCTGTCTGTACTGCTTGGGGAAAGCCCACATCCCATTCAGGTGCAGTATCTGCCTTTCCTTTCCTGACTGTACCTGGGAAGGGTGGGCCCCTCTGCCTTAAGAAATACTTCATGGAGGTCGCCATGGGGCTGCAGTCGAATCCTGGCCGGAGGACACCCCCTCACTCAACACCCTCCCCCTCCCCCGCCCGGTACATCTGAGCAGTCTTGGAGTGTGCCTCCTACCGCGCAGTCCCAGTCCAGTTCCACTGGTACCAGTGCTCTAGGCGCCACACCAGGGCTTAGCCCCAAGTCACAGAAGATTGCGCATAATCATGGGAGTAAGGTTTCCTCCAGATCCAAGAAAGATGCTGCATTGTACACAAGATCCTGTCATGGAGGAAGAGCGCATTCCAAGGCCCACAAGAGCAGAAAGAAGTCTCATTGCTTGCCAGATCTGCAAGTCCCAGTTCCTGAGCAGCGTACTGTTCCTGCATCAGTTCTGATAGTGGCCTGTGAATCATCAGTCCCCATACAAGAATCAGAGAGGTAGCCATGTTAGTCTGGAATTGCAGAAGTGACAGAGTCCTGTGGCACCTTAAAGACAACTAAAGTATTGAGGCATAAGCTTTTGTGGGCTAATACCCACTTCGTCAGGGCAATGACTCTGGGGAGACTGGAATGTGCTCCTGGACCTCATGAATTGTTTGCCTTGGAGGAGTGAAGTTTCCATGTGCTCTGGTCCACTTTCCTGCTAAAAGAGACCCCTCTCCTTCATCGGATCTGACACCCTCTGGTTGTTTTCCTACAACACACCTCTTTTGTCAGCTCCATTGGAACCCCATTTGTATGGGACTTTCCTTCCACTAAGTCGAAGGAGTCAGATGATGAGCATGATCCATCACTTCCATTCCAAAGGGATGCCTACCTGAAGGTTCCAATGTCACCGTGGCAATACCCTCCAATGTCTTTGCTTAGGAACCCCTGGTATCGAGCTCCATGGGCACCGCTGCATCGGGATCAACAAGGTTAGCTATATTGGAGATCATGGTCCAGTATTAGGCATCAGAACCATCCCGATCTGCCTGGGAGGTGTTCCCCATTTTACTGCCCCACCCTTCATCAATTAGACATTCAGAACTGGGGCTGGATGATGCATCATTTAGCCTAGCTCCAGTGATGCCACTGGATGTGGAGAGTCTTCCCTCATTGACCCCGGACATGGCTATGTTGTTGACGCCTTCCTCTCCTCTATCAGAAGCTGCTAAGAAGAATAACTAATGCTCTTCAGATTCCCACTGAAAGGTGCAGGACAGACAGCACCAACTGCTAGACATTTTGTATCTATTGGTAGCGGCCAGAATGGTTGTACCAATCAATGATGCCATTCATAAACTGCTGTGTCCTGTGTGACATACCCCAGCCACATGTGCCCATACCATGAAGTGGGCAAAAAAGAGATAGTGTCCCTTCCAATAAGTCTGAATTTCTGTTCTCCCACCCTCTGCCTAATTCCTTCTTGATTCACAGAGTGGACCAAACAGCAGCATTCATGCTTCCCTCCTTCTGACAAGGAGGGGAAGAGGTTAGACCTTGTGGATAGGAAGGTCTTTTCCTCATCCATCCTCCAGTTCCATATTTTGAACTACCTGGACTTTTGCACTATGGCCAGATGGGAGACTTTGTGGACAAGGTATCCCAGCAGGATACCCACTTCCAAGCAGTTTTGGAGGAGGGCAAGTTGGTAGCTAGAATTATGTTTGAGACTGCAGTTGATTCCGCAGACACTTTCTTGCAAACAATGGCGACTGGAATCATCATTTTTTTTTAAAAAAAAATCCTGGTTACATTTCTCAGGCTTTGCTAGGGAGGTACAGAGCACAATTGAGGACCTCCATTTTTGATTAATTACACCTCTTCACTCAGAAGACAGATGATTGATTCCTTACACACACTGAAAGACTCTAGAGTCATCTGTGATCGCTGGGCATTTATATGCAAGTGCCCAAACACAACTTTTGTTGCCTGCTCTCTCTACACAATGCAACAGAACTCTCCCGTTCTACCAATTGCGTGCCTCGACAGAAGCACACACAGAGAGAAAGATCCCGTCTGCCTGGTACCTCAAGGCAGTCCTCCACGCAGCACAATCAATCTTCACATAAGTGATATTTGTGCGTTCATCAAGAGAGCCATCAACCAGTTTTCATCCCAACACTTGCCATCCATGTCCATCTCAATCTTTTTCTGCTAGCATGGAGTGCAGTAACAATGGATAAGTGGGTCCTGGATGTCATTAGACTTGGGTATATGATCAAGTTTGATGCTACCTCCTCCACGTCCCCACAAAGTCGGTGCCATCTGTACATTAATCTGTTTGCTACAATGCAATGTGGATATTATACTTTCCCTCCCTTACCAAGCCTGCCCATATCCTTCATAAACTCTGACAAGAGAAGGCAACCACCATGCTGATCGCCCCATTCTAGCCTCTACAGGTCTGGTTTCTTCCTCTTCTTTTCATGTCGAAGCATCCTCCACTCCTGCTTCCAGCATACCCAGAACTGCTCATAAAACACAATGACAAGTTCAGGCACCCAGATCCACAGACACTTTACCCGAGAGCTTTGTTTTTGGATGAACATCTCCATTAGCATGGGAATGTTTGTCAGCAGTGTGAGAGGTCCTCTTGAGTAGCACGAAGGACCGCACGAGGAGATCCTACCAAGCCAAATGGATGTTTCATTTCCTGGGCCCAGCAGAAAGGTCTTGCTCCTGAGGTTGTTGGCATCCTGATGCTCTTAGATGGTTTCCTGTCTTGGAAGCCCTCGGGGCTCGCTCTCTCTCAGCTCCATGAAAGGGCACATAGTGGCTATCCGTGCTTTCCACTCTCCTGTGGAGAGGCATTTGGTTTTCACTCACCCTTTGCCCAATTCTGGAAGGATCTTGTGCACAAATATCCTCCTGTTTAATCTATTCGTCCTCCATGTGACCTCAAACTAGTCTTTACAGCATTGATGAGCTCACCCATTGAACCTCTGGATTCCTTCTCCCTTTCTCTTCGATAAAGGTCACTTTCCTGGTCATTATCTCTGCAAGAAAGGTTGATGAACTAGGGCCCATGATAGCAAAGCCCACTTTCACCACGTTCCATAAGGACAAAGTCTCACTGCACTTGCATTTCAGATTTCTAACGGAAGTGGTTTCCTACTTCCACCCCAGCCAACTCATACATCTGCCCACCTTCTTTCCAAAGCCACACACCTCATAGGAGGAATGGCAGCTTCACTTCCTTGATGTACATTGGGCCCTGGCCTTTTACCTACAAAGGACTAGGCCATTTCGGAAGTCTCCTAGACTATTTGTTGCCATATCAGAGAGAATTAAGGGGCAGGCTATCTCCACTCAGAGAATCTCAAAATGGGTCTCACGGTGCATTATGCTTTCCTATCAGTTGTTGGGACCGGCCCCGCCAGGTGGAATACAGGCCTATTCCATGAGTGCAAGCATAAACTATGGTTCTTCTTCGAGTGCTTGCTCATGTCCATTCCAACACGTGTGTGCGCACCGCGCATGCACGGTCCCGGAAAGTTTTCCCCAGCGGTACCCGTAGGGTCGGCAGGGGCGACCCCTGGAGTGGCGCCCTTATGGCGATGTATATATGCCCCTGCCAACCCTCCCCCCGCTCAGTTCCTTCTTCCCGCCCATGACGGTTAGCTGGAATCCATCTACCTAGATCGTACTAGCGGTATCCTCTGATCTTATATGTGCATACTTGTTCTTAGTTTAGTGTTTATAGTTCGTGTTATAGCAGACATGGGCAAACTACGGCCCGCGGGCCACATACGGCCCGTTAGGCTTTTTAATCCGGCCCGCCGAACTTGTCCAAATTATAGTAAAAACCTCCTTTTTTTCCCCTTTCCCTGCAATGCCCACGTTTCCCCAATAGATGGCGCACTCAAAACACATTGACCGTTGTTGGAGTGGCGCGTATTTCTCTTTATTTCACTTTAATTTTATCCAGCCTGCGAGCTCTCGGCAGGGGAGTGGTGCCAGTGGCCCCCTCCTCCGTGCCCAGGGGCCGAGCAGCGCGGTGAGGGGCGCCGCGCTCCCGCCCGGGGGTGCCGGGCTGAGCTGCCAGGGCCAGGTGAGGAGCCAGATGAGAGCAGCAAGCCGTGGGGCCATGCCCGGTTGAGCAAAGTAAGCAAGAACGGGGGTGAGGGGCGCTCAGGGGGGCTTGGGTGGTGGTTAGGGTGGGGGGGGTCTCGGGAGAGGGCAGTCAGGGAACTAAGTGCAGGGGGCTTAGATTGGGAATTCTGGGGGGCAGTTAGAGTGGGGGGTTGCTGGAAGGGGGCAATCAGGGGACAAGGAGCAGGAGGGCTTAGGTACGGGGTAGGGTCCTGCGGGGGGAAGTTAGGGAGGGGGGGGATCTCTGGAGGGGGCAATCGGACAAGGAGCGGGGGGGCTGGATGTCTTGGGAGCTCTGAGGGGGCAGTCAGGGGGTGGGAGGTGAGTGGGAGTCAGATGGGGGGGGGCAGGCTATTTGGCGAGGCACAGCCTTCCCTACCTGGCCCTCCACACAATTTTGAACCCCAATGTGGCCCTCGGGCCAAAAAGTTTGCCCACCCCTGTGTTATAGTGTTAGTTCTTGTTACATTAGAATAGAAGTAGTTAAGGGAGTTATCTCCACCGTGTTATGCCTGGGGCGCCGGGGTTTAAAAACTGCGTGCACTGCGGGAAGCCCATGCCCAACAGTGACCCTCACACTAAGTGTCTGAAGTGCCTCGGGGAGAGTCATCTGTCGGAACGCTGCACCATCTGTAAGGGCTTTAAACCCAGGACAAAGAAAGAAAGAGAGTCGAGACTGAAGCTTATCCTCATGGAATCAGCACTTCAGCCTCAGAGAGATCTCCCATCCACTTCTGTCAGGAGTGCCCCGGCCTCGGTGCGGGACCCCGCGGCACCGAAGAAAGATAAGGTTCACCGGCACCGCTCCCCGCACCGCTCTGCGAGTCCACCTCGGCACCGTTCTCAATCTCCGGTGCCCGCTAAGAAGCAGAGAGGTTGGTCCCCATCGCGCAAGGCAAAGGGGAAATCCTCTTCTACTAGGCAGACTTCGGGTCACCTGAGTGAGTCCCGTCAAGTGCCTGTACAACCTGCCTCGGTGCGCGCTCATACGTCAAGGGACGAGGTAGCTCCGCCCAAGTTGCTCCAAGACCTGGCCATGCCATCAACCCCAGACGCCTGCGAGGCAGCCAGAGAGCTGATCGAAATGGCGGGGGACGCGACTCCGGCACCGACTCTACCACCGGTACCGGTGGTGCCTCAGGCGCTTATACACTCTGCGGCACCGTTTGCGGCTCCGGCACCGTTACCACCAGTGGCTTCCATTATTCCTCCAATGTCGTTTTCCTCGGCACCGGTCACTTCTACGGTACCGGCTCCTACGTCCTCGCGACGGGTCTCCACGGCACCATCGGTGCAGGCTCCCGTCGAGACATCACATGCCCGTCCACCGGCACCGAGGGCTTTTCCAGGGAAACCGATGATGTTCCACCCCGTCACGGCACCGGAAGGAACGGCACCGCCGTGGTCAGCATCAGAACATTCTTCGGACTCCGATGCGGGCTCCTTCCGTTCCGGCCGCACCCATCGTTCCGACGCGGGCTCCCACCATTCTCATCGGAGCCACCACCACTCAACTAGCCGGCACCACTCTCGGCACCGCTCTCGGCACCGCAGCTCGTCTCAGGCGGCACCGTGGCCTCAGCACACCCAGCGGCCGGTTCAATGGCCATTCTGGACCCCGTGGGCAGTTCATCAGATGCAGGGCCCACCCTCTGTGTCTGCATCCCTGCCCTCGGTGCCGCGTGGTCCAGTGTCAGCCACAATCACCAGACCACCAACAGAGGGACCCGACGATGACCCTATGCCAGGACCTTCGGGTCTGGGCAGTCACCAGTCCCTCCACTCTACTGACAGGTCGACCACCGAACCTGTCGTGGCTGAACCTTCACAAGGTGAACCGCAGTTCCACTCCTCTTCCTCTTCCTCTCCAGATGAGGCAGTAGCGGGTTCATCTACATCTGGCCTACCGCCCATGGACATCAAAGGCCACCAGGACCTCCTGCGGAGGGTTGCACAAAACTTGAACCTCCCTGCAGAAGAGGTAACGGAGGAGGAGGATCCGATGGTTGACATTCTCTCCTCTGACGGTCCGGCTAAGATCGCCCTTCCATTTATTAAAAAGATCCAATCCACCTCGGCTGCGTTGTGGCAAACTCCATCCTCAATCCCACCAACTGCGAGGGGGGTGGAGAGGTGATACTTTGCACCCCGGACGGGGTACGAGCACCTCTTCACCCATCCGCCACCTGGATCTCTGGTGGCTGATGCCGTAAATCAGAGGGAGCGTCAAGGACAACCGGGTTCCACCCCCAAATCTCATGACGCCAAAAAATTGGACCTGTATGGCAGAAAGGTATACTCCTCGGCCGCACTACAACTACGTGTAGCGAATCAGCAGGCGGCGTTAGGGCTTATGCGTTTAACTCTTGGGCGACATTGACCAAGTTCCAGGGGCAGGTGCCTAAAGAATCCACTCCCGAATTCACCGCCATAGTGGAGGAGGGTAAAGTGGTTTCTAGGGCTGCGTTGCAGGCCCCCCTTGACGCAGCCGACTCTGCATCTAGAACCATGGCGACGGCCATAGTGATGAGGTGGGGAGCTTGGTTACAGGTGTCAGGGATCCCACCACCTGTCCAGGCATCCATACAAGATCTCCCTTTCGACAAACAAGGTCTATTTTCGGAGGACACAGATAAAAAATTACACTCTATGAAGGATTCGAGGGCCATGCTCCGATCACTAGGCCTACACACGCCTCAAACGATCCGAAGACCATTTAGACCTCCCCCAGCCCCCCCATCCCGACCTTTCCAACCGGGGCCAAGGCGGGACCAACCCAGGAGGGGTGGCAGGGGAAATAATAGGGGCTGTCCACGTTCGTCCTCCCGTAACGGCCAGCAGCAACCTGGGCCTAGGCAACCTTCAAATGGCAGACCCAATTTTTGAAGGTGCGCCCGAGGACGACTATCCAGCAGCCCAATCCTACTCTTTCTTCCCTTTCGTGAATCGTTTGTCCCACTTCTACCAGGCATGGTCTCGAATCACTTCAGACAAATGGGTTCTCAGCTTGGTAAGAGTGGGATATTCTATCCAATTTTCCTCCCTCCCACCCAATCACCCCCCTTCCCCGTCCCTCTTCAGGGACCCATCTCACGAGCAACTCCTAGTTCAGGAGGTCCAGACCCTCTTGTCTTTGGGTGCCATAGAGGAGGTTCCTCAAGAATTTCGGGGCAAGGGTTATTACTCCCGTTATTTCCTTATCCCGAAGACCAAAGGCGGCCTTCGCCCTATACTGGACCTGCGGGGCCTCAACTCCTACATAAAGAAGCTGAAGTTCCGCATGCTCTCCCTAGCATCTATCATCCCTTCCATGGATCGTGGAGACTGGTTCGCCGCCCTCGACTTAAAGGACGCATGCTTCCATATTTCAAAATCATCCCCAGTCACAGGAGATTCCTGAGATTTATGTTGGGAGATCACCACTACCTGTTCGCGGTGCTCCCTTTCGGTCTCTCCACTGCCCCAAGGGTGTTTACAAAGTGCATGTCGGTAGTGGCCGCATTCCTGAGACGGAGACAGGTACACGTTTACCCTTACCTGGACGATTGGCTCATCAGAGCAAACTCAAGAGAACTAGCAATCCAGCAGGTAGCTCTCGTCAGGGCTACATTCCTCAGGTTGGGCCGCATACTAAACGAGACAAAGTCGACCCTAGAACCCACTCAGAGAATAGAGTTCATAGGGGCGGTATTGGACTTGATTCACTCCGTCCTCCGGTTCCCGACTACCACGGCCAGAAACTGCATGGTCCTCCTGGGCCATATGGCAGCCTGCACGTACGTGGTGCCATACGCCAGGCTTCGGCTACGACCACTGCAGGCTTGGCTGACGGCAGTTTACAAACAGGGAAGGGACCCACTGGGCCTTGTCGGCACCCTCCCAAACCACACGCTGAGTTCACTCCATTGGTGGCTCCACCCCAGCTCTCTCAATGCAGGGGTCGCTTTCCGCAAGCCCCAACCAACGGTGACCTTAGGGACAGATGCCTCCGCCCTCAGCTGGGGAGCTCATCTGGGGGACACCAGGACTCAGGGACACTGGTCTCACAGCGAGCTGTCCCTCCACATCAACGTCTGGGAGCTGAGAGCAGTTCGTCTTGCGTGCCAGGCGTTTCGGGACCAGTTACAAGGCAAGTGTGTGCTAGTCCAGACGGACAACACAGCGACAATGTTTTATATAAACAAACAGGGTGGTGCTCGCTCTTCTCCCCTATGCAGGGAGGCCCTGGCCCTCTGGGATTTTTGTATCCTACACAACATCCATCTCATAGCCGCCTATCTCCCAGGGGTTCAGAATGTCCTAGCGGACACCCTCAGTTGCTCGTTTCGGGGCTACGAATGGTCGCTCAGGCCCGACGTTGCGCATTCAATCTTCCTGCAGTGGGGATTTCCCCTCCTAGACCTGTTCGCCACGAGGGCCAACAGGAAATGCCAGAGGTTCTGTTCGCTCATGAACCTCAGCCCGGGATCAGAGGCAGATGCCTTTCAGATCCCTTGGAGGGAGGGTCTTCTGTATGCATTCCCTCCTTTTCCACTTATTCACAGGGTGCTGCTCAAGGCCCGTCAGGACAGAGCGTCCATGATCCTAATAGCACCGGCTTGGCCCCGCCAGCATTGGTACACTCTGTTGGTGTCTCTCTCTGTCTCCAGACCTCTAACCCTCCCTCTCCTCCTGACACTAGTGTCCCAAGACCACGGGCGATTGCTTCACCCCAACCTCCAATCCCTCCACCTTACGGCTTGGAATATCCGTGGTTAAACCCCTCAGAGCTTCAGTGCTCCACTCATGTCAGGGAGGTCTTATTGGGTAGCAGAAAACTGTCAACTCGTAACACTTACATAGCCAAATGGAAACTATTTTCCCTATGGGCTCAGGGTAAGGGAGTAAACCCCACTTCAGCTCCCATACCCCTTATCCTGGATTACCTTCTGGACCTTAAGAAACAAGGCGTAGCCATTTCCATGGTACAGGTACACCTGGCAGCCATATCGGCCTTTCATACAGAAGTGGGGGGATCCTCTGTGTTTAGCAACCCACTTGTGGGGCGTTTCCTCAGGGGATTGGAAAGGTTGTACCCCTCGGTGCGACCGCCGGTTTCTCAGTGGGACCTTAACCTGGTGTTGGCAGCCCTCATGAAGCCCCCCTTTGAGCCCCTAGCCACCTGCCCACTCTCTTATCTTTCTTGGAAGACGGCCTTTCTTGTGGCCATTACATCTGCCTGACGGGTCTCTGAGCTCAGAGCACTCACCTCTGAGCCACCGTACACCGTCTTCCATAAAGATAAGGTTCAGCTACGGCCTCACCCGGCCTTCCTTCCTAAAGTGGTTTCCGCTTTTCATTTGAACCAGGACATTTTTCTCCCTGTGTTCTTTCCTAAACCTCATGCCTCCAACAAGGAGAGAATGCTACATTCCTTAGATGTGAGAAGGGCCCTAGCTTTTTACATAGAACGTACAAAAGCTTTTCGTAAATCTCCACAACTTTTTATTTCAGTAGCGGAGCGGATGAAGGGGTTGCCGATTTCTTCTCAACGCCTTTCGGGATGGATCACCTTGTGCATCAAACAAAGTGTTTTATAACCTCTCGAACGTTTCTCCTCCGCCATTAACAGCTCACTCAACCAGAGCCCAGGCCACATCCAGTGTTCCTGGCGCACATTCCAATTGTCGACATCTGCAGAGCAGCGACATGGTCTTCGGTTCACACCTTCTCCTCGCACTACGCCATCGTACAGCAGACCTCGGAGGATGCTGCTATGGGACAAGCGGTCCTGTCAGCAGGGACTAAGACTACTCCTTTCCCACCTCCGAGATAACTGCTCGTAAGTCACTTGTTGGAATGGACATGAGCAAGCACTCGAAGAAGAAAAGACAGTTACTCACCTCTCGTAACAGTTGTTCTTCGAGATGTGTTGCTCATGTCCATTCCAAATCCCTCCCGCCTCCCCTCTGTCGGAGTAACGGCAAGAAGGAACTGAGCGGGGGGAGGGTCGGCAGGGGCATATATACATCGCCATAAGGGCGCCACTCCAGGGGTCGCCCCTGCCGACCCTACGGGTACCGCTGGGGAAAACTTTCCGGGACCGTGCATGCGCAGTGCGCACACACTTGTTGGAATGGACATGAGCAACACATCTCGAAGAACAACTGTTACGACAGGTGAGTAACTGTCTTTTTTGTTCCATGATGTGCCTCTTACAGACCTATGTAAGGTGGCCATGTGACATTTGGTACACACCTTTTCTGCCCATTGTGCCCTGGTGCCCATTGTGCCCTGGTGCACAAATGAGACTCTGCAACAGATGTCTCATTTGGGGCAGCAGTCCTCCATTCCATGGTTCCAGCATCTTCTTCACATCCTTCTCCTATCTAGGTATTGCTCGTTAATCACCCTTAGTGGAATACAATAGGAGCCATCATGTGATGAAGAAGAGATTACTTATCTGTTACCTGGAGGAGATACCTATCTGTATTCCAATGTGTGGTCCCTATCTGTATTCCAGTCTTGTCATACTTCCCCTCTTCTGAAGATATGGTAGACTTGCATGAACCGACAGACACTACTAGTTTGAAAAGCTCCAGGTGCATGATGCATGCACATAATTCTCAATGGAATACAGATAGGGATCACACATCTCAAAGAACCTCCAATTACAGGTATGTAACCTCCTCTTTCCAAACAGAATAGGAGGCCAAAAGTTATTAATACAATGTTACAAACCATTTATTATATATTTCAGCTTATAACTATTACAGTACCTTTCTCTACAGAGCTTTAAAAATAGGGCAAAATTAAAACAGATCCTATATATTACATGAAATCAAGGCCATAGCAAGTAGACCTTTTAGCTAATGGTTCTTAAACAGGCTATTAAGGAAAGATCTATTTCTAATTGAGGTGCTTAATTTTTTACTTGACTATTTTAATGTAACTAGTTCAGATAATATCTGAAATTTAAACTAATAATTCCAACATGTGCCTTAGCAATCATTTGTTTATTTCCCATATTGATGGTATTCATTTTTATATATTTAAAACAAGCAACTGCTAGCTTTTATAAAAATAAAAATGCATCCTTTTTTAGACCATGGTTTTGTTACCTATTTATAGTGCCTTAAATCATTAAAAATATAACTGGCAGAATGCTGCCAAAGCACCTAGATTATTTTACAGAATGGTTTCTATTGCTCAAACTTGCATGTAATTTTTTTATAGCTAGCTATATTTTAGGAAAAAGACATCACAGTTTTTATAAGCAATAGTAAAATACTACTTTACAACTGGACATATGGTGGGAGTTGATAGAAGTAAAACTGCATGGTTTACTTGAGATGTCTGTAAAGACACACTCAAAGGCATTCTGAGGCTATGGTACATAAAGGAGAGCATATCTTGAGTAGTTAGTGATATCTGAACCTGAAATGCATTGTCTTCAGTTTTTTAAAAATGCGCACAAACCTCATGCATGATAAATATTCTTTTAAATGTTTTTATTAATTTCAATTTTATAATTCTCATGACATACATAAATGAACCACAGAACTTGTCCAAATTCAAAATAAAAATTGCATATAGAAATATCTGGTTCCTCTATTTTTTTCCCTCTGCTTAATGTACGTTTGGCATGGGGGATTGGGAATGTGGGCAGGATGTGTGTGTGTGTGTGTGGTTGAACGTAGCCACAGATTTAATGCAGATTGGGTACCCAAGCTTCAATAAATCATTTTCTTAATTATTAAACTACTGAGAAGTATATCACTTGTATTAACTTGTGCAGAGTGAAGCTTGTTTGCATATCAATACAATAACTCTTTGTACCAAATATAATTGTTTGAATGACTTACAATTTAAATGGTTAACAGTCTTTCAGATAAGTAAGGTAGGCCATGGGCAGACACAGGTATCCATGACGCAATTTGTTTGTGCACAGTCAAAAATACTCTTCTTATC
The DNA here is from genome assembly GCA_032164245.1 of Sternotherus odoratus. Lineage (NCBI taxonomy): Eukaryota > Metazoa > Chordata > Testudines > Kinosternidae > Sternotherus > Sternotherus odoratus. The sequence goes on along the minus strand of JAVMKO010000002.1, from coordinate 194,551,835 downwards.
ATTGAATATTTCACCATAAAAGACATTAAGGTTAATATTCCTCTTCCTCAGTCCGCGTTGTCCATTCAAGAATCGGACTTCACTATGTCTAACCCTTTTGGAGCAGAGTTCTCATCCCAGACATAACGTTTTATCCTTATACTTTTCTCTGTTGATGAGTACAGGATAATGGCCTCAAAACCCTTTGAAGAGTTTTTAACATTTAATATAAACTCTCTTTCCTGCTTTGATTTAAATCTTACATTAGGATTTTGTAACTTCCTACTAATAACCTGCTCTGATGCCTGTCTTATTCTGAAATATGTACTTATGATACTGCTATAAAGTTTGCATTCTCTGATGAGCATCTGGGAACAGTAATTTTTATAAATTTATATTACAGTATTATCCAGAGGCTCCAGTAGGAATTGGATTTTCTTTTTGCTGAGTATGGATTGGGTCCTGTGCTGGATTAGATGCTGGAATCATTTTAGTCATTAATCCTCTGTGGGTGCCTTCTCTCCCAGTGGGTTTTCCTAATACTCTCATGATGTTCTTTGCTCTGATTTCATTTTTAGTGGTATTTATAATGTATTTTCTGTCTTCATGAATGTGTATGGCACAATCTGTAAACAGTTTGTTCTCCTTAGGGCAGGGGTGGGGAACCTCCAGCCCGCGGGCCTTATACGGCCCGCCAAATCATTTTGTCCGGCCCGCAGCGGGGCCGGGGACGCGCCTCAGCCGCCGCCCAGGGATGCGCGCGGGCAGCCAGGCGGGGGTGGCTTGTGCGGGCCACCAGGCGGGGACGGCTCGCGCCTTGTTGACGGTGGCGGCAGCCCGGCCCCCTCTGGGCGCTGTACAGCTCTGCTTCGGGCTGGGCAGTGGCGGCCAGGCTGGGTCTCTGCCTCTCTCCGGGGCTCCCACAGGCTCAGCTCTGACGGCTTACTGCGCCCCCATCCCTCTCTTATCCAAGATGTCGGTGCCCAGTGCGCGGGGTTTCCCCTCCCACTCTCAACGGGCCCCAGCTGCACAAAGCCAGTGCGCAGGATTCAGAGCCCGGGCCAATCACAGAACAAGCGTGCCCCGGCGGAGCTTTCCTAAGTGCAAGCGGGGGGTGGTGCCCAAAGCAAGCTACAGCTCGTGCACGCTGGGGAGAGCTGCGCGTGCCGGGTCACGCGCTCCCTCTTGCGCCCTGGCGTATCCTGGGTCTCGCACGCTGCTGGGGCGTGTGCCCAGTGGGCGGGCGGGAGAAGTCTCAGCTTGGGTCAGTGAGCCGCCAATCAACCTCGCTTGCGCCACAGGCGCGGCTGCTGCTGCTACTTCGTGCCACTCCCCCATGCCGCTGCCCTTCCTCAGCCAGTGCCCACGCATGCAGGCGTGGTGGTGCAGCCTCAAGCAGCATGGGGTCAGGCATCAAGCCTCAAGCAGCATGGGGTCAGGCATGCATGAAGGGGTCAGGCATGGGGTCAGGCATGGGGGGGCAGGAGGCTGGGTTGGGAGTGGGAGGGGGGAGGTTAGGTTCGGTGGGATGGGCCGGGCCGGGCCAGGCAGGGGTTGGGGAGGAAAGGTGGTTAGATGGGGGGAGGCTGGGCGGGGGTAGATGAAGATCACCCCCTACACCCAGGCTGATAGCGGGAGCTGACTGCGGCAGGTGACAGGACCCCGGCTGGCAAGGGGCCAGCGGGGGAAACCCCAAAGCAGTGCAGGACTAAGAACTCCGCCTGCCACAGCTTTGGGGTTTCCCTCGCTGCCCCCTTGCCAGCTGGGGTGTCAGCTCCCGTTGCCAGCCTGGGCTTCCTCGGGGGGGGGGGGAGGGGGGAGAAGCGGCCCGCGAATGACATTATAAATACCCAAATGGCCCTTGGCAGAAAAAAGGTTCCCCACCCCTGCCTTAGGGTGACCAGACAGCGAGTATGAAAATCGGGGGGGTAATAGGAGCCTATATAAGGAAAAAACCCCAAAATCAGAACTGTCGCTATAGAATCTGGACATTTAAGTTCTCTTTGGGTGAAATCTTGACTCCAGAGAAGTCAGTGTGAGATTTGCCGTTGTGGAGCCAAGATTTGCACCCCTTGTATTATCTCTTAAACCTTAAAATTTCTCCTACCAGAATCTGGTGTTCGTTTTATGTCATTTATTATTTTAAGTCCTTTGTCCTAAGAAAATAGTATTCCGGGTTCCACCTTTATAAAGAATGAATTCTCTAGATCTTATTCATTTTAATATTGACATCAGCAGTTCTTTGATATTTCCTTGCACTGTAAAGCAGAGATAAAGGTGGGGAAAGATGGCGCCTGATGCTTTGCAGCTGAACCAAATGTGTGTGGGTAGAAAGTCATGTTTCTCATTTTTTTTTGTATTTTCATTTTATCCTGCAGCATTGTTGTATTTGGGTGTTTGAAATCATAGGAGCATCTGGCTCAATTTTTCTAAAGCAGGGTTAGTAAAAAAACATTTAAATTATCCCATGTTGCTGAGGAGCTTATGTAACATCCATTTTCTTTAGCTCACTTCACTTCCGACTCCATCCATGCCATAAGAAATATTTTGTTTTATTTGGTTTATATTTTGGTGTATGCAGAGTTCACTGTTGGATACAGGGATTCAGAAACTGGTTATCTTTTCCAGTTATTGGACTGTAGGTTGTAGTTTCATTTGTGTAGTGTAGTCTTCTTGATTAAAGTGGTTTGTTTGGTTTTTCTTAGCCTTGGTTACCAGAGTGCTGTATTTCATGGATGCTTTATTGATAACCGAGAAGCATAGCTTTTTAGTAATGAAGCCTTTATTTGATAGCTCGTAGTGGAACATTTATGTGGTAGAAAGTCCTCCTACATAGAGTTGAGGCTTAATTAGTTATTCTTTGTACAACATGGCGATGTAAATACAGTTTAAATACTAAATTATTATTTTTAGTTTATAAATGGATACTGACAATTAAATCGCAGTCTTTTTATAATCTTGTACATTTTATAATTGTCAGCTACCTCACCACCTGCTCTCTTCTGCCTTGAATCTTACCACATCTGTGCTGCTTTGAAATCTGAGAAGGCTTTTTCTTTAGTAGCAAATAATATGCTGCTTGTTTGAGTCAGACATCTTATTATGGATTACCTGAATACAGTTTCCAGGCTGTTAAAGAAAATGTTAATTCCTTGAACGAGCTTCTTCTACTTTAGCTGGATTAAGATGTTGTACAAATCAGATGTTTTAATAAATTAGCCTTTTTCTGGTTTGTTCAGCATTAATATGCTACCTAAGGCCAACTAGCCTTGTAACACTTTTAAAGGAAAATGTAGAGACACAATGAAGACAGTATTTGAAACAAGTCTACCCTTTTTGTTATGTATGTTTCAGTTATGCTGAGTCGACAGCACTAGAATGAAGTCCTGTTTATTCATGGGGCAGGTGCATCATGGGCAACAGCAGTATAAGCTTCCCCGTGTTACCCTGCCAGTGTGCCTCAACGCTGATTCAAAGGGATTGCTGTGGGTCGAGAAGGTAATTCAGTCTACATGCCAATGCAATCTAAGGGGTCTTTCTTGAGCTTGCCAAGAAAGATACCCGTTAGTGTCAGTTATGGTATGGTCCACTAAGAGCTAGTCTATGACCACAAACACATTTCACCTAAGCTCCAAACTCCCATCAAATACTAATGATTTCAAGTCACTACTGATCTAGGCCATATTGAATCCAGTGACCTAGAGGTGAAAAACTCAGAATCCTATTACCAATCTCCTAAGCAATCTGGTGCCCTGGAAAAGATATTTTAAAAAGACTATTCTGCATTAAAGTGGTATTAGCCCCCATTACGTCAGAAGTCTCCTTACTTTTTCCTATCTCTTTATTCCTGTTTCATAACAGAATAGCATGATGAGGCAGAGCACCTAGCCTAGAAAGTCTTAATATTCAACGCATAAGTGACTCCTTGAGTAAGAAATATCTGACATTTTTGAAAACATAACTTTTAATAAAATTGTTGCTTTTGTACTATCTTGGTACTTAATATAACAGGAGTCTTCAACATATTGACAAAGGAGACTGGATTGCTCATGCAAGGGGTTATTGAACTGGTGCAAGCCAGAATAATCTGTCAGTGCGGCTTCCTAGTTCCTCTGCTACTTAGCTCCATGTCCTCTGTGCCGCAGAATTAAATTAACAAAATATTGGCAATAGTTTGGAGTATTGTGGGAAAGCTGCTCCTCTGCAACATGTTGCCTATGCTGTGTTTGTGTGGTAAGTTATCAAAGTTTTTACTGTCCACGGCTGTCAATTTGGCATCATTCAGCATTACTTAATTTACTGAAAATAAAAGAACACTAACAACACTTTCATTAATCTTGTGTGCATTGTGAAATCTTGTTCTTTCATCTTCCTTTGTCTGAACATCTGACTCAGCAACTTTATGAACAAAGCAAACTTGAAAAAATCTAAGTGTTTTTTCAAATATTCTACCGACAATTGTAAGTGAATATTTTTTTCTTGGCTTTTTGGCTAATCTCTTGTATTCCTCCCTAGCTGTTGAAATAGTTATGGAGCCCACCATGTTTTAGCAAACTAATAGTTGTTCTTGGATTTGACGTTAAATTCAGTAGTATTCTTCTTAGACTTCAGCCTTTTGAGATTGAGCTAATACTTTAAAGAGTGTGGCATTAAGCAGAAACCTACCGTATTTTTCGGCATATAAGACGCCCTTTTAACCCCCCAAAATAATCTCAAAATTAGGGGGGGCGTCTTATATGCCGAATATATGAAACACTTACCGGGCAGCTGGAGCTGGGGCGGCTGCAGGTGGCCCGGTGGGCGGGGCGGGGCGGTGCTTCCCCCCCGAGCCCACCCGCATGTGTTCGGGGCCGGCGGGAAACGAGAGCAGCTCGGGCTCCGGGGCCCCTGGGAGCGCCCGCCCGCGCGGCGGGGACGGGAGAGCGGCGCGCTCCCAGCAGCCCGCCCGCGCGGCAGGGACGGGAGAGCGAGGCGCTTTTTTTTTTTTTTGTCCGGCTTTTTTATTGAAAAACTCAGGGGCGTCTTATAGGCCGGAGCGTCCTATAGGGCGAAAAATACGGTAAGTAAAGGTCTTAAATAAAATTAAATCTTGGATAGTTTCCCTCTGGTCTTAGGTTGTTGTAAGGAGATGGTATGTTTGAGTGCACAATTTAATTCTCAGTTCTCAAGTTTTCCTTCTGGAAAACAGCTTATACCCACAAATTCAGATGATTTGGAAGCTGTGGGTACTCATCATCACCTCTAAAAATCAGAGCACTTAATATCAACCCATTTTACAATGTTAAGTATATAATACTGTTAATTCAGGGAGCAGCTCTTTAAGTTTATACAACTGTGCAGCCTATATGACAATATTATTACATTTTCTTTTAATGTTATACCTGCAGTTAGGTTTCTTCATTGTTATGACAGATGTACATCAAAGGATAAACTGCATTTGTTAATACAGAGTTAAGAAAAAAGTATAACCCTAATTATGGATTCAGAGGAAATACACTTGTCATAACCAGCAACTATGTTAATAGTTAATCACTAAGCCAAGAATATGGGGTTTGGCAAGGGACAGGTCAAATATATTAAGAGATACTACATAAGCATTAATTGAATAACAGCCATGTAAGAGTAAAGATTCCATATCCAATCCTTCCTTTTCCACCTCTTCTTCTGTTTCCGTTTCCTTGACCTGTTTCTGAAGTGACAGAAAGGTGCTAGTCTGTTTCTCTTGTCTAACACAGATCAACTTTTGCTATATAGTGCATAATCACCACATGATGGGAATTGAACATGCTCAGTCCAGCTGCTATGTAGGAGTTGTGTGGGGATGGAGCTCACTGCAGATGGAATCGTCAGAGTATAGTTCTGCCAGCCACTAAAAAAAACTCCAGGAAGGGGGGATTGGGAAGGAGCCTCAGGTGTATGCATGGAAGGAAACTAAGTGGGATTGGGAGTCAATGACAAGGAAAGAAGGGTTTATATCTACTTGTGCATGCTCACCTTCTGAATCTGTTTGACTCTAGGATTCCTAAGTCTCAGTACTGCTCAGCTGTCTAACATAGAGCTGTGAAACCAGCAGGCAATGTGAGTGTATCACCCTTCTCTAGTGGCTTGTCCACAAAGAGGAGAATAATCTGCTACCACTTAATCACATACTTTTTTTTATTTTTTTTTAATGTATTGAAGATCTATAATGCATACACAGAAGGGGAGCAAATCAAGGTTGCACAGGCAACTTCATTCTGGCATTTCCTTACTTTTGAGTGAGTGACTTTGCAAACTATATAATTTTTTCCAAAGTGTTTTTTCTGAAATTGTATTTAGTCTTGTCAATTCTTGTTTTGTACAGTAAGGAAGAGTGGCAGGTCTTATTCATTTTCTATAGATACTATACGTGTCCTATGTTATCAAATTTCATCTCTTGCACTATAGCAGGTGTGGGGAACCTCCGGCCCGCGGGCCTTATATGGCCCACCAAATCATTCTGTCTGGCCCACGCAGCCGCCGGCCAGGGACCCGCGCGGGCCGCCAGGCAGGGGTGGGCCGCCAGGCGGGGGCGGCTCGTGCCTGGGGAAGCCGCCGGTGTTGCGCCGCTCACGCCTGGGGGAGCGGCGGGGAGCCGACGGTCAAGGGGGTGGAGGGGGAGGCTGGGCTGGGGGGCAGGCAAGGGGGCTGAGGGGGGTGGGCGGCCAGGCTGGGCGGGGTGGGCGAGGCATGGGTGTGGGAGGGAAGGAGGTTGGGGGGGGGGGGCTGGGCGGCTCAGGCATGGGGGGCAGGAGGCTGGGTTGGGAGTGGGAGGGGGGAGGGAGGAGGTTAGGTTCGGTGGGATGGGCCAGGCCAGGCAGGGGTGGGGGAGGAAAGGTGGTTAGATGGGGAGAGGCTGGGCGAGGGTAAAGGAAGATCACCCCCTACACACCCAGGCTGACAGCGGGAGCTGATTGGGGCAGGCGGCAGGACCCCGGCTGGCAAGGGGGCAGCGGGGGAAACCCCAAAGCAGTGCAGGGCTAAGCACTCCACCTGCCACTGCTTTGGGGTTACCCCCGCTGGCCCCTTGCCAGCTGGGGTCTCAGCTCCCGTTGCCAGCCTGAGCTTCCGGGGGGGGGACCAGCCCGCGAATGACATTAGAAATGTCCAAATGGCCCTTGACAGAAAAAAGGTTCCCCACCCCTGCACTATAGTGTCTCAGCTAAGCCAATATCCCAGAAAATGTGATTGATTGGGTTGTTTTACTATTTTTGATCTTGCGGGAGCAAGTGCTGTGATATAGTTTCTCATCAAACTTAAATGTGTGTCGTGTTGGTGTTCCCTCTCTTCCAGAGCAACACAGCAGGACCTGGGCCAGGGATAAATAAATTTGGGTCCTTGATGTATACTTTTTGTTCTGTGCAGCCTTCATCCCTTCTTTAGCCCAAGTATCAGTTAACATTGGTTCACTTGCCTGAGCGCTGCCTCTTAGGAGAATCCTGTACCTTTACCTATAGAGACCAGATTGTGTTAGTCAGAATTCTCAGATTTGTATTGGGCTCTTATATACTGCTGATATTTTGCAAATGCATTAATTTGTCTTCAGAGCCTAAGTGTCCATAGTACCCTCTGTTTTCCATCTTCTTGTTCAGATCTCCTTTTTTGGGATGAAATGTTTAATACCTTCTGATTTAAAGATGTTAAAGGGTTTTGTGTATTAGAGAGACAAGATGGGTGAGGTAATGTCTTTTATTGGACCAACTTCTATTGGTGAAAGAGACAAGAGCTCTTCTTAGGTCTTGTATTGTGACATTCTTTGCAATTATAGTCTAGCATTTCTCGAGTATTTCTCCCAGGAATTGAATCTTGTCACAGAGGTAGCAAGATGACAAACAGATGTGTGCAGGACTGATATGCAAGCCTGGAAGTTTCCCTTTCTGGTGTTACATTTCCTATAAGGCACAACTAAATACAGTGATATGTTTCGAAGCAGTCTATCTGTGAATACCAGCTAATATTAAATTAAATTGTTTCTATTGTAAAGTTTAAAATTGAAAGTCTTGAAAAGAAAGCAGAAGTAAAAATCTCTATCACAATGCCTTAACCTGGTATTTCTCCCTGAAAATGTAAGACTAATCTTAGTCTTCAGAATTTTTTTCCAAGCTAATTTATCAGGTGGTGGTGGTGGTTGTTTAAAATGTAAAATTCCCAAAAGTTAAATTAGTTGTCTATAACAAAAGCCATATTGTTCAGTATGTGCAGGTGAATGAAAGACATTGGAATGGATTTTAAGTGGCAGGCTGCAATTTTATTAACACTTAACACTGGGTAAGGGCAGTTTCTGCCACTGATCTCACATACCAGGCACTTAACTGGGTCCAGTGCAGGGTTCCAGTATTACATCTAATCAGTAACATAGGTTAGACACCTGAGCCTGCCCCCAGAGAGGCAGAATAAGGATTATGAAAGAGGGGACCTTAGCCTGCAAGATTTCAGGCTTTTCCTTACAGACACAGGGTCCATCAGCAAAAACCCCAGGCCTCATATGCCTTAGGAAGCTGCCCTTTTTATCCTTATACTGCATTGGATGCTGCAAGTTGTGACAAGCTACATAATCCTATATTCTCCTTCAATATTAAGCTTCTAAATCTTCATTTTCTTAACCCTAACTATGACTTCACAGTTTTGCAAGAGAGATGGAAAAACCTATTGGAAGACCTCCTTGGCTCAGTGGGAAAATATCCTCTTTGATTCCCCCCTTTCTTATCCCCCAGAGGTGATCAGTTAGACCTGGATGTCCCAGAAACATAGCTCACCATCTATAATACAGGAAGGGAGGGCGGGACAGAGAAGAGGCAAGAGGCTCCAAATAGCACAAGATGCCGCCCTTGGGTAGGGGCTGAGGGAGTGGACAGTACGAGAGCCCTTCAGCTGCTAGCTGGCCATTGTGATGCAGTGAAACCAAGGAAGGGCCCAGCTTCACCCTGTGCTCTTCCTCATTCCCTCTCCTTTCTGGAAGTGGTGTATCTCTTCTTCTCTTCTCCCCCCCCCCCCCCCCCTTAGTAACTTCCCACCCAGTGAGATGTGGAAAGTATTTTTTGGGCATAGGGTCTTCCATTTTCCTTTTGAGGACAGTGCATTCTCCCTGCAGTCGGACCAAATGTCCTTCCCCCTATCTGCTAAAACTGGGACGGGAATTATAAACACTTGTGACTGGATTTTCAAAGGGCATTCAATTTGTGGACAAGCAGGTATTTGAAAATTATGGTGAGGCACTGTTCATGGGTTCTATTTCTGGGTCTGTTGTGTGAGCTTGGACAAATCCTTTACTTCTCTGGGCCTCGGTTTAACCATCTGTAAGTTGGGGAATTATTTCCTATCTCCACAAGTGTTTTGTGAGGATTTAAGGTTTATAAATTACTTTCAGATGCTGTGATTGAAAAGGGTTATGTAGACACAAACTATTGTTTGTGTTTGTGCATAGGAATTAGAAGCAGTTTTGAAAATCTGATCTTTAGTCATCAAAGCCATAATTCAGCACACATTTAAATGAATAAAAAGTCCCACTGAAGTCTCATTGTGCTTAAAGTTAAGCACATTTGAAGAACTTTGTTGAATTGGGACCGATGTGATTAACGTAAACCATCCTATATGAAAATGTCTTGGGAATTATAATCATGGTCCAAACCTACAAACGAGGAGGAAATTTCTAATAATGGTACAGCATGTGAAAAGACATGATGAATTTGGTCCTCCTCCCTGACATCTTTATTTCAGCACTTCAAAAAAACTCCGAATTTTTCAAAAAGAAACATATAATGGTCATGTGTAGAGATCAGAAAAAAACTCAAACTGAGTCTTCTTTACCTGGAGTTCAGCTTCTGACATCAGCAGCATCTCAGCATCAACCTGTGTGTTGATGAAGAACTTGATGATGTTATAGGTTTTAGGCTTTCACAAAGCAAAGCTGCATTTTTTTCAAAATTAAGTGCCTAATTAAACATACAGCATATAATACTAGATCTAGCTCTCTCTAGTTTATGTACGTCAGTGAAGTCAAAGTCTGAGCACAGACCTAAAAGCAATTTTTTTTGCATTCTTAACCTGGCTGTAGCACTGACTTCCTCTGGTCTTGCGCAAGTGTTGAGTTCATCTTTTTGCCTGTTTGTCATGAAACTGAGGCAAATTATTTTGGTTTTTTTAGTGGTTTTTTAAAATGTTTTTTTAAAGAAAGAAGGTAGCACTTCAGTGTTGAGAGTTAATAGGTAATGTTAATAGTGCATGTTGAAAATAGTTCTGTAGTGTAACAGAGCTATTAAAACAATACCATCAACCTGAATTCTAAATAGTTTAAAATATATTTTAGGAGGAGTTTCAATGGCTACACCTGACCCTGAGATCTCCTGCCAATTTTGATGCTTTACAACATTTTTTTCCTGTCTTTAAGTTTTTCTGTTCCCTGTGAAGGCTCCTACAATCATGGGAAAGTGACTTATGTAGGGGAGAATGAAAATGATTATATACAAAATGCCATCAAGTGCATTCCCCCTGAAAAAAGATTTTTTTCTTGTAATTTGTTTTAATTTGAAAGGCAAAACACTTTCAGAAAGGTAGTATTGATATATTTGAGATATATCAACCATGTATGATGTATTTTATATACTAATTTTTTTTCCCCCTGTTGCCATTTTCATTAAACATTGGAGAAATCAATTTGATACACTGCTTTCTCAAGCAAGAGTAATTGTTTGAGCTGATATTCAAAAAAATGATATTTATATATTTTGTGCATTTATGAAAACTTGTAAAATCACATTTTTATGTTATAACGAGATATGTTAACAGATGTAATTGTCATTTATTCTTAGTCATGAAACATAACACATGATAGAATTTGGGCTAGTCCATCTAGGATACTGAATGCCAGTAAGAATTTTGGATCACAAGATTATAGAATGCCCAGAATGTGTGGAACTTGCTTTAATCAAATCTTCTATACGTCTTAAAATAGAAAACTATCAACATAAAAATACACTAGAATTTTTATGAGCAATAAATCAATTTCTGGATATGAAGTCAGATATCACTTAGTCACAGATCCCAGTTTACTCCTTCCACTCCAGAACTCCCTGTGAGGAAGCATACAAGAGACCACTGCAGAGTTTCTCTGTAGCAAATAGGGGCCAGCACCTCCAACAAGAATTTCTAACTTCTACCATCGTGCTTCACATAACACAACTGATTCCACTGCATCCACAGCACTTGCACCTTTAGAGAGCGGTAAAAGAATTGCCTTTCAGTTCACTGTCAACTTCCTTTGCAACCTTTCTGGCTGTAATAGAATTAACTTGATCAGCCAGCTCTAAAGTGGGGAAAATTAGTTAAAGTTAGCATATGAAATATTATTCTGTGTAATATGTTAACATTTCCAAAGGATCAATAACATGCAGAAGTAAATGGAAGTGAACCTATGGGCATTATGAAATATTAAAAAATAATATGAGAAAATTATAGCTGCATGAAAATGGCTACTTAATATGCCAAGGTGCAAATTCAATAGCCTTGCAAGGAAAAAAACATTTATTAAAGCATTTCAGCAAAGTCATCTGTCTTTGTACTTCTCTTCTCTATTTGCAAAACTGAGCAGGAATTTGGCCAAAAAATTAAAAATAATACTTATTTCTGACCTTTGAAAAAACAAACACAAACCACTATCTACACTCTGCTGAAAGGTGCATTACATAGTTACGTGTGTATTTGTGAAAATTTTAAGCCCTTTTATCATTTTTCTCTAAAGAATTAAGATATATTAAATTACAGATCTCTTACCACATATGTTGGCTAAATACTTTTTTGGTGTCCATTTAATAGGTATAATTTTGTATTTTTTAAAATATCTTACTATATAGCATTTTAAGCTACAATTAGACTATTCAAAAACAGTGTGAGAAAATTCCTTTGGGAATTGTCTCCAAGCTTGTGTGTGTGTGTGTGTGTGTTTGTGTATATCAGAGGCCAAACCTAATTACCTATTTAACCTGTAGTATTTTTGGTCTACATGTCTTAGTATCCAACAATTAAATTTACTAAAGTGCTTTTCATATTTTTCTGCTTTAAAACAATTGCCTTGAAACACTTAACAATTAAAAAAATAAATGAGTTAACACTTTGGATAAGTGCTACCAGTTAGGTTGTAATACTCAATTAAAAACTATGTTTTAATTTCTGTTCACTTAAATGGATTCCGCTAAATGGACAAATAATAATTTGTGTTATATTTATGAACCACTTAATTGTGACATTTTTCTTCCAGCTTGCTTAATAGAAACCAAGAATTATGAGATTTAGAACAAGAGGAGAAATTAGTGCTTAGCTACTTTCTTGGTTTGCTACAGTGGTAAACCGAAATGCACAAAAGAAATGGCTGTATATATGTTACAGAACTTCTCAAATTTGTACTTAAGCATGGTTCAAAAGCCAAGAAGAATGTAGTCAGCTTAACTACCTTCATATATGTTGGGAAAATGTATATTGGCTAGTGGTGAAATACAAGTAATAATACAGTGAAACCTCGATATAACGGACTAATTCGGGCGAGGGGGTGTCCGTTAAAGCCGAAAGTCCGTTATTTAATAATTTTTTTAAATTATTAAATAACGGACTTTCGGCTGACAATGGACACCCCCTCGCCCGAATTAGTCCATTATATGGAGGTTTTACATCCGGGAGCCGTCAGCCCGCCCGCGGGCGGGAGCCAGCAGCAAGCTCTCCCGCTGCCGGGACCCGCGCGGGAGCCAGCAGCCCGCCCGCTCCCTGCCGGGAGCCGGCAGCCCGCCCGCCCGCAGGCGGGACCAGCGAAAAACGGATTTCGGATGCAGCGGAAATTTTGTCCGTTGCATCCGAAGTCCATTAAATCGGGGTCCGTTAAATCGGGGTTTTACTGTAGTGAGAATAGCTATTTGAAACACACTTTACATATTCTGGCCTCTTAACTACTGTTCTCCATAGCAAATTTCAACTGAAACCAGAGCAAGTACTAAGTGGGACCCAAAATACTTTTCATGTTCTATGAGAACGAAGAGACGGTTGAGGAACAATACTGGATGAGCTGCCCTTTTCAGGGCAAATGCATCAATTCTCAGGATTTGTCTACATTAGTTTTTAACTTGAGTTAATTGATTGCCAATTAATTCAACTTACTAACATATTTGTACATACTAGAGTGGACAGTCCACAAATCTTTGTTCCAAGACATAAGCATTTGTGGTTTCCCACTCAGACAACATTAGCTAACCCTGACCTAACAATGTTTATAATTGTCCAGTATTTGAAAATTGAATTATCATGAGTGGATGTGTAAGAATGTAAGTGAGCAAGCTCTGGGAGTACAAAAAGAATATGCCTTGTGTGTCAGTTCTGGGGAAAGGAGAATAAACTTGACACTGCTGAGGACTGAGTCCCAAAACACTTCAGAAGGAGCCTCTACCTAGATTACTAAAATCAATGGGATCTTTGCATGGGGGTACTGTAGTCTGTTTCTATGTGCTGTATTGCAAACCCTCTTTAGGCAAATCCTTATCTGTAACAGACTGTTTGGCCTCATGGTCAATAACAACAGGATCAAAAATTGCAGCACTGTACTGATGGCAGAATGTGCTTTAAATCACTGAACTCTTTTTCATGATCTGGCATCTATACCCATTTAGTGACCTTGTGAAGATGATGTCTTAGGTGAGTTGTGTGAGCTGTATAGTTAGATATGAATTTGCTGACATAATTCAACTTGCCTAGCAGCTTTAGAATTTCCTTTTTATCTTCAGGTTTTGGTATGTTCAGTATTACTTGAATCTTTGATTCATCGGGCCAGATTCCCTTGAAGGTTAGTTTCTCTCCCAAGTGTGTTGTTTCCATTGTTTGAAATTGACATTTGGCATATTCAGTTTGATTAGCTCTCTCAATTTTTAGTAATAATCTCCTCAGTCAATCCTGATGTTCAATGGCAGTGCTGCCCAAAATTATGATATCACAGTGTACATTTTCATGCCTGCTACACCCCCTAACGTAGCACATTATACGGTGAGATACTTCTGGGGCAAAACATATTCCAAAAAGCAGTTTTAGGAAGCAGTATTTGTTTAATGGTTTGTTGAAAGTGCAGATCTTGGAGCTTTCTGTGTCCAAAAGGATCTGCCAAAATCCAGCCCATGCATTTAATTCACTGAATAATTTGTTTCCTGCCATCTCAGATGGCAGTTGTCTTCTTGTGGTCAAGCAGAAGTGTTTTCTTTTTATGTTTCTGTTCAGTTCCTTGTGTCCATACAAAGCTGGAGTCACCCTCCTCTTTTTGCCTACAATTAATGAGTGAAACCAGTCTGCTGGTTCTGCTGTTCTCCAAATGGTACCATTTGCTTCCATGTTCTGTAGTTCTTTAGCCTCTCTTATGCACAGTAGAACTTTTCATGTAGCGCATGTATCACAGATTCTGCATAGTCTCTTAATTGTATCTTGTATGTTACTGAGAGAAACCCAATTCCTGTGAATACATCTTAATATGGCGCTATTAATAATTGCATATCTGGTTTTATTTTCTTTCTGTGTCTCTGTGGTATACATTCTCCTAAGACCAAGGACTTCACATGTGTAGGCCAAAGATTGTGTGCTTGCTTCTATGTACCACCATAAATTCTTGTTGTATTGTGTGTGTCACTTTGCACTCTCCCAACACTGGAATTGTTCCTCCATTATAGTCATTCACAGGGACTTTTGACTTTCCCATTTTTTAGGTGCTCCCTACATCTCTCTTTCAGTTTGTTATTATAGTGGTGCAGTTTTGCATTATAGTTGACCTTTGTAAGTACTCTAAAATCAACATGCAGCTTCCTTTGAAATCTGTTGTGCCTCAGGAGGATTCAGGTATGGTTAATGATCTGAATTTGGGGTTATCGAACCAAGGGTTGCAGAAATATAAGCCCCTCTCCCCAAAATAGCTGTTTTTCAAATAAGTTTCTAAGTGGGTGTTCTGCTGTTTTGGGGTTTGTTTGGGGTGTGTGTGTGTGTGTGTGCAGAGCTAGAGATCAAACTGTTGATGTGGTATGGGTCAAAATGGTCTCAATCTGTTTAATTTTTAGCAAAGGTAGTGCATGGCACCTGCTAAATCTTTGGGAAACCCCAAATGAGAATATTTTAGAACACTTAGGTTTTTTTACAGTGCAAATGTCCCAATACAGAAACACTTGAATCCATTTTTGCATTATTACATCCACTTTCCTGCATTCTCTGCATGTTTTAGCATAATGGAAGAGCTTATTACAGTTTCTATGTATTTGCCTAAATGCTTGACATTTTCTATACTCATGCTGATTGCCACGTCGTCGGCATTGTTTCCTCCGTTTCATTTTTCTATCCCTGTCCAATCTAATTTTTGCGAACTTCTCCCTTTCTGGTTTAGCACTAGTACTCATAGTGATGTGCCCTGTGCCTTTCTGTTGGTTTTAAAATTTGTTTCTGCTTGTTCTACTGCATGGCATATACATATTGTCCTTTTTACTGTTAGATCCATCTCCCTTAGTAGACGTTCATGTACTTTATTGATACGTCCCAGGACAATCTGGTTTTTTAGTCTTTTAATCCATAATCTCTTGTAACTAACATTTTCTAGGGACATATTTTCTGTGATTCTCACACATTTTTGTTGTTTCTGCAAAGCTTTCCTCTCCCTACCGCCATCTGCGTGGAATGCACTGTGAACATTCAGAGGTAACAGAGTCCTGTGGCACCTTAAAGACTAACTAAAGTATTGAAGCATAAGCTTTCGTGGGTGCATCCGACGAAGTGGGTATTAGCCCACAAAAGCTTATGCTTCAATACTTTTGTTAGTCTTTAAGGTGCCACAGGACTCTTTGTTACCTCTGCTATTCCAAACTAACACGGCTACCTCTCTGATTGTGAACATTCAGAAATTCTGTGTCCGTTACTGTTAAGAACAGAACAATCTTTGGCTCATTCTCCAGTTTATTTGCCCCAGTAGCATTCATCTACACTTCAAATTGCTCCTTGGATGGTTTCCAGGCACATTCAGCTACTTCCATGATTCTCAGAGCTGGTGGAGGAGTTACTTGCAGTTGCACAGGCACAGTACCAGCTATTGCAATGTGATCTCTTGCTGGATCTTCCAGTGCACTGTGCCTTCCACCTGTCTGTTACCATGTGGTATCTTACTGATGAGCAGAACATTGTCAAGATAAACATTTTATTATGTACAGCAATGAGGTAACAAATTTTCTGCTGCTCTGTGTATCTGCTGCCTGGCACTGTCCAGTCCTGGGCTGCTTTCATTCTGCCCCTGCAGGAAGTGTCTGAGGAACCCAAAGACTACCTCTACAGCATACAGGAAGTGTGGCATCTCAGTACTGTCTTGGGTACTTATTGTATAGCACACTTCTTGCATAGTTTCCATCTCTGTGGTATCGGAGCTCTAATACTGGAAAATGCACATTTTTCTTGTACAAGTCATCCAAAGGATGCTGTGTAAGTAGTCTAAACACAGCAGACTAAAGAATAAAATTTAAATATGTTTTACAAAGCATATAACCTTTCTCAAATAGTGAGATGTTGGGGATTCATTTATTTATTTATTTTTGGCATGGAAAGGTTTTTTTCTATAAAACTGAGCATCACTACCCGATGTTTGATTTATATTTTTCCATACTTGTTCCAAACATTGCAATCATCAAAAGCAGATTATTCTTTAGAAAGCTAGCAAAGCTATGCATGTGTTATTCTAGCCCCCATTCTTTTTGGCTTAAAACAGGAGAACAGTGTTCTGGATTGATCCAATTGTATGGTAGCAGAATCAAGAGGTTCTGGTATTAAACTGCCCCTCAGTGCTAATTCAAGAGTCAAGAGTGTACTGTATGTCCATGATCAGCTGATGATGATGATTAGAATGGCTTTAGAGTTCTTTTCTCTCCCCACCCCTCTTTATCTGAAAGTACAGTGCTGAAAATGAATACCTATGTCGGACATAGTTTTTTTCAATGTGAAGGACACCCTAGAGCAGTGGTTTTCAACCTTTTTTCATTTGCGGACCCCTAAAACATTTCAAATGGAAGTGCGTACCTCTTTGGAAATCTTAGACATAGTTTGTGGACCCCCAGAGGTCCATGGACCACAGGTTGAAACAGTCCTGCTTTAGAGTAACAGGACTTCTTAACTTCTGATTGTGCTCTTCAGCAGCGTTTTCTTCATTTCTTTCAAAAAATGCTCTTTATGTTGATTGCTAATATAATGATGGTGATTTTGTGACCCTTCATAACTTTTTCAGTCTAAAAATAGACTTTTATTATATAAAGCAGCAAAGAGTACAGTTCCTATCCTTCCCCCACTCCCCATTTGGGCTGGCTTTTCTAGACTATCCAAATGTCTTGGCCTAATTGATAAAATTAAAAAACTTTACGTAGGATAGCAGTGCAAAATATTTAGTACAGGGGATTGCTTTGGAATGCCAAACATATTACCCTAAAAGTATTTAAATATTTCTCTCTCTCCTGTTTTTCAAATAAATAATGACAATCTGAAATCATTATTTGTAAACTTTATGGAATTATCAGTCATTAATTATAGTCAAGCATAGATCATTTCAAAAATGTCTTGCCTGATCTTCATAGTTTAGCCACCCAGGAAAGAAAATACCAGTAATATTCTGAATAGCTAGGCAAGTAGGCACAAAGATGACTGCACTATACAGTAAAATCTCGATATAACGGACTAATTCGGGCAAGGGGGTGTCCGTTAAAGCCGAAAGTCCATTATATAATAAAGTAGGTTTTCCGAATGCGTATGTTAAAAAATTGACAAATTAGTTAGTTTACCTGTTTTTACTTATGTAGACGCGTTTGTGTAATTAAAATTAAGTATATATGAAAAGTTTAAATTTCACAGAAAAGTTTCCTATACAGTAGACTCTCGATTATCCGGGATGATCGGGAAAACCTTAATCCCGGTTAATAAAATCCCGGATAATCACGCGTCTACTGGGGTGGGGGTGGAGGGTGTTTTGCCGGCCGCCCTGGGGGTGGGGGTGGATGGTGGTGGTCCCACCACCTGCCCCAGTCAGGTCCCCTGCTAGCCTGGGTGTAGGAAGCCCAGGCTGGCAGCGGGCTGAGACCCCGGCTGGCAGGAGCCTGGGGGGAAATCCCAAAGCGGCGGCAGGTTGAGTGCTCATTCCGCAGCCGCCTTGGGGATTTCCCCCCAGGCTCCTGCCAGCCGGGGTCTGAGCTCCCGCGGCCAGCCTGGATTCCCTACACCCAGGCTGGCAGCGGGAGCTGGCTGGGGCAGGCGGCAGGAGCCTCGGGAGAGAGCCCAAAGAGGCGGCGGACTGAGCACTCAACCTGCCGCCGCTTTGGGCTTTCCCCCCAGGCTCCTGCCAGCCGGGGTCTCAGCCCACTGCCAGTCTGGGCTTCCTACACCCAAGCTGGTAGCAAGTTGAGACCCTGGCTTGCAAGGATCCACCGGGGGAAACCCCAAAGCGGCAGCAGGCTGACTGCTCAGCCCGCCGCCGCTTTGGGCTCTCTCCCCAGGCTCCTGCCGCCTGCCCCAGTCAGCTCCCGCTGCCAGCCTGGGTGTAGGGAATCCAGGCTGGCCGCGGGAGCTGACTGGGGCAGGCGGCAGGAGCCGGCGGGGGGGAGTCTAAAGCGGCAGAGAGCTGAGAAGCGGCAATGGCCGAGCTCTCAACCCGCTGCTGCTTTAGAGTTTCCCCGCAGGCTCCTGCTACCTGGGGTCTCAGCTCCCGCTGCCAGCCTGGGCTTCCTACACCCAGGCTGGCTGCAGGCTGAGACTCCAGCTAGCAAGGGGCCAGTGGGGGAAACCCCAAAGCAGTGGCAGGCTGAGCGCTCAGCCCGCCGCCACTTTGGGGTTTCCCCCTGCTGGTCCCTTGCCAGCTGGGGTCCTGCCTCCTGCCCCAGTCTGCACCCACTGTCAGCCTGGATTCCCTACACCCAGGCTGGCAGCGGGAGCTGACTGGGGCAGGTGGCAGAAGCCTGGGGCGAGAGCCCAAAGCGGCAGTGGGCTCAGCACTGAGCCTGCTGCCGCTTTGGGCTTTCCCCCCAGGCTCCTGCCAGCCGGGGTCTCAGCCCGCTGCCAGCCTGCGTTTCCTACACCCAGGCTGGAAGCAGGCTGAGACCCCAGCTCATAAGGGGCCAGTGGGAGAAGCCCCAAAGCAGCAGCAGGCTAAGGCTGAGCCCGCCGCCGCTTTGGGGCTTCCCCTACCGACCCGTTTAGACATCCCGGTTAATCCGCAGCCCAGTTAACCCGCACCCGGATAATCGGGAGTCTACTGTAACAGTGAATTAATAACAAAAAATAACCTGATAATTTAATTATAAGCAAATCTTGGTTAAAAGCATTTTAAAATTAACAGGGTGTTAATTTTCACATATGACATACGGACCGGAAATTTTGTCCGTTAAATCCGAAGTCCGTTAAATCCGAAGTCCATTAAATCGAGGGTTTACTGTAGTTGGAAGTTGTGCCATTTTTTGCTGAGCACAGTAACAATTTCACCAACTATTCACATCCTAGGGACAGAGACCATTTAAAATCAGGATCCCTTGTGCTAGGTGCTGTACAAAAACAGTAAACAAACACACAAAAGCCTCTGCCATGAAGACCATGATGGGTTTAGGCAAAGTGAGTTAGTGGTTTTAGGCCAGTTCCCAATTAACAGGAGTTTATATCACAAAACTGACCACAATTAGCATCCTTATTGGTGTTATCGGTAGAGACCAAGCAATAAATGAGTCTGGGCATTGACGTCTTATCCGTAAGGAATGGTCCCTCCAGAACAGAGTTAAGGAAAATTGGTGTGGTAATATGGGGAGCCGGTAACACTGCGTATCCATACTGTGTGTATTCTCAATCTAGTGTCTTCGATGAACAATACAAAATAACTCTCAAGATTTAGATTTTAAAAGAAACAATCCCAATATAAACAAATTATTTTAGATTCAACAGCACATGGAAATAAATTATTTGGAAAAACACTAGATTTAGAACATCTTGTAGAATCTTTCATTATAATTCATTTTGTTTTCTGAAAGTCAGACATTCTTCAACAGCCTGATTAGAGTAACCAGCTTTAGAAAAAAGCAGTCAGCATTACAGCATTACAGAGTTGTGTGATCATTGTATGTATAAACAGGAGAGTAGGGAGATGATTTTACTTCTACATATGGTATTAGTAAGATCAATACAGGAAGATTGTGTACAGTTCTGGTGTTCACAGCTTTAAAAGGATATTGAAAAATTGGAGAAGGTATAGAGAAGAGCCACAAAAATTATTCAAGGAGTGGAGAAAATGCCTAACAGTGAGATTTAGCACTCACTCTGTTTAATTGATCAAAAAAAAAGTCAAGAGGTGACTTGATTGGGAGGAAATACCAGATAATAAAGGGCTGTTTAATTTAGTTGCATAACAAGAACCAGTGACGACATTAAAACCACACAAATTCAAATGAGGCTGATTAATCATTGGAACAAACTATCAAGGGATGTGATTAATTCAGCCTAATATCTGCCTGTGATATTTTCAAATCAAGACTTGGATGTTTTTCTGTGGGATACGTTTTAGTCAAGCAAAGTATTGGGCTCAGTGCTCAGGTAAGAGTCAAATTCAGTGGCCTGTGTTATGCAGGAGGTCAGACTAGCTGATTTAATGGTTCCTTAAAATCTGTGACTGCATATATCACCACCTTTCTGTGAATCCTCCAATCCTCAGAGTACCATATCAGTCTTTTTGCAGTGCATCTGTGTTGTTGTGTCAGGAGTTGTTTAATCAGTCTAGATATCCTTATATTTTTGTTTGCATTCAATTTACACAGTGGATTGTGTTTCCCAGGGTACCCAGTGTTGAGACCCCTTGCCATTGCCTGCCATGGGCCAGCTCTCCAATTGCACTGGTTGTGTGCAACACAAGCACTCCCCTCTAGGCCTCAGAGGTCCTCTGTCATTCTACGGGTTAACAATTGGTATTAGCCAGCTGCTGGTCCACTGGACACTCACGGTATTCCCAGATTTGCTGCTTGTAAAGAAACAGTACACCCCAGCTTACCAGCTGTACCTCAGATCAGCACTGCACTTAACACCAGGCACTTAGATACGCTTATAGTGAAATCAAGTATAAATTTAACAAAGCTTAGAGTTTCAAATAGCAGCAAGTAGAAGTATTGGAAACAAATGGTTAAATACAAAATAAAATCATAATGTGTATTCTAGAGGCTAGATTTAATGAACAAAAGACTCTCATCTTGTAGAATAGGGGTCTCAAACATGTGGCCTGCTCCTCCTCCCCCTGGCGCACCGCAGCCCCGCTCCTCTGCTTACCTTCAGGTGCTTCCTGCCACCAAACAGCTGTTTGGTGGGGCGTAGCGCTTTCCAGGAGGGAGGTGGGAGGAGCAGGGAGCCATGTGCTCAGGGGAGGAGGTGGGGAAGAGCTGAGGGATTTGGGCAAGGGACCTCATGTGGTCCTCCTGGTGATTCGAGTTTGAAATCCGTTCTGTAGAGCATTGCTCACCCAAAATCCTTGCTTCGCTTTACAGTCTGGCTGGTTGTGCTCCCCCCGACCTCCTTCACAGAACAATCATGCTTTCAGATTGCCTCCTTGGTGAAGTATGTTCCTTTGAACTCCAAAATATCCCAGAACAATGCTTTGTCTTTTCTAGACTATCCAAAAATGATATCCCTGCTGTTTGTTACATTCTGCAGACTTCCCCTCTTGTAGATTTTTATAATCTCTTTCTTTGCCCCTGGCTAAGTATGCAAATAGATATACACTGTGAGGCATACAGTACACAAATAGGCAGGCAGGGAGGTAGGTGTCTGTTACCTCCTGCCTGAAAGAAACCTTTCTAACATATATCAATTGCTGGTTACCTGCCTGAACTCCAAAGCCTTAACCTAATTTCCAGTATAGATATACAACTCCTTAAATATTATCCATATGATCGAACAGACAACTAAGCTCATAAAGGCTGGGACTGTGGCTTGTCTTACATATGGTACTCACCTAGGACATTGTGGGCACTACTGAAAACAAATAACCTCCTCTTGGTAATCAGGTTTTTCCTCTCTGAAATAAGTAAAGGGGGGTGATTTTCACCCTGTATGCTCTCGAGATAGTTGTACCCACATTACTCAACCCAGGAGTGTGAATGTTAAAGTAAGAATCGCTCCTTGCCATGCATAGATTTTTGGAATGTATTTGAAAATAAATATTTTAATTACATTGATATTTCTGAACCTAATGATGGCAGATATCTTTGCTTTTCAAAAAAATAACATAACAGCTGCGATACTAACTTTATAGAGTACACAGAAAGGTTTGAATGCCAGTTTTCAATCTGATTTAACCATCAAAGTGAACGTTAATATTTGTAAATTAGACTCTTCATTTAAACGCTGAAAGATTTAAACAACCTTCTGACTGTTAAAACTGGGATTACAGTTTCACCCAATGCCTGCCAAAAAGCCAGTGTCAAACATGTCACTTTATCAAAATGGCAGCCAGTGTAAATCTCAAATACCCATTGTAATTAAAATCAACTATTCACATCTCAGTTTATTCATGAGAAGTGCTTCTTAGCCTTTTATTGTGCTTTGAACAAAATGAAAGCAATTTTAAGGTCACCTATTGACTTAAATTTCTTCCATATAACATCTTTATATATTATGCTAGTGTCCAGGGACCAT
Source organism: Sternotherus odoratus (assembly GCA_032164245.1). Lineage (NCBI taxonomy): Eukaryota > Metazoa > Chordata > Testudines > Kinosternidae > Sternotherus > Sternotherus odoratus. The sequence goes on along the minus strand of JAVMKO010000002.1, from coordinate 194,529,155 downwards.
ACTCCAGGCTCATATCTAAATCAGGATATCATTGTGCGAAGTGCTGTAGAAACAGAGGTAGCTATGGCTCTGGTCCTGAAGAGCTTAGAAGATGCTCTAAGATGATGGAGACTATCAGTATGTATTATATATACATTTGCTATTTTTAAAAAGTTCTGTAACTACAACAATAAACATACATTGACTTACCCCAACTTCCTTTCACACTAGCAAGTTAAACATTAGCTGATCAGTAGCAGGGCTTTGTAACAGAAATGAATTTTGAGAAGGAATTTAGGACACAAGTATAGGAATAATGTATATCTGCGCAATAATAGTGTATATCCCAAAAATGTAAGAGTTGTGAATATGATTCAGCTGAATGTGAACTATTGGGACCTGTGTATGTCTTTAATCTGCACCAAGCAGTGGGAGCACAATGCCAGATGCTTAATAGCCTTACTAAGGCAGGGCTGATTTCAGCAGACCTTTCCATGATATTAATGTAGAGGTACTATACATTCTGTAATGTATTAAGTAATATTCATAATACAGAATTGGATGGGAACATATAGAGGTACAAATAAAATATGCCTTGAATTACAACATTTATTTGGTTGTATCAGGTCCCTCGTCAGAACTCATTCTGCAGATGTTAATGCACATGATAAAGAATGAAAAGTGTGCTTGCATGCTTAGTTATTCACATGCATGAGAGTTTGTGGGATCAGAGTCTAGAACTGTATTTCATTCAGTAAACTAACCAAAGTGATTCTTATGGTGAAATCCTGCTTCCATTGAAATAAATGGCCAAACTGCCATTGACTTTAATTGGACCAGGCGTTCTCCTTTAGGTTATACACTGCATGGTGTACACATCTCCAGGCTCCTCCACCTGAAAACTCATGCTTATGAAGACACATTACAGAGTGCCTGTGCCCTGTACACATTTAGCCACATCCACTCTGGCTGGGTTGCCAGGTGTCTGGTTTTCTACTGGAATACTCGGTACAAAAGGGACCTTGCGGCTTCAGTCAGCACCGCCGACAGGACCGTTAAAAGTCTGGGCAGCGATGCTGCAGATCTAAAACAAGCTAGTCCCTACCTGTCCTGACACCGTGCTGCACCCCAGAAGCAGGTCTGGCTCTTGGTGGGGGCTCCACATGCAGCCCCGAACACTGTCTCCACACTCCCATTGCTTGGGAGGGGCAGTGCCTGCGGGCAAAAGCAGCAGATGAAGCCATCTCTCTCCCTCCCCCTATCTAGGAGTCAGACCTGCTGGCCGCTTCCAGGGTGCAGTGTGGTGCCAGGGCAGGTAGGTAGCCTGCCTTCGTCCCACTACGCTGCTGACCGGGACACGCACAACTGCCCCAATCCCTGAGCGCCTCCTCCCTCCCAGCCCCCCCCCCCAACTCAGAGCCACCTCCTGCACCACAACCCTTCATCCCCGGTCCTACCCCAGAGCCTGCACACTAACCTGCTGTCCCAACCTAGAGCCCATAAGGCCACCTGCACCCCTGCCGAAGCCTACTCCCGCACTCCAAATTCCCCAAGCCCACCCCCCAGCCTGGAGCCTGGTCCCAGCCTGGAGCCCGCACCCCCTCTCACACCCTGCTTCAACCCACAGCCCCCTCCCCACAATCTGAGTCCCCCAGCCTGGAGCCCCCTCCTACACTCCAAACTCCTTATCCCCAGCCCCACCCCAGAGCTTGCCCCCCCAACTGAAGTCCTCACACCCTCGTGCGTCCCAACTCCCTTCCGTAGCCTGGAGCCCCCTCTTGCACTCTGAACCCCTCATTTCTGGCCCCACTGCAGAGCCTACCCCCTCCTGTACCCCAACCTTCTCTCCCAGCCCAGTGAGGGTGGGGGAGAGCGAGACCCCGCCAGGGGAGGAATGTAGAAAGCGGGGTAGGGCCTTGGGGAAGCGGCAGGGCTAAGGTGTTCAGTTTTGTGCAATTGGAAAGTTGGCAACCTTACCTCTAGCGCTGCATTGAAACATGTTTGGGACTAGGATACCTGGGAGTGAATCCCAGGGTTCTTAATGCCTCACAGGCTAATATCTAGGGCTAGGTTTGTGGTGTATTGTGGTAGAACTTGTCTATCCCTCCCAAGCCTCTGTGGAAAAGTGCTCTTCGTTCACCAACACATCTAGCTTAGGCTCTTCCAGTTCTGCCAACTCCCTGTTTTTATCTGTACCAGCCAAAGACAAGCCATGGGTCCAGCACTGGTGGAAGAGCTTTTCCTGCTCGCAGCTCACTGTTGTTGCAGGATACAGCTAGAAGGTCTGTGAGATGGCAGTAGACATTTCAGCAGCAGTTTCTGTTGTTAGGAAGGCAGGAGCAGTGGGTCTCAGAAGGGGTACAGATAGTCATGGCACAATTAAGGCACCTGATGCTTGCTACCATAGTTGCAGATTCACTATATGGTACTTCTGGTGCGGGACCACAAGGATAGAGTAGTGGGATCATGATGTCTTGCATTTACCTTTTTTGGACACGCAGAGACCTTATTCCCTTCAAATGACATGGTTATCAACAGTCTCCATGCCCATTGTTGTTTTAGGGAGCCTCACTGTCCCTCTGCTGACATGGCTCATGCAACTGTACCCTGATCTTCAAGGGGCTGGCAAAAGCAGGTTTAATTACATGCCTAGCAGTTTCAGAATGGTGGTACAGTGTGAATTTGGCATGCTCATGGCAGGATGGTGCTGCCTATAAATTATTTGGATGCCAGTGTGGCAAATGCCATCCGTACTGCTGTGGCCTTCTGCTCCCTGCACGATGTCTGAGAGGTGAAAGTTGTATATTTCACATAAAGTGAAGACTGAAGACACTGCTGATTTGCAGGTCTGGTACAGGCAATCAGGAAGTGCATCTGTCAGTGCTGGGGCTAGGTGCACAAGGGAAATCAGGGATGTCTTGTATGCCCACAACCTAGGTTTACAGGATGGTGTGGATATGGGGCTGTGACGCTATGTGGTGCATTAGTATACATGCTAGTGAATTTTTGCGGGCCTTGCGATGTACTTGCTACGGTTTTTATATCTATTTAGATTTATATTGATTCAGACTCTTTAATAAAATCTTTGTATACAACTTTGTGGCTTTTTAAACCTACGTCTCACATACCAACCTATAGTACAACCCAAAACAATTAATTAACGAATATCAAAGGACAGGCCTGAGAGAGCTGTGACAGACTACATACATTATTTTTTGTTCAGGGAAATTGTGGAACAAATTTACCAGGCTCTAGCTCTAGCTCCAGGTATTGTTACCGTGCCACATCCTCTCCATGCTCCTCCTCAGGTCCATCCCTAACAGATCTTTGGATTCTTCTTTGAATAATAAACCCACAGTGGAGCACCCATAGGGACATCTGCACCTCTGTGATGAGATTTTAGGTAGCGGTATCCATTCAACCCGCAGATGCGCTTTCCCTCCCTCATGGTCTGCCTCAAGGCTATCTAGCACTGCATGGGCATATCCCCCTAAGTTCCTTCTCCACCACTTTTGTCCTCAAATGGAGCGGGCAGGTGTCCCTTCCTTGTTTGTCTCATAGCATAAGTAGTAGTTGGTGTTGTGTCTTTTGTTATCCTTAATAGTTAGTATTTCCTTTTTACTCTGCTGGCATTTTTTTAAAAAAAGTTTAATTTATTTTTCCTGCCAGTCTGGGGGGATTTACCCCACTCCAGGGGTGCTTAGAAGATACTCTGAGATCTTTCAGTTGAAAAAAGCAGGAAAGAACTTTCTCCTACATTCCTCATTGACAGAGGGTGGTAGACTCCACCCCTCCTGTCATGCCTGGCTTCAAGAGGTGCCCTCTCCTGCAAGGAGTCGATTCCTGTAAAGGCCAGGCACACTCACTGTGTCCAGTGCCTGGGAGAGTCCCATATCCCTCAGAAGTGCTCTTTCAGCCATCAGCTAAAGCTGAAGTCTCACAAGAACCAGGAGTTGAAGTTAAAAGTTGAAGGAGAAGGCACTTCAAGTTCCAGGGGAATCCAGTGCTGACCCCAGATCATCCCCAGAGCCTTCAACTTCAGAGGACAGAATAGACCAGCAGATTCCCCCCATAAAAACTCCAAGCCCCCAAACGGAGTCATTGGCCAGCCAGCGGGGTTCCCCAGTGCGATTGGCTACCTCACTATCTGCAGTTTTGAAGGGTGCCTCCACTGTGAGCCCAACTAAGGGTCTGCCTCCAACTCCTGAAAGTGGAGGGGACCCCGGCTGCTACTGGGACCTTTGACACTCGAAGCTGCCCATGTGGCCACAAGCCAACATGGGCCTTCCAGTATTGCAGATGCCATGCCAGGCACTGGACCTGGCTTAGGCCTTGCAATCTAAGGGCAAACCAGCCATGGGAACCCCATCCCCATGTCAAGGTTCATGGATCCCCCCGTTTGAGCCTCTGGCTTCCTGCTCCCTTCCCCTCCTTTCCTGGAAGGTTTCATTCCCGGTCACAATAACATCTGCCCACAGGCTCTCTGAGATTAGGGCCTTTACCTCCGAGCCGCCCTATACGGTGTTCTACAAGGACAAGGTTCAGCTGAATCTGCACCTGGCATTTCTGCCCAAGGTGGTTTCACAGTTTCATATGGGCCAGGACATAGATTTACTTTTCCAAAACCCCTAAGTCAGACGAGGAGTGCAGATTGCTCTCTGAACGTCAGGAGAATGCTAGCCTTCTACATTGCCAGGACCAAGCTAGTCCATAAATCAAGGCAGCTGTTTGTCATGATGGCATGGTGTAAGGTCATCCGGTAAGGTCATCCGGTGTCGGCTGAGAGAATTTCATCCTGAATCACTGCTTGTATCTGGTGCTGCTATGATCTGGCGAAAATGGCGATTGTGACCACCCAATCGACTAGGGCACAAGCCTCATTGGTGGTCTTCCTGGTCCAGATGCTGATCCAGGATACCTGCAGAGCCTGCTACCTGGTCTTCTGTCCACATATTTACGTCTCATTACACACTTACCCATATGATGCTGGCTTTGATAAAGAAGTGTTGCAAGCCACATGACCATGAACTCCAAGCCCACCTCCAGGGATACTACTACAGGGTCACCTAGAATGGAATCAACATGAGCAAGCACTCAAAGAAGAAAAAATGATTACTACCTTTCATAGTTGTTGTTCTTCAAGATGTGTTGCTCATGTCCATTCAATTACCTGCCCTCCTACGACTCTGTCGGAGTTGCTGGCAAGGAGGAACTGTGTGTGTGTAGGGCCAGTGGTGCCTAGAATACCGAGGTATGAGTGTAGCACTCCAGAGGGTGCCACTGCCGACCCTACAGATACTGCTCAGGCAAAAATCTCTGACAATTGTGCACATGGGCGCTCTCACACCTAGAATGGAATGGACATGTGCAACACCTCTCGAAGGACAGCAGTTACCAAAGGTAGGTGACCATTTTATTCCCCTACAGGAGGTAGCAGATGCACATCACAAGCTGGTGGATATTCTGCACACCTGGTCCTCGTCCAGAATTGACTTCCCAATTAATGTGGCGATTCTAGAGCCTGCCCAACTCATCTGGCAGACACCAGCCTCCATTGCACCAACCTGCAAGAGAGTCGTCAAAAAATACCATATTCCTTCCTGTTTCAGTATCCACAACCAAAGTCCATTATAGTGAATGCAGTTTGTGCACGAGGCAAGCAGCATCATGGCAAGTCGACCCCATACAATTGGGTTGGAAAAGGCTAGATCTCTTTGGAGGAAGGCATATTCATTGCCACGTTACAGATAAGAGTCATGAACTGCCACGCTGTCATGGCCAAATGTGATTTTATTTATTATAGGAAACTCTGTGTTTTTGGAACATTTACCAGAGACCCAAAAAGAGCAGTTTCAGGTCATTGTCAGTTAGTAGCCAGAATGGCGCTACAGACAGCACTGGATACAGCAGCCTGCTCGGTCTCCATGGCAGAGGTAATGAGGTGAGCTTCTTAGCTACACCTGTCCAGATAATCCAAAGAGCTGCAGATGATGATGATGGAAGATCTCCCATTTGAAGGGCCCAAGCTCTTCACAGAGAAGACAGACTCTTCTCTCCATACCTTGAAGGGTTCCCGGGCCATATTATGCTCACTGGGAGTCTACTCTGCAGCACAGAAATATAGCTCTCAGACAGAGCACAGGTCACAACCTCCTCAATACCCACCCTCTCAGCACCATTACGAGCTGCAACGCAAGAGGCCCAGGGTTCAGAAGCGAAGCAGTCAGCTCCCCAATCCGCAACCTCTCAGACCCGCATCTTCAAACAGTTTTCATGGGTTGGTCAAGGGCCCGAATAACTATACCTTGCAACATCTGTTGCCCATCTACACATCTGTCACACCTGAGTCAGATGCCACCAACATAAAGTTTGATTGCAACGCCAGCTACAAAAGTGCCATACTTACACCTGTTCTCACTTTCAGGTGACATTGTAAATAAGAAGCAGGCAGCAGTATCTCCCATAAATATAAACAAACTTGTTTGTTTTAGCGGTTTGCCGAACAAGAAGTAGGACTGAGTGGACTTGTAGTCTCTAAAGTTTTATATTGTTTTCTTTTTGAGTGCAGTTATAAAATAATAAAATCTACATTTATAAGTTGCATTTTCACCATAAAGAGATTGCACTACAATATGTGAGTGAGATGAATTGAAAAAATACAATTTTTGTTTGCCATTTTTACAGTGCAAATATTTGTAATAAAAATAATATAAAGTGGACACTGTACATTTGGTATTCTGTGTTGTAATAGAAATGGATATATTTGAAAATGAAGAAAACCCCCAAAATATTTAATAAATTTCAATTGGTATTTGATTATTTAACAGTGCGATTAATCGCAATACAAATTTTTTAATCACGATTAATTTTTTTTAGTTAATCACGTGAGTTAACTGCGATTAATCAATAGCCCTAGTTTAAAGCTGAGGCCTATAGCTCTGCTTACTTTCATTTTGTATTCAGTGTGGAGAGTTAATCCCAGAGCAGGGCTTTTCTGATGCAAAATCTGAATGCTTGTGTAGTCACAACAGCTGTCCCCTCACTATGTGGTATCTTCCATTACCTAACTGCAGAGATTAATTTTGGCCCAGTCTTTCAGTAATATTGGACACACATGGTTTTAAGTGACAAAGCAGTATGTTTATGCATTCATTTGAGACTCACAGTTACAGTTGGCTCCAGATCAGAACAGGGAGAATACATTCACACTATGGCCACCCTCATGGCTGCTTGTAGTAGTTGGATCATAGTAGGTGCTGTTGCAGCTAAAGACACAATTATCTATTGTTGAGGAATTGCAAATTCACCAAAGCTGTTTACAGCACTTGTGGTTAATAATGGATTCCTAAAAAGCTCTATCAATTTCAGACCCATCAATTTTGTCCTTTTTATTCTGTTTTTTTAAATTGTATTATTGTAAGTTACCATGTTGTTGAAATATTTTCATTCAGTACATTCAATATATTTGTATCATAGATGCGCAACGAATTAGTAGGTTTGATGTTTGTTTTTTAAAGATCAGTAGACAGAAGATTTTTATTAAAATTCCTACATGATGATGATAGCAAAGGAAAATATTTGTTTACTTTTGTAATATTTACACGTAGGAATTAAAATATGCGGCACATCCAAGAATCAGATCTAACAAAAAATTGTTTTAAAGAATTTAAAACATATCAGAAAATTTGTTACCTCTAAAATGTTTCTGTTACTGCAGAAATATGACTTTGATTTTTGTGTGAAATTGTTTGGATGTGCTTTGAATATTGTGTTAAAATGCATCTGTGCAGCTACTTTTGTGCTACAAGCATTTACATTTGAAATCAATGTAAAACAACTTTCATTTGTTACTGAAACAAATTGCATTTACTAATGCTTACATTCAATATGTGCAGTTCTATACTACTTATGAAAAACTTAATAAAAATTCTCTACTTAGCCTCTTATTTTTTAAAATAAATAAATAGTGCTGGAATTATATTTTCAAAACTAGAATATTTATAGGTACCCAAAACTTCACTTCTATGAACCCCAAAGTTTCGGAAATATGTAAATAAGGAGGTTTTAATTCTGAACATGTAGGCTTTTATTTTGTACAATAAATAAAATGTAAGATTACTCGTATTTTGAGACCTGATTTGTATTTAGCATGTTCTCCACAAACCACTAGTATACATACCCACTTTATTATATCTGTAGTGTGTGCTATATCTCTCACACACTACTGTGTTACATTTAAACTATGATAGATAATAATTCATGCTGTATTAAAGCTATATAAATATGAATATTTGAGGCTTTTAGCATTTGGTGAACAAAGAATTACGTGGCTACAAAATAGAACAATTGATAAAAACCTCCCCACTATTGGCTATTATTTACTGTCTCTTAAGTGGCAGGTTGTATTTATGCCAATTTATCTGCTTCAGGGAACATTCTTGATAGCAGAACAAAGTGAATAAAAGTAGTTTGCTTTGCAAATGAATGCAAATGGTAGAGCCTTTCGGGAAGCCCTTTAACAGGGGCAGTGCACTTTGATTATGAGTGAAGCTGCCATTTGGACATGGTGAAAAGAGCACGCTTGAACCATTGATTGGGGGAGACAGTAAAAAGTCAGGAAGGGCCCGTTAAGCTTGCAGTGCGGCAGGCGGATGTCAGTGTGGTTAGAGCACAGTGGGAGAATGACAGGCAGGATTAGTGTCAGGGAAAAGCTTTGCTGTAGCTGTGGAGATGGTCCCTGGGGTCACTCACCTCTGACTGTTCTGTGCTGATGGCTCTGTAATGCAAACTGCTTGATATATGCCTGTTCATTATCAGAAATGGTGATTAGAAAAGGTATTTATCATAAAGGATTCTCTTAAAAAATAAAAATGTTTACTTTTTACAAATGCTTAATTCAGTAGTCACTACTGTACTTTTACTAGTATGGAAGACTGGTACAGAGCCTTGTGTTCTTGGAGAGGCAATTTAACAAAAAGATTTAATAGTTAATTTTACAATTATATCTGAGGAACTAGTGTTTTCTTGATTTTTACTCAGCTTTATATGGTTGTCATAAAGGAGGAAATTGTTCACAATTTGTAGAACATAGTTTTGTATTTCAGTTATTGGTCCTTGTTGCTCTTTGAAAATGTCCAATTTATTTCTATGTTCTTCATGTGTGCAGTGCACAGAAACCACAGGGTTTAGGTGCTTTTTTTTTAAAAAAAAAAATTCACTGAAATGTAAAATTGTCAGATTTCACTCCTGTATCATCTCAAAATGTTAAAGTCCCCATAGTGTATTATATTTTAACAACTGACAGAATTGGGCATGCTGTTTTAAGATACAGATATTTATAAATAACATTTAGGATTATTTTCACTATTTTTTTAATTGAGGACTTTTTAAAGATTTCTCTTCCTTTATTCAGTAATGTAAGAGGATTTTATATATTCTCTAAAATGTTGATATCCTAGATTGTGGTTTAATCTTTAAGTAGTAAAATGGTTTATTTTGATTTTTATTGCTTGCTATTTTCATAGTGACATAAGTTAAATGTGTCTACTGCACTAATGTACATTTTGTATATTAAATATTTTTAATGGTTCAAATTCCTTCACTGACAGTTGTTTATATACTGTTTTCTATAACAGAGTGGAAGAAAACAGAGCATTTAACTGACAGGCTTTGGAAACCATATTAAATTACATTGTTACAACATCCATTATTTAATTTATTTATTTAGTGTCTTTGTTCAGTATTTTATCCAGCTACATTTTTTCATTTTCCCAGAATAATAAATGTTTTACAAATGTTTTACAGGCACCTGAATGGACAGAAGAGGACCTTAGCCAGCTGACAAGAAGTATGGTTAAGTTCCCAGGGGGGACCCCAGGTCGATGGGAAAAGATTGCTCACGAATTGGGTCGATCAGTGGCAGATGTGAGTTCACTCAGATTTGCTTTGTATGGAGAGTGACAAACCAGAACAAGACAGGCAGTGTAGAAGGCAGACTAGACGGGGTCCAACATTGTCTTTTGAGAGGGGCAGCAATCCTTTTAGGACCTGGAAGTGAACCATTAACTAACTAAGCAAGAAGCAGATGTCAGCAGTCCCTTGCTCCACAATTAACAGCTGTAACTGATCAGCTGTATGGGGGATTCTGGTGCTTAGAGACCTGAGCTACTGTAACCTGATAACAGAAAAACAATGCTAGTTTTAGTGTTTGTAGTAACCCCCTTTTAACTGCAAAGGACATTTGTAAGACTTAAAGTTTACAATTCTGTTGAAGCCAGGTTTTCAAAAAAAAAAGTATGAATCAGCTAATAGACAGGGGGTTTCTATTACTTAAACTGAAATATTTCTACAGAATGCAAAAACAATTGGTCTAAGATTAATACTATTGCAGTTCCTATTTCCAGACTATAATATGGTTGTGATATTGTGTAAAATTATTCAAATACATATTTTATAGTCGCATGCCATATATATATATAAACACACACACACTACTTAAGGATTTAAAGTGTTATTCTGAAAACTGAGTGGTCTATAAAATGATTTTTTCATTTTCAGCAATAGATCACTTGTACATGCTCTACATAGGACTATTCAAAAGTCCTTTCAGTTGATCCTATTCCAAAGAGTCTGGAGAGGTTAAAGAGAATAAGAATTAAATGTTTAATTCTGTTGATGCACATTTTGGAACTGATGTTCTGTAGTTAGTAATAAAAACTTAGCAAAGATACTTTTTTTGAAAACCAAACCTTCATTTAGTCAGTCATGAATTGTCATATAGGTTACAGTGGGTTATCTTATCTGCAAGTGTTTTTACTTTTTCTCTGGAAACAAACATAGGAAGGTGTTTTTATCCCTATCGTGATGTCATTAAGAAACTAAATAAACCTAATTTATATCCAGGTAAACTGTAGGGATTTTGATGTGCATGTGACTAAGCAATTTGTAATGCAGTATATTGCAGATAGTGAAATATGTTGTGTTCTATTTAGAGTTAGGAGTGTCTCTCACTTAACAGTACTGGTCAGGGAGGGCCTCATTAGAAGACACTTTATTTTACTCAGCAGTTGTAAGGAATACATTTTATTGTAAGCAGCTTGACAGTGTACTACGTGTGAAAAAGAAATCTTTAAACACAGAAATCTGCCTGAGACAGACCACTATTATTATTATTTATATTACTGTAGTGCCTGGGAATGCTAGTCCATTCTAGTAGGCACAGACAGAGAATAAAAAGACCAAGACATTTAGAATCTGTCTTTGAATATCTAGTGGGTCCATCACTAAAGTCTCTGGTGCTAACAAATTACATGATGCAAAAATCGGCCCCAAAAGATTACATTCTACACCCTTCTTGATCTGTTGTCAAGTGTATGTGTGTCTGTGTGCCTGCATGTGTACATATGTAAAAAATGTTTGTATAAAGAGCCTTTCACACATGAGATCCCAAAATGTTGCCTCTACATGCCCAGTATTGGGGGAAAGAGGGAAGACTGCTGCTCAAACGCCTGAGAGAGACACTGAACCACTGTGTCCTCTGTCCCCTGAGCTGTCTGGTGAGATATGCAAAAGATATATCTCATAAGCACTGACCTGGCAAGGAAAAAGGAATCATAAGAGATTTTTTACAAGGAAAGTTAGGATCTGGAAGTATACCTGCTCTAGTATTGATTTCTTGTGGCCTGTATGTAACAGGGTGGCTCCTGCTGGAGCTAGCCACCCCTGATTATAGAATGAGTCACACCTGGAAGAGATCAGGATGATTGCCCTATAAAGAGCAGCAGGAAGCTGCAGAGAAAGGGGGGGGGGGGAAGCACAGGAAATTGTAGTGTGTGTGAAGGGGGGGGGGGGCAGGGAAGACCACAAGACCAAGGGAGATATGACAGAGCCTAAGGAGCAGGAGGCTCCTCTTGGGAAACCTGGATGGAGTTTGGGCCTACAAATTGGGAGCCTAGAGGCCTGTGCCAGAAAGTTAAGTTCCATCTAGGATGAGCTGAGAGGATGGGCTGTGAAAACAGAGTTGTAGCTGTGAGTGAAGATACCAGAATGAAGTATGGACTGTTCTGTCGTGATGGACTTTATTTTGGAACTTTGAGGATGAAGAGTTCTTTGTTCTTAAACCAGCCCCAGACAGAAGGAGATGTTATCCACATGAAAACCTGTGTGCGGTTCTAAAGGGGCCTGCAAACAGGGGCTAAAGGGCAGTGCTCCTGCAAAGCGACCCTGGCCAGAACTTGGGGAGGAAGGGAGTATCAGTAAACAGGCATTCCAATATGTAGCCCCAGTAATAAAGTAACTTATGTAAGCCTTTTTATACTGGTCTTTAGTCTGAACCCTTCCCAGTAGTGCTGGTGCAACTCCACTTTTGTACACCAGGCGCCATCACTATTATATTTATTACTGTGTTGCATAGACCTGACTGAGCAGGTTTCAATTAAATGGTGATTAAAAGGACAGCAATTGCCTGAAGCCCTGTGTACATTACCTCCCCCACTGTTGATGCTTTGGTGTTAGAAACTGGAGTTAGGAACTACCATAAACATAGATATTAGGTTATCCCCTTAATCTTGTCAAAAGTGACATGGAATCTTTATTTACAGCCTAGTCTAGCATTATCCAAGCCAGAGGGACACTGAGTTTGTCTCAGCTAAGGAATGAACCAGAACTCTTATATGTGGTCTTCAAAGCAAAAAATAATAGTATGCTATGTGCCCTCTAATTGTTTTCATCCATGTGTGGAATGAATTTTATGTGCACCACTATGGAGGTGATGTATAACAGGGGTGAGGCCAAGGAGTTGGGAGTGTGGAAGGAGGTGGGGGTTCAGGGCTGGGGCAGAGGGTTGGGGGGGGGGAGGTTCCAAGATGAGGCAGGGGGTTGGTGTGTAGGATGGGGTGAGGGCTCTGGGGTAGGCCTGGGAATGAGGGTTCAGTGGGTGGACTGGGGCTCAGGGCTGGGGCAGAGGATTTGGATGCAGGGGGTTGAGAGCTCTAGGGTGTGGGGGAGGGGTGAAGGCTCTGGTGTGGGGCCGGGGATGTGGGGTGTGGGTGGGGGCTCAGAGCTGGAGCAAAGGATTGAGATGCAGGGGGGTGCGGGCTCTGGGGTGGGGCCGGGGATGTGGGGTTTGGGGTGCAGCGGGGAGAGAGGACTCCCCCCCCCCCCCCCCCCTCTCACTGCAGTTGCCCAGGGCTGGCGCAGAGGCACCTTTCCCCAGCCATGGCGCTAGGTTTGGGGCTGAGGTGCCTTTCACCTGCTGCAGCAGGACCAGGGCTGGGGCTGGGGGAAAGGTGCCTCTCCCCCACTGCACAGCTTAGAGGGAACTTTACGAGCATGGGCTTTTTCTTCTTCATAATATATAGAGAGAGCCTGAGATTTCTGCAATAATTCTTGCTTTTTGCCTAGAAGTATCAGGAGTCTTGTTTTCCCTGTTTTTGCAGAGAATTCTTTGTAGGACTCGCAAACTACTGTATTTGAATCTTTGAGGATTGCTTCCAAGTGTTTGTCTAAATAGGAGCTTCGCTAAATACGTATTAACAAAAATAAAGTTTTTTAAAAAAAAGTCCAACTAGAAATCTTCCTTCTTTTCAACTGCTCAGGTTTCAATGTTTTATGATGTCATCATCCCACTGGCTCTGTATAATCAACAAAAAGTCCTTTAGCAAAAACAGTAGAAAAAAAACATAGTATTTGCAGTATTAAAAAAGAAAACCCCAAACACTGACCATTATGCATAAAAAAGAAGTTAAAAAAGAGCACCAGCAGAAATTTTTTTCTTCCCACTCTGTAGGTCATCTTATATTCCTTCGTGGTGGTGAAATTTGCAATACCAAACTGTTCTTCATTTCCACTGCAATTCTTAAGCAAAATGAAGTGATTTGAGGAGTGTTTCTGGCTTCTGTCAATATGTCAGATCCTTAATGTTATTTTAACATAGTCTTTTTGTGGTTTCAAGTGTTTGGTTTTTGTATGTTGACTTTTGTTTGTGTCTGCATGAGGGAGGGGGTTGTTAATTCTCATCCTGACACAATATATCATATAATATGCTTTTGGCCAATCTTAATTTTTTTTATTTTTATTTTTTTTATTATTGGGCTTTTGGCCTTTATTTCTTTGAATAAAACTGCCTGAAAAGTTTGTTTTTAATTTAAAAAAAAAGGCTGCTTAGAAATGTCAGAAATGCAGTGTACTCTTCTTTGGTTATGCTAGAAAACATCTTTGATACCTGAGCATTATGAGCATAATGTGTTGTGAGCGCTCTCACCTTACAATGAAATGAAGGCATCACTGTTCAGTGTCTTGACCAAACAGTGGCTAGACGGAGTTCAGGGGAAGGGAGCTCATTCCTTGCTGCTTATCAGGTAGGGTGACCAGATGTTCCAATTTTATATGGAGAGCCCTGATTTTGGGGTCTTTCTTTTAGAGGCTCCCATTTCCCCTTCCCCCCATCCTGATTTTTCACATTTGCTGTCTGGTCACTCCATTATCAGGGTAAGAGAGGATAATCCTAAATGGTTCAACCACTTGAAATCTATGCTGTCAAAGAGGTGGTGTAATAGCAGCTGACAAATTTCCTTCTTAGCAACCAGTAGTGCTGCACCTCAGTTTTCTCATCTTAGGATAGCTGTTTGAGTCTCAACAACACCTCCCCTCCTGGTTCTTGGGTCTGGGTCCACAAAACCTCAGAAAAATATCTCCAGTAGTCCTAGCTGAGACTCTCCCATTCTGAGCCTTTCCCTCAGGCTTGGCTTCCGTTTGGGTTTCTGGGAATGTCATGTATTACCTACTGTCTTTAATCTTTCCCCTAAAGTTTAGTACAACCATTTTTCATTCCTCCATGGGGAACTTCTATAGCCTTTTTTCAAACTAAAAGAGCCACAGCTGCTGCACTTTACATATCTTCCTCCTCTGAAAAGACTTGCAAGCAGCCTCTGCTCCATTCAAGTTCTCTCATTCCAGGCCTTCAACCTGGCTATTGCTAAGAACCCCTTTCTCTGACCCTGTTCTTTCACTGTTGCTACTTTCACAGTGCAGATTTCACCGGATCTGCTGATCACGTGATCCTTCCTGGTCATGTACTCTGGTCAGGTATTTCAACCGGGGATTCCCAGTCCCACCTACGAGCTACATTATTCAGAATTTTATCTTTTAAAGGGCCTGTGGTTTCATAAAAAGCCTGCTGAGCTCGACCAGCAAGCGCCCTATAGAGGTTGTCTTCAGCCCTAGTTTTAAACCTGAACTTTCTCCTCCAGCACTCTAAGGAACAGGAAATGTAAACAGGTGGGTTTTCCAGCCTGCTGTAAACAGAATATACACACACTTTAAACATTTCTTTTCCTGCTCTTTGGCTTTACTGATGACTCATAACAATAACAGAGTTTTATATCCTATGTACTGGTCTGTATTGCAAAGTTAGTTTGGCTTAACTACATCGCTCAGGGCTGTGAAATATTTTGTGTCCTGTGCGATGTAATTAAGCTGACCTAAGCCATGCTGTAGATACCACTTAGTCAACAGAAGAATTCTTCCATTGACCTCGCTACTGGCCATGGAGAGGTGGATTTACTACAGCAGCAGCAGAACCCCTCTCTTTGCTGTAATAAATGACATTGCAGCTGTGCTGCTGTTGTGTTTCTAGTGGAGACATACCCTAAGCTTTCTTACCAAACTTGGCTTTTCTTAGGGTCTCCTGGCCAGATATCATTTGCTTCAGCCTCTAATTCCTTCTGCCTCTCGGATGCATATCCTGGTGGGAGTGAAGATGCAGCTCCCACTATGATTTAATAGCGTTTATATTTTTATGCAGGGTTTAAGCACACAACATCATACGACTCATCAGAGGAGTCCTGTGTCCCCATGCAGACTACCATCCTGCTACAGACTATTACCCTGCTCCGAGGGGAAAAGACCTACCTTCTGAGAGGGGCAAACACTTCATACCCTGCAATGCTACCCTAGTAGCTGAAGCATAGTTGAGAGCAAAGAGTAGAGGACAATGAGGGACAGCCAGTGAGAGGTTGGGAACAACTCTCCTTCCCCCAAAAAAATTTTGGTGGATGAAGGAAGGTTTATCGATACTGACAAATATAGAAACAAATTCCTTATTTGTTGGGAGTGTGCTGAATTTCTTATCTTGATTCAGTTAACAATCTGTTAATTAGATTGATGCAAAAAACTGAAAAGAATCTCCTCGAATTGACAAACAAGTGTGAAATTAGAAGCTGTGTAGTCACTGCTGATGATTAGTAGCTATTTTGTAAACCTTAGTAGTTTTTGTTAAATTCAAGAAGTCTACACACAATAATATCTTCACAGTTCCTTTTTCTCCTACTATTAAAAATTACCAGAATCAACTATGAGCAGTTTGGATAGGTATCTGGTATAACGTAATATAATTTACCCACAACTCCTTGCAAATAGGGATTTATAGCATGATAGACCCATAACTATGTGGCCTCACTGGTTGCTGCTATAACTTTGGTCTTTTGGTACATGGAAGTGGGTCTTAGCCCACGAAAGCTCATGATCCCTAAAATCTGTTAGTCTATAAGGTACTACAAGACTGTCGCTTTTGCAGATCCAGGCTAACACGGCTACCCCTCTGATACTGTACTTCTGTAGTAATTCTAAGATCACTCAAGAAAATCGTTCTTAACCAGTGTATCAAAAACTCCAAAACAAACCAGAAAAGGCCAGGCTCAGTGTACGCATGTGTCTAATTATCTAAAACTAGTAACTAAGAAACTAGTCGTTTCATGTGGGACTTGTAAATCACCTTAATTCCATCCAAAATGGAGCTCTCAAACTGATCAGTGTAATGAACTAAGACTGTATTTGTAACTGAAAAGATAATACAATTTGAAAATCATTTTCTCTGCAATTGGCTTGTGGTATTAATTAGATTTGTTTTCATCAAGTGTTTTGATTATGAAAGGGAAACTGGATTCAGTTTACTCTAATTACAGTTCCTGCCTGCTGACCTGGTTACCTGTACCAGTGCTCTGTTGGCCTCCACACATCTGGTCTTTGACCCATTTTCCTTGCTGAATTTGTAGCTTCAGGCTTAGGTCTCATTTCTGTCTTTTAGTTCTTAAGGAAACAATTGCCCTTAAACAAAAGGTAAAATTGTACTTTTGAAGTATTTAAACAGTGTGGAAAACCAATAAATTAAATAAATAAATTAAAATAAATAAATTAAAACCCTAAATTAAGAAAGGAGGTTTCAAGTCTGATATTCTTATCAAATTAAGGTTGTTTGCCAAATGAAGATTTATTACAAATGATACAACTACCATTGTTAAATTTAAAGGCACAGAAAGGTATCTGTATATAACATTATAAAAATATAAAGTTCATGGCCACACAAGATCTACCTTGGTACACATAAAATGTTTCAAATGTTAATTTATGCCTTTCAGCAAATTATTTTGGTAACCACAAAGGGCATTCAAATTGTAAAAATAACAGAGGAAATAAAAACTGGCATGCAAAACACACTTTAATGTGATTATTAACTGCAGGTTTTCTAAATTAAAAGCAAAGAGATCTCAGATTTCATACTTGTGAAGTAATATCATTCTCTTGCCTGAGAGGATGTAAACTGATTCTTGCTTGACTCTGTGGTCACTAATCTCTTGCATTCAGGTTGCGATAGCAGACAGATAGGGGATTTGCTGCCAGCATGGAAAAAGGCCCTGGTAGGCAGGAAAACGGACAGGTGGATAGATTTAAGCAGACTTTACTAATTAGCATGTTGCCTGACAGTATGAGGTAAGAGCTCTGCAGTTCTGTAAACTTCCCCATATGTCAAAGAAAAAATGATGAAATCATTAACAAACTTTATTTGGGCTGAGCTCCTGCATGCATACTAATTTTATACTTCTATGCTTTATTGTAAAAGGGGTTGCTTATTTTTCAAATTATTCAAACTAGGTTTATACTAAATTCATTAGTTTATTATTGGGAAGAACATCTAGACATTGAATAATCCATAAATAAAAGTATATTTATCATTTTTTGCCACTAAAACTACTTTTAAAAGTGCTAATTTTCTTAATGTGTTTTATATTTCACTGCATATAATATGTTGTTAATTAGTGTTAGTCAGTTTCGGGGTTTGAGGATTTCCCCCTTGATGCCCCACTGTTTGGGGCACCTAGTATGCCCAAGATCCCAAGCTTTAAGCCCTGCATCCCTTTCACCCAGGTCTTGCCAGTGAGTGGACCTCATGAGAGGAGCGTATACATTCCCTGTAAGTGCAAAATCTGCTGTTCCTTTCCCCCTCATGTTAGACAGTCTCAGGAATGCTGGAAACAGACACTTAATGGAACTCGCCCTTAGGCCCCCGTCTGATCCTGGCCTGATCCAATTGGAGCCTCCAGAGCTTTCCTGTTCACTACCTGTTGGAGCTTCCAGGTAGTGCCCATCTGGCACCAACACTCCCCACCTCCATATCCTTGCGCAAGGCAAGGGCACTTGTCTAAACAGAGGCATGAGGAGGATAAAGATAAGCACCTCCTTAAGATGAGGGACAAATTTCCTCTGAAGTCCTCTAAGGGGACTGCTTCTACCTTATCTTCAGTATCGACTGACACTCCATGCCGCAGTGTGGGTGTGTCTAGAACTCACTTGGACTGATGGCACCGCACTACGAAAAGATATCTCATGCAATCCTGCACCGTCAGATCTACCTAGAATCAGGATTTCCTCCCACTCTCTGCTTGCTAGGCCTGCATATTCCTTTCTTGAGGATCTGGTGATCTACACTAATATGGAGTCACTTATGCTCCTGAATCCAATAGTTCCAGGGACATTCCTACACCAACATGATGTCATTCACTAGTTCCAAGTACTAGTCATGGCATAGAGACTCCAACACCATCAGTGTGCCATTCACCAGTTCCTCCCACCATCCAGACTTTCACAAGGCATATGGTACCATTGGCTCCTCCAACGGAGTCAGACAACTGCTCTTCCTCAGAAGAAGAAGCATTACCAGCAACTCCCCTGATGTTCCTTCGAGGAGAGATGAGCCCTGATGGCTTCCAGATGCCTCCATGTTCACACAGATCTCATTATTAGTCAAGGGATGAGTGGTGTCCACCTTTTGGGCCCTCCCCCCCATATCTATATGATCCCACTTACTGGCCATTCTGAGTCTCCTGGAATTCTTTAAAGATTAGGACTACAGTTTAATTCTACCCCCTCCCACACCACTTCTTCATCCCTCTTAAGGGACCCTTCTCACGAGCAACTTCTCACCCAAGAGGTGCAAGTCCTCCTGCAAGTAGGGGCCATAGAGGAAGTCCTCATACATCTAAGAGGGAAAGAGTTTTACTCTCTGTACTTTCTGATACCAAAGGCCAAGGGAGGATGGGGCGGGGGGATCTGCATCACGTGTTGGACCAGAGAGGCCTCAACAAATATCTCAAGAAGTTGACGTTCCGCATGATCTCCCTGGCCCCCGTTATCACCTCCTAGAGACTGGTACGATGCCCTTGACTTGAAGGACTCATATTTTCGTATATCCCTTTTCCATGGCCACAGAAGGTTCCTGCAGTTTATAGTGGGACAGACCCACTGCCAGTTTGCAGTGCTTCCATTCAGCCTGGCTACCGTGCCAGGGGTGTTAACAAAATGCATGACAGTTGTCGCAGCTTACCTGAGATGTCAGGGCATGCAAATCTATCCATACCTCAACAATCGTCTCAAAGGTTTTGTGGCTACAAGTCCATACCAGTGCCTAGTTGGTGCAAGCCATGTGCCAAGCACTGGGTCTGTTGATAAACGAACAAAAGTCCCCATTGGTCCCCATGCAAAGAACAGAGTTCATGGGGACAATTCTGGACTCTACCCAAGCCAGGGCCTTTCTCTAGACCCTAGCCCAGCACCACCTGCACAGAGTCCTCATAATTCTGCCACAAGTACCTACTGCTCTGGATTGGTGGTTGAACCCAGTAAATATGTCTGCAGGAATACCCTTTGGGACCCTGAAATCCATGATGGTGCTAGTGTCGGATGCATCCAACCTGGGCGGGGGAGCCCACCTCGGATCACTAAAGACCCAGGGGTTGTGGTCCCACAAAGAGCTGGCATTGCACATCAACGTCAGGGAGCTCAGGGCCATCCATTCACCTTGTGAAGTGTTCCTTCCGCAACTATCCCATCAGGCAGTACAGGTTTTCATGGACAATATGGCCTCCATGTTCTTTGTCAACAGGCGAGGAGGAGCATGGTCCTGAGCCGTTTGTCAAGAAGCCCTCCAACTGTGGGATTTCTGTATTCCACAGTTGGATACACATGGAGATGTACAGCCATACACATTGAGGCTGTACGTCTCCCTGACATCCGAAGCACGCTGGCACATCACCTCAGCAGTCATTCTTTTCTCACCACAAGTGGTCCCTCCACTCGGCGGTCATCAGATTGATCTTCCAGAAGCGGGGAACGCCCCAAGAGGATCTGTTTGCCACCAGGTAGAACAGGAAGTGCCACAGGTTCTGCTCTCTTCAAGGGCTCAACAGCAGATCACTCTCCAATGCTTTTCTCCTGTCTTGGGAAGGCGACCTGGTGTATGCCTTTCTGCTGATTCCACTCATCAGCAGGGCCCTCCTGAAAATTAAGAGGGAGAGGGCCAAAGTAGTCATGATTGCCCCAGCATGGACTTGCCAGCATTGGTTCAGCATGCTCATGGACTTGGCAACAGTGCCCCCATGGATACTTCCCAACCACCCAGACCTGCTCTCCCAGGGTCACGTAAGGTTGCTGCACCCAAACTTTGCCTTTCTCCACCTCGCAGCATGGATGCTGTGTGGCTGAACCCGGAGGAGCAGGCCTGCTCTAGTCAAGTCCAGCATGTTCTATTGGAGAGTAAAAAATCCACACCTAGAATGACTTACCTGACAAAGTGGAAGTGCTTCTCCTGCTGGGTGTTGGAGCAGAGAATCTCCCCGACCCAGTCTTCTCTGCGGTCCGTTCTGGACTACCTATTTCACTTGAAACATCAAACTTCTTGATCAAGGTGCACCTGGCAGCCGTTTCAGCCTTCCATCTTTGTATCCAGGGCAGATCGGTAGTCTCACATGAAATTACTATCAGGTTTCTTAAGGGCCTTGAAAGACTTTTTCTGTCAGTCCGGGACCCAGTGCCCCAGTGGGACCTCAACATAGTCCTCTGTAGGCTCACCGGCCCTCCATTCGAGTCTCTATCCTCCTTGTGCTCTTTCACATCTGTCATGGAAGGTTGCTTTCCTTGTGGCTATCACTTCAATGAGGCAAGTGTCCGATATTAAAGCCCTTAAGTCAGAGGTCAGTGTTCTACGTGGACTAGGTTCAATTACATCCCCATCCTGCTTTCCTGTCAAACCTGGTGTCACCTTTTCATGTTGATCAGGACATTTTCCTCTGGTGTTCTGCCCAGAGCTTCACCTGTCCAGCGAGGAGAGGCGCTTGCACACCCTAGATGTCAGGCAGGCTCTGGCATTCTACATACCATGCCCTTCCGTGGATTGACTCAACTCTTCGTCATGGTGGCTGACAGAATGAAAGGCCTCCTGGTGTCTTCTCAAAGCTTTCATATTGGATTACTACCTGCATCCATACTTGCTACAAGTTGACGCGGGTTGTATGTCCACCAATAGTGACTGCCCATTCAACTAGAGCTCTGGCGTTGTCAGCAGCTTTTCTGGCACAATTACCTATCCGGGATATCTGCAGGGCCACAACATAGTTTTCAGTGCACACCTTCACAACCTCAGAAGACCAGAGATAAAGCTGGCTTTGGCAGAACTGAGCTGCAATCAACATATCCATGAACTCCTACCTGCCTCTGGAGATACTACTTGGGAATTATCTAAAATGAAATGGACATGATCAAGCACTCGAAGAAGAAAAATGGTTATTAGCCTTCCATAAATGATGTTCTACAAGATGTGTTGCTCATGTCCATTCTGTGACCCACTCTCCTTCCCCTCTGTCAGAGTTCTGGCAAGAATGAACTGAGGGAGGGGGGAGCTTGTGGCACCCTTTATACTGGTGCATATGCACACCACTCCAGAGGCCACCAGAGCTTAGTCCTCTATGGATATCACTGTGAAAAAAAAGTTCTGGCACCAGTGCATGTGGCAAGCACACACATCTAGATAACATGGAATGGACATGAGCAACACATCTCGAAGAACAACAGTTATGGAAGTTTAGTAACCATTTTTTTCTACTCCCTCTTAAAAACTACCCTCCCTGTGCCTCTTTAGGGACCCCTCTCAAGAGACCTCTCAAACAGGAGGTGGACTCCCTAATTCAGCTAGGGATGACAGAGACTGTCTCTCCTCAAGACAGAGACAAAGCTTTTACTCAAGATATTTCCTCATCTCCTAAAAGAAGGTTTGGCTGGATTCTAGATCTCAGACAGCTGAAAGTCTTCATACATCATTTAGGATTCAGGATGGCCCACTTGACCTCAGTAATCTTTTCGCTAAATGAAGGCAATTGGTTTGTGGCCCTCGATTTTGAAGGATGCCTTCTATCATATAGGTAACAAAGAGTCCTGTGGTACCTTAAAGACTAACTATAAAGTTTTGAAGCATAAGCTTTTGTGGGCTAATACCCACTTCGTCGGATGGAAGCAGTGGAAGTGTCCAGAGGCAGGTATAGATAAATAGTCAGGAATCAGGCAGGAGGTAACAAGGTTAGTCCAATCAGGCTGAACCAGCTTGTTATCTCAAATCAGGGAGGGTGAGATATTCTTCTAGCAGCTGAATTGAAGGTGTGAACTTGGAGGGAGGAGAAGCTGTTTTTGTAATTAGCAAGCCACTCAAGGTCTTTGTTCAGTCCCAGATTGATTGTGTTAAATTTGCAAATGAATTGCAGCTCTGCAGTCTCTCTTTGCAGTCTGGTCTTGAAGTTTTTTTGCTGCAGTATGGTGACTTTTAAATCTGTAATTGTGTGTCCAGGCAGGTTGAAGTGTTCTCCTACAGGTTTTTGTATATTGCCATTCCTGATATCTGATTTGTGTCCATTTATCCTTTTTCGTAGGGACTGTCCAGTTTGGCTGATGTACATAGCAGAGGGACATTGGTGGCATATAATGGCATATATGACATTGGTTGATGTGCAGGTGAATGAACCAGTGATGGTTTGGCTGATCTGGTTAGGTCCTGTGATGGTGTTGTTGGTGTAGATATGTGGGCAGAGTTGGCATCGAGGTTTGTTGCATGGATTGGTTCCTGAGTTGGAGTTATTGTGGTGCAGTGTGCTGTTGCTGGTGAGAATCTGCTTAAGGTTGGCCGGTTGTCTGTGTGCCAGGACTGGCCTTCCTCCCAAGGCCTGTGAAAGTGAGGGATTGTTGTCCAGGAGGGGTTGTAGGTCACTGATGATGCGCTGCAGAGGTTTTAACTGAGGACTGTAGGTGATGGCCAGTGGTGTTCTGTTGTTTTCTTTCTTGGGCTTGTCTTGCAGAAGCAGGCTTCTGGGTACACGTCTGGCTCTGTTGATCTGTGTCCTTATTTCCTTGTGCGGGTATTGTAGTTTTGAGAAAGCTTGGTGAAGATCTCGTAGGTGTTGGTCTCTGTCTGAGGGGTTGGAGCAAATCCGATTGTACCTCAGTGCTTGGCTGTAGACAATGGATCGTGTGGTATGTCCGGGATGGAAGCTGGTGACGTGAAGGTAGGCATAGCTGTCGGTAGGTTTTCGGTATAGGGTGGTGTCGATGTGGCCGTCATTAATTTGCACAGTGGTGTCTAGGAAGTGGACTTCCTGTGTAGACTGGTCCAGACTGAGGTGGATGGTGGGGTGGAAGCTGTTGAAGTCATCTATACCTGCCTCTGGACACTTCCACTGCTTGCATCCAACGAAGTGGGTATTAGCCCACGAAAGCTTATGCTTCAAAACTTTATAGTTAGTCTTTAAGGTGCCACAGGACTCTTTGTTACCTCTGCTATTCCAGACTAACACGGCTACCTCTCTGATTCTTCCTTCTATCATATAGACATTCCTCCAGAGCACAGGTGATTACTGTACTTTACGATGGGCCAAGGGTACTTTCAATACAGAATTCTCCCTTTGGCCTCTCAGGGATACTGAGCGTTTTTATGAAGATCCTCTCCATGATAGCAGCATATCAGCATTGTCAAGGTAACCTGGTTTTTCCTTAACTTGACAGTTGGGTGCTCACAGAACGATTGTATCAGGAGGTAAATCTAGTTTAACCCCTCACACACCCTCCCACCCGCAATTTATAGAGTTTACCAGAGCAAATCGGAACTCAATTTTGGACAAAGCATACTTACCAGAGAATAGATTCCTTGCAATGAGCAACCTCATTGTCCAACTCTGTCTCAGCCTGCAGATGCTGGTCTTGTCATGTATTGTCCTTCTAGGCCATATCAGCTACACTTACATGACATGTTTTGCAAGGCTCCGCTTCCAGGGCCTCCAAACATGGTTGTGGCTGGTCTCCACTCAAGCAGATATACCCTGGATAAATGAGTTTCACTATCTCTGAGTGTCCTCAGGTTCCTCGTTTGGTGGAAAACAAAAGGAGTTCCTTTGGTTTCCCCACTATCCATAAAGAAACTTATTACAGATGCCGCACAACTGGGTTGGGAAGTGCACCTGGTGATCATATAGCTCAAGGCTTCTGGACTCCACAAGATTAAACCCATTACTTCTTGTCCTACCTTCAGTGGACATGGAGAGCAATTGATCATTGTCCGCTTCATAATAACCTTTAACGTATTGTAGACTGTTATCAGGTCCCCCATCAGTTGTCTTTTCTCAAGACTAAATGTGCCCAGTTGTTTTAACCTTTCCTCATAGGTCAGGTTTTCTAAACATTCCATTATTTTTGTTGCTCTCCTCTGGAATTTTAAATATTTGTCAAAATCTTCCTTGAAATGGGATGCCCAAAACTAGATCTAGTACTCCAACTGAGGGCTCACCAGTACCAACTAGGGTGAGATAGTTACCAGGAGTGTGTTTCATATGACACTCCTGTTAATGCATCCAGAATATTAACTTTTTTGCTGCAATGGCATATAATTGTTGACTCATATTTATCTTGTGATCCTTTTCTGCAGTTATTTCACATTTTGTAGATGTGCATTTGAATTTTTTCTTCGTAAGTGTAATACATTGGTGTTTGCCTTTACTCAATTTCATCTTGTTGATTTTTGAACCGCTCTCCAATTTACAGAATCCTTTTGAATTTTATCCTTTTCCCCTCCCAGCTAGTCATCTGCAGATTTTATAAGCATACCATTATCTAAGCCTTTAATGATAATTTTGACTAATATCCGACCTAGGACAGACCCTAGTTGAGAGTAAAACATAGATAACTAGTGTGAGTACAGTTCTCAACCAATTATTCACTCATCTGATGATAATTTTATCTAGACCATATTTCCCTAGTTTGCTTATGAGGAAGTCATGTGGGAGCATGTCATAAGCTTTACTAAAATCAAGATAAATTGTCTTCTGCTTTCCCCCATCCACTAGGCCAATAACCCATCAAAGAAAGAAATTAGGTTGATTCAGCATGATTTGGTCTTGACAAATCTATATTGGCTATTATTAATCACCTATTTTTCTCTGTCCACAAATTGAGTGGTTAATACTTTTGTTCCAGTATTTTTCCAGCTATCAAAGTTAGACTGACTGGTCTATAATTCCCTGGGTCCAATTTGCCCAATTAAAGCTGCGTACTAGGTTTGCTCTTCCCAAGTCCTCTAGAACCTCACTCATCCTCCATGAGTTCTTGAAGATAATTGCTAATGGTTCTGAGATTGCTTCATCTTATTTTCTAGGAGCTCCAGGATGAACTTTGTCAGGCCCTGATGATTTGAATACATCTAAATATTCATTAATCTTGAGTTCCTTTCCCCTTGTTGTTAATGTTAGTTGTGTTAAAGCATCTGGTCACAATTAACCATTTTAGTGAAGACTGAAGCAAAATAGGCATTAAACATCTCAGCCTTTCTGATATCTGTTGTTAGGACTCCTTCCTTACTAAGTAATGGACATGCACTTTCCTTCAGCATTTTCTTGCTTCTAATGTACTTATAGAGCTGCCTTACTGCCTTTTCTGTCCCTTGCTAGATGTAACTCGTTTGTGCCTTAGCCTTTCTGATTTTGTCCCTGCATGCTTGTACTATTTTTTGCACTCCTCCGTAGCAGTATGTCTGTTTCCTGTTTTTGTAGGATCCTTTTTTGATTTTCAGGTCATTAAAGAACTTAAGAGGGAGCCATATTGTCCTCTTACTATTTTTCCTATATTTCCTTTCATCAAGATAATTTGCTCTCTTGCCTTGAATATTGTCTCTTTGTGAAACAGCCAGTTATCCTGAACTCCTTTGTCCCATAGATTTTCTTCCCATGGGGCCATATCTGCCAAGCCTCTGAGTTTGTTAAAGTCTGTGTCTTTGAAGTCCATGGTCCTTACTCTGTTGCTCTCATTCCTTCCTTTCTGTGGAATTATGAAGCCTGTATCATATCATATATGATCACTTTCACCCTGCTTGCCTTCCACTTTCAGATTTCCAACCAATTTCTCCATTAGTCAGAAGCAAGTCTAAAAAGGCTGTTCCTGAGGTACTTCCTCCATGTTTTGAAACAAAAAGGTGTCCCCAGTACATTCCAAGAACTTAATGGACATTTTGTGTTTTGCCTTATTACTTTTCCAACAGATGTCTTGGGAGTTAAGGTCCTCCCTTTACTACCAGTTCTGTTTTGTATATTTTTGTTGTTTGTTCTAGAAAAGTCTCACCTACCTCCTCTTCCTGAGTTGGCAATCTATAATAGACCCCTGCCATAATGTTACCCCTGTTTTTTCCCTGCTTTTCCCTTTCAGACTAAGCCTGAAAAATCAGCTATTAACAATTTAAAACTGGCATGGCCTGCTGAATAAGACCTAGCAGAAGGGGATTAAAATGATATCATGGTAGCATTTTGTACATGTTAAAATGTTAGTATTTGGGGGTAAGCTGTTCATGACATATTTGAATAATCTAGTGTTAACGGTACAATTTTTAATTTTGATTTTTTTTAAAAAACAGGTTACCATGAAGACCAAGCAACTGAAGGAATCTGTTACACATACTCCAGGTGTGGTACCCTAAGTCCTAATCAATGCTGTTAATTAATTATTTATAATTGGTTTCCAAAGTAGAGGCCATTTTGCAGCTTTCAAGGTGATGTTTGTAGCCTTGGCTATAGAAGCTCCATGCTCCTGCTCTCAGCAGACACCAGGGTTGATGGGCATTCTGAAGAAGTCTTCCCATTTAGAGGTGGCGGTGTAAAGGCTCTCTCGATGGTATTATTCTATTTATTTACTATATTGGTGTTCACAGTGCGCTAGTCAATTCAGATATGCAAAAAAAACTACTGCTCCCAGATAAATCCCTGCCCTGAAGAGCTTACAGTCAAGTTGAGATGACTGACAGACAAAGGAATATAGGCTTGGGAATATGGTACAGGACTTTAAAATGTATTTAACCCCATGTCAAGTTGCTCCTATTTTGTTTATTGTTAGCTTTTTATTTCTTTTTGCAGTTCTTGCCATAATTAAATAATATCTGTCTACTAGAGCTCAGCGAATACCAGAAAATCTTCATTATTTGCGCAGATTTAAAATCAACTCTGTCTATTTTGTCATCTTTTCTCTGTGTGCGCTTGAATGTTGGGGGGAAAGCAGTCAAGTTTTAATCCTTTATGTGCTCCCAGAAAGCATATTTTTATCCACACTCACATGCCAATGCTACCCAAACTTCCATATTTAAATAGGATGGGTCAGGGAAAGAGTTTCCTAAACCCCCCCACAAGAGCCATGAGAGGGTCTGAAATTAGTCACAGAAGGAAGGATCTGACGGCACCCTTTGCAGCTGGGATGGAACATACATGCTTAATTTCTTACGTGACTGCAATGAAACAACTAGATCCGAACTGCAGTCAGCCAGTAAATGTTACAGTAGATTAATCTTTCCAGGAATAATGAAAGTTTACAATTTTCTAAAATTCTCCAGTCCTGCTTATTTGTTTTCTTTCCCAAAGAATATTTGAGGAGGAAAGGGGTAGATTGAGATTGACAGATGTGGGAGGGCTGGGGCACCCAGTGGATACAGGATGAACAGAAATGAATCTCTGGAAACAAGACCATTTACGAAAGGAGAAAATAAGGTGGGAGTGTTGGACAACAGAATGGGGTAAATATGAAAGACAAGGAATGAGAGGACAGAGGATTATGAACTATAAAGGAAAGAGAAAACAGAAAATGAGAAGAAGAGATGGCTATTATGGCCTGATTTGGATATGGAAGGAAAGAAAAGGGGGATAAGCAAATTGAAGGGCGGGGAGAGAAAAGGAAAAGTTCAGATTAGTGATTTTTTTTTTATTTCAGGTGTTCATGCTCTTTGATTATATTTCCCTTGCATTATTCCATAGCTCTAAGTTTGCTCAAAATAGTGGCCCAGTCCCTTCTTCTCAGTCTAGTGCATTAGTATAACTGGCCATTCTGAATTATATAGTTCATAGCTGGAGAAAGCAAATAAAATATATCAGAATTCACAAAAATAGTCCATTGGATGGGGGCCTCATGCACCATATACAGGAGGAATAACTATCTTTGAACTCTTAATGTCTATGGTGACCTTCTGTGTTGCGTATCTGATGGGAAACACAAAGGGTTAGATCCACAAAAAGATTTTGGTGCTTACTAGCCACATAAATCCAAAATTTTGATCCTCAAAATCCCTTTTTCAGCTGTCACCTAACCCCGTACACGCCTACATTCCCTGAGCACCCAATTTCCCCCCAGTAAACTCCCCAAGGTGCCTACATTTCTTCCAGTGGCATTCACAAAGCCATCTAAGTCCTGCTGCCACTGAGCTACTCAGTGCCTAAACTGTAGGCCAGGAAGAGCATGAGAATGATTCTGTAGCCTAGTGATGAGCACATACTCCCAGTCCCTGCTCCAATGGCTATTAGAGTAATTTATTAAAAGTGTGGAAGAGTTTCAACAGGATAGATTGTGAGAGGCCGACTGTGGAATACCTATAACCCAATGGGTAAAGCATTCATCGGGGGGGAGGAGATGAGAGACCTGGGGCTGAGTCACTACTCCAAATCAGGCAGGGGATATTTGAACCTCGGACTTCCACATCCTGTGTGAGTGCTCTGGGTGCTGGGCTGTAAGGCATAAGGGCAGAGTGTGGCAACATCACCACTTTTTGTGAGAAAGGGCTTACCTTAACTCTAGGAGGCCGTTCACAGCCATGAACCCCCAGTGGAGATAGGCGCCTCCCTCTCATCTGAAATTAGGCACCTGACTCTCTTTGAGGGATGGGGCTTTGGCCCCATCCTCTGCTCAGCATTTCCTGCTGGCTAAGTTAGGTGGCTCCCTACTTAGCGTTCTGGCTGTTTATGAATCCTGTAGTCAGGCACCTAACTTTCCCCATCATAAAATCATAGAATATCAGCGTTGGAAGGGACCTCAGGAGGTCATCTAGTCCAATCCCCTGTTTAAAGCAGGACCAATCCCCAATTAAATCATCCAACAGAGTTTTGCCCCATATCCCTAAATGGCCCCCTCAAGGATTGACCTCACAACTCTGGGTTTAGCAGGCCAATGCTCAAAGCACTGAGCTATCCCTCTCCCCAATGCATTGTATAGTAAGCCTGGTCACCTAATTTGGGGCTGAGGCTTCTACCGGGTGGCAGGACACCTAGCGTGAGACATTGTAACACTAAATTTAAGTCCCTTTTGTGATCTAGCCCAAAATTTATTTGGACCCTGTGGTTTGTAGAGGATGAATTTGTCATTGGGGGTTACTCCAGGTAGAATGACCTTTTTAAACAAAAAAGTTTTAAAATCTTTGGAAATGCAGAAAATTGCCCTTTGCATTTTGAAATGTTCGGACAGAGGAGAGCCTCAGAACTCCTGTAATGTTTTGTTTGTTCTAACACTCATGTTGACTGGTTACCAGCCCACCAAGCGAGGGGTATGCCACAACTCCTGCCTCTGCAGTTCTGTTGGTTTCTGGGGGACTCTGAAACCCGGTTTCTCATCCACAAGAGCTCTCCCTGCTCTCTCTCTCAGCTATAGATCACTTGTCACCACCCAGTTCCCTTTTCATTTGACTTCAGTGGTTTTTACATATAATGCTATTTCCAACAGGAATTGTTAGACTCTCTGAGCTTAGAAACTTGGCCCAGAATTCCAGAAATGCCAAAACCAACATGGATTTGCCAGACCATATAATTACACAGCGAGAAATAGATGAGGAGGAGAAGGAGGAGGAGAACTATAATCGTGACCCAGAACAGATGGATATTCCAGCAGATCACAGAGAGACCATGACAAGCGAAACCAGACACCGCAAGCGAAAAACAGCCAAAGCATCTGAAATAACTCTAGCAACAATGAAAGAGGTGGCAGAAGATAAATACAGGGCAAAGCGTCAGAAAGACTTTGATAACACAGAACAGGATGAATATAGCGATGATGAGAACAGAATAAAAGAGAAAAGCCACAATTCTGAAGAATTGTGGACTCAAAATCAACAGAAACTTCTTGAACTAGCTTTACAGCAGTATCCAAAGGGAACATCAGACCGCTGGGATAAGATAGCAAAATGCGTCCCAGGAAAAAGTAAGGTAGGGTCATTGTTTTGTATGGGATTAGACTACTAATAAACCAATATAACATCTGGGCAAGGCCTCTCCTACCAATTAGCTACCAGCCTGAGGTCTTTAATCCAGCCTATCACTATCTGATAACTCCCAGGGCCCAACTTGCAGAGTATTATCATCACATATATTGATACTTTATTTTTGTTTATTTTTTTGCTTTGTGTTGGAAAAATTAAGTTGAACTGCCTGCCATTTCTTTTAAAGTACCTATCTTTACTCACAATTAAAAACTTGAAAGGCTGAAGGAAAGTAGATTATAGTTTTCAACAATTCTGACTGTCGCATTTGGTGACTGAATGTTTGATAACCTGCCCTGCTCACACTTTCAATAGCACCTTCTGCAGTGAGCATTTGTTGAGTGAATCATTAAAAAAGTAATTCTAATGCATGTGTCATAATGCTCAATAATCTATTTAATATTTCAATATACTAGAATGTTTTGGTGTCATAATTTTTCTTTATATAAGTAATGGAAAGAGGTAAATAGTGTCCCACAGGGACATAAATGATCTGGAAGAAGGGGTAGACAGTGAGAGGTGGTAAAATTTGAAGATGATACAAAACTACTCAAGATAGTTAAGTCCCTGGCAGGACTGGGAAGAACTACAAAAGGATCTCTCAAAACTAGGTGACTAGGCAACCAAATGGCAGATGAAATTCCATGTTGATAAATGCAAAATAATGCACGTCTGAAAACATAATCCCAACTATACATATAAAATGATGGGGTCTAAATTAGCTGTTACCACTCAGAGAGAGATATTGGAGTCATTGTGGATAGATCTCTAAAAATATCCAATCAGTGTGCAGTGGCACTCAAAAAAGCATTGGGAATCATTAAGAAAGGGTAGATAGTAAGACAGAAAATATCATATTGACTCTCTATAAATCCATGGTACGCCCACATCTTGAACACTGCATGCAGATTTGGTCACCCATTCTCAAAAAAGATATATTGGAATTAGAAAAGGTTCAGAAAAGGGCAACAAAAACTATTAGGGGTATGGAAGGGCTTCCATATGAGGAGAGATTAATAGGACTGGGACTCTTTAGATTGAAAAAGAGACGACTAAGGGGGGATATGATTGAGGTCTATAAAATCATGACTGGTGTGGAGAAAGTAAATAAGGAAGCATGGTTTACTTCGTCTCTTTTCGTAACACAAGAACTAGGGGGTCACCAAATGAAATTAATAGGCAGCAGGTTTAAAACAAAAGGATTTTTTTTCCCCCACACAACACACAGTCACCCTGTGGAACTGTTTACCAAAGGATGTTGTGAAGTTCAAGACTATTACAGGGTTAAAAAAGTAACTAGATAAATTAATGGAGGATAGGTCCATCAATGGCTATTAGCCAGTATGGGAAGGGATGTCCCTAGGGAATGGGCGACAGGAGATGGATCACTTGATGAGTACCTGTTCTGTTCATTCCCTCTGGGGCACCTGGCATTGGCCACTGTTGGAAGACAGGATAATGGGCTAGATGGACTTTTGGTCTGACCCTGTATGGCTGTTCTTAAATTTCCAGACAGTGAAGCAAAAGCATATGGAAAATCTGAACTATAAATCTACCTGATTATATGGAAGAAAAGCCCCAGGCAGAGCTAACAGAGACAGTGTGTCCATGATCAGTGACTTCTACTTTGTCATTGGGTAGGTTCAGTAAGAGCCCAGTATTCGTGACAGTTCAATTTTCAGTGCAATCCATTGCTGATGCCTGAAGCAGCAGGATACCATCATCTCACTTGCACCAAAAGATCAGTGTTAGGGAGGAGGAAATGTGGGTGGGGTTCCAGAAACAGTCTTTTTAGATCTCAAAATTCTCTGGCAGTTCACATTCTGGGATGGGTTTGCTACATTAGATGATAAGGGCCGGTTTACACGTGGAAATTTGTGAAATAGTTGTTCCAGTCTACATCTGGATAGCTACTTGGGTAAATTTCCAAGGTAGACAAGTCCTAGGAGCAAGACAATCATTTTTCAGACGCACTGCTGAGAATGTTATGAAACTGTGCTACTTTCCTATTTTAATAATTATCCTGCTAGACACTGTCAAGAGGGAGACTGTCCGTGTAACTGTAAGGCAAATTTTCTCCTATTTTTCTCTGGTCTCTATCAACATCAGTTATCTGTAATGAACTCCAAATTGAAAATTCTTTTTGTAATCCACTTTTCATTGTGTACATTGCCCATGCCTTCTGAAAGCTCAATACATGGGTGAATATTCTTCTACATTTAAAAAAAAATAGTAAAACTACTTTTAAAACAACTTATCTTTTTTATGAGAGAATGTATACAGTAGAAGTAATATGAAGATATTAAATTACAGATCATACTTTTGAAAGATATAAAAACTTTTTTTTTTTGTTGCAGGAAGAGTGTGTGGCAAGATACAAGTTGCTTGTTGAACTAGTACAAAAGAAGAAAATGGCTAAAAGCTGAATCTGCTGAGCAAAAGAGTTTTATTTCTATTTTTCAGAATGAGATTATATTTTATATCTCATATACAGAAGTTTGCATTTTTGTACCGCAGTATTTCTGTGTCATGTGCCTTAGTAAAAGAAAACATCAATAAATTTTATGCCATCTTGCTTAACCATTTTCTGTGTTAAAGAATTTAAATGTATTTTTGTTTTGGAGAGCTATTTATAAAGACATGTTATTGCATATGTCTTGGTAATTGGTAGATCTTTAAGAATACCCTCATAGTTTATTGCATGATGACTTCAGTATGAATGAATATGCAGTATATAAAGGGTAAAAGGTCTAATCTTTAAAGATGCAAAAGAAATATATGCGAGCTGCACTGAAAATGTAAACCTGAAACTGTTGAAAACATTTAAGATTTTTCTTAGACACACTACACATATGCATGTATATCTGCATATGTGCATACAATGTGTACATTTATATGCATCATAATTCCATATTAGTCTGGAATTACAGAAGTGACAGAGTCCTGTGGCACCTTAAAGACTAACTAAAGTATTGAAGCATAAGCTTTCGTGGGCTAATACCCACTTCGTCGGATGCATGCAGTGGAAGTATGGATACTGCATGCATCTGACGAAGTGGGTATTAGCCCACGAAAGCTTATGCTTCAATACTTTAGTTAGTCTTTAAGGTGCCACAGGACTCTTTGTCATTTATATGCATGTACACATACTATTTCAAAATGTGTATGTTTGTTATATATGTGAGAGCTATGAACTTCACACATATTCATGTCTATTATGCCTGCTATATAATTGCTCTTTCAAATATCTTACATGATAATATACAGTAATATTAAGTAGTGCTATTATTTAACTATATTTTAATTAAGGTTTTTAAAAGGATTTTTTAATTGAGAGAGTCTGCTAACATATACAAATGTTACATATCATTCAGATTTTGAATTAGAGAATTTGATTTAAATATAACATGCATATCCCCACCATTATTTTAATATTTCAGATTTGTGCTCCTACATTTTTATTTTTGTTGCTTCATTTTTACAGCTGAACTGTATTTAGTTACAGTTCATCACTTGCTGCTCCAGTGTTTTTCACAACTTTGGAAAAGCTACAAGAGGATTTAAACAACAAAGCGATAAGTGTCTGAAGGTCATTAAAATTGACACCAATATATTGGAGAGGTGAAATATACTCTTGTGCAAGAACACAGAGGACTACAGCATCTTTCAGAATTACGCACACACAATTTAAATACAAATATTAAACTCTGATATGTTTTACAGGCCTCTCTTTTTCCCCCCCTATGGGGATGCTAGGCAACCACAATTCAAAGCTGAAAGCAATGGAAGTTATTGGAGCTCAGGACTAGAGCTGGTCAAAAATTCTCCAGTGGAACACTTTTTCATCAGAAAGTGCTGATTCACTGAAATAAACATATTGCAGAAATGTGTCAATATTGACAAAATTTCATTTGGTGTAAAAATAAAGGGGAAAAAAGCATTTCAACAAGGTTGACATGTTCTGTTTTGACATTTTCAGAACGAAATGTTTCAATTTTTTGTGTCAAAACTTTTCTTCATATATACTATATTTTTTAAAATAAAAATTTCAAAACTGAAACAAAATGTTTGTTGACCCACAACAACGTTGCATGGGAAATTTTGAAATTTTTTTTGTCCAATTTCAGAAAAAGTTTTAAATTGTGGAAACTTCCATGAAATGGAAAATCTGGTGGTTCTTTGAGTGATTGCTCACATGCATTCCAATTAGGTTAGGTACGCGCAGTGTGCCTGGTTGCCGGGTAGATTTTCCCCTAGCTAGAGGCTGGGCGAGCAGGGAGCCCCCTAGAGTGGCGCCTTCATGGCGACCCATAAATACCCCTGCGACACAGCCACCCTCTCAGTTCCTTCTTACCGCAGACGAGCTGGTTGTAGGAATAGAGGAGTTCTGCTTTCGCGTTCTCCTCTCCTCTTCTCCTCTTCGTTCTACTCGTGTTTATAGTTCTAGTTAATGTTTAACAGTTATAGTTCATAGATAGTTAGCATTGTTAATAGTGTAATTAGTGTTAAGTGCAGGCTACTCCTGCCCCGGAGCTTATGTCGCCCAAGGCTCCGGGCTTCAAACACTGTTCGGAGTGTGGGAAGCCCATGCCAGTGGGGGACCCACACTTTAGGTGCCTGAAGTGCTTGGGGGAATCGCACTTAGCAGATACTTGTAAAATCTGCAAATCCTTTAAGCCGCGGACCCGCAAAGACCGTGAGTCCCGCCTCAGGCATATCCTAATGGAAGCGGCTCTCCAGCCGGACTCAGGGGTGGCACCGGGGCCCGCTCCCAAGCCGCAGAAGTCCAAACCTCGGCACCGGTCGCGCTCGCCCGGCACCAAGAGGAGGAGAGACCCCCAGCCGCGCCCAGCCCCGGCAGACCGCGCGGGGACGTTGGCGCCGATCTCGCTGACTTCGACCCCGAACGCCGGACGCCCGGATGACCAGGCATCAGCACCGGCACTGACACCGACTCCGGCGACCCGGACGGGTCCTTTGAGTCCGGTGCGAGTGGTATCCCCACTCCGCCTGCCGGTCCCGCAGCAGCTTCCCTCCACTCCAGAGGCGTTTGCTGCTGCGAGGGAGCTGCTCTCGGTGGGCTCACCGCAGCGGCAACCCCGTTCCAAGGGCAAGCCACCCTTGATGGGGGAAGAGATCGCGGCTCGGAGCCCGGCAGGGCAGGGACACCGCTCGATCTCACGGCGCCGATCCAACTCCCGGCACCGGTCAGCTTCCCGGTACCGGTCGCAGTCTCGGCGCCGCACGGAGCAGAGACCTCGATCCAGGTCTCCGGACGGGCGCTCACGTCGCTCTCGCTCCCCTCCCCGGTCTGAGTCCCGGTACCGATCGGAGTCCCGGCGCCCATGCTCACGGGGCCGGTCACACTCTCGGCACCGGTCGTACTCCCGGTACCGCTCTGCCAGCTCCCGACGCGGCCATCTTCTACGCCGGTCTTCGGGCCAGTCCTCGTCCCGGCACCGCTCGAGGTCCCGACGCCGCTCACCGTGCCGGCACCGCTCCACATTGTGGCACCGATCACCGCGGCGCCGGTCGACCTCGCGGCAACGCTCCAGATCCCCGGGGCGCAGCGGCAGATACCGATCAAGGTCCCCCTACAGGCGGCGGACCTCTCGGTACCGGTCACTGCGGCACCGGCACGACTCCCGGCACCGACCTTCGCCCCGGTACCGTAGCCCGCGGCACTGACAGCGCTCCCCGAGCTACATGTCCCAGGATTACACGTCTCCGGACCGGCACCGTCGGCACCGGTCGAGGAGTCAGCCAAAGCGCCAGGAGTCTTCAGGCGCACGGACTCATCAACCCTCGGCACCGGAGGCCCCGCACCTCGGAGAGGTGGCACATTGGCCTTCTCCTGCAGCCTCCGGGTCTCCTCGTTCGGCCCGAGCAGCGCAGGGTCACTCCGCCTGGCCGGCCTGGGACACCTGGGCATATAACCAACCCCGCTCTACCCAATCTGAGCCGGGGTTCCCTCTTATGTCTGAGGCTACCGCAGAACCAGGGGTAGCCTCATCTCAGGTGGCCCCCCGCTCGGAGGGGCATCACAGCCCGGACCCGGGCTCCTATACCTCCCCGGCGAGGGTTGAGGCGGTAGCAGGGACCTCCTCGGCCAGTCCCCCCACAGTAGACCTGACCAACTACCAGACTTTATTAAAGGCCGTAGCCACAAACATGAACCTTCCCATGGAGGAGGTCCCAGTGGTGGAGGACCCAGTCACCACCATGCTTACTAAGGGCACACCGACCCGGGTGGCGGTGCCCTTTATCAATACCGTCAGGCAAAATGTTGCCACGTTATGGAAGACCCCGGCCTCTCTTCCCCCCACAGCAAGGGGTGTGGAGAAAAGATACTTTGTCCCGGCCAAGGGGTATGAACATCTTTATATTCACCCGCCGCCGTCCTCTTTAGTGGTGGACTCCGTTAATAATAAGGAGCGCCATGGACAAGAGGCCCAGGTCCCCAAAACTAGGGAGGCGAGGCGCCTGGACCATTTTGGCAGAAAGGTCTACTCGTCCGGGGGCCTCCAACTGCGAGTGGCCAACCACCAGGCACTCCTCAGTGGCCACCATTTCGATACGGTGGAGGCCCTCACTAAACTGGAAAACCGAGTCCAGCAAGAGGGCAAACAGGAGTTTAAGGCCTTACTCCATCAAAGTAGGGAAATTTCCCGCTATGCCCTACAGGCGGCTTTAGACTCAGCGGACTCGGCGGCAAGGACAATGGCCTCAGGTATTGCCCTCCGCCGTGCTGCATGGCTCCAGTCCTCTAGCCTGGCCCCTGCAATGCAGCATAAGATACAGGACCTTCCCTTTGAGGCCCAATCCCTCTTTTCGGAGGACACTGACACCCGCCTCCAGGCTCTGAAGGACAGGGGTGTCACGCTCAAGACCCTGGGGATGCATACCCCGGGTCAACAGAAGCGCCCCTTCCTGCCACCACGCAGGAAGTTCTTCCCTCCGGCGCGCCCGCCCCAGGACTCCTCCCGTAGGAGAGACAGGTCCTACCGGCGCAGGCCGGGGCCCCGACAGGGCGCGAAACAGCAGGGCCCCAAGCCACCCCAGGGGCCCAAGTCTGCCTTTTGAAGGTGCGCTCGGGGGCAGAGCACTAGTTCTCAACCTGGATCCTCCCTTTGGAGATCGCCTGTCCCACTTCCGCCGTGCATGGTCGGACATTACATCGGACCAGTGGGTCCTTCGCACGGTGGAGGTGGGATATTCACTCCAGCTTTCCTCTACTCCTCCTTCCCACCCACCATCCTCGTCCCTCTTCAGGGACCCCTCTCACAAGCAACTCCTCGTACAGGAGGTGAGGTCGCTCCTCGCATTGGGAGCCATCGAGCCCGTACCGGAGGAGTTCAAGGGAAAGGGGTTCTACTCCCGTTACTTCCTGATCCCCAAGGCGAAAGGGGGCCTATGGCCCATCCTAGACCTGCGAGGACTCAACGCCTACATGACCAGGTTCAAGTTCCGCATGGTCACCTTGGGTACCATTATTCCCTCTCTGGATCCGGGAGACTGGTTCGCTGCCCTCGACATAAAAGACGCTTACTTTCACGTGAGCATCAAGCCCTCACACAGGCGTTACCTCCGCTTCATGGTGGCGGGGGAACACTATCAGTTTGCCGTTCTGCCCTTTGGCCTGTCCACCGCACCCAGGGTGTTCACAAAGTGCATGGCGGTAGTGGCGGCGTTTCTTCAGTGTCGCGGGGTACAACTCTACCCGTACCTCGACGACTGGCTGATCCGAGGCACCTCCAGGGATCAAGTCAGCGCACACGTGCAATTAGTCATCAGCACGTTCGACCGCTTGGGCATCCTCCTCAACAAGGGGAAATCCACCCTGGAACCAACCCAGAAAATAGAATTCATAGGGGCCCTACTAGACTCAACAGTAGCAAGGGCAACCCTGCCTCGACCTCGGTTCCTCACCATCCAGTCGGCCATCAGACAGCTCCGCGTCTGCCCCATGGCCACGGTCCGGGTCTTCCTCAGCCTGTTAGGTCACATGGCATCGTGCACTCACGTCATACAGCATGCCAGACTGAGGCTACGCCCTCTTCAGTCGTGGCTTGCAGTGACCTACAGACCAAGAAGGGACAGTATGGACGCCCTCCTCTCCATTCCCAAGGCCACCCTATCTGCTCTGGCTTGGTGGGAAGACCAGGACAATGCCTGCCAAGGGGTCCCCTTTCTTCCCCCCAGCCCGTCCATGTCCCTGGTGATGGACGCGTCGTCCCTAGGTTGGGGAGCCCACCTCGGGGAACTCAGGACCCAAGGCCTCTGGTCGGACTCGGATCTCTGCCTCCATATCAATGTCCGAGAACTGAGGGCCGTCCGCCTTGCGTGCCAGGCATTCCGGGACACGTTGTGGGGTCACTGTGTTGCGGTGATGACAGACAACACCACGGCCCAGTACTACATCAACAAACAAGGCAGAGCCCGCTCCAGCCCCTTGTGCCAGGAAGCGACTCTCCTGTGGGAATTCTGTATAGCCCACACCATTCACCCAGTGGCCTCATTCCTCCCGGGAGTCCAGAACACACTGGCGGACCATCTCAGCAGGTCTTTTATGACTCACGAATGGTCCCTCCGGCCAGACGCTATCCGGCCGATCTTCCTAAGGTGGGGATTTCCCCACATCGACCTCTTCGCCTCCAGGCAGAACAGGAAGTGCCTCCAGTTCTGCTCCTTCCGAGGCAGTGCCAGGGGATCCTTGACAGATGCCTTCCTCCTACCCTGGACGGGGCACCTGTTCTACGCGTTCCCTCCAATCCCGCTCCTACACAAGGTGATCCTGAAGATCAGATGGGACAGGGCGCAGGTCATCCTTGTAGCCCCAGCCTGGCCCAGACGGTGCTGGTATGCATCCCTCCTCCGACTATCCAGGGCCCCTCCCATCAGCCTCCCGCCCTGGCCGGACCTGATCTCTCAAGATCACGGTCACCTACTGCACCCAGATCTGCAGTCCCTTCACCTTACAGCGTGGCTGCTCCATGGTTGAGAGGCCCGGAACTCTTATGCTCAGCGGAGGTGCAAGGTGTCCTTCTGGGCAGCAGGAAACCTTTGACCAGAAGCACCTATACTGCAAAGTGGACCCGCTTCTCGGCTTGGTGTAGAGACCATGACACCATCCCAGCGGAAGCCCCCGTCCCGCGCATCCTGGACTACCTGTTAGGCCTTAGACAACAAGGCCTTTCTACCTCCACTATCCGAGTCCATCTGGCTGCGATCTCGGCCTTCCACCCTGGCCAGGCAAACCACTCGATCTTCTCCGACCCTGTGGTGTATCGGTTTCTAAAGGGTCTCGACAAGCTATACCCGAACATTAAGCGTCCCATTCCACCCTGGGACCTGAACCTTGTGCTCTCACGCCTTACTTTGCCCCCGTTCGAGCCCCTCACCACGTGTTCCCTAATCCATCTTTCCTGGAAGGTGGCATTTCTAGTGGCTATCACCTTGGCTCGTAGAGTGTCAGAAATCCGTGCCCTGACCTCCGAGCCGCCCTACACCATTTTCCATAAAGACAAGGTGCAGCTACGTCCCCACCCGGCTTTTCTACCAAAGGTGGTTTCCCCCTTCCATGTTAATCAGGACATTTGCCTTCCGGTCTTTTACCCTAGGCCACATACCTCTGGAAGGGAACAACAATTACACACGTTGGACGTTAGGAGGGCTCTTGCTTTTTATTTAGACAGAACAAAGCAATTCAGAAAGACAACCCGACTTTTTGTAGCAGTTGCGGAGAGGATGAAGGGCCAGCCGATTTCAGCCCAAAGGCTCTCCTCCTGGATTACCTCGTGTATTCACACCTGTTATGAACTCGCAGGCAGACCTGTCGAGAGAGTAACAGCGCACTCCACGAGAGCGCAGGCGTCCACTGCGGCCTTCCGGGAGGGAGTCTCCATCACGGACATCTGTAGGGCGGCTACCTGGTCCTCCGTCCATACCTTCGCCGCTCATTACGCCATTGTCCAGCAGACCAGGGATGATGCGGCGTTTGGGTCAGCGGTCTTACGATCTGCTACGGGTCAACCCGACCCCACCTCCTAGGTATTGCTAGTAGTCACCTAATTGGAATGCATGTGAGCAATCACTCGAAGAAGAAAACAGGGTTACTTACCTGTAACTGTTGTTCTTCGAGATGTGTTGCTCACATCCATTCCAGACCCGCCCTCCTTCCCCACTGTCGGTTTAGCCGGCAAGAAGGAACTGAGAGGGTGGCTGTGTTGCAGGGGTATTTATGGGTCGCCATGAAGGCGCCACTCTAGGGGGCTCCCTGCTCGCCCAGCCTCTAGCCTGGGGGAAAATCTACCCGGCAACCAGGCACGCTGCGCGTACCTAACCTAATTGGAATGGATGTGAGCAACACATCTCGAAGAACAACAGTTACAGGTAAGTAACCCTGTTTTCCTGCCCAACTCAGAAAATTGTATTGGCTATATTTGTGATAAAATTGTTTCTTTTTGTACAGTTTTTTTCCAAATAAAAAACCTAAGCTGCAAATTTTACCTTCATAATCCCAAAAGTTAACTTAGCAATTGGCATGCATCATATCAACTGTTAAATTATTCAGCACACTTTCAGAGTAC
The DNA here is from genome assembly GCA_032164245.1 of Sternotherus odoratus. Lineage (NCBI taxonomy): Eukaryota > Metazoa > Chordata > Testudines > Kinosternidae > Sternotherus > Sternotherus odoratus. Next base: position 194,487,896 of record JAVMKO010000002.1, on the reverse strand, counting down.
TACATATCCAGTATATCCATTTCAGTCGCTTAAAACTTCATTTATGGAGCAACATTCTTCATTTCAATGGAAATCCTTTGAGAATCTGAATTTAAGTTCCAGCAAATGTAAAGTTTAAGCAGGAACCTTTTTTTTTTTTTAGTTACTTGACCACATTATTTAATATATTTAAAGATCATGGGGGGCAATTTATCATACCCGAATCTGAAAGTCACTGATTTTCCTGGGCTAATATCCGACGAAGTGGGTATTAGCCCACGAAAGCTTATGCTTCAAAACTTTATAGTTAGTCTTTAAGGTGCCACAGGACTTTACCTCTGCTATTCCAGACTAACACGGCTACCTCTCTGATTCTTGATTTTCCTGATTATTTCTATACACAAAAGCCACCTTACTGAATCTAACTATTTACAGACCGGAGGGGAGGGTTGGAATTTGCAGCAATTGAGTAAAAATAGGGATTAAAAACCATGGACTGTCTTTCAACTTTGTTTTATCATGTCTGTCTAGCAGGGTAAACAGGAAGTCTACAGATCTGATTCCTCAGGAATGTCTCAAATTTTGTTTAAATACAACTTAAACTGCCACATTGAACTTCAACTGCCACATTGTGTCAGCACTTGCGCGCGCTCTCTCTCTCTACATATATTATATATATATACACACGCACATACACACACACACACGAGCTGTCAATTAATTGCAGTTAACTCATGCGATTAACTCAAAATTGTGATTTAAAAAGTTAATGTTTTAATTGCACTGTTAAATAATAGAATATCAATTGAAAGTTTAAAAATATTTTTGGATGTTTGTCAACATTTTCGAATATATTGATTTCAATTACAACACAGTATACAAAGTAGATGGTGCTCACTTTATATTATTTTTATTATAAACTAGCGAAAATACCCGGCATTGCTCGGGTGAGTCGGAGATGGGGAGGGGGCAGACAGCTGAGCGAGTGCGGGGTCCGTTGGATGGGGGCAGAGAGCAAACCTGACACCCCCACCTCACTTACCCCTCGACCAACCCCGACTCACATTTTCACCCCCCCACACCCAAACCCAACACCCCCACGTCTCCCCCTACCAACCCCAAAAACCCCTGACCAACACCCACATCTCACCCCCCATAGACCAAACCTGACACACCCACCTCACTTTCCCCCCCAACCAAACCCGACACCCCTACCTACCACCACAAACAAACCAGACACCCACACCTCACTTACCCCTCGACCAACCCCGACCCCCCACCCCACACACCCCCACCAAACCCAACACCCCCTGACCAACCCCAACCCCCACCCCTCACCCCATACCCACCCAGACACCTTCCCCCCCCCGACCAAACCCGACACCCCCACCTCACCCCTCCGACCAAACCCGACACCCCCACCTCACTTACCCTCCAACCAAACCCAACTCGGGTCCGTCGGAGGTGGGGAGGGGGCAGAGAGCTGAGGGATTCCGGGGTCCGTTGGAGGTGGGGAGGGGGCAGAGAGCTGAGGGATTATGGGGTTCTGTTGGAGCGGGGAGGGGGCAGAGAGCTGAGCAAGTGCGGTGTTGGATGGGGTATTATGATATCATAACAATGTCACAGAGAACAGCAGCTGCCCAGCTGATGTGATTGGCATTTAAATAATTTAATCCCTGGGGGGCATCAGAGGTAAGATTTGAAAAATTTTCAACTCTTATGGTCATTAGGACCCCAAGACCTCTAACTGTACCAAATTTCAAGTCTCTAGCTCAAACGGTGTGGAAGGAGTAAGCATACATACGCGCATACATACATACACCATTTGACTTTTATATATATAGATTTGCACTGTAAAAATGTCAAGCAAAAGAAATAGTATTTTTCAGTTCATCCCACACAAGTACTGTAGTATAATCTCTTTATGTAGAAAGTGCAACTTTTAAATGTAGGTTTTTATTTTTGTTTCATTACTGCACTTAATTTTGTTTGTTACTGCACTGTGTCAGGAACAAGGCTGAAGTGAGGTCAGAATAGAATATGGACAAGACTGAAGTGGACAGAAACAGGACTTAGGCAAAACTGGGGTGGGAATAGCTTCTATATCTTCAGGAGCAAATTCCCTCATGGTTTGTCAACTTGGTTCCTTCAGCACTTATGGACTCTATTTGAACCGGTGGCTGTGTGTTCCCTCCTACACGTGTCCATGAAAACTTCATTCCTAATGGCCATTATCTCAACAAGAAGGTTAGGAGAGATCAAAGTCCTGATGACTGACCCTTCTTCTTCAGTCTTCCATCCTGATAGGGCATCCTTGAAGAACACCCCTGAAGTATTTATCAAAGAACAGCATTATGGAGTTCTACCTAACCCAGCAAATTCACTTATCTGTTTTTTTCCCTAAGCCTCATGCTTGCAATGTGGGCCATCACACATTGGATGTTAGAATGCCAGGGCTGGTTTATCTGCAAAGGATGAAGAAATTCAGATCTTCACTAAGACACTTTGTAGCAATTGTGGAAAGGATGACATGCAAAATTATATCTCCCCAACTTTTCCTAAATGGAGATCTGGCTGTGTGAAAGCTTGTTCTGGCACAATGAAGAAGGGCCTGCCTACTGCCCTTTAAAGCTTCCTCTACAAGAGCACAAGCCGAATCGGCAAGGCAGCTACCTGGAACTCTGTGCATATATTCACTAAGCTCTATAGGTTTACGAAAACCTCCAGGTCAGCCTCTCCATTTGGCAGGGTAGTATTCTAATCCTGATTCTTCTGACTCTGACCTATCTCCTCCAATGCACTTGTCCACTGTTTGGGAGTTGGCAGTAATGAAATATCTATATGGGCAGCCACTTAGAGAACAATGAGAAGTGATTTACCTGTACTGTAATTGGAGTTCTTTGAGATGTTATCCGTGTATATGTGTGTGTGTATATATATATATATATTCCATGACCTACCTGCCACCCCCTCTACACTGGAGTCCTTCATCAGGGCTATGGGGACTCTAATGGCAGTTAGCATCAACCATTTGATGTCCTTGTTGAGAAGCAGGAGGAACATTTTTTGCTCAGTGCTCACTAAAAAGGTAAATTGTGACACAATATTAACAACAAAGGGAGGAGGAGTGGAACCAAACGGAAAGAACAGATTAAAGAATATCTAGGTAATTTAGATGTGTTCAAGTCATTAGGGCCTGATCAAATTAATTCTAGGGAACTAAAGGAGCTAGCTGACGCAATCAGAGAACTGTTAGCAATTATCTTTGAGAACTCAGGGAAGATGAATGATGTCCCAGAGGAGTGGAGAAAGTCAAACATGATACCTATATTTTAAAAGGCAACAAACAGGACCTGGGTAATTATAGGCCAGATAGCCTAACTTTGATACCTCGAAAATCCTTGAACGAATTAATGAACAATCAGTTTGTAAGTACCCAGAGGATAATAGAGGAATAGCCACCGTGGATTGGTGAGGAATAAATCATGACACACTAACCTAATTCCCTTCTTTGAGTGGCTGGCATAGTGGATGGAGGAAGCAGGAGATACAATTTATGTTGGTTTAGTCTTTGACATGGTTCAACGTATCATTTTCATAAACAAACTAAGGAATGGGTTCTAGATGAAATTATTATAAAACCGGTGTACAGCAGGTTGGAAAACTACTCAGAGTAGTTATGATTTTCCATCAAGCTGGGAGGCTGTATCTACTGATATTGCACAGGAGTATGTCCTGGGTCTGATCTTATTCAGTATTTTAATTAATATCTTGGAGAGTATGCATATAAAATTTTCAGCTGACATTACACTGCATGGAGTAGCAAGTACATGAGAGGGACAGGATTAGAATTCAAAATGAACCTTGGAGAATTGATCAGAAATCAACAAGATGAAATTCAATAAAGACAAATGCAAAGTACTTCACTTAAGGAAAAATCAGTTACACAATGGGGAATAACTGGTGAGGTGGTAGCATGCTGAAAAAAGCTGAGAGTTAGTGGGTCACGAATGAGTCAATAATGTGATGCAATTGAGAAAAAAGTTAACATTCTGCTATACATTAACAGGAATGTCATATGTAAGACATTGGCGGTAATTGTCACACTAGATTCAGCACTGGTGGAGCTTCGGCTGGAATAGTGTCCAATTCTGGGCACCACACTTTAGGAAAGATTAGAAAATCCAGACTAGAGCAACAAAAAGAAGCATAGAAAACCTGCCGTATAAGGAAAGGTTAAAACAACTAGGTATATTTAGTCTTAAGAAGACTGAACAGGAGGAACTTGATAAGTCTTTAAATATGTTAAGAGCTGTTATAAAGAGGATGGTGATCAATGTTCTCCATGAGATGAGGATGAGAAGTAATGGTCTTAATCTGCAGCAAAGATGATTTAGGTTAGATGCACGGAAAACTTTCTACCTATACAGTCGGACCCCGCAATACCACGACGATCGGGATAAAATAAAAATAGACCGCGATAAGCGCAGGATTGCGGTATTGCGGGGTTCCGCTGCATCAAAGCAATGCTCGCCGCTGATATCAGGAGCCAGCCGCTCCCCACGCTGTAAATGGATTCGCGCTATTGCAGGGCGCGATATTCCAGGGTCAGTCTATAGTTACAGTCTGGAATAGGCTTCCAAGGGAGGTTGTAGTATCCTCATCAGTGGAGGTTTTTAAACACCTGTTGGGAATAGTCTAGGTTTACTTGGTACTCCCTCACTGCAAGAGGCTGGAAAGGTCCCTTTCAGCATTACATTTTGTGACTGAGTCAGACCAGAAGGGTATAGGAGAGTGCTGGAAGGGAAGTATATCAGCCTTAGGATGAGCAGGTCCCTGTTCCCTGGCTAGCCAAACAAAGGAGAAGGTTCTAGAAAGCAGCAGAAACAGCTAGCCTGATTGGGACACCTGAAGCCAATCGGGCTGGCTGAAACCAGTTAAAAACCCTCCCATTTAGTCAGGTGGGTGTGGATGTCAGGAGCTGTGGGAGGAGTTTGGGTTGTTGGTGAGACTGAGTGGTTAGACAACATATCATATGCGAGGAAGGAGGCCTTGAGGTAAGGGTGAAGTGGAGTGTGAAGAAGCAGGGAAGTAGCCCAGGTATTGTGTTTGGTGGCTAAAAGGTCAGCCATCTTAGCTGATACTATTAGGGTCCCTGGGCTGGAGCCTGGAGTAGAGGGCGGGCCCGGGCTCCCCCCTTCCTACCGTCCCCAATTAATCACTGAGACTAGGGAGACAACAGAGACTGTGCCAGGAAGGATAACTTCTCACTGGCTTATGATGAAAATGGCTCAATAGGCTGTGACCTTGTCTCTAGAGAGAGAAGGGCTACGTGGATGGTCACAGTGAGCCTCTGAGGCTAGTGAAATCCACCAGGAAACGCAGGACCCGCAAGTATAGACTTGGAGCTTTGTCACAATTTCTGTGATTCTCTGATCTGCAGAACACATGTGCTATATGGATACTGCTGGTTAAAAGACTCCAAACTTGTACATCTGTAGTGAAGACTGATGCAAAGAATTAATTTAACTTTTCTGCAATGGGCTTGCTTTCCATGAGTGCTCCTTTAACACCTTGATCATCCATTGGCTCTAGTGATTTTTTGGTAAGCTGCTTTCTTTTGACATGATTAAAATAATTTCGCTGTTAGGGTTTTGTCTTTTGAATTGACTGCCAGAGTTTGTGTTCCTTTCTGTTTTCCTCAGTAGGATTTGACTCCATTTTTAAAGGGTGCTGTTTTGCCTTTGGTCACCTCCCTTATTGTGCTGTTTAGCCATGATAGCATTTTTGGTCGTCTTATTGTTTGTTTTTTACTTTGGGGATAGGTATTTAGCTTGCGCTATTATTATGGCGTTTTCAATAGTTTCCATGCAGCTTGCAGGCATTTCACTCTTGTGACTGTTCCTTTTAATTTTCATTTAACTAGCTTTCTAATTTTTTTGTGTAGTTCCCCTTTTAGCAGTTAAATGCTACTGTGGTTTGTTTCTTTAGTATTCTCTCACTACAAGGGTGTTAAATTTAATTACATTATTGTTGCTATTACCAAGTAGTTCGGCTATATTTACCTCTTGAACCAGATCCTATGGATCACTTAAATAAAGAACTGCCTCTATCCTTGTGGGTTCTAGGATTAGCTGCTCCAAGAAGCAGTCATTATAAGAGGCAGTGTGGGTGGACATCCTCTCAGTTCCTCCTCTTACTGCAAATCCAATTAGATCCAAAGCAGAGGGGTTGGATGGCAGGCAGTGGAATATGGATAGGGACCACACATCTGGAAGAACTTTGTTACAGTAAGTAATCTCCACTTTTTCTTCAAGTGCTAGTCCCAATGTGTATTCCACAGGAGGGTGATTGACAAGCAGTACTCAGATTGGGTGCAAGGAAGCTGGCAACAAAGATTCATGCAGTACTGCAGATCCCACTGTGGCATCCACTGGACTAGTGCATGATGCCTAGCAAATGTGGGCATAGAGCTTCAGATGGCTGCTCTGCCTATGTCCTGCATCAGGACTTTCTGCAGTGAGGCTACTGTGGCGGCCTGTACTCTCATGGAGTGGGCCATTATACCACTGGGAGAGCTCTCTCGGCTATTGTGATGAAAGGTCTCCAAGACTTTTTCATGGACTTGGTTCTTTGCAGGTAAAAAGCCAGGGCAAGCCTGACATTGAGGGAGTGATGGTTCCTCTTCTCAGGAGACTCATGGGATTTTGGAAAAAGAACAGGTAGGTGACTACACTGGTTAAGATGGACTTCAGAGACAACCTTAGGTAGAAATTTAGGATGAAGATGTCCTTATGAAATACTGTAAAGGAAGGGTCCGCCGTGAAGGCTCCCAGTGCGCTGATCCCTTTGGCCAAAGTGATGGCCACTAGAAATGTCAACTTCATGGATAAATAGGACATGGAATATGTTGCTGAGAGTTCAAATGGAGCTTTCAGCAACATACCGGTATTCCAGCAACAGTCGTATCAGCGCCAGATGCATAGGAAATATACCCTTCCTACTCGTTAGTCCTCTGTTTATGCATCCAAGGATTGCGTTAGCCATTCTGGCCTCAGTCTCGCACAGGGAGCTTACATTCAGCTGATTATCTACCATGACACCCAAGTCTTTTTCAGTCACTGTTTCTCAGGATGGAATCCCACGCCCTGTAAGCAAGGCCTGCTTTCTTTGTTCCTAGCTGTGTAGCTCTATACTTGGACATATTAAACTGCATATTGTTTGCTTGCTCCCAGTTGACCAAGTGATCCAGATCGCTTTGTATCACTGACCTGTCCTCTTCATTATTTGCCATTCCTTGAATCTCTCTCATCTGCAAACTGTACTGATTTTATTTTCTTTCAACTAATTGATTAAAAAGGGCCAAGAACCAATCCCTATGAGACTCCCACTAGACACACTTCATGATTATTCCTAATTTACAAAAAACATTTTGAGACTGGGTGGGTGAGGTGTGATCTTTCATTATTCTGTTGAGAAAAACAAGCTTTCAAGCCATACAAAGCTGCTCTTCAGGTCTAGGAACGGTACTCCAAGTACACCAACCTTGTGTCTCTAATATCCTGGAACCAACACCGCTACAACTATGCTGCATGCATTTTGAGAGCTGGCAGTTAACCAACCTTTAATTGATATGTGTGCCATGTTGATTTTTTTTATTGTTTTAGTTTTTTAAATGAAATGTCATGTACAAAGTCAAACACCTTACTGAAGTCTGAATATATAACATCAACACTATTAACTTTTAACCAAATATGTAACCTCAAAAAAAATCAAGTTAGAATCATAGACTAACAAGGTTGGAAGAAATCTCAGGAAGTCATCTAGTCCAACCGTCTGCTCAAAGCAGGACTTAATCCTCCAACTAAATCATCCCCACCAGGGCTTTGTCAAGATTGACCTTAAAAAACCTCTAAAGATGGAGATTCCACCATCTCCCTAGGTAACTCATTCCAGTGCTTCACCACCCTCCAAGTGAAAATGTTATTTCTGATATCCAACCTAAACCTCCCCCACTGCACCTTGAGACCATTACTCCTCGTTCTGTAATCTGGTACCACTGAGAACAGCCGAGCTCCATCCTCTTTGGAACCCCCTTTCAGGTAGTTGAAAGCAGCTATCAAATCTCCCCTCAGTCTTCTCTTCTGCAGACTAAATAATCCCAGTTCCCTCAGCCTCTTCTCATAAATAATGTGCTCCAGTTCCCTAATCATTTTTGTTGCCCTCTGCTTGACTGTTTCCAATTTTCCTTCTTGTAGTGTGGGGCCCAGAACTCAACACAGTACTCCAGATGAGGCCTCACAAATGCCAATAGAGGGGAATGATCATGACCCTTGATCTGCTGGAAATGCTCTTTCTTGTACAGCCCAAAATGCCCCATTAGCCTTCTTGGGAAGAAGGGCACACTGTTGACTCATGTCCAGCTTCTCGTCCACTGTAACCCATAGGTCATTTTCTGCAGACCTGCTGCCTAGCCATTCGGTCCCTAGTCTGTAGCAGTGCATGGGATTCTTCCATCCTAAGTGCAGGACTCTGCATTGCTCCTTGTTGAACCTCATCAAATTTCTTTTGGCCCAGTCCTCTAATTTGTCTAGGTCCCTCTGTATCCTATCCCTACTCTCCAGTGTATCTACCACTCCTCCCAGTTTAGTGTCATCTGCAAACTTGCTGAGGGCGCAGTCCACACCATTCTCCAGATCATTGATAAAGATATTGAATGAAACCGGCCCCAGGACCGACCCTTGGGGCACTCCGCTCAATACCGGCTGCCACCTAGACATAGAGCTATTGATCACTACCCGTTGAGCCCAACGATCCAGCCACCTTGCTATCCACCTTATGGTCCATTCATCCAGCCCATACTACTTTAACTTGCTGGCAAGAATACCGTGGGAGACTGTATGAAAAACTTTGCTAAAGTCAAGGCATAACACATCCATTGCTTTCCCCTCATCCACAGAGCCAGTTATCTCATCACAGAAGGCAATTCGATTAGTCAGGCATGACTTGCCCTTGGTGAATCCATGCTGACTGTTCCCGATCACTTTCCTCTCCTCAAAGTGCTTCAAAATTGATTCCTTGAGGACCTGCTCCATGATTTTTCCAGGGACTGAGTTGAAGCTGACTGGCCTGTAGTTCCCAGATCCTCCTCCTTTCCGCTCCCCCCCCTTTTTTTTTTTTAAGTTGGGCACTACATTAGCCTTTTCCCAGTCATCCGGGACCTCCCCCAATCGCCATGAGTTTTCAAAGATAATGGCTAATGACTGCAATCACATCCACCAACTCCTTTAGCAACTTGGATGCAGTGCATCCGGCCGCATAGACTTGTGCTCATCCAGGTTTTCTAAATAGTCCTGAACCACTTCTTTCTCCACAGAGGGCTGGACACCTCCTCCCCATGCTGTGCTGCCCAGTGCAGTAGTCTGGGAGCTGACCTTGTTCATGAAGACAGAGGCGAAAAAAGCATGGAGTACATTTGCTTTTTCCACATCCTCTGTCACTAGATTGCCTCCCTCGTTCAGTAAAGGGCCCACATTTTCCCTGACCACCTTCTTGTTGCTAACATACCTAAAGAAGCCCTTCTTGCTATCCTTAACACCCCTTGCTAGCTGCAACTCCAATTTGCCTCCCTGATTTCATTCCTGCATGCCTGAGCAATATTTTTATATTCCTCCGTGGTCATTTGTCCAATCTTCCACTTCTTGTAAACTTCTTTTTTGTGTTTAAGCTCAGCAAGGATTTCACTGTTAAGCCAAGTTTATCGCCTACCATATTTACTATTCTTTCTACACACTGGGATGATTTGTTCCTGCAACCTCAAAAAGGATTCTTTAAAATACAGCCAGTTCTTCTGGTCTCCTTTCCCCCTCATGTTGTTCTCCCAGGGGATCCTACCTAATTACCATTCACATTAGTCTGACACAATCTATTTTCCATAAATCCTCATTAATTGGCATTAATTGTATTATTCTCCTTTCATTCTCTATTGATCAAGTCCTTTATCAGCTGTTCCATTATCTTGTCCAGAATCAATGTCAGACTGACACATCTATAATTACCTTGGTCTTCCTGTTTACCCTTTTTAAATATCTGCACAAATTAACTTTTTTCCAGTCTTCTGGAACTCCCCTAGTTTTCCAAGAATTATTGAAAATCAACATTAATGGTTCAACGAGCTGCTCAGCCAGCTCTTTTAAAACTCTGGGATGCAAATTATGCAGACCTACTGATTTAAAAATATCTAAATTTAGTAGCTGCTGTTTAACATCCTTGTGAATTACTATTGGAATGGAAGGTGTTTCATCATCATCATCATCATTATCATCAATGACTACATCATGAGTTGTTTCGGTTTTTTTCCAAATACAGAACAGAAATATTTAGTGAATATTTTCTGCATTATTATTGATAATTCATCACTATTTGGTAATGAATCAGTACCATTGTTAGGATTCTTTTTGTTCCTAGTCCACTTAAAAAGCTCTTTCTTCTTGTCATCAGTTTGGATGGCTGTAGATTTCTCCTTGTGTCCTTTTAATTTTCTTATCAATTTCCTACAATTCCTAGCTTCTGATCTATAATCCTTACTGTCAACTTCTCCTTTCTTCCATTATTATATATATGCAGACACATACATATACACATGCCTTTACTTCCCCCTATATACATATATAAAATACACACACACACTTTCACTTCCCCTAAGCCAGGTTGATTTTTTAACCAGCATGCCCTTCTTTCTCTATTTTGGCTTTTGGGGCATCTAGGAAAACATTCTTAAATAATTCCCAATTATCATTCACATTTTTCTGTTTAAATTCTTTTATCCAACTAAATGGCATGTAATTATTATCAGCTTTGAAAAACTCGCCATTTTATCCTGCAATCCCCCGCCTCATTCACTGCATACTTTCCAAATTCTGCAACAAATGAAGCAGGAGACCTACAGGCAAAATAGCCACCTTCATTACATAGCCCTGATTCATCCCTAGAACAGGTTCATCCTGTGCACTGAATGAGACTGGGATCTTGTGGAACAAATACTGTGAGATCATGTAAATAAAGAAGAAAGGAGAATTAGGCTTGTCAGAATTTGATTTTTTTAAAATAATTTCAACAGATATTGATGATTATTTTTAAAGCATTTTTTAAGAAGTCTATTTAAATTTTCAGTTACAGGAAATTATGGGGAAGGCCAGACAATAATTATTTAGTGACAGCAGATGTTGAGTTTTAAAAGTTAAAGCTTTATAACCATTTAAAACACAAATTATCAACAACATATGTGAAAATATTCAAAGTAAATATTCCTAAATCAAACTCTAATTCTCAAGTACCATTTTTTTCTTACTCTGCCTATATGTAAATGTCAGTTATCAGTTTGTGATGTAGAGGGTGAAATCCACATGTATGGACATTTACTTATACATATCTAATCCTTCCAAGCCTAATCATAACACACATGTACGAGGAGGTTGCATTGAAGCTCCTCAGTCAAAAGATGGTATTACCTACCTGCATAGTAGCTGTTCTTTGAGAGATGGGTATTTGACTCAAGTATGTGCATGCCCAGTGCACCAAAGCTCAAGAATTTTGCCTAGCATTACCGTAGGGACAGTATTCATGCTGTCTGGCCCCTTAGCTGTTTCTTTGGCTATTTAGCAGTGGTGGTGTCCTGACTCCTTTTCAGTTCCTTCTCACCAAACATCAGGAGTTAAGATTCCAATGCAGAAGGGATGGAGGCTGGACTGTGTAATACACATGTGCACCCACCTCTTGAAAAACAGTTACCATATAGGTAGGTGTAACGGGGTCACCACTCACCCCTGCGGTGCCTCCCGCTGGTCATCTGGGGAATCAGTTCCTTCAGCATCCAGAGCGCCCTCCGCAGGTGGATGCCCCGCTCCTTTGCTGGCCCCGTGTCCCTCCCGGACCCCGGTGCCCTCCAACTGTGGGTGCTGCACCCCTGCAGTACCCCCTTTGGTGTGAGGGTCTCCCCTCCCCGGGGGAACCCTCTACCCCCTATCCCCACCTTGCCTCAGAATGTGCCACTGTCAGTCACCACTTGCCCCCGCTCACTGGGGCGGACTGCAGTATCATGGCTTCTCATCACAGGCAAGGAGGGTTGGCCTGCTGCTGCTATCTCTAGCCCTGGGCTGCCCCCTGCAACCCTGGTACTCCTGGGTCGGGCCTTGTATCAGGCCCGGAGGCCTGGGGCTCTCGGCTAGAGCCTGCCCAGCTCCCTCTGCCCTGCCCCAGCTCTGCCCTAACCCAGGTACCTGGCTTCAGCTCCTGCAGTCAGGCCTGTCTCCCTCTGAATGCAGAGGAGACTGTTTCCCCTCCTAGGCTCCTGCCTCCCAGCCTTTATACTCTGGCCTGAGTTTGGGGCGTGGCCGCCCAGCTGGGCCTAATGCCCACTCAGGCATGAAAGGCCTGCTGGCTCCCAGCCTTAACCCCCTCCTTGGGCTATTTCAAACCCCTTTTGGGACTTTCCCAAGCCCCTTCTGGTAGGGGGCGGGTGGTCACCCCGCCACAGTAGGTAACCATCTTTTCTTCTTAAATGGTTGCAGATGTGTATTCAATTCAAGCGACTCACAAGAAGTATCAGAAGGAGGGGTGGGGCTAAGAGTCTACTTAAAGAACAACTTGCAGCATTGCCTTCCCAAAATGTGTGTCTTATCTAGACTCTCGCCTAATAGCATACTACTTGCTAAAAGCATGTATGGAAGAGCAAGCAGCAGCCCTGAAATTGTCCAGTATAGAAACTTCACTGAGAAATGTTTGATGTGTGTGGACCCTTGTCAAATGAGCTCTTAACCTCTGTGGTGGCAAAGTCCAAGCTATCCCATAAGCTATTGTAATACAGGATATTATCCACCTGGAAATTATTTGCACAGACCCTTGACCCTTCATCCAATCCACCTAGGAAACAAACAAACAAAAAAGAGTAGTTGAACAAAATGGATTAGTTCTTTCCAAGGAAAACACCAAGCGTTGTCTCATACCCAAGGAATGAAGACACTGTTTATCTTCATTTGAATGAGGTTTGGAAAAAATACAAGTAAGTAAATTGGTTAAAACAAAATTATGATACCACAGAATTTAGGATAAGACCTCAAGGCCACCTTATCCTTGAAAACCTGGATATACCTGGGGTGGGGGAGCCTGTCTGCCATTAGGGCCTGCAGCTTACTAACTCTCTTTGTGGAATTTATGGCCTCAAGAAACATTCTCTTTTGGCATAGGAGAGACAGAAAATGGGTTGCCAAAGGCTCAGATGGAGGACCCATAAGGTCAGCCACCACAGTGTTAAGGTCTCACTGGTGAATCACTTCCTTCATCTGTAGAAAGAGACAAGTGACCCCTCTCAGAAACCTGACTACTATGGAGTTTGAGAAAACTGATTTCCCTTGGACTGGAGGGTGAAATGCCAAAATTGCTACTAAGTGGTCCCTCAGTGAACTAATAGACCAGAGGAATGAAAATATAACAGATACTGCAAAATGACCTGAACACAGACCTGCATTGATTGAATTCCCCAGCCCAGGGACCAAATCAAAAAACATTTCCACTTAGCCAAAGAAGTAGTCCTAGTTAGAGGCATTATATTATTAAGTAGAACCTGTCAGAGAGATAAGGTGGGTGAGGTGATATCTTTTATTGGACCAACAGAGTTAGGTCCAATAAAAATATGACATCACCCACCTTTTCTCTCTAATATCTTAGGGCCACCACAAATACAACAACACTGCATAGAACATATCAAACAGTTTTGGAACAGCACTCCTCTTTCTGATCTAACCATGCAGAATCCATGCCATGAAGTGCAGACTGCTTAGCACTGGATACAAAATCTGACCACGGGACTGAGTCAGTAGAAAGGAATGGGCAGCCAAACAGAAAGAGTGAAGAGGTCAGAAAAATAACATTGTCTCAGCCAATGGTGTGATGAGAATCAACCTGGCACAGTCCATCTTCATCTTAAAGTTGACTTTAGGAGTAACTGGGATTAGAGGTAAAGCATACATCAGGGGCCAATCCCCAATTCCGATAAAATGCATTTGTTAAAGAATCTGGACTGAGACCTGCTTGAGAACAAAATAGATGGCACTTCTTGTTGTCTTTCATTGCAAGCAGAAATGCCCCATTGTCCAAAGGTGGGCCTCAGTACACTGCTCTTCAGAGACCACTTGTGATTCTGGGAGAAATTCCTGCTGAGATGATTGGCCAAGTAATTCTGATCCCCTGGTAAATGAGAAGCTATGGGAATATTTGCTTCAATGCAGAACTACCAGAATTGTATCACCGCCTCACAAAGTTGGCTGAAGGAGGCTCTTCTCTTGAAGTTCCAAGACATTGATACGAAGAGATGCTTCGTGCTCTGTCCACACACCTTGGACTTTTAATTTCTCCATATGTGCTCGCCTGCCTATCGTGGAAGCATCAGTAACTATTGTCCTGGTGGGAGGAGGATGAACAAAGGGAACATCGTGGAATCATTGCTCTGAATAGTCCACCATTATAGGGAGTCCAGAATTACTGGAGGTACAAAACAAGCCTGTCTGACAACTCAGACAATAGACCAACTTCAGCTATGCTTCAATAGGACAAAGACACAATCTTGCACGCTGGATCACTTGGGTCATATGGCCACATGCACTTAACTGACAGCTTCAGGTACACCTGGATTACAGTGGAATGGTGAGAGCAGAGAGGACAGACACGTGACAAATTGCCTGAAATCAAGATTGTAGAACCTAGTTGGGCCACAAAGAACTTGGTTTTTTTAGTTGGTATTAATGTTGACTTCCTTGTTCAGAATCAGGCCCATTTAATTTAAACCACATAGTATGACCCGGACATGCGAAGGGACTTCTCCTGACTTGCCCCTCACTAACCAATTGTCCATCTATGGAAAGACATGAATTCTTCTTTCTGAGAGATGCTGTCACTACAGCCATGCATTTGGTAAAAATGTATGTAATCAAAGACCAGCCAAAAGGAAGCACAGTTTACTGATTGGTAGTGTTGACATGCTAAAACAAAAATCTGAGAAACCTCCAGTGGCTTGGGAGAATTGCCACATGAAAGTAAGCAGGGCAGCCAATCCGTTGTGATTTAACACAAGAAGGATAGTCGCTAGCGTGATGATATGTAATCTCATGTATTTATTGAGACTGTGGAGATCAAGAATAGGTCTCATCTCTCCCTTGGATTTGGGGACCAGAAATACCAGGAATAAAATCCCTTTCCCTGACTTTGCAAGGGGACCACCTCTATAGCTCCTGAAGCATGCAGCATCTGGACCTGCTGAAGGATCAGTGACTCATGAGAAGGGTCCCTGAAAAGGGATGGGAGGAGGGATGGCATAATCCTCTCTCATGGTACTTAAGACCCATTTGCCCGTGTTTACTGTATCCTAAGAACATAAAAGTGAGACAGCCTGTCCATGAACCGTAGAAATGGGGGCAGGAAGGTCACAACTGGAATGTCTGGACTTCTATGTGAAAATGGCTGCTTGCTCAATGCTAGTGGAGAACAGTCTGGCTGGTTAAAATTGGATCCAGAAGGCGTCGTCCTCTGTGACCTATGTCCCTTCCTGGAGAAGCCCTGCTGCCTAGCAGGGAAGCATGACTTCAGAAAAAATGGCTATGAGCAATATTGTTGCTCTTGCTTTTTGACCTTGAGATTTGAGTGATAAGAAGCAAGAGAAAAAGAGCCAGGTATGGGTACAAACAAAACAAACCAACCACTTTCTAGTGACTAAATCTTAATCATAGCAAATTCCAATCTTTGCCTAAGCAGTTTTTTTGTTCACATCAACTTACCAGTATCTCCAGCCCTCCAGGCCAGGGGAGCCAACATTCACAGAACCAAAGGCTGCTGTTCCCTGAGGGATGGATAACTAAAATGTCCTTTTGCTCCCCTTATCTTATTCAAAATCCATTCTCTTTGCTTCCAGAGCCAGGAAGATGGCCTAAGGATGCGGAGACTGTCCCCTGGTGTGCTTACTGTGAGAAGACAAACAAAGCAATCAAACTATGTACAAGTACTTCCTCTGGCTCACAAACCTTGACCTAGACACGCGACTCTACATTTCTTTGTGTAAGCCAATCTTCTTTATCAAGTCTTACCCTTTCCCCCAATAAATTTTAGGAACGTATTTCCAGCACATATTCATTAAGAGAGTTCCCTTTCATAACTGGGGTTCTTCGAGATGTGTTGCTCATGTCTATTCCACAATAGGTGTGCGCCCTTGCCACGTGCACCAGTGTCAGAAGTTTTTTCCCTTAGCAGTACCCGTAAGGAGGAGCGCGCCACCCATGCCCCATGACCCCGGAAGTGGCACCGCCCTGGCGTGCTATGGGGGGCTCTGTGCACTCCCCTACTTTCAGTTCTTCCTTGTCAGACCACTCGGACAGAGGGGAAGGAGGGCAGGATGTGGAACAGACATGAGCAACACATCTCTAAGAACACCAGTTACAAAAGGTCTTTTCTTCTTTGAGTGATTGCTCATGTGTATTCCACAATAGGTGATTCCAAGCTGTATCTGTTCGAGATGGGTAGGAGTTCCCGAGTTCCCGGGATGGAGTACCGCCCTGCTGAACCCGGCGTAATCCCTGGTTTGGGAGACAATCGCATAATGCAAGGTGAACATGTGAACCCAAAACCATGAAGCAGCCCTACAACTGCCCTGGACAATGGGACAAGAAGGCTGCCAACAAGGCCTGCACCCGGGTCGCGTGTGCCTTCACAATCAGTTGGGGGCGGTGCCTGCAAGGTCATAACAAGTACGAATGCACAACGTGATCCAGTCGGAGAGTCACTGCGTGGAGATCAGCTGGCCCCTTCTGTGCTCGGCCGATGCTATGAACAGCTGTGAGGATTTTCTAAACGGCTTGGTCCGCTTGAGGTAGAAAGCCAGAGCCTTTCACACGTCGAGTGTGTGGAGACGGTGCTCCTCACTGGACACATGTGGCTTGGGGCAGTGGACCGGCAGGAAGCTATCCTGGCCCATGTGGAAGGCGGAGACGACCTTCGGGAGGAATGCAGGGTGTGGGCGGAGCTGGACCTTTTCCTTACGGAAAACCATGTATGGGTCAGAGGTCAGGTCCCTAATCCCTGAGACCCACCGAGCCGACATGATCGCCACTAGGAAGGCTACTGTCCACGAGAGGTGGCACCAGGAACACATGGCCGGGGGCCCCGTGAGGTGGGATAACACTAGATTCGGGCCCCACTGCAGAACCGGGGGCCTAGCACATGGGAAGAGATGGTTCAGCCCCTTGAGGAACTGGCCCATCAGAACATGGGAAAACACTGTGTGGCCCTGCACCAGTGGGTGATAGGCCAAGACGGCCGCAAGATGCACCCTGGTGGATGAGGGCGCCAGGCCTTGAGTTCTAAGGTGCAGGAGATAGTCCAGGATCAGCTGGGTCAGGGCAGTCACTGGGGAGACCCCCTTCGCAGTTGCCATTGAGGAAAACTGAGCCCACTTTGCCGAGTAGGCACAGCGTGTGGAGGGCCGTCTGATCTCCAGGAGGACACACTGGACCCCTTCCCAGCATGTCCTTCCCTCCCTGCCTAACCACTGAGCAGCCATGAGGTGGAGGGCTGCGAGGTTGGGGTGGAGGAGGCGGCCCCGGTCCTGTGAAAGTAGGTCCAGGTGAGACGTCAATGGCCACAGCTTCTGGGGGTCCAGATGGGGATGCACAAATGGTTTAATGGGCATGACCTGGAGAAGATTTGTTATGGTATTGCACTGTGGTGTGCTGCCTAAGGTAATGGGAGAGCCCCTCAAGGAACCACCGGTCCTGCCAGCCTAGGTCAGCAATAGGCTGCAGCCCTGTAGAACCACAGCAAAACTCTCTACCATTTACCCTAACCAGTGGTTCTCAAATGAGGGGGAGGCCTCCCAAGAGAGGTGTGGGCATGTGGCAAGAGAGGTGTAAGCTGTCACTTGTGGGTGGCTGGGACTCATGCAGAAAAGCCATGTACTCCCAGAGGGTGGGAATAACGGGGATGGCCAGAAACTGGCCCCCAGGGTTTGGGTTTCCCTTCCCTTCAATGGAGGCAGCTTGGGCTCAGGCTTTCCTTCCCCTCCCTCAGCTGGATGTTGCCTTCAGAACTGAACACTCAGCCAGCAGCTGCTGCTTTAGCCTATGCCTTCAGAGCTTGGTAGTGGTAGATGTACTTGTTTCCTCTCCCTCCCCCTCCCCAACAATTTACAGACACAAAGGGGGACCCAATCAAATAAGTTTAAGACTCAGGCCTCCTGGATGTAATGCCCAAGGCTGTCGTCAGTGTTTATAAACCCTTCTGCCTTTGTCCTCCTCCCCCCCGGTTTCTTGCACCCTTATCGTCAGCTCCTTGCCATCCAGTCCCTCTCTATATGAAAGAAAGCCTTCATACAAAAACACCTAGGACAACTGAGTCTTACTAACAAACAAACTATTATCACTGACTTGATGACCCTGGCTTGTGTGTGGGGCCTGGGACTTATAGGGTATGTGCCACACATCCCACTTTGTACAAGTGTGGGAAAAGGGCTGGCTAGGGAGGTACCACCTCTTTACTTACTTTCATGCCTATATTTGAGCTTCCACAATTCTGGCCCACTAGAGCAGAGGCCTTCAGCCTCAGGATTCAAAATGGGATTGACATTTGGGTGAGTCTTTTCATATCACAGATTACCTGGATTAAACCACTGCAAACCATCCTACAAGCTCACTCGTAAGAGTTCTTTAAACATAATTAAATTAATTGAGAGTATGTCATTTCCATTATGTTCCCATGAAGTTGGCAAGCCTGTGAGTAGAACACTGTTCCAGAGGTCTAAAGTGATGCATAAAATATCAAGCAGACTGAAGTTGAACGACATAATAATCTCTATAAAAGAGAATTAACACAACACTATTTTGCCAGAATACCATTTTGAGAATTTAGGGCTTGCTTTAAAAAGCTCAATCTGCTATGCTTAAGTTTCAGAAGCTAGTGTCTTGTTTTTTCAGTCTTGCTCTTCTAGCTATAAAGCACATCAACTATTTTCAATACTATATTATCTTCTGTGACACTTGCTTTTATACACATTTACCCAGCTTGCTCTTTGACACTTTATGAAAGTGAGCCTATCTATCCACCATTAACACAGCAACAGTACAAAATGTGCTTTCAGCTTTTATGCAGCATGTTGATCAAGGTTAACAACAATTTGTTCTCAGGCTGTATTGCCTCTCCGGAACTCCAGTGTAAAGTCATGTGCAATGTTCCAAGTAGGTGGCTGCAAGGAGCACAAGTGAGCTTTGCTCAAACTCTATTTTGTATGATTGAAGCTGGTCCCCGTGTTCAGCTCTCTAGAAGCTCTTTTTGTAGCTGAGGTCTACCACACAGCCAACAGTGTTGACTCAAGTTACTGCTACTTAACTACTTTTTCCTCCATCACATTGCCTTCACAGCATGCCATTGTAGGAGTTGCAGTTATTTACTACCCCAATGGACAGCCCGCTATGTGAATGTGGAGAATATATCCGAACCCTGGCATATCTAGTGAACTGCTGCCTTCTAAGATCCTTCTCAATGGGTCAACGTTGATTCATTCCATGGCATGGGAAACCACAGAGGGGATGGTAAACCTGGATGTCAACCTTTAATGTTGCTTTTCAAATTGCTATAATGAAATGTGAGGATGATCCCAATGTAGGAGATTAACTAGTAGTAAATTCCATAAGGCTGTAGACTGAGGAGCCCTGTTCTGCCAATTCAACATTTCTATGAAGTGTTGAGAAGAGTCATTTGTAAAGGTATAAACAACTCTGTAGAACAGTCACCGATTTCATATTTGAGATAATCTATTGAAACTACCCCCCTAATTAAATGAACTCTAAGACTTCACATTTAGGAATGTGAAGGGGTTTATTACATTACTGGCTGCACCGTCTTTGTTTCTTTGAGCTGAGATGACCGGATCCCTAGATATTTTTCCAAAGGTCACAAATTGTTTGTTTGGATTTTTAAATAGCACGAGTCTATGGGCTTGTCTATATGTGGAATTTGTTTTGGCTTAAGCTAGGGTGTGAATTGAAAGTGCAATCACTATTCCTGGATAACTCCATGTGTAGTCAATCTACATGTAGCACCTAATAAACATACAACAGTCAAGACATGTAATCTCACTACTGAAGAATAAGGATAGGACTTTGGAGGAAACACAGGCCATGGTAGATTGAAAGTACCAAATTTTAATCTGAATGTGGAGGTGAAGTTAAAGTACCACTTTTCTCTTTGTGGAAGACAGTATAATGTAGCTACAGCCATCATATCCAGGAAGTTGCAGATTCAGGTTAGGCCTTCAAGAATGAGACCATCCATGAGATGTAGCAGGTAGAGCAAAGGCTCTTTTCATGTGTTTAGTTAACACTACCACCCACAAGATGTTGTCTAGACAAGTAACATACATAAGCTGTCAATTGTGACATGGCCCAAAGTTTGAGACAAGTGAGGATAAATTAGGATTCAACTCTTCTAAGGATGGATCCATTTACAAAGAGCTCCAGCTAAGATTGGCAATTCAGATCTTAAATGAGGAAGGTTTGTTTTGTTTTCTTTAACAAACATAAAAATAAGAAATTCCATGCAAAAGTCTAACATCAAAGGAACTTTAAATAAGAAATCTACGACTGTAAGGTTGAAAGCTTGCCCTCTCTACTTATGCCTTAAAATATAAATTTAATAGAGACCAAATATGAAATACTTTTCTTGTAGCCTGACATATGGTATGTATATAGGATGAAATCCTGGCATGGTGAAATCAATGGCAAAACAAAATGTCTTTGTATTTAATTTATTGTATAGATCTCACTATAGGTAATGTATATCATGATTATG